>OY294048.1:17741230-17886497 GCA_958510825.1 Brachypterus glaber | reverse complement strand
AAAATGTTAGGGCTCCTCTCAATCACTATTAAGTAGGAAAAATACACTCGTAAATTAGGAAAATTGACTTGGATTTGAGAGAATATACTCTGAAGCTACTAATTAGTTAACTTTTTCGGCTTCTGTAAAAGTTGGAAAAATTATGGAATTGAATGAAAAAGTTGGAAAAAATTATTTACCTCTTTGATTTGGTTTCATAATGAAAAATATGTTAGTGTTATTTTTTCTGTTACTTCAGTTTAAGTGCCATCGTGGGGACACAGAAAATAATAAACTGACAAAAAAGAGTATTCTAATATAACTGGTAAGAAGAGCATAAAATAAAAAATTAAAAAAATGAAAATTGTAAAGAAATAGGGTCATCACCAATAACTTTTAAACCAAAACATAATCTGCTGCCAGTTTGCTGTTCATAGTTATGAACAGCTTTGACACTTTTTTACCAATATCCACTGTTTTTTTGCTTTGTCCATTTTTTAAAACTTAAATTAGTTTTGAGGCTACCGTGATCTCGTTTTTTTTATTTAATAAATAAAAATCATTTTTCTTAAAACTGGCTGATAGATTTTTGTTATTTTTGTCTTAAAATGATCCACTTATATAAACGAATTCTGAAAGAAAATACCTGGGTATCGAAAAATAACTTGTTTCCTTGCTTTATAATGACCCTTATTAATACTGCCTTCCTAAGCTGAAAGGTCCTATCTGCTTATGTTAAACCTATATAGATAGGACCTTTCAGCTTAGCATGCCAAAATAGACATTGCTGTGTATGCTCATACATTCGTGTATCTAGATTCATTTATTTTTGTACAAAAAAAAACTCTGCCACAATGTTATATAGATAAATTTATTTAATTAATTATTTTATTTATTTATTTAATATATTTATATATTGTTGTTTTAATTAATTAAATAAATCACTAGTGACGCTAAAAAAGAAAGAAAATAGTGAAATGATTTAATAAGCAAGCCCAGAACAAGAAGAAGAAGAAGAAAAGAAGAAGAAGAAAAGAAGAAGAAGAAGAAGAAGAAGAAGAAGAAGAAGACGAAGAAGAAGAAGAAGGTTTATGCATATCTGAAACGATGACCTCGACACCTTCGCATAAAAAATATTGTTAAAAACGAGTAAAACGATAAAAAATATTATAGCGATACAATATTAAATTTAATAAATACATCTAAAATATTTTCATTCGTGCAAACAGTTTAAATGCCATTCCTAAAGGATTAATGAGATGAAGTAGCTCTACAGAAAAATATGATTATGGATCATGGTAGCAAAAGGTCTACATATCGTACAACAAAACCTTAACACAATGTTTAGTGTTAAATTTGAAAACAGTTTTAAAATACCGCTGCATTTTATGAAAACTATATTTTTCTTTGTTACATAGTGTCATTATGTTAGCAGCGAATTTTACCCCTAAAATTCTCAAATACAGTACCTCTATGATACTACAATATATACAAGAACAGAGCAAGCTCGGCAAAATTCGTCAAAAACACTGTGTAGCAAAGACAAATGTAGTTTGCATAAAACGTGTTTTCAGAGGTATTTTAAAACTGTTATCAAATTTACCACTAAACATTGTTTTAAGTTTTTCTTGTAAGATTTTAAGTAAGAAGCCCCCTCTAATTGTAGCCTGGATAAAAGCTTTTAGGTACTATCATAATTTTTCTACAAGCACTTGAAAAACGGAAAAAATATTTTCAAGAGCTTTTTTCTCGAAAACGGAAATATATAGCGATTTACTTTAAGGATATTCGGAATCAGGTAAAAAAATATGCAATTAATTGTCACAATTATTCTGCAGAAGATGTAAATGTAAAATAAAAATTGCAACACTATGATTTTTGTTCTATTTGATTTTAAAACCAGATATTTTTAATGGTGGATTTCTGTTTGTTGTAAATGAAAAGTTGATACATGATAGGAAATCAAATCACCATGATTAAATTTTGTCGCTTCAATTATTATAATTCTCGTAGCTTCACAGCAGAGGAGTACTTTACTTTTCTTTGGACACCTAAATATGAAAAAATAAAAATTGTCTCCAAAAATCAAAAAGTTTGTACAAGTGTGCGTTATACACGGTGTTTTAAGTCTTATGTCACATATTAAAGAGAGTATATCACATCAAAAACATAAAAAAACCACTGAAGGAACACAGGTATAGAAATGAAACCTAAGGAAACTACGACCCTTTAAAATTGTAATAAAAATAAGGTTTTTAATTAATTACTCTAGTATTGAAAACCAAAATTTCAATTTTGATGGGCGACTGTACGTTAATAACCAAGAAAAAAACCTCATTTACAGGTACTTCCAAAAATCAATACTAAGCTCCCTGCGGTCTCCTAAAAATGCACAATTTTTAAAGAGCCATAGTACCTTTAAGACGACCAATTTTTCGACCTACATGTAAAGAAAGTTTTTTCTCAGTTTTTGATGTCATTGACATCATTGAAATTTTGGTTTTCAAAATTTTAGTATTAAATTTTTAGTCCTCGTACTTTGAACTGGGAAAGCATTTTCCAATAAAAAAAAATACAAAAAAGTTACATAGAATAAAGTTTGGGGCAAAAAAGTGAAAAAGCACCCTAGTTTCGCACGTCTAAAATAATACTCGTTTTTTTAAATGACACCCTAAAGTTTTTTTTATTTAGTTAAATAAAGAATTAGATTTTATTTAAAATGAATAGGGATAGTTATTTGCAAATTATTGTGAAAAAAGACGTATTTCTGTAATATTTTAAAGTTGTATTTAATCAAGTAGGCCGGTAAATGACATTTCGTTTTTATTTCTTTAACTTAAATGTCATCGTGATAAATTAGAGTAAAATAATGGCAGAGGCTTATTCTTACCCTGTTATTTTGGATTGAATTGCTATTTTTAGTGAAAATGATTAAATAATTAGTAAAACCTGCAGAAAATTTAATACAAAATATCCTGATTTACGAAGACTCTCATCTAAAAAATTTAGAAGAATTCACACAAATTTTTCCCAATTTGGGAAAGAAAACGCAGTGAAATCTCTAACAAAACCAATCAGAAGCAACAAAGATAATTAATTCAATATTTTTGGGTTACTTTTATGCTCATCTACAATGCTAAATTCCTGCAGCTAGTCACGAATCTTAAAAAACCAAAAGATGCACGATTACAAAAAATAAACAGTACAGGCCTTAAAACCTGATGATTTTCAAAAATATTTTAGCTAACGTCAAAAGGGACTTAACATTTAAGGTTAATATTAATGGACCTTAAGGTAAATACTTAAATACAAATCGACATAACTTTTAACAGAAATACGGCTTTTTCACAATAATTTTCAAATAACTAGAAAACGGTTAATGTTAGGTTTAGGGTATCTTACAGTCATTTCAAAGCAAATTTAATTCTTTATTTAAGTAGGGTGTCATTAAAAAAAAATTAATTATGGCTATTTTAAATTTGTTAGATTTGACCTACTTTCTGAGACTCCATGTATAAATTTTTGGTTCTGTTTCGGCTTAAGAAAATTCAGTTAAGTATTATTGAGTAAACTACAGAACAATTTTTCTCCAATTTAAAAAATCAAGGAGAAATTAATTTTTTTAGGGGTAATTGAATTTGCTAATTTTCCGTTAAAAACTTGAATAAATCAAAAACTAACAGAGATAGACATAAAGTGTTACACATCAAAATAAAGCAAATTTAATGCGATTTTTAAAAATTAAAAAATATATAGGGTGTTCTGTTTAAAAATTCAAAATTTTGAGTATGAAAATATTTTAAATCGATTGTCCATATTCAAAAACCACAAAATTCAAAATTTCAGATTTTTAAAATTATTGGTTCTCCATAAACTTTTAATAGACCACTTCCGTTGATAACCTTGTATATATAAAATTAATTACAATGGGTTATGTAATAAATCATTATAGAGGGATAAATACTCTTTTCTTTACTTCAATGGTGATCGAAGTAATGTTAAAAACTACAGGCCTATTTCTAAAATCTCTCAAATTCTTAAAGTTTTTGAAAGGCTAGTCAGCGGATATTTTGAGCATAGTTTTCAAAGTATTTTAATCAGTGAGCATCATGGGTTCCGTAAAGGTAGATCTACTATTACAAATTTACTTTATTTTGAGAGCGATATTTTGAGTGCTTTTAATGAGGGCATGCAGATGCATGTCATCTATACTGATTTCTCAAAGGCATTCGATATTGTTCCACATAACCTTTTGTTGGATAAAATGTTCTCCTGGGGACTATGCGGAAATATGTTTGACTGGCTTTCAGATTACTTAAAGAGTAGATATCAAGTGGTTAAATTACATAATGTGCTATCATATGCTTTTGAGGTAACGTCGGGAGTGCCTCAAGGCGGACACCTATCTACATATAACTATTTTATTAATGATATTAAATCCGTTTTGGGTTATTTGCTTTTTTTACTATTTGCTGATGACCTTAAACTATATCTTATTATCAGAAATTTGATTGATTGTTTAAAACTTCAGGAAGCTCTGGACAGACTCCATGGATGGTGTGTGGCAAACGGTATGAGATTAAATGCAGAAAAATGCAAAGCAATGTACTTTTCTCGAAGTCATAATCCCATACAGTTTGCTTACAACATCAATGGAGTTGTCCTTGAAAACGTTACGATGATGAAGGATCTAGGTGTTACATATGATAGCACATTGTGTTTTAACAAGCACATTGAAATTCAGTGCAATAAATCACTTAAACTTCTGGGTTTTCTGAAAAGAAATTTGAGAGATTTTATAAATGTAAATTGTATAAAGCAGCTTTATTTTTCTATAGTGAGATCTAATTTGGAATTCTCTTCAATAGTTTGGTCTCCATTTTATATTGAGCAGAAGTCTCAATTGGAGAGAGTTCAAAACAGGTTTCTTAGATTTTTAAATTTTAAGACAGGGATGCTATTTTTGGAAACTTCAACAGTTCGACAATATTTTAATATTGATACTCTTGAAAATAGACGTAAATTTCATGACTTAATTTTTTTATATAAGCTAGTCAATGGTATGATAGATTGCCCAGTAGCGCTATCATTATTAAATTTTTTAGTTCCGTCACTGAATATGAGAGGCACCAAGGCTAATCATATTTTTTATTTAAACTTGTGTAAAACAAATTATATGTTAAATGCACCAATTAACAGAATGTGCAAGCTTGCCAACGATCTTAGTGTTGATTTCACTTTGTCTCTAAGTGCTTATAAATCTCATATTAAGAGAAAATTGGACAGACTGTGATATACATATATATATTTTTTTCTTTTGTAAAAGTCTATTTTGTTCGTGATTCTATTGTACCGGTTTTTTCATATTTTATTGTACCTATATATTAAGTGAAATATTTATTTTATATTGTAAATTTTTAAATGGAACTTCCGTAAATAAATATATTATTATTATTAACCTTGCAAAAAAATATTTTTTTTTATTCATTTTAAACCTTTGTTTTTTAATTGGGCAAAATCCTGACGTGATGGAAAAAAAAATAAGTACAGCATCGAAATAAGCATAGCCGAATTATCCAAAATCATTTATTCGAATGTGTATACATTTGTGTCCACCCCCAAAATTAAGAGTAATCTTCCTTCGATATTCGAATTTTTGTGTTTCATTTTCGGTTTTGTCGGAAGTAGCATAAATATGTTTTTTTTTTAATAGAACACCCTGCAATTTTTAAAATTTTTAAATTTAGCTGATAAATATATTATAATTATAATTCTATGTATATAAACCTGATTGTTTTATTTTTTTTACTTTTTTTTATTTTTATTTTTGTCGAATAAAAACGAGATACATATAATTTACCTTGTTTCTACTTACTTAAGCTTAAAAAAATATAAAACTAATATTAAAATAAAAAGGAATCCGTACTTTCCTTACGGGAAATGGCTTTAGGTAAAATTGGCTAAATTTTTGATATGTTTTAGTTAATAAGCCCTTGATCAAAAGTTATCATTGCACTAAATCTCTACGGTCCTTAGTTTCCGAGATATTTCATTGCAAAAATTGAATTTTAAGATTTTATGAATTTATGCAGCAAAATTAAATCCACCATTTTACAGCCAATGTAAAATTATAGAAGTCACCCAAGTTTCGTTTTTATAGTCTAAATCTACTACTTGAGGGGCGGGCGTAAAAATTGGTATATTGGGGTTTTTGAGGTTGCTGAAAGCGAATCTGATAATAAAGAATTCATTTCTCACCACCAACTAGGTAAGTTAAAATTACTTAATCAAAAAGTACTATATCGAGCACACTTAGTGATAGATGAAATAAATACAAACAAAATCGTAACTAGACAGAAAAACCGATTTACCGCTAAAGGACACGAGGTGTCCGATACTTATCTAAGGGGGACACCCAGACACAAGGCTACTATTCTTAATTTTATAGAGTGATTCCATATAAAAAATTATCTGTTGAATTGTCACACATATAAATGTCAAACATATTATTAATAAAATAAGATTTTAACTCCTTGGTAGTGAGAAAAACGTACATAATTCGCTACTAGTAGGTAAGTTTTTTTCTGTCTTCGGTGGTGTTTATGGACCTGAGCTCCGCTTCAGTCCACAAAATACGACCTCACACAGAAAAATTCACTTAGCACTAGGAGCGCAAATAGGGCTAATAACTGATCACTGCCACCTGAGGAAACACATGCATACCATCCGTGTGTATAGGGATGAGCCAATATGCAGGCTGTGTAATGAGGAGGCGGAAACAGCCTCTCATGTTCTCTTTGACTGCGTGGCTCTACATCGCTGGAGATACCGGCAACCGGGAAATGGTAACCCAGAATCTATGCTTTCCAATGCAAATCTAGTAAATAGCCTAGTAAGCCTGATTAAGAAAACGAAGCTGTTTGACTAGCAAGAGACCCAAGAACAACACAATAGGCCGCAGGTGGCCGCAGTGTTTGAGGTACGAATCCTCATCTTGTTTCTCTTCATCAATCAATCAGGAGCGCAAATAACTATTTCACGCGAGGAGGTGAAACATGGGAAAACTTTTTTACTGGGCAGTGTATTTTAGTCTGTAAAGCAGATTTATAATAATTTTTTACCAGTAAAATACGTGACTAAATTTATTTTATGTAAAGTTATATCAAGTGTTTCCAGACTAATGGCACCATAAAAGCCAGTGTAAATAATTAAAATGATAAAGTAAGTGAACTGTAAGTTAAAGCAATTTTTATTTATTTACTAAAAAAAATATTTTTAATTAAAAATAATTTTTACTCTCATAAATTATTATTTTAGTTTATACTAGAGAACTTAGATTTAACTAGAATAGTACATTAAACAATCCGTGAAGATATGTAATTATACGCATTCCATTATATATTATTCACAGTATTGCACTTTCCCAAATACTTTCCCAAAATTAATAAAAAAAACTTAAAAGATCTTTTCTTGAAAAAAGAAAAAAATTGAAAAAAAAAATTTCATTTTATAATCTTCTTTTTTCGAAAAACGAAAACATTTCGAAAAAAAAAAATTTTTCAGAAAAAAATTTTCAGTCTCAATAACTTCAAAATTTATCAATTTTTTTTTATTTTCTTTTCACTACAGTCAATATAGGTTTCAAATGTGAAAAAAAATCCTCAGCCAAAAAAAATGCATTCCTATAGATTTTGGGATGAGGAATTCAATAAAAAAAGTCTATTGATTTTCAAGTGCGGGGGTGGGGGTAAATATTTTTAAATATTTTTAATATTTTCGTCAAAATTGGTATATAGGAGTTTTTGGCTTTGACAAATCTGAATCTAATAATAAATTTTTTCTAATTTCACCCCTGAAAATTGTTATATTGGGATTTTTGAGGTTACTGACAGTGTATCTGACAATTAAAAAATTCTAACTCCACGCCCTGAGGGGCAGTGGGTAGTTTTCGTAAAAATCTGTATATTGGAGTTCTTGAGGTTGTTGAAAGTGAATCTAATAATAAAAAAAATGCGAAAAAAATTCCTCAGCCAAAAAAAATGTATTCCTATAGATTTTGGGATGAGGAATTCAATAAAAAAAGTCTGTTGATTTTCAAGTGCGGGGGTGGGGGTAAATATTTTTAAATATTTTTAATATTTTCGTCAAAATTGGTATATAGGAGTTTTTGGCTTTGACGAATCTGAATCTAATAATAAATTTTTTCTAATTTCACCCCTGAAAATTGTTATATTGGGATTTTTGAGGTTACTGACAGTGTATCTGACAATTAAAAAAATCTAACTCCACCCCCTAAGGTGGTGGTTTTCGTAAAAATTTGTATATTGGAGTTCTTGAGGTTGTTGAAAGTGAATCTGATAATAAAAAAAATCCAACTCCAACCCCAGAGGGGCGGGGGTAGTTTTCTTGAAAATTCACATATTGGCGTTTTATAGATCGCTAAAACTAAATCTTAAAATAAATCCACCACCTGAGGGGCGGGAGGTAGTTTTCGTGAAAAATTGTATATTGGACTTCTTGAGGTTACTGAAAGTGAATCTGATAAAAAAATCGATATCAAGCGCTAAGTGAGGCGAAAAATAGGGAAGTGTATTTTTTTTTTCAATACTTACATATTTATTATAGTTACAAACTTTTTAAGTTTTATAGTTATTTTGAATAAAAATGGACGAGGAAGACAACATTTACTACATGTATACAGGGTATAACGCTGTCTCAAATGCCTTTATTCTGCCAGCCGAACACCTTCACTTATAGTGTTTGGGACTTACCTGTAACTTAAACTTCACTGACAAAATCAAACACTGCCAGAAATTACACACAATACAACACAAAACATACATACATATACATGTATATGTATATTAATAAATTATAAGAATGTTAGCTTCTTTCGAATTATTAGATACTGCTGAATACAGAAACCAGTATTTTTAGATGTTCTTTTTTTTTACAGAAACCAGTATTTTTAGAAGTTTCTAATAACACTAGGCAACAAACTTTTTTTTTGCCCCGATCGGAAAGTAAATTTTTCTTACTAATTCGAGGGCGTAGAATCCGAATCTGACCTTAGAAAAATTCCAGCACCCAAAATTTTTGAGATATAAGTTCAGGTAATAATGACGTTTTTTTTCAAAATCTTTAAAAAAAAGAGTAGAATTTTGAAAATTTTAGTGTATATAAAAAAAAATACGAGGAATTCAAAAATCTATATGTCAAGAACCTACTGTCAGAGTAAGTACGCTAAAAAAATAAAAAGGTTAAAATGAAAGTGCAGAGTTTACTGAATTGCTGATTTGTGGGAAAACTATCAAATTTTTTTAAAAACTTTATAGATCTTAATTTGTAGATTATAAAATTCTCTACAAAAATATTTATACAAATATTTTTTTATTTTGCTTAGTTTGTTCCTAAAAAGTAAATAAATGAAAAAGATATAAAATTAAAGTACACAGTGTAAACTTTTTTCCCGAGCCCCAAAAATATATTTTTCTTATCAATTTAAAGGCGCAGAATCCAAATTTGACCTTAAAAAAAAATCAGCACGTCTTATTTTTTAAATTTTAGTACATGCAATTATGCCAATTTAAAAATAATTTATAAAACAAAATATTGTGTATTTTTTTTTGTTTTTTTTTGAATGGTTCTACATCATAAAAATGTTACTTACGTAACATTTTTTTAGTTAATTTTTGACCCCCTAGTAATGATTTTTGACAATTTTTAGCATGGGTACGTGGCGATAAGCTTGTCCCCTTATGCACCCTTCTTCTTACCCTCCACCACTACTTAGTTTTGTCACATTATCCATTTTTTTTATTTTTTTTTTTCATAATAGCCCTATTTATTCTACCTATGAATTTAAAGTTTCTATGTTTTAAGTTGGGTATTTTTTAACTAATATTGTGTCGCCGAATCCAAATTTGTCCTTGGAATATTTTTGTCTCCCATGATTTTAGAACAAAAGAGGGATAAAATAATAATTTTTTAACATTTTTATCTTACTTTTCTCAGAAAACTTAGGTAATAGAAATATTCTGAGGCCAGATTCGGTTTCAGCGCCCAAAATTAGTTAAAAAACATATGACTCCAATCGGGGCAAGAAACCGTGTTGCCTAGTGTAAGTGATTGTCATTTGTTTTTGTTACCAACTTATGAACTACTCCGATATAACTAGAAAAATTATTATTTACTACTACAGTAGTATGTTTCGCGAAGCTTCGTAAGTAAGTATATTATATTTATGCACCAAGCATACGCAAAGCAGTGATAACACAGGGCCATAGAAAAAAGTGTAATTTACAAGCAGACCCCCGAATAAATGACATTTCAATGCATTGGTCGTATGGTTTGATGCACGGATCTGTGGCTACGGGAAATATGTTTGGAATGTGTGTGCAATTGGGAGGCCCGTTGTAGGCACGCACGCCTATCCCTCAGGGGGTGAAGTTGGATTTTTTTTATTACGCGATTTACTTACTGTAACCTTAAAACCCCCTATTTACCAACTTTCACAAAAACAACTCCCCACCCCTTAGGGGGTGGAATTGGAAAAATGTTATTATCAAATTCAGTTTCATCGTTCCCAAAAACCCCTATATACTAATTTTGACGAAAATATTGAAAATATTTAAAAATATTTCCCCCTCACCCCCGTGGGGTCAGGAGTAACAAATGATTTATTATCATATTCGATTTTAGCAACCTCAAAAACCCCTATATAACAATTTTTAAATTTTTGTGAAAAATTATTGTATTTACCCCATTTTCCCCCCTTACACCACCTTAATATTTACCAAAAAAAAAAATCCTGAGCGAGAACTTTTGGTAACATACCTGTATGCCAAATTTCAAGTCTATAGCTTAAAGCGTTCTTAAGTTATCGTAGATACAAGATTTCCCGGGCAGAACGATCGACCGACCGATCGGCCATCAATTTTTTTTTTGCTTGAAATAGATTTATATCGACATAAAACGCAAAAATGCGCAAAACAAAAATTGGAAAATTTTTGCACGAATACAAGGCTTTCCGAAATTTTGTATATTTTCAAAATGGGATAGCAAAATAGAACCTATAATTGGGATAGCAAAATGTTTAATTCAGTTATTATTTTTCTCAAAACTAGAATAAGGTATTAGTAATAGAATAATAATATTACATGTTATGTAATAATATTATATAGGTGAGTGGCCTAATCACCCGAATGATTAACATCTATTATATACGAGTAGAATACTTTATCCACGGCTGTTTTGAAGTTTAAACAGTTTATTTTTACAGACCCGTGATTAATAGGCCGTGGATAAAAATTATTTTGAAACATTTCTATACTGATGCACGTGCGATCCTGTATTTTCGCTTTTGTCATATTTATTTCGTGGTCTGTTTACAAGGCATATTATTATGGTATTGCTTTGTATTTTGGTTTGCTGAATAATTGATGACTGATGATATCAGAATTACCGATTCGCCTTTCGTTTTTTTGTAAAAATGGAAAAAATTGGCATTGGCAAATCTCAAAAGTATCACTCAGTTGTAAGAGTGGTGTGTATATTTTTTGATCTTAATCAGTTTCCACACTTGCCCCACAATCCTCGTTTATATAAAAATCGATATATTAAGAATTTTGGGAAAATAATTAAAATTACAAAAACTGTGCTAGTATAGAATCTAAAAGTATACTCTTTGAGCTGCTTCACACAGAAACATATTGTCTTAAATCAAGAATATGATGATTTGTGTATAACGAAGAGAATATGTTCTTCTTTTATGCATACCATAATACTTATCCTTTCATAATTGAGAATATGTTCTCCTTTCAGGCATACAATATTCTTATCCTTTCATATTTAAAGCACAACTTTGGTTTAAAGGAGAATGTATTCTCTTCGTTATATCCAAATCACACATTCTTGATTTAAGAAAATATTGTTTTCTGTATGCCTGTGTACAATCTAAATGGCTCATAAATTTTTGCTGTCAGAATACTTGAGTTAGTTATAAGCTATATGCCCTTTTTTATAGAGATTTAAAGAGAGTTTAATTTGGATTTAAGGAAAATCCTCTTTTTTGCGAATTTTAGAATTTTTGGGCCGGTTTTTCGATTTTTATAAAAAAGGAAAGGCGAATTCTGAAACCATTTCATATTATATGCACATATCTTTTTTTTTTTTCATTTATTTTTTTGTGGGCATTGTATTTAATTAATTTTCTTATTTTTTAGTTAAACCAACCAATATTATACATGTATATTGGGGTATATCCTAAAAATATTATTTTTCTTCAAGCGTACTAATATGTTCATATTTTATAACTGAACACACTAATTAGAAGTGATCAATTTTTTACAGTAAAAAAATGAGTTCATTGTTGTAAGCCGTAAAAAAAGTAAGTTAGCAAAACCACCACTGGAGGCAGTATTCTTTGACTTTGATGACAGCCATACTTCAAACTTGTTTGTTTATTATGTAAACAGGTGGTTGACTCAAGATTCTGTGCAAAAACCTTGTGTGAAATTGATTTAAAATGATTGAAGAATAATATATGGTTTATACACCTACAAATCTCTCCGAAATTGCAAATGCTACATTAGACAAGTTACCATCGAAATCGCGAAAAGTGTACGATTTAGCCTACGAAAAGAAATTAAAATAAGCTAAGGAAGGTTTACATTTATTTCGAAAGGGTTTTATTGGCCTATTTTAATAAAAAAAACATACTTTATTATTAAATTTAAAAATTAATATTAAAAAAATATATATATAGGATGCTTGAAGAAAAGTGATTTTTTTACTCGTCTGTAGTTTCCGGACTCCGCTTCGCGTCGTCCGTAAATTCTACAGACTAGTAAAAAAAAGCTTCAGGTTTCCTCTTAGTAAAACAATATACTATTCTTTAAGTCTTCATTATATTAACCTCCAAATTATGGTCAATTTGTTTTTGTTCCTACAACCACAACTAAACAACAATCGATATTTGGAATAATATAGATTGATTGATCACAATCATCAAGTATTGTATAAAACTGCCATGGTGCAATTAATCTAGAAAACGATCTGTCCTCTTATTATTGGCTTAACAATGTTATATGCTACAATATTTCTTATCTCATAATTTATGAGTCATAAACCTAACAGTTTACCATTACGTCATAATCAGACATTCGACATAAAAAATATTATCTTTTAAAATTTTTAGAGTTTTATTATACCGAAAAACTAACTACAATTTAGATTTAATTCGCTCTAAAATATCTTGACAAAGATCTGCAGCATCATTAGCGCATCCAATTGAAAATGTTAATCCACTTCCTCCATGCCCATAATTATGTATAATATAAAGATTTTTTCCACCGAAACTTTTCGTTTCAATTTCTAATCTGACAGCATCTCTTGATGGCCTCAGTCCTACAATATCCTTTAAAATTTTAACATTCCTAATCGAAGGAATTATATCAGCACATCCCGAAAATATTCTTTGTTTATCATTTTCATTAACCTCTAAATTATCGTCAATTTGTTTTGTTCCTCCAACCACAACTGAATCGACATTTGGAATAATATAGTTCGATTGATCACGATCAACAAGTATTGCATGAAACTGCCATGGTGCAATTACTCTTGCGATCTGTCCTCTAATTGGCTTGACACTGTTATCTGGTACAATATTTCTTGCCTCATATCCGGAACAGTTTACTATGACGTCATAATCAGATAGTTGACATAAATCTTTAATTGTTTGTTTAATTATCCTGCCACCGTTTGATATAAACTTTACTTGTAAAACGGGTAACAAGGTCGATCCTTCGTAAGTTAGAGTAGTAAACAAAACACCACCTGTGTAGTTGGCTTTGTGCTCCGAGTTTAACCGCCCGAGGTGTTCCTTTGATAGTTCCGAGTATCCAGGTGTGAGTTTTGCCCAATTTGGCAGCGTATAATTTGGATCACAGCTTAGAAAGTATGCCGGTTGTAAGCATATCGCGTATTTCTTGGCTTCTCCTGAAATATACATATACTATTTTTATATAAGTGAATATACAGAATAATTCAGAAATAAGTAACAAAACTTTAAGGGGTGATTTAACATCCAAAAATATAAAAAAAAGTTCCTATATAAGATGTCCGGAAATGAGCCCTAAGTGGGCTAAGACCAAATGTCCATAAATTGCTTTTCATGGAGCTAGGGCCCCTTAAATTGTTATTTTTTAGGGGGTCTAAGTACTCTCAAAACTTATTTTCGAGCAGGTCTATAGAATCTTTTTTTAGATTTTTCGGAGTCAAAATCAGTAAAAAACATTACCTTATCTTTCAAGAAAAGACAAGCGTTTTATTTGTACAGAGCGGTCCAAAAGTTACCCCCCCCCTCTTAACTTTTGAACCAGTTGAGATATCGACTTCAAATTTGGAACTTTTAAATAAGACAACTTAAACTATCTTTTAGCATATATTTAATACTTTCAGCTCTTAAAATGTGGGCAGGGGGGAATGGGGCACATTTTTTTAAATGGAAAGGGGATCGCGTAATACATCATTTTAAAGCATATAAAATTCTCCATTTAACTCCATATTTTTTAATAAAAAAAAAAAAATGGGTTTAAAATGGGGTTGAAAATGGGTATTAATGTCAACATTCCTCTAAAAAAACAAATATTTTTTTAATAATGCCTAATTTCATCAGAAAAAAATGTTAATTATACTTTTAAACTAATTTTAGTTGACATAAATAAAAATTTATAAAAAAAAAAACTTAAAAAATCGAATGTTTTAGCACAAAAAGTTGAAAAATCAAAACCTTAAAAAACATTTTTTTAAAATTTAAAAATGTTAATTTAAATAGCTATTAAATAGCTCTATATAGAGAATTTTATAAGCTTTAAAATGGTGTATCATACTACCCCCCTTTCCATTTAAAAAAATGTCCCCCATGCCCCCCTGCCCATATTTTAAGAGCTGAAAATATCAAATATACGCTAAAAGATAGTTTAAGTTGTCTTATTTAAGAGTTCTAAATTTGAAGTCGATATTTCAACTCGTTCAAAAGTTAAGAGGGGGGGGGGGGGGGTGACTTTTGGACCGCACTGTATATTGTTTCTTATCATCTTTCTAAGTGCTGATTTTGGTGGTAAAGGGTTAGGATAAAGGGGGTAATAATAAAACTTTTTAGCGTTTTTGGTCATAGTTAAGTTAATTAATAAAAAGTTAATTATAATTGTTAGTGGATATTGTAATATTATGTATTTATTATATAATTCAATAATATTATAATTAAACAAGTCATTCAAGTTGACAGCATTTATTTAATGATCTGACAAATGTCTGACAAGCACCAAGACCTTCTAAGTATAATCCTAACATCTCCCCTTTTTACAAAATATTAAATACAATATACTACTAAACTATTTATAAATTAACCTATCAGGAGGTTTAACATTTCTTCCAGAAGAAGTGACACTAATTGTTTTACTTAAATTATTTTAAAATTTAAAACTTGTTCTGATGTTTTAAAATTGTTTTTAGAATTGTTTTCAAGCTCACTATGAATTTCACTGCGAGATTCAATAATTCTTTCTCTTTCTATTTCTACATCACTCTCTACCTCATCGTCAAAACAATTAAAGTCACTATCTAAACATTTATAATTCTTATTACTATTGTCTTTATTGGCTTTTATAGGAATTTTAAAATCAATGTACTTGGAATTTGTTTTGGTTTATCAAAATATCATGAATATATATTTGGAAAAAGAGTTATTGTGGAGACGGATCATCAGCCCCTGATTTCGATTTTTAAAAAACCTTTAAATAAATGCCCAGCAAGGTTACAGCGCATGATGCTTCAAATTCAAAAATATGATATAGATTTAAGATATAAACGAGGTAAAGAGTTAATTTTAGCGGACGCACTATCAAGAGCGTATTTAACGGATTGTTTTGATGATTTAGATATTGATATTGAAGCACATGTTTGCTTTATTAAAAGTCAAATTAATGCTACACCTGAAAAAATTGAAAAATTAAAATCAGAAACTGATAAGGATTCTGAAATGCAAGAGTTAAAACAAATCATAATGAATGGATGGCCAAATGAAAGCAAAAGTTTAAGTGACAAAATAAAAATATACGCTCAATATAAAGATGAATTAACAATAATTGATAATTTAATTTTTAAAGGTCAAAGTATTGTAATTCCTAAAATAATGCGCGATGAAATGCTGGATAGAATACATTACAGTCATTTAGGAATACAAAAAAGTATCAATTTAGCTAAAGATTCAGTTTTTTGGCCAGGTATAAATAATTCTATAAAACAAAAGGTATCACAATGTCACTTGTGTTTAAAATATTCTAACTCTCAAATGCCAGAACCACTCAAGTCACATGAGATACCAGATGTCAGATGGAATAAAGTAGGTTGCGATATTTTTGAAGTCTTAGGAAATAAATATTTATTAGTAGTAGATTATTTTTCGAAATTTGTGGAAGTAGTTAAACTTAGTGGAAATTCAACTAGTAAAACAATCGTGGAGAGTTTAAAGTCAATTTTCTCTACTCATGGAATTCCATTGACAGTAATTTCAGACGGAGGTCCACAATTTAACTCCAGTGATTTTAAAAGTTTTGCAAAAGAATGGAAGTTTATACATATTATGTCTTCTCCAACATATGAGCAAAGTAATGGTATGTCAGAAAGACATATACAAACTGTTAAAAAAATAATAAAAAAAGCTCTTGAAGAAAAAAAAGATTTATTTTTAGTTTTACTTAATTATCGCAATGCCCCTATAATTGAAAACAGCTCACCAGCGGAAATTCTTATGTCAAGAAAACTGAGATCAAATTTGCTTTATACAAACGATTCTTTGAAAGCTAAAGTAGTTAATTTTAACAAAAATACTATTAACAGGATGCAGCTTACACAACAAAATTATTATAATATGAGGGGAGTTAGGAATTTACCAGAGATTAGTAATAATAGCCTTGTTTACGTTCAACTTAAACCAAAATCGGAATGGGTTCCTGGTGTAATAGTTGAAAAGATGCAAGATAGGTCTTATAAAATCAATGTAAGAATCAGTACTTTTTCTATTTACTACCTTAATAAATCTTCTGTTGCGAATATAAATGCCTCCATTCTCTGTTTATAAGTAAATAACTTAAACCTTTCATAAGTTAAATTTTCCTTTGGCAGAAAATGAGATTCAAATTTATTCAATAAAATGTCTAGCTTATTTTTCTCACCTTCTTCAAACTTAAACGTAGAATATATTTTAAAAGCTTCTTCGCCTAGGAAATGTAGCAATTGAGCGCATTGTACATCTTCAGTTTTGTTATTATTTTGACTTGCTATGAGATAATTTTCAAATCTTGCACGCCATATTTTCCACTTTTCAGCCAAATTACCTTCTAATGACAAAGGTGCAATACCTTTATTATCACCCATGCTTAATTTTCATTTTTTTATTTTAAATTCTATTTCTGCTTGTTCCTTGGTATTTATTCAACGAAACTATCCGGCAGCGCCATGTAATATTATGTATTTATTATATAATTCAATAATATTATAATTAAACAAGTCATTCAAGTTGACAGCATTTATTTAATGATCTGACAAATGTCTGACAAGCACCAAGACCTTCTAAGTATAATTCTAACAGATATTATTTAATTTAAATTTTTAAACTACTTAAATGTTAAAAGTAGTAAAATGTTTTTTAGCATAAACTATTTATTATTAAATTTTAATTAATGGGATTTACTAAATAAAATTTGTTCAATGAAAGCTCTTTCTAACCCCTATAAATATGTACAGTGTTTTGCTAGAATTTAACGTTTTTGAGATAGGGACTTTTAAACTTTAATAAATTATGCAACATGCAGGTGTATTAATGGTTGCCTTTTCATAACAACTCAAAATAGTGCCGATGTTTTGATACTTGCAACTGTTCATCTAGTTTTTATGTAGAATCACCCCTTAATATTTTGTAGCCTTTTTCTGGATCACCCTGAATTATTGATCTGAAACGTATTTGTAAAGCTTCATTACATACACAGTATTACGATATACATTTTTCTTTGATTATAACCACTGGTCGGATAGAAGTATTCATTTACAGGGGGCATGCAAAAATTAAATAAAAAAAGTAAATAACGAATAAATAAACATTTAAAACTATATTTTACCAATGGGTCTCTTATGTCAACGCTGTTGTTACAAGGTGGGTCACTTGGATCATGAAAAAACAAATCTAAAATCGATCTAAAACTATATTTAACATTATTTTTAATGTTTCTTACTTGCAATAGGAACTACCTTCTTTATGTCAAGTATCATTGTAAGGGCATATCCATAGCCTCGCATAACACGTATAGTACATAGGAATGCGATGCCGTGATTGGCTTGATGTGCCGTCATGTATCCTGTAAGTCAATCACGGTATCGCATTCTTATGTACTATGTGTGTTATGAGAGGCTGTGGATATGCCGAAAAGCGGGATACAACTGTGGTTTTCAACATTTTATTATTTAAATTTTCGTCCTTAAAACGTGAAACTTTACCTTTAAATGATTTTTTCTCGAAACAGTTAATCCTATAGTATTACAACAAAAGTACCTTTTTATGTATTTTGACCAAAGTAATCATGCTCCAATAATAAAATTACAAAAAAGTTACACAGAAAAAAGTTTGGGACAAGAAACTGATAACGTCCCCCATTTCGAAAGCCCCTGGTTAAAATAAGTACAAGAAAATAACAAATGAAGATGGGCCTTATTGGCATTAGCTCACATGCAAAACCATTTTGCTATATTTCAAAAGGTTTCTGAGTTATTAATTAAAAACCGAGACACTTTTAGACATATACAGCCTGTTCGCGTACCGAAATTTAAGAGGTGATTCTACATCCAAAAATATGAAAAAAAGTTTCTATAAAGGTTGGTCCGGAAATGAGCCCTAAGGGAGCTACGGCCCTTCGAAGATGACGTATTGAATGGGGAACAAAATAAAGCACCAATGAAATTTTAATGCTTCATTTAAAACTGAGCAAAAAAGTATTATACACCAAAACACCTAAATTTAATATTAAAGGAGTAATAGCCTTTTAAAAAGTAACGTTTTTGGTGGTACAAAATGTTACTTCCTCTTAATTGCATTTTTTTTTGATAACGGTTGCTCCTACAGTGTTACACTATATGATATTTTATATGTATTTTTACTCTAGAAATCTATATTTTTTACAACAAATCCAAAAAACATACACATAGAAAAGTTTGGGGCAAAAATGTTTTAAGCCTCATATATTTTGTCCGTCTGGGCACGCCTCTGGATAAATTAAAAAAATAAATTAACATAAACTTATTGCCCTTATTAATACTAGTATACATGCAAAAGCTCGCCGCTCTAGCTTAAACGGTACCCGAGTTATTAATTAAAAACCTTATTTTTATTACAATTTTAAAGGGCCCAAGATCCCTTAGGGCTCATTTCCGGACCAACCTTTATAGGAACTTTTTTTATATTTTTGGATCTAGAATCACCTCTTAAATTTTGGCATGCCAGTTATGGATCACCCTGTATTTATACGAACTCTTTGTCATATTTTTTTATGTAGCATTACCCCTTAAAATTATTGACCCTATTAAAAATACACCGCGTATGTTTAAAAATTATTAACATTTAAAAATAAAATTTAGTTGTATAAGTCACCAGTCATCTTATAAAAAGTAAACTGATACAAGTAGCCGAAACTCGATTGTTTAACCCGGCGTCTGACAGGTGGATTAGTTTTACAAGTAACGACAGGTGGGGTATAATAAACCCCAACAATAAATGGGACCGTTTTTGCTTTATTTAATAAATTTTATATAATATGTAGTAAAATATTTGAGTTATACAATATATTAACCTAAAAATAATTTTAAAAATCTTAAATACATATATATATTTATTTTTAATCGGTTAACAAAAATAAATCAAATTTAAAAAACAAAAAATAGGAAACCTTTTTGTTTCCTATTAACTAAAAAAAATAACGTTTAAAATTGCCAAACAAAGATCTACATGAATAACATAAATTATAAACTTTTAAATATTATAGGTAGGGTTCAAAATAAATTACTTTAAGTAATCGTAATATGACTGAAAAATACAGGAGAAACAGGAAGATAATAGTATATTACGCACCGAGTACGCGAACCTAGTTTTCAGTGCAAGAGAGTGCTTATTTTTTTATGAGGCGCAGCCGAGTAAAAAATCTCTCGAAGTCCACCGAAATAGTTTGCGTCGAGGTCCGTATACTATTTTTTCTACGACCTAAACATCCAAAAGACGCAAAAATTGTCTTAAAATATTAATTTGTCAATTTAAGGTTATGTGTTTCACGTTTACTCATTTTCTGACAGCAGATGTAAAATCAACTAATTTTCACTTTTCAACCATTGTCATAGGCAATGGGTGGAAAATAGGCACTAACTACTAGCTAGGTTGTAGGAAAATAAATGTTACTTATTATGACACGTGGGGTGTCAGAAACCCCAGACGACTTCAAAAGGACGTGGCCTCTAATGCTTCAATATTCATACTGCCGTTCATGCTACACTGTGCAAAGTAAAAAGCGATTGAAAGGTACTGAGGCGCTGTCTTCGCTTGGCGCGAAAATAAAATAGTTACGGAGTAATATTTGGACTCTGGGGTTTGTGACACCCCACGTGTCAGACGCCGGGTTAAAGATAGAAGCGAGGTTGAGAAGTAACAAGACAGTTTATTTATCGTTTTGCGTAAAAGGTAGAACTTTTTATACACTATATAATATAGTAGGTTTATAGTAGTTTTTCATAATCTCTGGACGGGTTCAAGATGAAACTTTTTTAATACCCTTTGTATCATAAATCATAACTTTTTTATTTTACTCCTCCCAACTTCCCAGCGGAGGAGTATTATACGCCTACTTCGGACACCGAAAATAAAAAAAAATGTTCAAATTCAAAAATTTGTACCAATGTGCACATAATGTTCAATTCTAAACAACTTTTTAAAAAATCCTATTTTGAGGAAAACTCAATCTTGATAAGGTTACGAAGTTTATTAAAGGATATATATTCCTCCAAAAATTAAAAAAAAAGTTAGGGGGGGCTGTTTATTAAAAAGAAATTAAAAATAGTGAAATATAATATCTGATCAATTTATTTTTTTCAGAAAATGTTACTTTTATTATAAAACTCAATCGTACCCAATCCCCTAAAAAAAAAACAAAAAAGTTATAGCTAAAAAAAAAAGAGAAAAAAAAATTTTTTTCAGGAAAAGGTTTATTTGTACCAAATAAAAATACTGGCACCAACTAAATAATACTTTTTCCTATATGCTTAGGTTCATTAAAATCAAAAAGAAAAAATTTAAAAACAAAATCAAAAAAATATTAATCTTTTTTTTGTAAAAAAAATAAAAAAATAAATGTTTTTGAAAAAAATTGTTTTTTACCCCATTTTACACCAATCCGATTTTTACCAAAAACAATACCAACCTAGAATTTTAGATAATCAACCTATTATCCAAATTTGAAGTCTTTAGCCAGAAACGTTATTGAATTATCGTGGTCAGAAATTTCCCGGACACACATACCGACAGAAAGATTTTTTTTTTGACGGAAATCGTATTTTTTGTATATAAAACGTCCAGAAAAGTAAAGAAAGGAATAAGTTTTTTAGAAATTTTTTACTAACGCAAGACAGAGCGCAAGACTCTCCTTGGGGAAAGTAAAAATAAATAAAAACCAAAATTTATAGGGGTGCCACCTAAAAAAAATAAAATTTAAAAGGTAGAAATACAGTATAAATTAAGGAAAAAACTTGCAACTGCTAGGAGTATACTATAGAATGCAAAGCATTATATATCTTCACGGCTTGTTTTATCAAAGTTTTAATCTAAAAGACTTGACTGGCAACTATTTCTGAATTTTGCGACATATTTCAAACCTAAGTATTTTTGCTGAAACTGGCCCATCAAGCAATTTTAAACTGAAAACTATCTTTTTACTTTTGACTTTGCTCATACCATCCCAAAAATTTAAAATAAATTTCAAATGTTGTTACCAAACCCGAATTATTTTATTTAAAAATACTTTTTTATTAAAAAGGTGTTTAGGGTCATCGAAACTTTAGTATTTAGAGTTCCATTTCTGTAACGGAAATAGCAATTTAAAACATATTTTTGTTATTTTAAATCACCTTGCTCTTAAAATGGTGATAAAACAGAGCAGTAACGGGGGGCGAGGGGGGCTCGCCTTGGCTTGAGCCCCCCTGGCGTTTTTGTTAAGCTCCTCCTGGCGTTTTTTTAGCCACCGACCTATGCACTATTAACCTTATATAATTATAAAATCTAGTGATGATGATGTCTGCAGACATCCAAGCAATTTAAAATAAAATTAAAACTCATTCTAAAGTTATTTTATCAGTATTATTTATTTACTGCAATTAATATCAAACTTTATCTTATCTAATAATTTCTCTAAATGTATAAATAGTTAAAATATGAGGAGTTTACTGCAATAGTGTACTATCAGTTTAAAAATCCTATATTTTTGTTGCAAAAGTGACCAATTGTCACTTTTTGATGGTCTCTTGCAATACTGTAAATCTAGAACTTGATTGGTGCAATAGTGTAATGTAATTGTTTAAGAAATTAAGCTTAATAAGAAATTAAAAATATCCGTCTGTCCGTTCGTCCGTCCGTCTGTCCGATGTTGCGATTTTTGTAAACACGATAACTCCAGAACGAATTATCCGATCGACTACATTTTCAGGAAAAATCAAGTTCTTTGAGGGGAAGATCCCTATTGTTTTTCAAAGTAATCCCCCCAAAAACAAAAAAGTTATAGGGGGTTAATTTTTTTTTTAAATAAAATCATTTTCAAAAAAAAATTGTTTTTCACAAAAAGAAAATAAAAAAGTTTTTTTCAAGATTTTTTTTTTAATTTTTTTTAAGTGAAAAAAAAATATTTTTTTTTTTTTTTTGAAAATATTTTTTTTTTATATTTGGCAAATGCATTATACCATTTACTGTGAATAATATATAATGAAATGCGCAGTATTACATATATTCATGGCTTGTTTAAAGCAATAATATTGATATATTATACAAAAAGAAAGTATTTGAAATCACAAATAATCAAAACGCTATCAATAAATCTAAAGCGACATTTTTTTTATAAAAAAACAAAATAATTAACAATAAATGTTATTCCTTTGCAAGTAATTTCACCATATTTTCCAATAAAACTTGTTTTTGTACCCACGATCTTTATAATACACAAAGTTTTTATACACCGCTAATTTATCTTTTGCGAACTCTCGATATGGGTTAATCGATTCGTTTTGAAGAATTTACTAAAACTAAAAGCTAATAAAATTGCCCGTAAATTAAATAAAAAATCAATAAATGATAAAACAGATAAAAAAATAAAAAAAGCCCTTTTCGGGGTAAAAGCCGTTCGAGGTAAAATCTTTCGAGGTAATGTACTTTCGAGGTAACGACTTTTCGAGGTAATGTCCTTTCGAGGTAAAATTTTTTCGAGCTAACGTCTTTTCGAGGTAATGTCCTTTCGAGGTACACTTTTTCGAGATATTTGCTTTTGAGGTAAATTTTTTTGAGGTAAAGACCGGCTCCCATAGAATTGAGGTGCGTTGAAGTGAAAGGAAGTGACCAAATGAAGGACTAAGCCTTGGGTGATGAGGAATCCCTAGAGCAGTCAGTAAAAAGAAAACCAGACCTCTAAAAGGTCCCTAAATCAAACTAGAAAAATTAAAAAATTAAAATGTTGTTTGTCTTTTTAATGCTATAATGGCCCAAGTGGACCTTTTTGTGAATTTTTCAGAAACTCCTTTCGTGCCAGAGTTGCCAGACATTTATTTTTTGTTGTAAGGGTAACAATAAAATAAAAGTATTCTAGTCAAAAATTAAGTCAAAAACATTAGTGTAAAAAATATATTCATCTAAAACAAATATAATTTATAAATCAGATTGAGAATCATATAATTTTCAGTAATTAATATCTCAGTTGTTATGTTTGTTAGTTAGGCCACTGTTGCAGTAGACGCCTCATACATCGAATTTATCTATTAAATACATTTATGAAAAACATGCAATACAGGGTGTATTTGAAATGGCGTAGGAAATTTTAACAGGTGATTCTACATGATAAAATATGACAAAAAGTTCCTATAAACATATGTCTAAATATGCGTCATAAGGGAGCTACGCCCCTTTGAAATTGGCTAAAAAAATCGGTTTTTATTTAATAACTCAGGAACCCTTTGAGATATATTAACAAGGTTTTTGCACGTGAATTAATCCTAATAAGGCCCATCTTTGTATGTCATTTTCACGTACTTATTTAAACCAGGGGTGTGCGAAACGGGGGGACCCCATCAGTTTTTTTGTCCCAAACTTTTTTCTGTGTAACTTTTTTGCAATTTTATTTATGAAATATGATTCCTCAGGTCAAAATACATAAAAAAGGTACTCTTGTTGTAATACCGTTTTCGAGAAAAGTTCATTTGAAGGTGAAATTTCACAGTTCGAGGACGAAAAATTAGATACTAAAATGTCGAAAACCAAAATTTTAATGATGCAATGTTATTCTACATCAAAAACTAAGAAAAAAAGTTTCCATACATGTAGGTCGAAAAAACGCTTTTAAAGCTACCATAGCTCTTTAAAAATGGTGCATATTTAGGAGACCATACACAAAAAAAAAGGATTCTTTGAACCAAAGTCAATGTTCTTGAATGAAGAGCACGGGTTCTTGAATGAAGAGCACGGGCTTTTGAATGAAGATCCGCGCCCTTGGTTCAAGAACATTGACTTTGGTTCAAAGAATTCTTTTTTTCTGTGTAGCTCCATTAGGATTGATTTTTGGAAGTACCTGTATATGAGGTTTTTTTCTTAGTTTTTAATGTACATTCGCCCTGCATCATTAAAATTTTGGTTTTCAACATTTTAGTATTTAATTTTTTGTCCTCGAACCGTGGAATTTCACGTTCAAATTAATTTTTCTCGAAAACGGTTAATCCTACAGTATTACAACAAGAGTACTTTTTTATGTATTTTGACCTGAGAAATCATATTTCAAAAATAAAATTGCAAAAAAGTTACACAGAAAAAAGTTTGGGACAAAAAATTGTTAAGCCCCCCCCCCCCGTTTCGCACACCCCTGGTTGAAATAAGTACATAAAAATAACACATAAAAACGTACCTTGGTAGGATTAGTTGACGTGCAAAACCTCGTTGATATATCTCAAAGGGTTCCTGAGTTATTAAATAAAAACCGATTTTTTAGCCACTTTCAAAGGGGCGTAGCTCCCTTATGACGCATTTTTAGACATATGTTTATAGGAACTTTTTGTCATATTTTATCATGTAGAATTATCTGTTAAAATTTCCGATGCTATTTCAAATACACCGTGTGTTTTATTCTTTTTTTACGAATATTATAAGTGAAATTAGATTTTAAAGAATTGAGTTTATTAATTGGAGTTTGGACTTTTTGCCTTTAAATTAATTCAAATAAAGTTTTTAAAGATAAAAAGTTTCTTCATCGAAAGTTTATTTTATACTTATAGAATAAACTTTAAAGAAGTTTATTAATATCTGACTTTTCAGTTTTGTCGATAACAAACCACCAAGTTTACAAACAAAAAATGTCTTAAATTAGGAAATGGCAACAAATAATGCTGCTGCTAACAAAACAATCAAGGCCTATTCAGAAGCTTGCATAAGAACATAAAACATAAGAATGCGATGCCGTGATTGGCTTAAAAGCACATCAAGCCAATCATGGCATCGCATTCTTATGTATTACGTTCTTATGCGAGACTGTGGATATGCCGTTAGGTAATTCCCCTTTACGGCAAAAGTGTTTGATAATAGATACTTCTGTATGAAGAGTTGCTAAAGGTGGGAAAAGTTAATGGATGTGTGGCATGAAGCATGGTGTAGTAGTTCATTTTCACTATTCTGCTCGTCGAAAATATAAAAGTTTTTAAACGATTTCTTTTAATTATAAATTTATAAAATCATAATTTCTTATTCCTGTAAAGTCCACATTTATGAGAAATGACGCATGGCGACGAGACGCTACGCATAGCTATATTTGAAAACAACATAAGTCACAAAACAGTATATTTTTTAGGAAACAAAAATAGCTATTTTTATGAAATACGTTTTCACGAATGATATTTTTTATTTAATTTACATAACATGTAAATATTTTTTTTCCACTACTAGCTTTAGAACATACCATTATTTATCATGTTTTCAGACTGTGAAATCAATTTTCTTCACCTATAGCAATGATAATTTTTTCTCTCCTAGTAGGAGTAAATTTTATAAACAATTGATATCTGCCACTTGATTTTTCTTGAACTGCAAAGACATGTCATTGCTTATAGATTTTAATGGACAAAATGTAACAAATTTTGCCACTGGATAAAAAATGAGCATGGCAAATAGTTATAGTTATAGTTTATTTCTGCAATATATTATAAATGAATTAATTATAATAGAATATAACATATTATTCAGTAAATAAACAACTTACCGATGTATTCACACATTTTAAAAGATACCAAAATGCCACCCACTAAAACTGTCAACTTTCAGTGAATAAATCAATTTATTCGTTCGTTTTCAGAAATGGCGATTTCAAAGGCTAGACGGTTAATTAAGATCCAGCAAACATTTTAGTTTATTACTGATATAAAAATGTTAAATAATAAGAATAAATGGGCTAGTAGTGAAAAAAATAATATACAAACCACGGTAGAGAAGACTATTATAGCCTCGCTGCTGCACATCTCGGGATTTAATACGCTTGGCTTTAAAAAATGTCTTCTCTGCCTTGGTATATAATTACTATTACAGCAATATTTTAATTTTAAATGTGTTAAATAGGGTTAAAATATTTTATAAAAACAAAACTTTTATATACTTATGTTGCTTTCATAATAAACTAAAAATAAGTGAATTTTTATAATAAATACAAGAAAAAATTAAAAAAAACCTAAATAAACATAAACATAAAAAGTACATTTTTATTAATGTAATTAATGTATACTGCCTTTCAAAAGTTTGAAAACATTAAAAATTTGAAACCAATAAACCGAAATTTTAAAGGTCTGAATGAAAATAGTCTATTTTAAACAAAAATTTAAAACCTATTTATGTACAAATTGTAAAGTTTTAGAGGCGGTGATGGTTTGTGATAATTTTATGTACATTGATATTAATTTATGTAAAAATCCGTTCTTACAAACACTAGACAAAAAATAAAAAGAAATATATAAAAGAAAAACAGAGCGTGGCCACGCGTGAAGCGATTTTTTTACTCAGAACGGTGTTATTTTATAGAAAGAATCAGATTCTGTAAAAACTTCATTTCCATTTTTTTGGAATTATGTTGTTTTCAAAATAAGTGATTTAAATATACCTTTCTATAAAATGTTAAAGGAAAATTTTGTTTTATTTTTAAATATATCATAAAAAGTATTTACTAACCTACTTTCCACAAATGTAAAAAATAATCCAATGAAGCCTTAGACCACCTAATAACATTTTCCTCTGGTGTGTTTGCACATAAATATGGATCCCACAATCCAGCTGCTATATCACTAGTTGTATTTGGACTTACTTCTTTAGTAAAAATCGTTACTTTGACCTTATTACCCAGTTTTTCCTGAATTTTTAAAGCGGACGTTAAACCAATTATACCACAGCCTACAACTGCAACATTATACATTTTCTTTATTTTATAGAAAAGTCTTGGACTTTTAACCCACTTAATCAGCTGTGTTATGTTTGAGTAGATAACAAGGGATATACTATTAAAGATAAGTAATGATTAGCGTTCCATGTTGAATACTCCTTGCAGTATACCGTTAATAGAGGAGACTTTGTACATTTTTAAGTCAATTTATTTAATCAATCAAAAAAAACTGGGGCAATTTTGATTGTATACTCCTTACGCGTAATTAAGGTGTACCGTCAGGGGTGACATCGGACATATTTTAAATAAAAAAACAACTTTGTTTGGACTTACTTCGTTTGTAAAAATCGAGTTTTCAAAGTTTTGTAAAGTTAACGTTTAGCCTATTATACCATATAGTGCTATGGTATGGGCCAGAATTTTTCGTTTGGACTTTTGTCCAAAAAAATATAAAAGCACTTGATTTAGGGATAGTTAAGGCGTTTATTACCAAATTTATTTGCCCATAAAACAAATTCTTTTTTGTGGGCAGCCGTTTAAACTTAAAAAATGTGGTAATTTTTAAGATAAGTTCAAATATTAAATATATTTGTAAATGAAATAAAATTTTTGCTGTTTTTTTGAAATGTGTTGATTAATAAATGTTGAAGCAACTCCTATGCGGCAGCTACGTTAAAGTTAATCTAAAAATTAAGGATTTGTTCTATTACCATTATATTTTATCAAAAAAATTCTACATTCATAGGAAAGTGCATATTCTCATTAACAGTCATCTTGGCTCAACACAACCAATTTTAAACTTATATACCTTAGTTTGTAGCTTATTCTATGGCAATCATGGTGCAGATTTTTGCACATATTGATATTTGTAGGATAAATAGATTTTTTTCTACCTTAGCGCATATTTATTTTTTATGAAGTCTGCCACATAGACATTATTATGTGATCGGTCGGTCTGTCCGGAAATCTTGTGGGCACGATAATTAAGAACGCTTTAATCTAGAGGCTTGAAATTTGGCATGCGGGTAAGTTACAAAAAGTTCGCGCCCGGGATTATTCTTGGTGAATGTCAAGGGGAACAAATGGGAAAAAATATTTTTTTACAGAAACTTAATATAGGGTTTTTGAGGTAGCAGAAATTCAATTTAATAATAAAAAATTCTAACTTTACCCCTGAGGGGGTGAGGGGGTAAATATTTTTAAATGTTTTTAACATTCGAATTCCTAATTTGTTACAAAATCACACGCACAATGTCAATTTTCATCATAAAACTGGTAACAAAAATGGAGGTCTCTTGCAAAACAACTTTACACTACGATATTTCAAGAATGCTTAGACACAGAGACTTAAGTTTTGGACCAAAGATTTTCAACGTAGCAAAAAACTTATGGTCTAACTTTCAAGTCTCCATGTCTCCATGCAAGAGACTGCCATTAATACGACTTTTACATGTTTTTTATGCACATATGGTAGTGTGTTCTCTGTTTAATAACTGTATTCATATAATAAGATAATAATGCTTATAAATAAATAATAAACAGACCCCATGACATAGGTCATATATGTATGGAATATTTCAGTACTAGGTTTTAAATAATTTGCATTTTACTATATTCCCTTTAATTAAATTATAATAACACAGGCCAACAAGGATTTTGTGATCGGATGTTTTTTTTTCTGCTGCCAAACCAGCATTTTTTTCCATCACGTATAATTTTTTTCAGCTAAAAGCCATGCCAAAAATCTTATTCTTTAACATGAAATGTAGAATTTTTAAGCTATGGACATTGGTCTACATCAACATAACCAAAAGAAGCCATTTGACACATTTTCAAAAAGATCGATTCGAAAATAAAATTTTTGACCACCCTAATGGGGCGGATTTTTTTTATTTTTTTGTTATTTTTAGGCGTTTATTTCCAAATTTATTTGCCCATAAAACAAATCCTTTTTTGTGGGCAGCCGTTTAAACTTAAAAAATGTGGTAACTTTTAAGATTCTTAAGTTCAAATATTAAATATATTTGTAAATCAAATAAAATTGTTGCTGTTTTTTTGAAATGTGTTGATTAATAAATGTTGAAGCAACTTCTATGCAGCAACTATGTTAAAGTTAATCTAAAAATTAAGGATTTGTTCTATTACCATTATATTTTATCAAAATAAATCTACATTTATATGTTATTTTATTCGAAATAAGCGGTATCAAAAATAGTGGTATGCAAAAAATCAGGATTTTGTCCCTGGTTATTTTTCTTGGTCCACTGTGCGGTTGTTCAAAACCCTTAAGTGATAGACAAAACGGAAGTTATATTCGAAATCAACATAACTAAATTACCCGAAATCAGTTGTCAGATCCAAATCACCTTTTAAATGTTGAAAATTTGTTGGCCTGTGTTATTGGAACAAGTTTGCTGTAAATTGTTATAAAAGCGCTTGTATACTTTTACATTGTTATTAAAATTTTCATCTAATAATAAAGTTATTATCCAGTAAAGACGTGAGGTTGCAGATATACTGAAGAATTCTTAAAAGGGGATACATTGTGACTTCTCAGCGCAACCACTATGCAACTTTTATAAAACGTTTTTCTGTGATAACAATGTAATTCTTCAGCACTTCTTGTAGAAGTTTTGTCTATTTCCACTGCTCCGTTTGTATCCTACCAGCAATAATATATTAATTTTAGTCTTTTCTCCCGCACATCCCTCCTCTCCTTATCCCATCCCTCCCCAATTAAAAAAAATTAATTTTAGTTAAGGCCTGGGTCATGCTAATTTAGTGCACATCACTGGATAAGTAAATGGGACCCTCTATGCCTGCCATTAGGAATATACTATGTAGTCTACAGCTTTCCCTTTTAACAAACAAGCTTGTTTATTAAAAAAACTTGCAAGTTGCGAAGTTTATTAGAAGTACATATAAATATATAAAAAAAGTAATTGTTACTATGTTTAGAATTCTTTATGAATATATTGTACATCCCTATAGTAAAACTTAAAAAAAAAAACGTGTAATTTGCGCAGTTTCGTAGAATTCCTGGCCTGGTCGACATTCGTAATTCTCCAGCAGGTTCTGAAGAATACAACAAGAAGTCTTATAAGAAGTTGAACTTCTTGATGCAACTTTGTGAGAACTTCTTGTAGAAGTTTTGTGTTTACTGGGTATTAATAACTTGCTTTTGCTGTAGCGTATGGGTCACGAATATAATCTAGATAAATTAATAGTGTTATGTACGATAAATAAATATAAATAAACAAAACCTTAACAAACTCACTAAGACGCCATCCACAGGCCCGCAACTACAAAAATAACGTTATAGGCCTGTGCCTAAGAAACGGAATCGTATGTTATGTTCGTGGCTAGTAATGCGAGCTCTTGTAACTGTTTTAATGTAATTTTCATTGTTGTAACATTGACTTGTTCTACGCCTACTGGTATACATTTATTATACATGGAACAATAAAGCTTAAACTAAACTAAACTAAACTGCACAGTGGTCCCAGAAAAAAAAAGTGAAAAAAATTTGTTTTTTTTTGCATAGTGCCATTTTTTGCACCGCTGAAAAAGTCCAAACGAAAAATAAAATGTGAAAAATCTGGAAAAAAAAATTGCTTCATTAGGGTGGTTCAAAATTTTTCAAAAATGTCTAATTTAGCTGAAATTCGGCATAAAGGCTTCTTTTGTTAATCCTATAGCCCAAAAACCTAAAATTCAAAAATAAATATGTCCGATTTTTTTTTTAATTTAATTAACAAAAAATATGGCATAAAACCAAAAATTATGAAAACTTCACCCCATTTTTTATGTTTTATTTTCTATATATGTACTAGTAACTACCATAAAAAATTAATGACTTTTTACTTGCATGTTTTTTTTTTATTTAATAAAAAAAAATATTAAAAATTTAGCAAAATATGAGAAATTTTTCTATTCTATTCATATACCTAGGGTGATCAGTAACTGCCATGCCAAAATTTAAGAGGTGATTCTACATCCAAAAAAGGTTGGTCCGGAAATGAGCCCTAAGGGAGCTACGGCCCCATTAAACATGACATATTGAATGGGGAACAAAAAAAAGTATCAATAAAATTTTAACGCTGCAGAAAGGTTCTTCATTTAAAACTGAGTAAAAAAGTATTCTTCAACAAAACACCTAAATTTAATATTAAAGGAGTAACAGCCTTTTAAAAAGTAACGTTTTTGGTGGCACAAAATGTTAATTCCTCTTAATTGCATTTTTTTGGCAGCGGTTTTGGCTCCTACAGTGTTACACTATATGAGATTTTTTATGTATTTTTACTCAAGGAATTCATATTTTTTACAGGCTAATACATTTTTCCGTCTGGGAACGCCTCTGGATAAATTCAAATAAATAAATTAACTTAAACTCACCCTTATTAATACTAGTATACATGCAAAAACTCGTCGTTCTAGCTTAAAAGGTACCAGAGTTATTAATTAAAAACCTTATTTTTATTACAATTTTAAAGGGCCGTGATCCCTTATCTCATTTTCGTATCAACTATTATACACTCTAAATTTGTCCGTCAATCTTTCAGTATTATTTACTGTAATAATTAAAACAAATTTACCATGTCAGAAAGTGAATTTACAATATTTATTAAAATTAACCTCAATATTACTCGGTTTAGTAAAATCTCAGTCCAAAAACCCGTCACTTTTACAATATTGGTTGAAAATTACCATAATTATAGCTTACATTCTACAAAAGCTAGCAGTAAAATTACCAAAATAAAAATTCACATTTTTACAGATAACAATGAATATACAGTACTGATTTAAATTTACCACTTTCTTTGCTGGTAACATATGACCTACTTTATTTGCTGTGAAATTACCATATTTTCATTTAGTGCAGGAACTTATTTGATATTTTTGGATACAGAATCACTACTTAAATTCTGGCATGTCAGTTATTGATCACCCTGTATTAAAAAAAAATGGCCTAAAATAATTACTTTATTTTTTTTTTCAGTTTTGCCAACATGCATAATTCCTCAGCTTTATTTCAAACTTTGCCAGCCGCATCCAAAAGTGAAGCGTCGAATTTTGAGAAAATTCAAATCGACAACGTCACAAAACCAAAAACCGATGCTTTGCAATTTCTGGATGTTCCCCAGGGAGATAAAATGCACATCCAGGATCTTCGTCTGGATAACGAGTACTTGATATTCGATGGTTTTTCCAGTCTGATGGGATATTTACAACCTTCTACGTTTCCAGCAGGTATTATAAAATTTAAGACTAAGAACATTATAATTTCGTTTGTTACTTCTTATAGCAAAAAAATACTGCTGCCAACAAAAGAATACTTTCGCATGTTTATTAACACGTTGGCTACCATGAGAGTCACCTGCGACTCTCAATATATCTTCCATATTAGATTTTATATGGGTTATAAAGAGAAGATTACGGGTGGTAGCCAACGTGTTAAAACATTTATTTTTCTTTGAAAAACAAAAAAATAAAAAAAAAACAATTTTTTTCATCCAAAAAGTGTATTTTTTCAAAAAACGAAAAATCTTTAAAAAAATACCAGTCTAGAACTCTGGATTACAAACCCTTGCTCAAAATTTAAAGTCTTAAGGTCAAAGCGTTCTCGGGTTATCGTGATCACAAATTTCCCGGACAGATCGACAGACAGATTTATTTATTATTACGGAAATCCTTTTTTTTTGGTTGACGTAAAAAAGCGATACAGTTTTTTTTACTAACGAAAGACTCTACTCTGGAAACATATCAGTTATAACGTAAAACATATTCGAAACTCTCTGGTTAAGATAAAAACATGAAATTAACATAGGCTTTATTAAGGTTAGATCACATGCAAAACTTTGCCCCTATATCTCAAAGGGTTATTAAATAAAAACCGAATTTTTGCAGTTGGATAATTCCAGCGATGCTTACGTTACATCTTACGCCTATTTTAACTTTTAAATGTATAAATTTGTCAATTATATTAAAAGACATAATATTTAAATACAATATTTATTTTTAGTAAATAACAAAGTAACAAAACATATATTTATAATTAGTATAATAAGTTTAATTTGTGATAAATTTATAATTTTGTGTACACCGAAAGAAACGATTCCTGTACGCATTATTGATTATTTTATTGCCACAATTAATACCGATAAAATTCCGGAATGCTTAATGTAATTTTAAAATTTTTAGCATTATTTTTACTGTAAAAAATAAATTTCCGGTATACATATGGGCAACAAAATAACTTATTATGCGTACCGTAATTTTATATTACATTCTGAATTTTTATTTATTTTACGAAGAAAGTACCGAGAATTAATTGTTTTTTTTTCTAATTCTACCGTATGGAACATGTAATTTTATAAAAAACTCGATACATAAAACGCAATTTGATTTTTAAACTTTTAACCTTTGAAATGTTCGTTTTTTCAGTGTAATGTTGCTTTAGTTACTTTTTGTGACATAGATTTTGACTCAAGTACATGTATCTTTAAATTTCTGTTCTATTCCACAACATAAAAACTTTTTAAAACTAAATGTGCATTTAAAAATGTTTAAGAAATCGGGATAGCATGTTTTAAATCTTTAACAATTACTGAGTTATGTATTGCGACGATTAAAAAGAAGTTATATGGCGTGTGTGAACTGATTACAGTTGAGGAAGAGCTCACTTGCAACAGTTAAACGAGTTAGGGATAGGGGGGATGAAATGGGCCACTTGCCTCCGTCAAATACAAAAAAACACGGAGTCAAGTGCCTTAATGGGTGCCTTTCTATTCTAGCCCTGATGTTAAACTAGAACAAAAGGTTAAGTTACCTCAGTTCCTTTTAAACGTGCTTTCACCGACTAGCTAATAGGTTACGCAGCAAGAAAGAGGGGTCATGTAGGTTCGTGGCTTTATTTAGGATAAATTGACCATGATTTTATTTAGATATAATAAACAAAAAAAAAGTGGAATATTTACCTTTGTTTCTATGCACTAGAAAAAGGGGTTATTTAAATATTAATTATAATTAATTAATAAAAAGGGGAAATCTGAAAAATAAAAATGTTTGAGGTTCAAGCATTTAAACAGGTAAAATGTGATTAATAAATTTAATGAAATTAATAAAAATATAAATATGACAGAATACCTTTTGTGAATACAAAAGGTTAAAATATGACAGAATACCGTTTGTGAATACAAAAGGTTAAAATATGACAGAATATGTGAATACAAAACGGTTGAAATATATGATTAATAAATTAGGTTACACATTTCAAAAATCGGTACGTACATTTTCCTTCATAAGGAAATACAATAAAAGGTACTTATCTTGGATCCAAACTTTTTGCTATCCGGAGAAATGTTCAACCACATGTTCCATATACTCCTGCCTGGAATGTGTCCGGAGGTCTAGAAGATAAAGTTGGTTCCAAAAAACTCGAAATTTGATACGTAATCAGCACCAGGAGGGAAATATTAAATTTAAATTATTGAAATTGAAATATTAAAATTCACCGTTTATCCATCATGGCGGCCATCTTGGGTTCCCTTATCGTCAGCTTAAAAAAGCCTAAAGCGTAGACCATAGTTTAAAATTGGAGCAATAAACTCGTAGAAAACTAGTAGTAAAAGCCCATAATCAACCGTAGTATAATGGATATAAAACGTGGGTCAATTATCACACGTGCGTAAACTCATGTCAAAAAAACCATGCTTGCACAAAAGATTAATAGACCATCATAAGACAGAAAACTAAACCGGTAGGAAAACTAGTCCGGTAGAAAAACTAGTCCGGCAGAAAAACTAGTCCGGTAGAAAAACGACCTTTAAATAAAAGAAAAACTAAATAAGTATACACACTAGTTTATAATAATTTGATTAACTTACCGAAATCAATTCGATCGTTTTCTCAAAATGAAACACACAAGTGCCTTCTATGGCAGAAATATCAGAAAGGAAGGTGGCTGACGCACCACGCCCTTGTTTCAGTAAAGGCTCATTGCGCATGACCGAGTCTTTAGATCTACTGCATAAGACTTTGTAAATCAATGAAATTAAATGTTTTATTTAAAATATAGATCATAGATTACTATTGTTTATGAAAAGTGTAAAATCAAAATGATAATTATTTAATTGGTTAAAATTTAATTTTAAAACTTGACAGAACTATTGTGGCGTATTGTCCAAATAGTTCTAATGAACCGATATTTTATTGTCAAAATTATTTATTGTTACTTATGGATTATTTATAAGTTGTATCAGTACACAACCTATGGAAATATTATTATTTAATTGTAAAACTAGTGGTGAACAAAAAATATGGAATTTTCAATCTGTTCGGTATTCCTAACCAACAATTTAATGTCAACACAGAATATATCCGGTAGAAATACATAATAATAGAAGTCAGTCAGTCTGGAAATAGATAACTAATGTAGGAGTTAATAACTCTTGAGACTATAACCAAAGGTAACTAATATAATTAATCTTATAGCTAAATTTTTGCCTTTATTGACAAAATGGTTTATCGTAGTGTCAAAAAGATTATTTCCAAAAAAGGCAATATTTCCAAAACCAAATAACCCGTGACGTTTTAACCGTCACAGTATTAAAAGATGAAATATTTGTTACTTACGTTACAAGGGAATTCGTTGCTTACGGTACATTAAAAGTCCCTATATTTTTCTGCATTATAAACTGACTATCTTGACAATGTATTGCAATACCGAGTGTGTACTTTGACTGGACAACTTTCAGTTTTTGTCTCATGTATTGCTTTCCCATTTTAATGTTTCAAAATTTTGGAAAAGCCTTTTACTTATTCATGCAAAAAATTTAAAAATTCTTTTTTTGGCTTACTTTTTCGTATTATGACGTCGCTCGATCGGTCTGTCGATTTATTTTTGTGGGTCGTTCTGCTCGACAAATCTTGTGGGCAAGATAACTTAAGCTAATAATAATCTGTATTTTATTTAATGTCACGATTTGCTGGAATAACTCAGCATTATGACCCTTTTTTCGATATACGCTTACACTGTAACAAGAATATGTTGATTTACCCCTTAAAAGAAAAGCATCTATTTTCGAAATACCAAGTATAGCAAAAATACTCATAATATTGCATTCGAACATTGTTTTACCACGTGCTGTCCGAAATTTTCTATTTTTATAGCCTTTTCCTACTTCCGGATAATTACCCGGCTAAATTTGAAATATTCTTACGGCACAAAACCGCCGAACTATTTTTGCTTCCCATATCGGTCGATCGGTCAGTCTGTCAACACTATAACTTAAGAACGCTTTAAGCTGGAAACTTGAAATTTGGCATACAGGTACCAAAAGTTCTCGCACGTGGATTGTTTTTGGTGAACAATGGAGTGCGGCAAGGGGGCAAATGGGAAAAATACATTTTTTTTTCAAAAAATTGAAAATTGTTATATATGGTGAACAATGGAGTGCGGCAAGGGGGCAAATGGGAAAAATACATTTTTTTTCAAAAAATTGAAAATTGTTATATATGGTTTTTTAAGATTGCTAAAATTGAATCTGATAATAAAATTGTTCTAACATCAGGGGATAAATATTTTTAAATACTTTTAATATTTTCGTCAAAATTGGTATATAGGGGTTTTTGAGGTCGGTTAATTTAAATATGACAAAAAATTTTTTTAGTTTTTGAGATTGCTGAAAGTGAATCTGATTTTAGATTTTAAGCTTTCACGGCCATTAAGATATAAAGAACTTTCACTTTCGGGTTTAGACCGTGTTAATGGATTTTCACTTTGGGAAAGTGAAAATCCATTAACACGGTCTAAACCCGAAAGTGATAGTGAATCTGATAATTTAAAAATTCCCTGAGGTGCGGGGGTAGTTTTCCTAAAAATTCGTATATTGGGGTTTTCGAGGTTTGCTGAAAGTGTATCTGATAATGAGGAGATGAAAAATGGGAAAGTCATGGACAGCACCAAATTAGGTTTGTGCTAAGGGCTCTCCATTAATTTTGACAACGAAAATAAGAAACCATATCATACAAAAAGTTATCTTTAAAATTCAATAAAATTCACCATCACGCGTTCATCGCTTCCAAATTAAAATTTACCGTCAACATACAGTGTATGTTAAGGCATATCCACAGGCTCGCATAAGAACGTAATACATAACAATGCTATGCCCTGATTGGCTTGATGTGCCGCCATATATCTTGTAAGCCAATCTCGGTACCGCATTCTTATGTACTATGTTGTTATGCGAGCTTGTGGATATGCCTTTAATGGTAAATTTTATGTATGTCATACACGTTAAAAAAAATGAATTATAAATATTCGCGATTCACTTTAAACCATATTAATAAAATATATTTATTTATATCATTCAACGATTAATTTTATTTTATTATGAAAAAGTAAACACGCTAATTCGCGCCGCGGCGCGCCGAATGGTTTGGTATTGTTTGAATTTTCGTTCCGTTCTTAGTACAAGCTATAAATCAATTAGCAATTTTACGGGTTTTTCGGTTTTATTACTTTGCTCGTTTGATTTGAATTTTATGTTAACATCAGTGAGCCATTCTAATCAGTGGCGGACCGGCCATAAACAAGACTGGTTGAGCCGACCGCGGTGGAGTAAGGCGAAGAGCGTTCGCTTTGTAACGCCGAGGTCGCGGGTTCGAATCCCGCCTGGGGCATGGATGTGTAGTGGTGTCTTTAAAATTGCTATAATTTACTAATTTGTACTACATATAAATAGGCCATAACCGACACGGTTGAATGCCGGGGTGCCGGTACAACCTTTAAAAAAAAACAAGACTGGTTAAAGAACCAGCAGAATAACATCCCTTCTTTCCATTTTCTTACTCCCTAACTTTCCTACTCCATAACATTCTTACTTTTCAATAACCATACTCCGCACTATGTATATGCACTCAATTAGCTACTTAAGTGGTTCGAGGAACTTGCAACTTTCTTCTTCTATATAATTTTATGTTTTTCCTAGGTAGTGCTAGTTTATACGTAAAATGAATGATTGTGTTATTCCTATAGACTCTTTGTTAGCATTCTCATAAGGAGTACTAATAAACAAGTAATAACACTAGGCAACAAATCTCAACTTTTTTTGTTGCCCCAATCGGAAAGTAAATATTTCTTACTAATTTGAGGGTCCGTCAATTAGGCCATAGCAGCGAAAAACGACGTTAAACAGTAAAACAAACAAACAAACTAATTTGAGGGCGTAGAAACCGAATCTGACCTTCAGCACCTAAAATTTTTGAGATATAAGTCCAGGAAATAATGACGTTTTTTTTTCAAAATCTTTAAAAAAAAGAGTAGGATTTTGAAAATTTTAGGTTAGTATTATATTAAAAAAATACGAGGAACTCGAAAATATGTATATATAAGTACGCGAAAAAAAATAAAAATCTTAGAATGAAAGTGCAGAGTTTACTTAATTGCTCTTTTGTGGCAAAACTATCAAATCTGTATAAAAATTTTATAGGACTTAATTTGTAGATTATAAAATTCTCTACAAAAATATTTATACAAATATTTTTTTATTTAGCTTAGTTTGTTCGTAAAAAGTAAATAAATGAAAAAGAATGAAAATTAAAGTACACAGTGTAAACTTCTTTCCCGAGCCCAAAAAATATATTTTCTTATCAATTTAAAGGTACAGAATCCAAATTTGACCTTAAAAAAATCCAGCACGACTTATATTTTAAATTTTAGTACAGGCAATTATGCCAATTTAAAAATAATTTATAAAACAATGAATTAATTAACTGAATTAATTTTGAAGCGTTTTATGGAACCCTTGTGCCATTTTGCCGACTGTATCTCCAAGATCTAGATTCTATATCCACTTTTGTGTCGGAAAAAATTATGTTTATAAATGCTTAAGGGTTCTTTCTAACTTTTTAAGGCTTTAAAATGCCATTTTAAAGTCATAAAAAATTTTTGAAAAAAAAAACATCAAAAAACGGTGGTCGCCATGATTCCGGCCGTTTGGATCGAGTGAAAAAAAACTGGATATTATTTAGTATTGAAGTCGCTATAGCCCAAACTAGAAGAATTTTTGTTGGCTAAAAAATAACAAAATGGCGGACGTTTTTCAAAAAATTTCAAAACTGTTAAAAAAAAACGTCCTCCATGTTTTTATTTTTTTTTTCTTCTAGTTCGGGCTATAGCGACTTCAATACTGAATCTTGTTCTTTTTTTTCAGTCAATGCAAACCGCCGGAATCATGGCGACCACCCTTATTGCTGTTTTTTTTTTTTTTTTCAAAAAAAAAAAATTATGGCCACGAAAATGAACTTTAAAATCTATTTTTATTTTTTGTGTATTTCTTGAATATAAATAAACATACCTACAAAATTTCGCAATAACTTTTTTCTTTCTATATACATAAAAAAATTTAAAAAAAATAGTTTTAAAATTTGAAGGTAGAAAGTGTAGAAATTGTTTTCACTCTTTTAATAATGAGGCATCAGGGATGATGATGCCGCATCACGGCAAATCATTCCCTTCATAAACAAAATTTGTCCCAACACAAAAGTAGTCACAGAACTGTATCTATTTCCTGGATTATCAGAAAACCAGTCCGCGCGCTCGATTCTAATGGTTGGATAAATGACTTGTGAAAAAAAACAAAAAGGGATATAGACGGAAAATTTATGATAAAAATATATTTTTATGTATATGAATTTAGGAAGTAGACATGGAAAAACGTTTTTTCGGTTCAGCTAATACATGTTATTTAATTTTATTAGTAGGAAAATCAAATATTCACTGTGTTTTTGGTAGGCGTTTTAATTACCGGGTATGCACAAAGAGCTGATATAGTATATTACATAATTAGTGTAGAAAGTGACATATTTTACGCGAGTGGGAAGGTTTACGAACGAGCCGTTAGGCTAGTGAGGAAACCCCACTACTGATGGAAATACACTTTCCCACGAACTATGTACACTATTTTTCCTACGATCCTGGAAAAATATAAAGTTTCTTAATTTAATATTTTCTTATTTTTATTACTTTTTCAAAGAATTTTTGAGAAAAGCAAAGCATACAATGAAAAAAATAGCATACAAATTTATGTATGTTAAAGGGAAAATATAATTTTCTTTTACTTTTAGTTTTCTTGGTTTTTAAATTTAATACAATATTATACAATTCAATACCTAGCTGTTTAATGGGTTGCCTAAAACTTAAGCCTCTAGTGTAAATCAAGGCAAGACAGTTTGCTTATTAAATTAGATTTCTTTAGATATGTTCCCATATAAAACAGTAAAGTTGTACTGTTTTACGATGTCATAAGAAAAATACTGTGTATTTGATGTTTTTTTTTTAAATATAAGGTAACTAAATCAAAAATTAAGTAATTTTTATAAAATATAGACATAAATAAAACACACCAAGTCATATCTTGGTCAATCTATAGTTTCTATTTTTGACATAAAAAACAGAAATATTTGGATTGCAAAACATAAAAGATATCATAAAATTCTGTGATGAAAGGTGGAAAATTGCATATAAAACGAGGTGAGCTAAATTCGTAGAATCTACAACGTAAATTAAGGCAAACCTACATACGTGAAATTAGGCAAACCTACATACATAAATATCAAACTAGGGTGATATAAAAATATCAAACTAGTGTGATATAAGGCGTTTTCTGAAGAAAAAAAGAGTGTGCTAAATGTCATTTTCATCATACGATCCCTGTAGGAAAACATAGTTTACAGGTGTTTTGCTTCTAAAATATTTTTTACACAATAAATTAAATCTGAGAATTTTTTTAATTAAGTAAAACTAGTGAACAAAACTTAATTTGGTGTTAGGTACTCTATCAAAAAATAAGAAAAAAAAGTTTCTATGGGCACAGGTTCCTAAATCCTTTCCAACAAAGCTACTTAGTTTTAAAAACTGAATCTGAAATTAAGTTTTTTTACTAATTTAAGGACGTAGAATCCGAATCTGACTAGAAAAAAAGTCCAGGAAATAATTATGTTTTTTTTTTAAATAGTAAGATTTTAAAATTTTTAGGATATATTGAAAAAAATACTAGGAATTCAAAAACGAATACACCTATGCGAAGCACCTACTGGCGAAGTAAGAATGCAAAAAAAAGCTTAAAATTAAAGTGCAGAGTTTACTTAATTGCTCATTAGTGGCAAAACTGTAAAATTTGTATAAAAATTTAACAGTAATTAATTTGTAGATTATTAAGTTATCTGACAATTGGCCTCGTTAAGCAGAAAACTACCAACCCACATTGTAAGAAGACAGTAGGTTACGGAATATTTTACCCAATATCTTTTACAGGAATTGAATTAAAGATTACATATTTTGTACATGTTTACATGAACAAGGGCAAAAAATGTTTAATTTTAACTATTTTAATCAAAACGTTTAAAAGTTATTAGGGAAAAGTTCAACAATTTTCTGTCATCTCACAATGTGGGTTGGTAGCTTTTTGCTTAATGCGGCCCAGTTATCCATAAGGGACCGCAAAAGTAATTTGTATAAATTTGTAAAACAAAAGACAAACTCTTAACAAGAGTGCCACCTTTAACTTAACATTTGTAACCGAAAAATGTCACTTTGGAATACAATAGTATTTTATGATCCAAGGACGAGAAATAATATAGCTCGATCTTACGCAGTTGTAAATGCGACCGAGAAACATTATTTCTTGTCCTTGGATGATAACATACTATTGTTTGTCAATTTAAAGGCACAGAACCCGAATTTGACCTTAAAACTATCCAGCACATAATATTTTTTTAAATTTAATTACAGGTTACTGCTATGCCAGTTTAAAAATTATTTATAAAAAAAAATATTGCTTTTTTTTCATTTTCTTATGTCTACATCATGAAAATTTTACTTCATTACATAAGGACCGCACACTGCGCTGAAAATAAGTTTAGCCCAAATAAAAAGTGCTTGCAGTTGAAGTTTTGTTTTATATTTTAGTTCTATTATCCTTGCTTTTTTTAGACCAAAAATCAAAATTTTAGGGTGTTTGTTCACTTTTTTAAATAAAAGAATTTTTAATTTTAAACAAAATTATAAAAATATTATTATTTCAATGTATTTTCTATGTTCTACTAGACGGATTTGGATTCCGGAGATTAAATCACACAGAAAATACGAAAAATTTCGTGGGCACAGAAAAGAAGTTGTAATTTGTAAACTAGTATAATCAAATAAATCAAAGTTTCAAAAGAATTCTTAAATCTGCAAAGTTTTACCATGTATCAAATCTCTCATATAGTTTTTTCTGCAAGTTGATGTGAAAATATATTTTTGAATAATATGTTTATTATACTACGCTATTCAACGCGCCCGTTGAAAAATGCGTGCTAAAAATCATTTTGAATATAAACAATCCTTTTAGTAAAACGATTCAAATGAAATTCAGTATAACATGTACATGTAACAGGGTGTTTCATAATATAGAAATTTTTGAAAATTCCACCTCTTATGACGTGAATAATATAAAAAATTCGTTTAACGAATACTTTCAGCTCAAAAGAAAATTAAATTAGGGTCCGACCACTTTATTTAACCCTTAATTTGGCAAACACTCTTTGGGATGAAGTATATAAAAAATATTTTAAGGGGAAATTTAGATACATAAATGTAAAACATTTATGAAAAAAAAATATTAAAAAAAAAGCCACGTGACTTAATACTGACTTGTATCATGACTGACATTACCAAATAATTTTTTTTGCCAAATAATTTTTATCCAATACCTAGTGTTAATGTTAGTTTACACTTGACATTTTAATTAATGAAAATGACGTTTTAATCATCCTGTAAACAAGTTGTGTTATTAAATTTCTAATCACCGAAAAGTGACATTATATTGAAATGTCAAGTAAATTTAGTGGAATCGTCATTTGTAAATTCTATTGAGAAGTATTTTTAAGAGGTATTGGATAAAATGTTGTAAAGCACACGTGGGTTAAGTAACATTATTCACTCAAAAATTAACCCACTCGGCCCAGGAGCCTCATCAGTCAACTTTTATTTCGTGAATAATATCCTACTTACCTCACTTGTACTGTAAATAACTATTTTTGTTATCATTCATGTATCATATACTACACATTACCAAATTAAGGGTTAAAAAATATGAAAAGAAAAATTACTATTGTTTTAATCTCATGTCCATTTTCAAATTCTCTATGGGGGTAATTACCCCCCCCCCCCAATATAAAATAATTGTACGTTTTTGTAGAACTTAAGAGTGAAATTCGTAAAATTTTCGCCCGTGGCGCTAGCCTTTCTTGTATGTTTGGTGAAATTTTAAATTTAATTAATATAAAATTAAAAAGACTTTAAAATTAAAATAGCACATCAAATTTGTACGTTATTTCATAATTTAATAATATAAAATTTTATTTTTTGAGAATTTATATTTATTTTATATCGGGAGGGGGGTTATCTATTGCGTAACGTAATTATTTAGGACAGTGATGTGAGCTTGACAAGGCGTAATAGCGTGACGTAATGAATGTATAGCACTTTACTAGTATTTATAAAAAAATTATTTCAATAGTTTATTTTTTAAAAAAGAACGTCTTCGTTAAAAAAACGTCACTAACGTTTTGCATAAAATATTACCTTAAGGTCCCTTACTTTACTCTATACGAAATATGACATTTGTCGAGTATAAAATTTAGATAAAATTTCCAATATAAATTCCAAGAAATTTACTCATTTTCAGTTAGCTGTTACATTGTGATTGAAGTTGTAAGTATTTAAATATATCAACTTTATTTGTCATTCAACTTTTCCGCAGACACCATTCTAAGAATTTGAATAATTTAATTTTGATTCCTTATAAACTTATTACGTTTTAAAGAAATGCTCAAATATTTACAATGAAATAAATTTTTGTTATTCTCAGTAATGTTTTATTTAAAAGTTGTCGCTCCATCCGGCGGCGATTCTGGGCAAAATAACTTCTAAACAAATAAAACACTACATTCCCTTTGTCCATGACACATGTAATGGTAGCAACACAAAAAGATAGAGTGCTTAGGGTTTTTATGCTTTGACCAAGATAAAGACAAAGTAGTCTATAAGTGCCTTCTAGTAATTTCTGAAATAATCAACAGTAATATCACAAGAGGTAATGAAATTTTCGATAATTTTATTATGGTCCCATAAAATAATTTTGCTTTGGAGCAAAATCATTTAATGAGGCCATAATAAAATTTAAATAGGTATAAATTAAAAGAATAAGCTAAAAAATATACTTGAAATGTTATTTATATATCAAAAATTAAAATCCTTTTCTTTATTCAAGACAAAATTAATTCTGACATATTTTGACCTTTTACCTATTAACCGGTCAACCTCTAAGACAACCCAGCTAGTACTTTTGTAGTCGCTACCTAAATAACTGGAATTGTTACCACAATGTGTTGAAATTACAAAAATCTGACCTAATATAATACAATTTTATTGTAGTCGGAGAGCTGGTAACCATTTTTATTTTATTATTTGCTCCCGGCTATATTTTATGTACGTCTTAAAGTACATTCAAATTAAGCTATTTTCAAATTGCTAGACTCCGGATCCAGTTCCTTTGGGTGCTAGAAGCTCCAAAATCTTCGGCAAGGAGTTATCAAAAAATCTATTTTTAACTTGTCGAGTCTTATACATTTCATTTAATACATTCAGATTAAGCTATTTCCATAGTTCTACACAATAATTCTGGGACCAAAGGGTTGGAACAGTCTTTAAAAAGTGCCTTTGCATTATGTGATAGTTAATTTTTTAAACTGATGAGAATTTATAAAATGACATTTTGATTAAATGAAAATAATTTCGAGGTTTTAGTGTTGTCATATGTCAGATAAAGTCTTTCTTTTGACCCTTAGCCTACTACATAATTCCTCCTTTCATCCTTTCGTTGATTACTACATAATTGTTCAAAACTGTGAAAATAGTCTAATCTAAATGTAATTAATGTAATTTGTTTGATCCGGTAAGTTAAAAATATATTTTACGGGGACCCTATTTCACCACCTTTTCGAGGAACCCGAACCAGAACCTGGCGATTTGCAAATATCTAAATCTGAATGTACTTTAAGACAAAATATATAAAATACAGCTGGGAGCAAATAATAAAGTAAAAATTGTCACCAGTTCTTAGACTATTGTGCTAAATACTATATAAAATATGACTTAATACACGGTGTATTTGAAATATCGTCGGAAATTTTAACAGATGATTCTACATCATAAAATATGACAAAAAGTTCCTATAAACATATGTCTAAAAATGCGTCATAAGGGAGCTACGCCCCTTTGAAAGTGGCTAAAAAAATCGGTTTTTATTTAATAACCCTTTGAGATATATCAACGAGTGTTTAAAGGCTTCTTTTCCCAAAATATTAGATTATAGTCACTTTCTTGGGTTAGGGGAAAAATAAAATTCTAAATTATTTCAGCTGACCGGTTTCGCATATAAATATATTTATGCTTCTTCAGAGCTCTACAAAGAAAAAATATATAGTTAATACAAACATTACAATAGCAAACAAAACCAGAAATGACAATTAAATAGTGTCCGGTCAATTTATTTATTTCTACAACCGCTGTCTAGTTAGACACAAAGTATTTGGAAAACTTAAGGTTAACCAATAAAATTTAGGTAAACAAACAAGTTAAAAACACTTACCGCTGATACATGTAATTTACAAACTAAATAATTTACGTCATTGTTAATAAAAACTAATTTAAAGAGTATTATGATCAATTAATTACACACAATACAGAACCATACATTTTGTTTAAAAAGCTATATCTAAGGTTACGGTAAAACACAAAAACCATTATTAAGGTTACGGCAAAAATTCCATGCCGGACAAATAACAACATTTCAATAAATAAATTTACAAAACAACATAAAACTTTGGAATTACTATAAATATACTCGAGCGAGTGAATAAATGTAAATGATACCACTTGAAACTGCTAAAATTAGTTGTGAGTTTGTATCAAATTTTTATAAATCTGTTTAAACCTGAAATAATTTAGAATTTTATTTTTCCCTTAACCCAAGAAAGTGACTATAATCTAATATATCAACGAGGTTTTGCACGTCAACTAATCCTACCAAGGCCCGTTTTTATGTGTTATTTTCATGTACTTATTTCAACCAGGGGTGTGCGAAACGGGGGGGGGGGCTTATCAGTTTTTTGTCCCAAACTTTTTTCTGTGTAACTTTTTTGCAATTTTATTTTCGAAATGTGATTCCTCAGGTCAAAATACATAAAAAAGGTACTCTTGTTGTAATACTGTAGGATTAACCGTTTTCGAAAAAAATTCATTTGAAGGTGAAATTCCACGGTTCGAGGACGAAAAATTAAATACTAAAATGTTGAAAACCAAATTTTAATGATGCAGGGTATATACAGGTACTTCCAAAAATCAATCCTAATGGAACTATGGTCTCCTAAATATGCACCATTTTTAAAAGGCTATGGTAGCTTTAAAATCGTTTTTTCGACCTACATGTATGGAAACTTTTTTTCTTAGTTTTTGATGTAGAATAACATTGCAACATTAAAATTTTGGTTTTCGACATTTTAGTATTTAATTTTTCGTCCTCGAACCGTGAAATTTCACCTTCAAATTAACTTTTATCGAAAACGGTTAATCCTACAGTATTACAACAAGAGTACCTTTTTTATGTATTTTGACCTGAGGAATCATATTTCAAAAATAAAATTGCAAAAAAGTTACACAGAAAAAAGTTTGGGACTAAAAACTGATAAGGCCCCCCCGTTTCGCCCATCCCTGGTTTAAATAAGTACGTAAAAATGACATACAAAGATGGGCCTTATTAGGATTAATTCACGTGCAAAACCTCGTTAACATATCTCAAAGGGTTCCTGAGTTATTAAATAAAAACCGATTTTTTTAGCCAATTTCAAAGGGGCGTAGTTCCCTTATGACGTATTTTTAGACATATGTTTATAAGAACTTTTTGTCATATTTTATCATGTAGAATCACCTGTTAAAATTTCCGACGCTATTTCAAATACACCCTGTATACTACTTTATTGTGCTAAATACTATATAAAATATAATTTTAAATGTTGCAGACTAGTAATTACCACCAAAAACATTATAGTCCGGGAACCCACGCCTAGTAGAATTTTTTTTATAACCTTACCGTTGAGGCTTTGTATATGTGTTCTTTATGTCCAGTCAAACAACCACTTACATAAAAAAATTCTCGGTAGCGCGCTATAGCGGGGCGTTTTTTTTTTGGGACCAACGCTTAACTTTAGGGCGTCCGACAACGGTATTGCCAGAAAATGTTTGTCGGACAAGGTTACATTTTAAATATTTTTATTTAACGATCCTGAAAAAATCAGCTGTAAGGTGCTAAATTTTAGGACGTCATAACTAACCTAACATGGTAAAGTTATGACGTCATAACATTTATCACCTCACAGCTGATTTTTTCAGGATCGTTTAATAAAAAAAATTATTATCAAGTGGTAACCTTGTCCAACAAAAATTTTCGGGTAATACTGTTGTCGGGTTCCCTAAAGTTAAGGGTTGGTCCCAAAAAAAAACACCGAGAATTTTTGCATGTAAGAAGTTGCTTGACTGGATATAAAGAACACAAATACAAAGTCTCAACGGTGAGGTAATAAAAAAGCTTCTACTGGGCGTGAGCTCCCGGACTATTACTTTTATCGTATCTTTACCTTATAGAAAGGGTCCTTAACCACAATTTTTACGTTAGTAATTCTAGGGTTCCCGTGACTCGTTAGGTTAATTTAATTTGTTATGGTAAGGTGGCGGCTACGAAAAATTCCAGGTGGGAAGACAAACATAACAACGATTCCTTTGCACTCAAAAATCGTTATCGTATTCAATAACACACGTTCTTTAATATGGATGTACACAATATACAATATACACAATATACATGTAATACATATATATATATATATATATATATATATATATATATACAGTGCGGTGCAAAAGTCACCCCCCCCCTCTTGACTTTTGAACGAGTTGAGATATCGATTTCAAATTTAGAACTCTTAAATAAGACAACTTAAACTATCTTTAAGCATATATTTGATACTTTTATCTCTTAAAATGTGAGCAGGGGGGCATGGGGGGAAATTTTTTTAAATGGAAAGGGGGGTCGTGTGATACATCATTTTAAAGCCTTTAAAATTCTCTATATAACCATACAGTTTTAAAATTTTTAAACATGTTTTTTAAGGTTTTGATTTTTCAGTTTTTTGTGCTAAAACATAAATTTTTAAGTTTTTTTTGTTAATTTTTATTTGTCAACTAAAATAAGTTTAAAAGTATAATTTAGTTTTTTTCATTGTGAAATTAGGCATTTTCAAAAAATTGTTTGGATTTTTTAGAGAAATTTTGACAAAAAAACCCATATTCAACCCTATTTTAAACCCAAAAAAAAATGTTTAAAAAAAATAAAAAAATTTACAGTTAAATGGAGAATTTTTATAAGCTTTAAAATGATGTATCGCATGACCCCCCTTTCCATTTAAAAAATGTGCCCCCATGCCCCCCTGCCCACATTTTAAGAGCTGAAAGTATTAAATATATGCTAAAAGATATTTTAAGTTGTCTTATTTAAAAGTTCCAAATTTGAAGTCGATATCTCAACTGGTTCAAAAGTTAAGAGGGGGGGGTGACTTTTGGACCGCTCTGTATATATATATATATATATATATATATATATATATATATATATATATATATATATAGATATTATTAAATAAAATTGTAACGTCAGTAAAAAATACTGTAACTTTCATAAATAAAACTGTAAATTATTCTGCAACCTTAATACTAATTAATTAGTATCAGTATTAATTGTGTCATATTAGATAGCTCATGTATGTTCTAGCAACGCTTGCACAGCACGTTATATTTCACTATCTCACAAAATGAAATTTTTGTAGCATACTTTTTCCTGACATAACCTATCTTCAAGCATTTTTTCTCTTAATTCTGAATCTTTTTTCAGATTTGGGCTACGACCTCACAGATTTAATATACAAGCTGTTTTTTATAAGTCACCCGAATTTGACTAAAAAAGTTTTATAAATGCAACATTTACAGACCTTGTTTTTTCTAAAACACCCTGCATATAAAAACTTTGAGGTCGTAGTCCAAATCAAAAAAAAAATATTTGGAATCAGGGGAAAAATGCTTAAAGATAGGTTTTGACAGAAAAAATAGTATATTCTATAACTAGTATGGAATAGACAATATTCCGCGCGAGCGAAAAGTTTGTCATACGAGCCGGCAGGCGAGTATGACGGTCCCGCGAGCGCGGAATGACTATTCCATACGTGTTGTAGACTATACTTTTTCTTCGACTGCAAATATGAAACACTGTAATGCTATAAACTGCGGACCAGGTTAAAAACAACGTTTTTTGTGACTCGACATTGTAAATGCAACAAAACACATATTTTTAAATAAAGCAATTAACGTTATTTAATAATTTTATCAAATCAGTACTTAAAAAATATTTTTATTTAATTTTAGCACATATTTACAAATTATAATGCAAAAATTGAAGATAATGTCAGATTGTTGTGACAGATATCAGGTTTAAATATATAACAATAGATGGAGCAGTTTTAACTTTTTGAACTAAATTGGTAAAAAACTGGTCAAATATTAAGAAAAACTAATAAACTTTATGTAATTTTAACGCAAAACTTTAAATTGCATTAAATTATTCAATATTTCATGTTAAAAAATATATATATTTTTGCTAATTTTGCTACAGTTTTCTTTACTTTTATAAACAAGAGATGGCACTAGTCTATCATATACCTAACATTTTTATTTAAATCTTAGTACTATGACAAAGAAACCGGCGTGTTTTACTTGTTTAGAAGTTGACCAATGAATTGGAATGACCATCATCCCCTTAGACGACAGCAGCAAGGTGCTGCTCAGCGCACTGGATTGATGAAGTGATCCTATAAAAGTTGTCATGAAGTAGACCTTTTATAAGAAAACAAGTCTTAAAGATATGTAATGCTTTACATTCCATATTAAACTCTTGACAGTGGATAGTAGGGTGATGCAAAAAAAATCAAAATGACATTTTTAGAGGGTCCTCAAAGACCAAATGCAAAAAAAAAAAAACAAAATGATATTTTTAGGGGGGCCCAAAGCTTAAATTATTCTATTTAATGTAGAAAGAAACTAGGTAAGATTTTATTCAAAATTTTTAAAATTTAGAGGTGGCTCAAAAATCTTTAATTTTAGAAGGTTCCACGTCCTAACAGTTAGTGCATTATACCTATAAACGTGTAACCGATCTGCTTCAAATTCATATCATAGTTAGTACTAGTCTAAAGTACCACATTACCACATTTTAATTTAAAATTTTATCTCCACTGTATCAAGTAGACAACTTCAAATGTTTTCCAACCACCTGGATGCACCAAATTGCTCGCCGCGAGTTTATTTTTCAACATGTCGTAACTCAGTTTTTTTTTAAAGCAATTTTATTGATTAAAAAACTTTTATAACATGTAAAATTTATTCTTTTTATTCCACTTAAAACTTTTTTAAATTAAAATAATTTGACTGACTGTCATGACTATTTAAAATACTGTTTATATGAAACAAACATCAATTTTTGATTTTTATTTTTTTCTGTTTATGATAAAAATTTTAAAGTTTCTTTATTTGTTAGGTTTATAATATACACCCATACTCTTAATTAGTGTAATTTTTTCTGAAAATGTTAAGGTTTACTTTATTTATTTATTATTTTTTTTTTTTGAAAAGTTATAGGAGGCGATTAAAACTTTTTTATTTTTAAAGGTATTTTGTTCAAAAACAAAAGGGTTTGAATCCAATAGGTTTATCATAGAACAGACAGAGTTTTTTAATAAGATTTTTTCGATTAACGAAAAAAAATCGCTTCGAAAAAACCGAAGATAATGAAAAATCTTAACAATTTTAATCCGTTTTGGACTGGAATAGAGCACTGGATAGGAAGGTTTGTTAGGGTGGGTAGGTAGTTTACACACTACCTACCTGCGGAACCACTAACACTACCCACCCACCCTAACAAACCTACCTATCTAGTGCTCTAGACCGGAACTAGCCAATTTTAAATTACTCCACGATCAGAGGCCGGACTTTTGTATTCATTTACCGGGGCTCGCGGAAGTTAGAATTCGACAGACTTTTTTGAGAAAGATGACAATAAATATAAGCATAGAAAATTTAGAAAGAATTATTCTTCAGTTTCTCCCCACCTTTAATACATTATATACCTCCATTGGAATTTCATAAATACATAATATGTAATATTATTTACTGTATTTTTATACATTTAATAATACTTTTTTCATTTAAATTTAATAAATTTTACCAAATATTGAAATTTACATTTGTTAATGAAATACAATATATTTTAAAACCTTAAACAATTTTTTACTGACCTGACCTCCTGTAGACGCTATTATTACATAGAGTCTTATCTATAGATATTAAATCTTATTTTTTCTACGGTATATAAGTCAAAAATTCCTTGGTATCTATAGATGTTTATAAACAGATATTTTAAAGGAACACGCACAAAAACCGCTATAAAATGGCTTGTGGCTAAATTTGCTGGAAATTTGATATGTTAATAATGTTCCCAAGTTTTAGACTAATCGTATGTACAGTTTTAGAGATATACACCCCTAAACTTTATAACAGATTATTTTGCTGATATTTTTATTTTTTTTTTTAATAATTCGCTTTATTTATTTCAAGTTTTCCAACCCTAAATTAAAGGCCATTAAATGCTCTATTCAATGTTATAAGCAACTTATCTTCAGGGTTTTTTGTTATCCGACGAAAATGGAAAAACTAACAGGTTAGGCTAAAAATATAAATTGGAAAATGTTATTTTTTTGTCAATATTGGAAATCAGAAAAAGTAGTGGCCAGAATTTTATAATTTTTAGTTATTTTGTAGGATTTAATTCAAGGATTAAAAGTTTATAATTGCGATATTTTTTCTGATTTTCAATATTAACGAAAAAATACCATTTTCCAATTTCAGGTTTTAGCCTAACCTCTTAGTTTTTCCATTACCGTCAAACAACTAAAAACCCTTATGATAAGTTATTTAAAACATTGAATTTAATGGCCTTTAATTTGGGGTTGCAAAACTTAAAACTTAAACTACATACGATTAGTCTAAAACTTGGGTCAATTCTTAACAGAGCAATGGTCTATAATATATAAAATTGCCAGCGAATTTAGCCATAAGCCATTTTATAGGGGTTTTTGTATTCCAAAAACATACAAATCAAAATTGTGGCCTAGTTAATCAAATATGGTTTAGAGTGCCGATTAATAAGGTATAAGGTACCTAAGATAATTATGATTATATAATAATATAATAAGAGCATCTTCTTTTTTCAACATTTTGGGTCTTCGATAAATGAATGCCAAAAGTCCGGCCTCCGAACATGATCAATAATTTAGGAGCATTATCGCAAACAAGAGAAAATCCAATAAGTGAACTTATTAAAAGCAAACAAGGCCAAATTGAAAATAAATATTATTATTTTCCTAGGTCCGGATAATATGCTGATAGATCTATCTATAAAGTTTATCACGATGAAAATGCAGGGTAGCCCAAAAAGACTGTGAGTGGCTAAAATTATTTTTTTTTTTAAATCTATAGGTAGTGGGCATGTCAAATTTAGGGGGCATGGTCAACATTCTAGGAAGCACCTATATACCGATTTTGGCCTATACAGGGTTATTTAGAAATAAGGTCATTAAAAAAAAATAGGAATTCCTGATGGTTCTAGAAATCGATTTTAAGAACAAAAGAATAAAAAATATATATAAATCGTACCGTAGCAAACATGGATTTCTAGATCTGTTTAGCATGTGAGGTATTTTGAACTGCTTTGCTAAATCTTTTAAAAAGAGTCTTCGTCTATGGGTCAGTTTTGAATTGTAAAAATTTGGATTTTCCATTGTAAAAACAATAAATGCATTTGAAGCTGCTACATCAATCATATTGAGGAAGAACGCCATTGTCCAAAGTTTAGTTTGTCTGTTACAAGACTTGTAACAGACAAACTAAACTTGAACAACACTTAAATTGAGGCATTCCTAAAACGATGTTTAATAAAGTAATTTTTCTGTAAGATACAGCTAATTACAAGGTTTCTTGCCCCGATTGGAGTTATATGTTTTTTAACTAATTTTGGGTCGCTGAAACCGAATCTGTCCTCAGAATATTTCTGTTACCTAAGTTTTCTGAGAAAAATGAGATAAAAATGTTAGAAAATCATTATTTTATCCCTTTTTTGTTCTAAAATCATGGGGACAGAAATATTCCAAGGACAAATTTGGATTCGGCGACTCAATATTAGTTAAAAAATACCCAACTTAAAACATAGAAACTTTAAATTCTTAGGTAGAATAAATAGGGATATTATGAAAAAAAAAAATATTTTAAAAAAATGGATAATGTGACAAAACTAAGTAGGGATGGAGGCTAAGAAGAAGGGTGCATAAGGGGACAAGCTTATCGCCACGTACTCATGCTAAAAATTGTCAAAAATCATTACTAGGGGGTCAAAAATGAACTACAGAAATGTTACGTATTATGGTTCTTATGTAATAAAGTAACATTTTTATGATGTAGAAACATTAAAAAAACAAAAAAACAATACACAATATTTTGTTTTATAAATTATTTTTAAATTGACATAATTGCATGTACTAAAATTTAAAAAATAAGACGTGCTGAATTTTTTTATTGGTCAAATTTGGATTCTGCGCCTTTAAATTGATAAGAAAAATATATTTTTTGGGCTCGGGAAAAAAGTTTACACTGTGTACGTTAATTTTATATCTTTTTCATTTATTTACTTTTTAGGAGCAAACTAAGCAAAATAAAAAAACATTTGTATAAATATTTTTGTAGAGAATTTTATAATCTACAAATTAAGTTCTATAAAGTTTTTAAAAAATTTTGATAGTTTTGCCACAAATGAGCAATTAAGTAAACTCTGCACTTTCATTTTAACCTTTTTATTTTTATTTCGCGTACTTACTCTGACAGTAGGTTCTTGACATATAGATTTTTGAATTCCTCGTACTTTTTTTAATATACACTAAAATTTTCAAAATTCTACTCTTTTTTTTAAAGATTTTGAACTTGAATCTCAAAAATTTTGTTGCCTAGTGTTATTTAACCTGCCGGCCTCGGAGGCCCGGAGTATGCATTCATGGGTTAAATATGGAACAACTATTTTTATGGTTACTACAAACAGAAATTTGAAGAGGGTAATAATATAAGTTGTTGTGCTTACCGATCCTTAAAATCTATGTTTTGATTCTGTTAACCACAACAAGTTGTGTTGTTGCTCTTACCAGATTTCTGGTTACAGCAACCAGAAAAATTGTAAGTCCATATTTAAGTAATGATTTGGTTGCGCCAACCAGATCGTTTTTTTAGTGTCTTTAAGGCTAATGATGAAGGGACCAACACAAATCTGGTACTAATTCATTTATTTTTGTTCTAGAATTCTTACGAGATTTTATAAGCAACAAGGTATCATATGAAATCCTTATATTTCAAGTAAGTATTAAGTTTTATAATCCTAACCCATAAATGCTGAAATTTTAAATTATTTGTAAAAACATAAAATATAAAGTATGTAAAAACAGTGTAATAAATAGCAAGAAGAAGAAGAAGAAGAAGAAGAAGGAGAAGAAGAAGAAGAAGAAGAAGAAGAAGAAGAAGAAGAAGAAGAAGAAGAAGAAGAAGAAGAAGAAGAAGTAGAAGAAGAAGAAGAAGAAGAAGAAGAAGAAGAAGAAGAAGAAGAAGAAGAAGAAGAAGAATCTTCTGTTTATTACATTGTTTTTACATACTTATCGATATCTTATAATTTTTATAACTTTTTATATTTTATTTTATTAATTATCCCATACGATAAATAAATAAATAGATCTCTATAACAATAAAAATAATAAGAAATTTAACTTTTAATTTTTGTGTATATCCCGCACGATGAGCATTTGGGCATGTTTTTCAAGACGAAAATAACATTTTATTTTAATTAACTTTAATTTAAAATACAAAGGAAATTAGACATGAACGTGTTTTGTTTTTGTTAAAAGACTTAAACCTGTTTTGCAACTAACTAAGTCTATGTTTTACATTTCGGAAATTTAAAGCAGAATCTGGGTCGAATAAAATAATGACGGACCGCCTTTTTCTTGAAGCAGTTTTTTCAATTTCAGTTTAGCGTAGCAATTTATTGAAAATAATATATGTGCCGCTTTCAATTTTTTCCATAATATGAAATATATATAGAATATATTATAAATTCTTATAAATAAAAATCGTAAAATCCGAGAAAGCTATACAGGGTTATTCAGAAATAGGGTCATCAAAAAAAGGAATTCTGGATGGTTCCAGAAATCAATTTCAAGAACTAAAAAGAATTTAAAAAAATCAAACATTTTATTTTAAAAACCGAACTACTCGTGAGAATGGTGCTTTTCTCTCTCTCTCTCTCTCTCTCTCTCTCTCTCTCTCTCTCTCTCTCTCTCTCTCTCTCTCTCTCTCTCTCTCTCTTCCACATTTTTGAGTCAAAAATGGAAAAAAATAATTGGTTCGCTCAAATATACCACTTTAATAAATCATTCCTTAATGCACAAACACATTTTTAAGCAAAATTGGTAATTTTTTGAATCAAAACTAAATTTTTCTGCAAAATTTCCCTTAAAGCCCGGCTATATATAAATTTTCTGGGCATGTACATATTAAAGTACATAACAGCGGCAACCAAACGGTCAGTTTGAAATACCTTATTTTCCGAAAATTTTGTATACTTGTAACATTAAACGTTGGAGATCGCAACTTTAGGTATGACAAGCAAACTGAAAAAAATGACGTTCTTGGCTCAAAGTAGTCAACACTCTTGGTAGTTTAAGATTTTTAAAAATTGAATAATTTTAAATACTTTGGCCAAGAATTTTTCTTTTTTGATACAAGGCCACTTGCATTTTACACAAGATCAAAGAATTTTAAGTTAAAGAATCAGAAAGATCTTGGCAAGTGAATTATATTTTCATGTTAAGAGAAGGCGCTTTTGGACGTATTCAAGAGTGCGAAGCATTTGGCCTAATTTCATATGTCATTAGCGCAAAGGATCCTCCTTTTCAGTGCAGGTAGCAAAGTAAAAAAACTGATTTACTTGCTTAAAAAAATTTGTTAGATTAAAATTTGAGAATGGAAACTTCAAAAACACAGTAGTGTTTTAAAAGTTGCATAAGAAAACTGTCATTGATTACAGTTTTAAAATTTTGGCATGCCAGTTATTGATCACCCTGTATAGATATTAGGGAACGTTCAAGTATTACGTAACGTAAATTTTGATCATTTTGGACCCCCACCCCCCTCCATGTAACGCTATCTTCCTATACTATTAACATGGGCGTAACACTCCAAAATGACCCCCACACCCCCTAGTAGCGTTACGTAATACTTGAACGTTCCCTTATCTATAAGTGTGCTATATTACATAATGTGCACGGAAAGTGATTTATTTCTCATGACGAATGTTTAGTACAAGCCAGAAACGTCGCTATCCAAGAAAGATACTTTCCAACAAGTTGTGTACACTATTTTTCCCACGACCCCAACAATAATAAAATTATTTAATATAAATAATTGTTTTTGTAAATAAAGATAAATAAAATTACCATTATTTTAAATTTTTAGGTAAAAGAGTGGAATTATGGTAAAAATACATAATCACATACATAAAAATATAATAAAAAACGTCTAATAAATTGGTAAATATTTTAAAAAACAACAGATCAGGATAGCTTTTCCTTTCCACATATCGTCTTGTAAATTTCAGGACGTCGTATCTCATTTTTTTTGCGATTTTGAGATTTTGGACTTTTTCACCTGCTATTTTTTTTAAATAACAAAATTATAAGCAAAATAGTAACTTCGTATCTTAGATGATTAAATATTAATAAATTTTTAAACCTCGTATCTCTTAATTCTAGTTAACTGACTATTTTAAAACGCACTTTTTGCATTTGGCGACGCTTTTTTGACATCTTATCTTATCATGTTATAAAACTTTATATTTTGTTAAAATATTAATATAATGTTTTAAAGCTCGTACAAAAAAAAATTATTAATTTTGAGCATCAAAAGTCGTATCTATAAACATTAGGTTTTTATTTGTATTTATTTATTTTATACACAATAAAATGATTTAAGGTGAGTTAATCATTAAAAATGTATTAGGTTTAAAAAAATACATTTTCATCCTATGAATAATGCGGGAAAGATTTATTTTTCATTTCTGTAAAGTTGTCTTTTTTGAGATACGACGTTCTGAAATTTACAAGACGATATGTATGATATTATTTCGCCCGCGTATGAAATATGGCAGTTTTTTACTCTCTAAATCGTGTGAAATTTTTTGTTTTCATAGGTGGTCGTAGAAAATTTTTATTATTTTACGTGTTATGCCCAAAATCCGATACACTGCTTCAAAACTTCATGACAAAATGTCCACCAATCCTTCCACAATTTTCTATCTGTGTTCGATTAGCAAACCTAAGGTTTAATAATTTATTTTTTGTTCCATTTCACCGAAAAAATTATGGAATGCACTTTCCTTTATGTAGAATGACCAATTTAATAAACACAATCAATGACTGATATATTTTATTTAACTTTAAATAAATTTAAAAATAACATTAAAAGAGTATTATATTAATTAAGTTTAGTTGTAGTTAGTTAAAAAGTATTATATTAATTATAAGTGTTCAGTTAAGTATTATAGTTACCATATAACATGTTTAATTATATTGTACATATATTTTTGTAAAAAGGATATCCTTAAATAAATAAATAAATAAATAAAAAATAAAAAAACATGACTCATGCAAATAACAGGCTGACCCGTCATGGTTGTTGATTTAGACCAACTTTTGCGTTAAGTTTTTCAATTTATATAATTATATTAGGATGCTAAATGAGTTTAAAAGTCGTTAGTTACAACCCATTTGAATACGAAATCAACCTTAATAGTATTACTCTAAAATTTAAACTTTTTCACTTAAGCTATCGGAGATACCTAAATTAACTTCCAGAACGAAATTCAGTACTATTAAAAATCTTTTCTTTTAATAAAGTATAATAAACGTTCTTGGGAATGAAGTGGGTCACTAGGGCGGACCTTACATTTTTTTATTATCGTAATTCATTCATTTGGGTATAACTAAAAAATTCTGAAAATATGAGAGTAGTCCCGCTTAAATTCGTAAAATTACCCATAAATCGTAAAAAAAATTGGATTAATATTGCCTTAAAGAAAAAATAAAGAAGTAAAGTCACAATTGTGACACCCTGGAGGGTAAGCGTTAAGCGAGAAAACCTGGAAAGCGATATAGAAAAGCAAAGTTATACCACCACCTCACGAGGGATAAGGGTTCTTTTAGTAAATTTTTTTATTTTTTTTTTAATTCCTTTTTAATTCTTGAAATCGATTTCTGGAACATTCAGGAGTGCCTGTTTTTTTTTTAATGACCCTATTTCTGATTATAAAAATGTTTAAAAAAAGATTATTTTTAAAATTTGAAGGTAAAAAGACCCCTTAAATAAAACAGTAGATATTTTTTTCTTTTAAAAACAAAAAAATATTGTATGCAAATTATAAAAAACGCACGAACACAAAAAGAATTTATCACGTTTCTAAGAAAAAAATTCAAACAAAGCCACAATTCTTTATTGTACAGTAATGGGGAACGTCTGTTCAGTTCTAAATAGGCTCACATAGGATTCAAAGAAATATAAACTACGCTGCCGGGGTTCCTTCTAAAATAAAAAATAAATAAATAAATTGTTTCTTAATACATATTGAATTGATTTTTTTTAAATTTTTGCTGGATATTTACAATTATGGCGAAGGCGCTATCATTAATAAAGTATTTTTTCAATTATTTCTTTTTATTTTAGTACAAAATAGTATATTCCCAACTAGTTTTGGCGAGAGCGTAATGACGTGTTATACTTTTTTCTTCGACTGCAATTATGAGAGACTGGATGGCTTTACACTGCGAAAAAGGTTAAAGAACATGTTCCTTCACTTGACACTGTAAATGCAACAAAACCACATATTTTTAAATAAATCACCAAATATTATTTTCTATTCGATTGATTCTAAAAGCGATACTTCTAAAATAAAAAATAAATAAATAAATTGTTTCTTAATACATATTGAATTGATTTTTTTTAAATTTTTGCTGGATATTTACAATTATGGCGAAGGCGCTATCATTAATGAAGTATTTTTTCAATTATTTCTTTTTATTTTAGTACAAAATAGTATATTCCCAACTAGTTTATACTTTTTTCTTCGACTGCAATTATGAGAGACTGGATGGCTTTACACTGCGAAAAAGGTTAAAGAACATGTTCCTTCACTTGACACTGTAAATGCAACAAAACCACATATTTTTAAATAAATCACCAAATTTTATTTTCTATTCGATTGATTCTAAAAGCGATACTTTTTGTTCATGTTTTACGGGCGAAAAGTTGAACTTTATGGCCCTAGGGCCAAAAAGTTTTTTTCTCCCGCTAACTAAAACTTGTTATTTTTAAGCTTTTTAAAAGAAGATGCTTTACCTTTACTGTAATATTTATAAAGAAATATGACCTTTTGGTCACTTTCGGTCTTGAATTAACTGTTCTTTTTGACCAGATACAGTTATTATAATCATTTCATACAAAATTAAAAAATTTCCATAACATAACCTCAAAATATATGTCAACTGATTAATCTGTATTCACCCACTAAAATAAATTAAAAATACATTTCAATTGTAAAATCCCTTTCTGTATTTATAATATTCATAGAACGGTTTCATAAGTATTATTTTCACAACAGACACATTTTAACAGCAATTAATCACCAAGCTATAGCTTTTTTAATTTGAAAATTAAACCGCAAGCAAAAGAAATGATTCATTTGTTTTTGTAGCGATTTAATTGGTTAGCAATTTGTCATGGATAACTAGATAAGTAATAAAACAGTAAAAAAAAATATTTTTTGCACTTTAAAATTAAGTATATTTTAATAATTTATTATAATTAGTAACAATTGAATAAAAAATATTGTATAATACACGGGCAAAAAGTAAAATTCCGATTTCGTAGGTTTATTACCCTCGGGCCGGCCCTATCCGCCGGCCCTCGCCTTCTAAAAACCTACTCAATCAAAAAATTTAACTTTTCGCCCTTGTATTATAAATAACTATTTTTCACCACCAGCCTAAAACCACATCTTTATTACTGTTCTTTTCGTTGGTAGAAATATTATTTCTCTACCTATGACGTCAGAGGTTCTAAAAATAATGAAATTGCACCATGGTTAATAATGAATTTTTATTCAGCTGTTTTGGCATCTGACGTTTCACTTAATTAATTAATCACATTGCTATTTACAAGTGTCTTTAGGTACCAAATTTATTTATTGCATGACAAATTAAAAAATATTAACTAATTTAGTACCTAAAAACATGTTTTACAAAAAAACACTTTGAAAAGTGAAAATCATTGGTCCATCATATTCATCCATAGATTATACAACCCATATATTAACGTAAGGATCATAGATTACTAGAGGTACAACCCCCATATATTGATTTTTGAGGAAATAGATTCTCCCTCACAGTTTTCGCATGTCCCCTTATTTCTGGGGGAGTACCAGAATCATCACTTTGCATTTCACTTTCCATTTTTCTATATTTTATTACACTTAACACGGAAACACTTTCAAACTTAATAATTTCAGCAGATCACCAGAAAATTTCTGCCAGAAATGTCAAGTTATTAATTTTTTTTTTAATGGCCGCGAACGGCCAGCGTGATATTTTAAATTTATAAGCTTTTTCATTAAATTTTAGTAAAATAAATAAATAGCTAATTAATTGTACTTGGTAGTGAAAAAAATACTATATTTTCCACGTGAGTGAAGATTTAACATTTTAGACTAATAAAGATTTAAAAAAAGGTCATGGGCAGTCATGGGGACTGCTGACAGAAGTGAAAACTTAAAACTATGAACCCATAAGATTTTCCCCTAGCAAAAATTGCTCAAAAGAAGTTTTTATTTCAAAAATATAATTTTTTTATGTTGGGCAAAAACTTTAGGGGTGAACGTCGGTGTTGCGTGCCTCCTTTCAAGATTTCACCTTATTTTTTTTTTCATTTTGTCCAATTTTAGTTGTTACCATGTTCTCTTATATCAAATTCCATGTTTCTGTGACTCCATTAAAAAAATATAATTTTGACGGCCATCTTGTTTTTTGGTTTCGTCAATTTTCAATTCTCATTTTGTCCTTACATACCAATTTTCAAATCCCTACGATGATCCATTCAAGATTTCTTGTCCTTTAGCTGTAAATGGTTTTTTCTGTCTAGTTACGGTTTTGTTTGTATTGATTCTATTGATTTTATCTATCACTACTAAGTGTGCTTGATATAGTACTTTCCATTACTGTCGGCTTTTTGATTAAGTAATGTCAACTTACCTAGGTGGTGGGAGAAAAAAAAAACAAAAAAAAAACAAAATTTTTAATTTTTTAATTTTATTTTTGCGAAAAACAAAAAAAAAAACAAAAAAAAAAAGAAAATCATAGTTTTTTTATTTTTTAAAAAAGTGTAACCCTCCATAACTTTTTTTGTTTTTGGGGGGATTGCTTTTAAAAACTATATGGATCTTTCCCTCGTAGAACTTGATTTTTCCTAAAAATTTCATGTCGATCAGATTATTCGTTCTTGAGTTGTGTTAACAAAAATCTTGACATCAGACTTATTCTTATTTTTTCATGAAACGAATTTATATCCAAGAATTTTTTGTCTATGACGATTTTTAATTGTTTTTGAAAAGTCCAAATTACCGTATAATATTATTCTAGCGCAGGCGCTGTGAATAATATAATAAGACAATTACTAGCTTTATTTTAAATAAAGAAACTCAGTAATAACCCACACGTGGCTTTTAATTTATTGATTGTACAATTATTTATTTTACCCACTCAACTGTCACTTGTCAAATTATTTTCTTGTAATTGTCATTAAAAATTTTAATAAACATATGAATTTCTAACCTATATATTGGATAAAACTTTATATGTTACTCGTGAGTAAACTAATATTGCCCTCTCTAAAATTATCTCATGGGCAATAGTTTTCTCTCTCGTAATATAAATAACTATCTTTTAACTAAAGATTCTAGAGGGTTCCAAAAAAGGGATTTTGTTATAACTAATGGTAGCTAGAAAGACTATATTTTAAGGCGAATAAAAAATTTATCACCTCAAAATGAAGATAAAAAAATACAAAAAGATAATTAAAACATTGCGGGCTTAAGGGTCGCGAAATTGTATATTACATAATAAGGTGAAAAAAGTTTTATTTCCTGAAGGAAGGTTAGCTGACCAAGGGGCGTTAGAAGAGCGGTCAGCTAATTCCCGAAGGAAAAATGAATTTTCCGCAGAGGTTTGTATACTATTTTATTCATAACCATACCTGTTTTATTTACAATTATTTGCCTCTTTCCCACTACAAAAACAGTTTGAATTTTGCTGCTTTTTGAATATAGAATAATAAATAGAAATCAATAAAATAAACTTTGTTTTCAATATAAATTAAGGAATACATTTAAATGTTTTCTCTAATACTAGAATACGTTACTTCGTTAGTTTAGCGATAGATGGCAGCACCTGTTTTTTTTTATATTTTCGAACAGCTGATTTTTATTGAAACATTATTGTTACATTTTGGAATTAAATAAACTATTTTTTTATAGTTTTCGGTGCAAAATACGAAGAAAATAAGAATATCGTAATTTATACACTTATAGATAAAGCATAATAACAATTTTGATTATAGTAGGCCCCAAAGAAATACACTGAAGTAAACAAATAATGGCTAACAAGGTATCTAAATAAAGAAATTGATTTTATCTTACTTTAAACCTATTTTTGGTTATTTGTTATATCAAGTTATACTTATACTGTAATGTATTTTTTGTTTTAACTAAATCACATTTAAATAAACCCCAAATTAGTAATATAATAACCTATAAAGTTGGAAGTAAATGTATTTAAAACTTTTGTCATACAAGTCAATAAATTTAATAAGTCACATATATGAAGTTAGCTCTACAAGAGCCTTCCCGACCAAGGGAGGAAAATGAGGTGTTTCTATCTTTTTGGAAAGTTGCAGTTAATAATTCGGGTTGCGGGATAGACGAAGAATCGCCCTTCCATTTCCTAGGACAATGCGATCGGTTCGGCAGAATACGACAGGAGATCTTCGGAGTGGCAACGCTCCGAAGAGAGGAGTCGGGTACCCTTGCCTGGACAGATATCGCGACCTTTATAAGGAGGTCCGGCAGGTTTAGGCAGGGAGTAGGGTAGATATGTGGCTGGGACAGCTCGGGGCTGGCAAAAAGGGCCATAATGGCCTAGTTGCCTGGCTTGTAGCCTCCCCACCCTTACTACTGCTACTACAGCAGTTAATAATAAATCATTTTCCTACTTTTATGTATATAATATACAGAGCGGTCCAAAAGTCACCCCCCCCCTCTTAACTTTTGAACCAGTTGAGATATCGACTTCAAATTTGGAACTTTTAAATTAGACAACTTAAACTATCTTTTAACATATATTTAATAATTTTAGCTTTTAAAATGTGGGCAGGGGGGCATGGGGGCACATTTTTTTAAATGGAAAGGGGGGTCGTGTAATACATCATTTTAAAGCTTATAAAATTTTTCATTTAGCTCCAAATTTTTAAATTAAAAAAAAAAATTGGGTATAAAATGGGGTTGAAAATGGTCAAAATTCCTCTAAAAAAACAAATAATTTTTTAAAAATGCCTAATTTCATCATAAAAAAATGTTAATTATACTCTTAAACTAATTTTAGTTGACATAAATAAAAATTTATAAAAAAAAACTTAAAAAATCGAATGTTTTAGTACAAAAAAAAAAAAAATTGAAAAAAAAATATGTATTTCAATACTTTTAATTTTAGAATTATAAAATATAAAAGTAAAAATTGAAAAATCAAAACCTTAAAAAACATTTTTAAAAAATTTAAAAATGTTAGTTTAAATAGAGAATTTTATAAGCTTTAAAATGATGTATCACACGACCCCCCTTTCCATTTAAAAAAATGTCCCCCCATACCCCCTGCCCACATTTTAAGAGCTGAAAATATCAAATATACGCTAAAAGATAGTTTAACTTGTCTTATTTAAGAGTTCTAAATTTGAAGTCGATATCTCAACTCGTTCAGAGGTTAAAAGGGGGGGGTTGACTTTTGGACTGCACTGCATATAACTTCATATTATGAAGTTAGCCAATTACTAAATGGTTGTGAATAAAAGTATAACATACCGGGGGTCAACTTGTTAAATTCAATGCCTGCTATTTTTCACACTTGGCTTAAAAACATAATTTTTGTTTTTATATTCAGTGAAGAATTGTAAATCGATACAAGTAATTGTTTAAATCTGCATGCATGGAGTGATTTTTTATTCGGTTTAAAATTTATTAGTCTATCAATCTGACGGTGCACCGCGTTTTTTTAAAAATAAGTTCAACCAGTCAGTGTAGAACTGACTATGCGTTTTACTAATATGCCCATAACTTTGAAATTATGCATTTTTAAGCACATGTTTATATAAAAAACTTTACTCAAAACAAATCAATCTAAAAGATAGTATCTTTTTTTGTTGACAACGTAAATCAGAATAGTTATTTAAGTATTCAGGGCAGTAAGTGCATTTTACTGGTTGAGGATTATTTTGGAGATTGAGACGAAGTCGAAATCTCCAATACTATTCGAAACCGGTAAAGCACTTAATGGCCGTGATGCTTATTACGGTTTTTACACGATCCAACAAAATAAACATCAATAACATTTATAAAAGTGAAATTTAAACGTAAAATTTATTTTATTATAAAAATCAAGTCAGTATCTTTGATAAAATTTAACCCTCACCAGGGGTTGCTACGTATAATAAACATTGCTAAATTCCTGATTTTGTTTGACGCTTGTCCCGTGTGGCAATTATTTCTTTTTTTCTATAAGTTTAAAAATTTTGAATTTTCATAAGTATTGTGGTACGGTTATAGTGAGTGCTGAAAGTCGGGTCTGTAACCATACAGAGCTACAAGTTTGCTTATAACCACTTTTATCCTCCGATGAATAATTATAATTTGGCTGAAAAATGGAAAAAAACATTTCACCTGCAACATGTCTATTTTTGAATATAACTCGATTGTTATTAATATAATAAGAAAATAATACCAACAAAAACTATTAGAAATTTGCTCCTTGAAAAAATTGGTGTTACGCATTTTTACCGTAAGACGTATATTTAGCGAGATAACTGCACTCACCACTAAAATTCAAGATAGCGAACAACCCTAACACAAATCGCCCGGTGAAAAACTAACAGGAGTGTTCTGTTACCATTCACTACTAACCTTAAAACCATCAGCCTGTGGGCATTTATGCAATGTACATTTATTATTTGACTGGACTATTTCTAGAATATAATGGTTTAGGTCAATGGAACCTACCCAAAAAATTTAAGAAAGGACACCCCTTACGAAAATCACCCGGTGAAAAACTAACAGAAGTGCTCTGTTCCAATGCTACCCACAAAAGTCCTGGACTTAGGGGATGCTTAATTAAGTAGAATAGTACGAGGGTAAAAACAAACAAACAAACAAACCCTTTAAAATATCAGCCAGTGTGTGTTTAATGCAATTTCAACATAGAATTTCCTCGTTATTTGACTGGACTAAAGCAAAATATAAAAAGAAACCCCGAGTAAAATTCCTTTCGGGTTGAATCTATTTTCAGAGCACCCTGACATGTTTTGCAGATTTATTTCGCTCTGAATGCGAAAAAACGTATTTTTTGTCCATAATACGGACTCCATACGCACATACAGGGTGTGTTTTTTTATTGATTTTCTTATAACATTTTTATTAATATTAAGTCTATCTGTCATTTTGAGCACGCGCTGCAATTTATTTATTTTGTATATTGACGACAAAAGGTTACGACATAAGTAAGTAAAATCAAAAGACGTCCTGCTCAAACAAAAATTGTCCTATCCGGATTTTTTTTAACGTTTTCTTGAATTTATTAATTTTGAAAATTCCACACTGTATTTTAATATTAGCGCCTTCGCCAAAATTGCAAAATTGTATACATACTACCATCACGGTCAAAAAATTCAGCTACAGCAAAGATCCTTGCGGAATACCCAATATTTAAAATTAAAGTTATGTAGATCGAGACAAATGAGTTATTTGATATTTTTTAAAAATAAGGTTAGGCATGCTGTCATTTTGAAATAATAATAGTTATTTATGGTACTAGTGGGTAAAGTAAGATATTGCTCATGAGAAAATTAACCTGGCGTCAGCCAAGCAGGTTAATTTTCAAAAGGGCAATATCGGTTTACCCATGAGTGCCACACAAGGTTTTGTCCAATCATTAGCTTAGGAATTCATATTTTTATTAAAAATTTTAATGACATTTACAAGAAAATAATTTGACAGTTGAGTGGGTAAAATAAATAATTATCCACTCAATAAAGTAAAAGACACGCGGGGGTTATTATTGAGTTTATCTATTTAAAATAAAGCTGGTAATTGTCTTATTATATTATTATCTTTCAAAGAATGTCCAAAGCAAACTTACAGTGGATATTGGTAGAAGGTGGTCTAAGATATTCATAACCATTAACAGCAAAATCGCAACAGATGATACTGTTAAAATTCCTTGGTGATGGCCATGTTTAACGAATACATGTTTGGCATATCGCGAAGGAACTAAAATACTCCTCGACTGTTTTTCCAGAAACATTCTTGCTTAAAATTTAACAGGAATAAATTTAAAGAATTATTCTTTATTATTCTAAAATACCAGTCCTCATTTCACGGTTTGGTTACCTATATTTAGAATGTCATGTCCCGTTTTGTTTATTTTATACAAAAACTTGACTTCAAGCAAAATGTGAAAAATTATTTAGATATTACACCTTGTTCTTCTATTCTGTTTTTCGCGCGGCAAACCGTATTCGTTGAAATATCCAATTCATTAGCTATACTAAATCCATAATTTAGTCTTGCTGTTAGAATTGCTTCTTTTTTAATTCGCTTTTAAAGGCGTAAACTTTAAAAAGTCCAAACGATTATTTTTTCTTCTACTTCTATAATAAATCAGCTGTATGCAGTGATATCAGTGCAATTTTGATTAGTATTTGTAATAGCAACGTCGATTATAATCGACACAGGACCACAAAAAAATAATTTAGTTTTTTATAAACCAGACTATATTTTTTCATATTTTTGGTCGCTGCAAACAAATATGGCAATGAAAATTGTTGACCCTCAAAATATTGAGATATAGCGCACATTGTATTTGTTGTATGCATTCAAGGCTAAAACAAAAATCTGCAAGATTTCAGAAAAACATTTTTTATGAAAATATTTCTAAATAAAAATTATTTATGCCATAACTTTCAGATTTTAAATATCTACCCTAGTAATTTTTTTACAGGGCCACAAACTCCAAATATGGCACTTTTTTCGTGTCATTAAAATTTTTATATAAATAATACAGATACAGCCAAAAATTTATATATTTATTTATTTATTTATTTTATTTGTTTATTTAAAGTCGTTCGGGACCTTCAAAGGTGTTTTATACCATACTGGACTGACAATATTACAAATAATTTAAGTGCTTTAAACCTAATCCAACCATTCCATTTTTTTTTCTCAAAAAATACTCTTTCGGCCAATATTATATACCATACATTCCATGCACTTTTTCACAAACTGAGATAAATTCCAAAAGTTTTAAAGGACATGGCACAATTTATAGGGAATTTTGGCCCTCGGTGAAATTCGCTAAATTTTTTATATGTTTTAGTTTATGCTTTTTAAAAAGGAATTAGGAACGTTTCAAGCACTTTGTATGTACAGTTTTTTTTCTATAACGAAAATAAAAAAATATTTTTGCCCCAAACTCCTCATAAAAATAAGTTTAATTAGCTTAATGATTAAGAAAAAAGCTTGATTGGTATAAGTCAAACTGATGTATGTCAATTTTTTTATATATTATTAGTAATATAAAATTAATTTAGCATGGCTTTTAGAGCCTTTTTTCAAGTAAATTGCTTTGTATGCAACCGTCAAGGTGGTCAACAGCAGATGCCCCGAATGGGAGGAAATGAAAACATTTTATTTATTTTTTTATAAAAATGTCCTAATGTAATACTGTGAAAAAGAATTGAATCAAGGACACATGTCTTTTGATAAGTACAACACCATATTCTCTTATTTTAAGGCTAACATCTTAAATGAAGAGCGCGGATTTCCATTCAAAGACCCGCGCCAGTTATTAGGTTCATAAGAAATGCTAGTCCAAAAATAAGAGAATTTGGCTTAAAATATAATCGAAAGATGCATTTTCTTGATTCATGGATCCTTTTTTTTAGTGTTCATATTTTAAATCATATCGAGGGCTTCATAGCAAAGGGGCATATCTGCTACATGTTAACACGGTTGATACAGCCCTGTTATGAAGCCCTCGGTATGATAGTTATATTGGATAATTTATTCTATGCAGAAACACAGTATTTCACTTTCAACTTAGTTTTTCTCTTCTGTTTTACTTCTTATTTTATTATTTTATTAAGTTCTGGAGTTTTAACATGGGTTCCAGTACATTATATTACAAAAACACATATTCAATTTCTTCTATGTAGAATTTTGGAAATAATTGTTTTTTTTTGCCTTACAAAAAATAAGGGATACACTTTCGGCATTAAAATTGCTTATTATTTTACAAACGATTCCCTTAAAACGTATTTCTATTCTGCTTTTCTTCTTATTTCATTCTTTAGCTCAATTTTATATACGTTTTAGTACTTTTTACCTGGTTAGCAAATAACTTATTTCACGTATTTCACTAATTTAGTCCTTAAGAAGTATTTCTGTTGCACTTATCTTCATCTTATTTAATTATTCTGTCCAATTTCAATATGTATTTCATTACTTTTTCCCAATAAAACTGACAATTTAGTCTAAAAAACTTCAAAAATACGTCAGAATATCCTTCACTGACAAGTTGTCAAACGAAACAATGCCTACTAGAAAAATATTTTTATGAGGAGTGTAGGGCAAAAATATTTTTTTATTTTCCTTATAGAAAAAAAACTGTACATACAAAGTGCTTGAAACGTTCCTAATTCCTTTTAAAAAAGTATAAACTAAAACATATAAAAAATTTAGCGAATTTCACCGAGGGCCAAAATTCCCTATAAATTGTGCCATGTCCTTTGCCATAAAACCAATTCTTCTTCTTCTTCTTCAAATTTTTGGCATCGCATTTAAGCATTTCTGCCACTTGCTACTTTACTGTTCATCATATCTACAATATTTACAAATAAGTACCACTCTTTTTCCTTATACTGATTCTATTTAAGCATAAAACCAATAATTTAGTAAAATTAAAATTTTCCAAAATAACTTGACGTTGACATGTTAGATTGACTAATTCTGAAATATATAATTATATAAAGCATATATATATGTAATAATAATATGCTTTATAAACAAATTACATACATTTTTATGTCCAGTGGTGGGGAGTCTGGAGGGTTTGACTTTGCACATGTCAAACGAAATCATAATATTGTCTGATACCCTTAACCCGACTGTTCTTCTCAAGTTTTTTTTTGCGATTTAAACTAGTTTGATAATAAAGGACCTCCGTGATCCCTGATTTGTTTCAAAACTACAAGGACAGTGGCAAAATTTGACCAAAAAGTGAGTTACGTAATACTTGAAGGTCAATTTAATTTTTCATTAATAAAGAAACAAAAAGTACAAAAAATTAATGGGGCTGCAATAATAATTCTTTACCGTAAAAATAAAATGATTAAATTGGAAACTATGTTTACATAAATATATTTATGAAAAAAAAACTAATAATAACTAATTATTTTTGTCCACCTTATTGACTGCAATTTTATTTATTGAAAATTTATTATCTATTACAGGAAGCCTAAAAACTGTGGAGCCGTTTATATAAAGTGTCTTTTGTAAAGCCCTGCGAAGTGGTCAGGATGTACTAAAAATGCAAAAAAAAAAATATTCTTAATATGTTTTATAAATATGTCCAAAATAAATCAGTTCAATAAATACAATATTCTTTTCACAAAAAAAAATTAACTTTATTTTTTTTAATTATGAAACGAAAAGTCCCCTTAAATACTTATTTTTATTTGTATTTATTTGTATTTATTTATAGTCATAAAGGGACCTTTTTACAAGGTATTTTATACCCAAGACTGTTAAAATTATTATAAATTAAGCTTAATAACGTTGTCTTTTTTAAAAGAATATATGGAAAGGTATTAAGAATACTAAAAGAAACTTTTTGAATGGGAACGTTCAAGTATTACTTAATGATAATTTTGATCATTTTGGACCCCCACCTCCCCCGGCCAATATTATATACCATTCATTCCATGTACTTTTTCACAAACTGCGATAAATTCCAAAAATTTTAAATTTGCCATAAAACCAATAATTTAGTAAAATTAAAATTCTCCAAAATAACTTGACGTTATATTATAAAGCATATATATGTAATACTACTATGCTTTATAAACAAATTACATACATCTTTTTATGTCCAGTGGTGGGGAGTCTGGAGGGTTTGACTTTGCACATCAAACGAAATCATAATATTGTCTGATACCCTTAACCCGACTGTTTTTCTTAATTTTTTTTGCGATTTAAACAAGTTTGATAATAAAGGACCTCATTGATCCCTGATTTGTTTAAAAACTACACGTCAGTGGCAAAATTTGACCAAAAAGTGCGTTACGTAATACTTGAACGTCTCTTTAATTTTTTATTAATAAAGAAACAAAAAGTACAAAAAAATAATGGGGCTGCAATAATAATTCTTTACCGTAAAAATAAAATGATAAAATTGGAAACTATGTTTACATAAATATATTAATGAAAAAAAAACTAATAATAACTAATTATTTTTGTCCGCCTTCATGCAATTTTATTTATTGAAAATTTATTATCTATTACAGGAAGCCTAAAAACTGTGGAGCCGTTTATATAAGGTGTCTTTTGTAAGACGCCCTCCGAAGTGGTCAAGATGTACTAAAAATGCAAAAAAAATTATATTCTTAATATGTTTTATAAATATGTCCAAAATAAATCTGTTCAATAAATACAATATTCTTTTCGCAAAAAAAAAAAAGTTCATTTTTTTTATGATGAAACGAAAAGTCCCCTTAAATACTTATTTGTATTTTTATTTATTTGTATTTATTTATAGTCATAAAGGGATCTTTTTACAAGGTATTTTATACCCAAGACTGTTAAAATTATTATAAATTAAGCTTTATAACGTTGCTTTTCTTAAAAGAATATATGGAAAGGTCTTAAGAATACTAAAAGAAACTCTTGTATGGGAACGTTCAAGTATTGCGTAATGCAAATTTTGATCAATTTGGACCCCCACGCCCCCCCCTGTAACCCTATTTTCCTATACCATTAACATGGGCGTAACACTCCAAAGTGACCCCCACCCCCTCCCTAGGAGCGTTACGTAATACTTGAACGTTCCCTATTGGCTTTAAACGAAAATAATATTTTTAAGAAAATCAATAAACTTATTTGAAGACTATTGTTCTTTGTGTGCACTTATAATTAAAATAAATTACCCTCTAAATAATATTATCTCAATTAATTTCCACACTACCAACGCTCACTGTTCAAAGTTAAGTTAACCAATCTATAGTATCATAGATAGTACGAGATATAATGTTGGTAATTGTTTTGTAGCGATTAATTTAATACACTGAAAGTACTTAACCTAGAAACCACGAATTGCTTTTAAAATTAAGAATACTAGATTACAGGTCGACTCAGAAAATAGTACTTTTCCTAGACCTTATTAATGGTCGAGGCACGAAGTGCCAAAGAAATGTACTACCTGTATACTATTTTATTCGCAACTGTTTGTTAAAGTTTGATAAAATACTATTTTTTTTGAAACCTAGATGTTTGTTAATTAATAAGGTTTTTTGACAGTATACCACAAATGTTAAATATAGGTTAAATTTTGTATATTGGTATAAAATAAAAGTATAAAATTAGCAGCCTAGCGCTTTCGGCACCATTCCGGTACCATCCTCAGGGCAGGCCTTGTTAGGGTCAGCCTACTCTTATCTATGTAGTAAATTACGGTCAAAGTCCAAATGAAACACAATTAAAATGAGAAAAATCATTTTAATTGTGTTTCGTAAATATTTTTAAATGTTTAAATGTTATACAATGTGACCGTAATTTACTGCATAGATAAGAGTAGGCTGACCCTAACAAGGCCTGCCCTAAGGATGGTACCGGAATGGTGCCGAAAGCGCTAGGCTGCTTATTTTATACCAATATACAAAATTTAACCTACATCTAGATGTTTGTATTCAAATGAAGAAAATAATACTATAATTTTTTATTTATTTATTTATTTTATTTATTCAAATCCAGCTTAATACAAAATATGTTTTCTTATATCTATTACATTTTTCTAAATAACTTAAAAACTTAAATTACATATTTACATATTGCACCTAGGTGTCGAGCACCTGTATGTGCTTAATAATAATATTTTGTTTTTTATCTCTTTTCATATTTACCACAAATCATTTTTCCTTCATTTCACAAGAAAAGCACAATCATATAAAACTGAAGTTTCACATACGAGTAACCCAAAAAAAAAAAAAACAACCACAAAAAACAATTGTTGATAGCTCACAAGGCACCGTTTAAAAAATTTATTATCCTTTTCAGTCTCAAAAGTAAAAAATATTGACTAAAACCACAGAACACAAAAGACTAAAGAAGACGAAAACTGTACATTTAGGTTTTTTAAACAATGCAGTTCACCTATTTTGATATTTTAATCGGTAGTGCCATCTAGCGGAAATTAATGAATTATAATGCAGACCAGTAATAATTAGTTTACTTGTCTTTATTTTTCATCAGAGGTCAGGTCCAGGCGTAAAAATATTTGGACAAGAAATCACGTACTTCCCAAACTTTATTAATACATGTAATGTATATATTACATATACAGTTGCGAACACTGATAGAATAATAGCGTTATTAATACAACAACATATTGTTATATATGCGCCAACCACAAATTCTACTAAAGTGTAGTACTAAGTTAGTTAGTTAGTACTACTAACTAGGACATAAGATAACACTTGTTGTATTTATAAAAATTGTAGGTTGTTTACCTCTTAATTCTACAACTGGTTGTTGTGTATTTATGTTATGGCATATTATTAAATATGGTTGGCTCCTATATTACAACATTTCTATAAAAAAATTAAAAAATTAAAATTATTCAAAATATATTTATCTTTTGTTTTTGTCAAAGATTCAATTATCTGAATAAAAGGCGCCGAGCATTTAAGGTCATTCGCTTTAAACTAAAAAAATATGGAGATCTAGGTAGATTTTTCTTTAAATAAGCATTTAACGAACAGAAACCTGCGCTACAAGATTTTAGTTTTGTATTTTTTGAGATAAAAAGCTCTTACATTTAATTTGAGTTGTTTTTTTAAATCATTAGCAGCTGAAACACGCAAGAAATTGCAGCTGTAAAATAAAAAATTAGAAAGTCTTATTTATTTGTTTTAATAATATAATTTATCCAATACATACAGATAATAAGACAATTACCAGCTTTATTTTAAATAGATAAACTCAATAATAACCCCCGCGTGGCTTTTACTTTATTGAGTGGATAATTATTTATTTTACCCACTCAACTGTTACTTGTCAAATTATTTTCTTGTAAATGTCATTAAAATTTTTAATAAAAATATGAATTCCTAAGCTATTTATTAAATAAAACCTTGTATGGCACTCATGGGTAAACCGATATTGCCCTCTCGAAAATTAACTTGCTTGGCTGACGCCTCGCAGGTTAATTTTCTCATGGGCAATATCTTACTTTACCCACTAGTACCATAAATAACTATTTTTGTTTTTATTTAAATATTTTAATAATGACCAAAAATTAATCGAATTTAATTGCAAAAATAACAACAAAATAATCAAAACTTTTTGCAAGGTAAGCGGGGTGGAACCGTACCATTGAATTTTAGTATAATGTTCACAGAGCCCTCGCTAGAATAGCATTATACGGTTTATTATTCCATCAATCTATTTTCTAATCATCGTACAGAGTGATATTGGTAGACTGACTATATTCCTTTTGCGAGTAAAGTCTAAAAACGTTTTCTTAATCAGCGTGCAGAGTTGACTCTTGGTACTGAAGAGGGCCAGCAGCCCGAAACTGTCAGTCTACCAATATCACTCTGTACGATCATTAGAAAATAGATTTATGGAATAATAAATTAATATTTTTATAATTTTGATTAAAATTAAAAATTTCTGTCCTTACTAATTCTTCGTCTAACCACCCGTTAGTGGTACTATGTGCTTGAGACACACAAGTCTTCAACTTGCTACTAGTCAAAGTCTCCAGAATAGGAGAGGAATGAGTAGTTCTCTACATCTAGAAATAGATGGCGCAAAAGTCTACATCAATCTAATGGCTATATTCCTTTTGCGAGTAAAGTCTAAAAACGTTTTCTTAATCAGCGTGCAGAGTTGACTCTTGGTACTGAAGAGGGCCAGCAGCCCGAAACTGTCAGTCTAACAATATCACTCTGTACGATGATTAGAAAATAGATTGATGGAATAATAAATTTATTATTATTATTATTATTATTATTTATTTACTTCCAAAGATGTACAATATACATATAAGAAATAGTCATCTTGATATAACAAAAAATAAAAATATACAAGAAATCTACAAGTAAAATTTAAAAAAACAAAAATTCAAGTTAGGTAATACTTAAAACTTAAGAGAACTTAATAGGTACCTAAAATTTATTGAAAGATAAAGATTTCTGGACTATATTGCCGTGTCAAAAGGCAACATAGCATGGTATACTATACTTATTTATTTAAACCTTTAATATATAAATTATGAAAATTTCTTGTCGGAAAACTCCTTTACGGAGTAGAAACAGTTTTCCGACAAGAAAGTCTTGGCCCTAGATTTAAATTGTGTGAGGCTGGCTGCACTTTTTATATGAGAATAATATTTTTATAATTTTGTTTAAAATTAAAAATTTCTGTCCTTAGCATTATACGGTAGTTTGGAATTCTCCAAATATTTTAAAAATCGTCGTAGACAAAAAACCTTGGAGATAAATTTGTTTCATAAAAAAAGAAACTGTTTTTTCCGTCTGTCCGATGTCACGATTTTTTTAGACACGATAACTCAAGAACGAATAATCCGATCAACTTGAAATTTTCAGGAAAATTCGAAGCTGAAAGAAAATTCCGATTAACGTTTTTCAGGAAAAAATACTTTTATTATAAGGATCAATTTTACCAATTTTGAAAGTAATCCCCCCAAAGACAAAAAAGTTATGGGGGGTAAAACTTTTTAGAAAATTTTTGATTTTTTTTTTTATTTTTTGTATTTCATTAGCAAAAATAAAATAAAAAAAAACTTTTTGAAAAAATAGAAAAATAACGGCCTAGTATTGAAAAACAATTTTTATATTTAACCCTTCGTTAGGCGCGCGGTCTACGATCGTAGACCATGCTCTTTTTTAGCTGGGTAACTTTTTACACGGAGTGTTTACGCTTGTGCCCCTTCAAGTAGCTGTGCACTATGGATTAATCTATTAGATTAGTAATAATTCACACTTTGAATGGGTATAATATTGTTTTTATTCATATTGGAACCTGCCTGGTCTACAATTGTAGACCGCGCGACTAACCACGTTACCTTTTTTATTTTTGCATTTTTTTATTTTGTGTAAGTTTTTATGGTTTCTTTTTGTGAATATTGTTTTTCAAAGTTAGTTTATTAGTTTAAAGATAAATTAAAGATACAATATGTCTTTACCACCAAAAAAAATAGCGGTTTATAGGAAGACACTGGCACGAGTTTTTTTGGGCATGAAAGAGCTCATACGTAATGTTTTTGATAAATAAGGTAATTTTCTGTTCTATAAAACTAAAAATTACTTTGGACACTAAATGTGCCTAAGAAGGGAAAATAAATCGAAAAAAAAAATACTCAAAATATATATATATTTTTTTCTTTTAATTTATGTGTTTTTTATTTTTTTATAATCGTACATGTTAGAAAAAATCAAATGTTTTACTTTCAGAAAGTTTGTTAAGTTGTTTTTATTTTTTTTTACAAATTACCGTACAGATGTAAAATATATGTTAGAATTGTATATCATTCTTCTTTTACCCTTAACACTTACTAAAACAATAATAATTTGAAAAAAATATGTAAATAACTTTTAAATACAACCAAATAAATAACATAAGATATTTGGTTTTTAAAAATATAAATGTGTTTTTTTTTTAAACAAAAAATAAAATGGTCTACAAGTGTAGACCACGCGACTAATCTCGTAACTAAAACTAGCGCGCCTAACGAAGGGTTAAACACGACGATCGTTTCGGATAAATTCATCCATTCTCAAGTGAGTCGTGAGTCGTAAAATAAACCAAAAAATCAAAAAATTACATAAAGAATAGAAATTCTTACAATTATTGTTAAAAAGTTAGGTTATGTTACTTAAAAATATAAAATTACTTACAATAAACATGTTCACGTCAAAAAACATAAAACAAAAGTAAAGCACATATTTGTGATTTGTAAAAATCAAGATATCAATTACAATTTGAAAAACATTAAAAGTAAAATAAATTATTTTTTTTAATTATACAGAACTGTCAAAAAATTATGAAGTGTTGGTAAGAATGAAAACTTTATCATAAAAAGCGGTGTTGCCGATGCTAAAATTATTTATTCCTCAACAAGGAAGGAAATGAGGGGGTTGGATTTTTTTGGGGTATTTAATTTATCATTCAAGAATAACAGATTTTTGTTTCTAGATAATCTATAAATTTTCAAATTTTCCAAAAAATCTAGTCTGGAACCCTTCCAGCAAGAGTGTAACAATTTAACTCCTGTATCAAACACAAAATTATGATTGTTGAATTTTAAATGTCTACCCAAACTAAATCTGGGTTTTAAATTTTCTTCAACGCGCGAATGGAGAGATCTTCATGTTTGACCAACATATGAGCAATTACAGTTGTCGCAAAACAGTTGGTATACTCCACTGTTATCTAACATCTGAATACTATCTTTAATTTTTTTAGTTTTTCAAATTTTTTTGTCGTTTTTCAAAAAACTATCTTATTAAAAAATAAAAAACTGTTTTTTTTTATTTTTTTTTGTGAAAAAGAATTTTTTTTTAATTTTTTCTTTTTTGCAAAAAAGTAAAAAATAATGGTGAATTTTTTTTAAGTTTATTTTTGAATTTTAGATTTGATTTTTTTAAAGTATTTGGAAAAATATACCATTTACTGTATATAATGAAATGCGTAGCATTACATATCTTCACGGTTTTTTTTTTAATTTTAGCTGTTAAAATTGGAAGCTCTTGCAATCGGTTGGATATTTTTCTGGGCCATTTTATCCCTTTGTCTGCCGTTCGCAATCGCGGCTCAATTGTGCTGTCGTGGCAACATTCGACGCCTTAATGAAGATTTTTCAAACGCTTCTACCACGCAAAGATTCTACGATAAATGGACCGGAAACACACTGCCCGTCTTATTGCACATTCTCCTTTTGTTACTACTGTAAGTAAAATTTACTTAGATTTATTTTATCTACAATCTTTTTTTTTTAATATAAATCTCAGATTGGATTGGATTCGCGTTTTGTGCGAAAACTTTTACTTTCCCACACTTGTTAGGAAAAAGCTGTTTTCCTAAAAAGTGCGGAAAGAGACTCTTTTCCGCACTCGATTGCATATTTAAACTCAACTAAATTTAGCACACTCTTTGTTCTTTAGAACACGCCTTATATCACACTAGTCCAAAGATTATTATTATTATTATTATTATTATTATTATTATTATTATTATTATTATTATTATTATTATTATTATTATTATTATTATTATTATTATTATTATTATTATTATTATTATTATTATTATTATTATTATTATTATTATTATTATTATTATTATTAGTTTGATATTTATGTATGTAGGTTTGCCTAATTTTATATAGATATTTACGATGCAAATTCCACGAATTTTACTCACCTCGTTCTGTATGCCATTTGCCACCTTTCATGACAGCCCTTTTTGATATCTTTTATGTTTTCAATCCAAATATTTCTGTTTTTCATGCCAAAAATAAAAACTATAGTTATAACCTTACTCTTTAGACTAATATAACTTGAGATGTTTTATTAATGTCTAGATTTTATAAAAATTACCTAATTTGTGATTTAGTTACCTTTATAACATCAAAATACAGGCTTTCCTTATGAAATGTAAAACAGTACAATTTTATTGTCTTATATGGCAGCAAAGTTTGCCTTAATTGGCGCATGTAGGCAACCCATTAAACAGCTAATAATATATTGTAATAAATATAAAACCAAGAAAACTAAAGGTAAATAATTAAAATAATTCTCGGTTTATAGAACTTTCTTTAAATTATATGTAAAGACAAAATTTCCCAACGTTTCACCATTTATTGGATTAGCATCTTCAAGGGATAAATATAATAACAAAAATATTACTTAAAATACAAAAAATTAAATTAATGACATTGACATGAAAAATAAAGGTAACAAATTAAAAATAAGGTAAATTTAACATTTTAACTTACGCCTTACACTTCCACATCTCAATCTTAATACTTTCCCTTAACACCTAAATTTACCTTATTTTTAATTTATTACCAAAATTCAATTTTGCGGTTGCTGTCATGGCAACGAGCAGAAAAGTAAAATGCTAAGAAATAGGTTATTTTTCGATCTGAAAACTTCATTTGTTTTTGTAGAAATGTTAACTTTTCTATTAGATCCTAGAAAAATATATGTCTTTCCTACTAGCTATTTTTCTAGCTAAGTACTAGCTTACATATTATAAAGCGTTGTTAATTATTGACCACTGCAACGCTATTAACTTTTTTTAACTGAGAGGTATGCCAAAATTATTTTAAAATTATGTTTTTAACTGATATTTAAAGTTATTAGCTTAAAGCAGTAAAAAAAAATACGCACCACGTATGCAAACTATCTTTATTTTTCTCGACTGATTTTAGTCTCAAATACTAAAGACTTACTTTGCATAGTAAGTGCATATACTATTTATTTTAAATTCGTATACAAACGTAAAATAACTATGGGCTTCTTTACAAGATTTTTTACAGGATCAGTAACTGTTTACACTTTACAGGTGCCCTATAATTTTAATTCTGGCTGGAAATGAACAAATATCCAGAGCAATATCAAAATCCTCCAACAACTACGAGATAGTGTACGAAGACATCAACACGTTCATCAGAAATACCCACATGCAAATAACGCTGATAGCCACGTCATCAACCGATATAGCAATCGAGGCAATAAGACGAGATCTCGAAGGTAGATTAAACTTTTTTGCTAGAGCTAGAAGGAAAAAGACACTGCATTTTTAATAACTTTTGTGTGCACTGTCAAAATTAGTAAAAACCTACCCTAGTAAATTTAACGTTAGAGTAACGTTTTTCTAAAGTTAGAAAACTGTATAAAAGTACGTTATAAAATATGTGCAAATGTCCCGCTTTTTAACGTTAGAATCAAACGTTAGTTACAAACGTGAATCTAACGTTAGATTTTTAAGTTAGAAATACGTTATAAGTACGTTTAATTTCTAACTTTCGGAAGGGGCGTGGCCAACTAGGAAATTTCTACCTGCATCATAAAATAGCAGCTGAAGACAAATTTATTCATATAAATAAGTCTTAATGTATTTTAGCAATCATAATATTTTTAAACATAATTTCATTACATTTGTTTATAAAATAGCCATCTTTTTAGGTGGCCCTAAATATTTTTCATGTAATATGCTGTTATACTTCGATAAATACGTTTACCTTATAGATTCAGAATCTTAAAATATTTTTTTAATTTTAGTACTGCGTTGCCAAACTTACTATAATTTTGACTTTTAAGACTTATAGAAATAATAAATAATTATCAAACCTAGGCACATAGCTGTCTAAAATGATTATTTTCTACTATAGCTTACGTATTAATAATGGAAATTAAAAAAATAATTAAAGTTAGAATAAGGTTAGAAAAACGTTAGAATTTAGTTGGGAATCTAACGTTAGATTTATGTATTTTATAACGTTTTTTTCAAACGTTAGTTTCTAAGGTTAGATTTATATATTTTATAAAGTTTTTGTATAACGTTTAAGACTAAACATAAAAATGTCACTTATCTAATATTATGTTAAGTTAGATTTATGTACTTTTCTACCAGGGTATGTTTATAATCTCATTTAGAGAAATCTTCAGATTTGTTGAGTGGTGATATATCACCACTCAACATAATATATTAATATAGACCAGTCAAATACGGGTTGTCCGCTATCTATCTATCTTGAATTTTAGGGGTGAGTGCGGTGAGAATTTTACCTCCAACATGACTATTTTTGAATATAACTCGCTTGTTATTGATATATTAAATAAATGATCCAAACAAAAATTGTTGTAAATTTCCTCCTTAACAAAATTGGTTATATGTATTTTTGTCGTAAGATCCATTGCATATTTTTCGAGATAACCGCACTCACCTCTAAAACTCAATATATCGGATACCCCTTAGTTGAATCACCCGGTGAAAAACTAACAAGAGTGTTATTTTGCCATCCAATACTACCATTTAAAATATTAGCCAGTGTGTATTTATTGATATTTACATTTATTACACAGGGCCACAAAATTTTTTTGTGTCTTGGATTCCAATATGATATTCCTATGTATTTTTTCCCGCTGAAACCGAATCGGTAACCCGTTTAACCCTTACACGTCAGGATTTTAACCTCAAAAAACACTCGAAAAACTACTGAAACCGCTAAACTCATCTACTCCATACCACTTTCACCCCCTTCCTCCAAATTTGTAATTTCGTAACCCCATAATCCCCTAACCTCGGAATACCATTACTCCATAACCTCAAAACCCCGTAACCTCATTAAGTAGAAAAATCTAGTTCGGGAAAATAGAACAATTCCCAGACAGCACATGATATCTTAAAGACGTCTTATTTAGATCTTAATTATGTCTGGACGCCTAAAGACATAAAAATGATATCTTATGGACTTCTTTTTAGGGATGTTTAAAAGATATCTGATTATGATGTCTATAAGATGTCTTTTAGGTATCGGTACAAGGCGTCTTAACTTCGATACTCATCGCTAATAATAAATTAACCACAATCAACCATTAAAACAATTACAATTTTTTTAAAAACAAAAAAATAATTTTTTTTTTTCATTTTTTTTTTAATTTTGTTTTAACGAAAAACGAAAAAATTAAAAAAATAAATTTAAAAAAAAAAACAATTTTTTTTTTATTTTTTTTTTAATATCTTTTTTTGACAAACTAATTACCTCTTATTCTAATTCTTATTACGCTTTTTATATCAATACGACCGTACCTAGCAACGTAAATGGGAGGGGGTATTTTTGTAAAGTCGCCTGTGCAAGGCGTCAGTAAGGCGTCTTAAAAAAGATGTCTTAAAGACGTTACCTTTTGTAACATACGACGTCGTTAAGACGTCTTTAAGATGCATATACGGCGAAAACCAACGTTCTTAAGACGTCTTGAATGACGAGCTACGACATCTTTAAGATCTCTTTAAGTCAACTTTGTGCTGTCTGGGTTACGTGAAATTTTATAGTAGAACATAGTTATGAATAAGTAACTATATAACAATAAAAACCCATCACACCTCCTAACCCCTTCACTCCGTAACTCCATATATTATAACCTTTTAACCCCATTACCCTATTCTGTGAGTCCGGTTCTCGAAATCATAAGAGTTTTGTGAGTGAAGTCATGAATCAAGGTCTACTTCATTATTTTTTTAACCGGACTTCACAGAATAGGATAACGGGATTAAGGGGATATAGTATATGTGGTTAGGAAGTGAAGGGATTTTGAGGTTATGGTGTTAGGGTATTTTGGGGTTATAGGGTTACTTACCTATGACTATGTTCCACAAAAAAAAACTGAGGAATTTGTTCTGTTTTCCCAAACTAGATTTTTCTACTTAATGAGGTTAGGGGGTTTTGAGGTTATGCGGCTATGGTATTATGAGGTTAGGGGATTATGGGGTCCTGGGGTCATAGAATTAGCAATTTGGGGACAGGGGGGTAAAAGCGGTATGGCATAGATGATTTTAGCGGTTTCAGTAGTTTTTCGGATGTTTTTTGATGACGTGTAGGGGTTAAACGGTTTTTTTTGTGGGCCTGTGTTATTTGACTGGACTATATTAATATTACCACTCAACAAATCTGAAGATTACTCTAAATGAGGTTTTAAACATAGGTTTTTACTAATTTTGGGTGGCTAAATCCAAACTCGAAGGTTGTTGTCTCAGCCTCAGCCTCATGCTCAAATTTTTGGATATCAGTTCTGTTACCATCCACTACCACCCTTTAAAATACCAGCCCGTGTACATTTATTGCAATTTCTACATAAGAATTCATCGTTATTTGACTGGACTAATACTCAATTATTTAAAATATTCCGTAGAGAAAAATAAACATTGAAATCAATTATGGAACGTTCAAGTATTACGTAAAGCTCCTAGGGGGGGGGGGGGCATTTTGGAGTGTTACGCCCATGTTAATGGTGGATCTAGGAGACTTTGCCGAAAAATTTACAGCGAAACTTTTACCGCGAAAACATTTAACACACAATGATTTAACCGCGAAAGGTTTCACCGCGAAAAAGTAATTACCGTGAAAAATTATTACCGCGAAAACATTTACCGCTGAAACTATTATCGCGACAATAAAAATCGCGCATACTTTTACGTCGTAATAATATAATCGCGCATACTTTCGCCGCGCAATAATATAATCGTCCTTAAATTTTAATTAAAAAATAACCTTAAAATATATATTATAATTTTTTGAATAAAACGCTTATTTTATAATCATAGTTTTATTTTTATTTTTTTTCAAAAAAAAAAATCAAAAAAACCAAACCAAACAATTTAATCCTATTTATGTTTTTTTAAATACTAAACTTATAACACCAATATAAAGAAATTACTTATATATTATATTATATTTATTAGTAATATAATCATAATTTTACTTACATATATTTTTAAAAACCAAAGCAAACAATTTAGTTATATTAAAATTTTGTTAATTCTGCAATTATAAAACTGAATTAAACAAATTGTTAGTATAATATATTAAAATTGGCGTAGCTAACGAAAAAGTATTATAAAAAAACGTATTTTTATAATTTAAAATTAGACCCGGAATTTGCTTTGAGGGTTAAATATTTTCGCGGCTATTACTTTCGCTATATATTTTTCGCGGTAATTGCATTTCGCTATTAAAACTTTTCGTGGTAATAGTTTTCGCTATTTTTATTTCGCTTTGATATTTTTTCGCGTTAAATTTTTATCGCTGTTAATCCTTTGCGCGGAAAAAAACATTTCGCGGTAATTTTTTCGACGAAATATTTTCGCGATATTTGTTTTCGTTTGGACTTTTTCGACGAAAGCTCCCGTTCCCGTTAATGGTATAGGAAAATAGCGTTACAGGGTGGGGTGGGGTCCAAAATTATCAAAATTTGCATTAAGTAATACTTGAACGTTCCCTTATGTGTGTATCCGAATTTACGTGGGCAGTGTCTGCAGACATTGAGCGATTAATCTTGTTCTTCCAAGCGATTCAAATGTGTGTTGAATGCGGTTAAATGTAGCCAACTTTTACATACAAGCAAATGTGTCTGGGTAGTAGTTTTCGGGTAATCCTTTTTAAATTGTTGGTCCTAATTTAATGGACAGGAAATTAAAGGCTTATTCGACGATTTATTGAACGTTTCGGATAGATACAGCCCGTTTTTTAAGGAAAAGTGTCAAAAACTATGTAGGGGAAAAGGAGGGAATGGCGGCCTCTAGGGTAATGGTGGCCATGGTATATCTCAGTTGTATATTTGTTAATAATAAATTGGACATTATTGTGGTTTGGTTTTTGGCTGGTTTGTTGTTTTTATTATTTTACTGGTTGGTTTACATTAACGTTGGTTTTGCGCCTGTTTGGTAAGTTTTTTAACCTAACTTCAAATTTATTGTCGATAATGTCTATTTATTATTGTCATCATTGGCCGGCCATTGTCGACAATGGCCCAATTATCGTCTTTGCCCGTAACATATTCATTTTTCAATTTAAATACTAGGATAGCTGTGGGGGGGAGCGTCCCCCCACTTATCTTGAAAAGTTGCATATTTCATTGATCCAAAATAAAAGTTGTATATTTCTTGAAAAGTTGTATATTTCATTGATCCAAAACAAAAGTTGTATATTTTAGGGATTCTGAATACAAAAGTTGTATATTTCACGAAAAGGTGTGGACCTTTTTTTAGTCACTAACTTTTTTGTCGAAGAAAAAATTTGTACTTTAGGCTAAAAATCTTCTTCGCTACAGCCCTAATACTAGATGGTCCATTTACTCATGAGTAGTTCATAGTGTACCTAAAATAGGATCGACGCCAATCGGTAAAGTAGAAATTTCTAACTTAAGTTATTAGAGAAAATTGCAAGTTGCCAGTTTTAATATCACTCTACTAGTTTCAAAGACATTTAAATAAATTAATTGAGCTTAAATAGTTACATTTATGGTATGTAGTATTAGTCTCCAGTGTAGTTTAGGACTATGTAATAGATTGATAATTCAATTCAGTTAATTTTGTCCAAAGTCCAAACATACGTTTTGGGGTTATAAAGGCTATTTGTTTTGGAGTAATGCGGGCCGGCTGCTATTATGCCAGATAAGTCATATTTAAGTTATGTTATTGGGGATGCCCCGAATTTATAAAAGAATGAGTGGAAAAGCATAATGGATGTCTGAACAACTTAAGAAAAACTCCGAAGACTCTTCGGATGAAAGTGATGATAAAAATGGCACCGCATGGATATGCTGCTCAAACTCTGTCCTATGGACACAAAGAATTCACAAACTTTGAAGAAAAATTCTTTGTGATTTTTGTATGCAAATTTTTTTGACTGGGGTTAATTCTGGCTTATGTTGTTCGATATAACCCCGAAAATAATTTTTATTGCTAAAATCCTATTTTTTACTTTTAAGTAAAAATGAATATAGAAAGTCGGTTTAGTTTAGATAAGCATATTGATAAGGTTATGATCTATTATTTTTCTCATTGTATCAACATTCTAAATTTGATTATTACCAAGTACCAGATAAGACTATTTGGTGTATCAAAAAAGCAAAAATTTAACTGTAAACTAATACTTTTTACGATTTGTTTTTTTTTTTTGCGGTAAATATCCAGCACTTTTGCACCAAACACTATCTTAATTTAACCTTATAACATAAAAATCCCTAAGATATCAACAGGTGATTACCAAAGGCGGAAAAGGTAAAATAACTGCATGTCGTTCGATAAAACCCCTGCTGTTCGATATATACCCGGTTGACGGTAAATCCCATTTCTAAACCCGTTTGTAATAAAGCAAAAATACAAAGTTTATTATTCTTTCCTTATACCCCAAGTTTATATAGGACATAAAAATGGTTATAAACATGGCTTTCTTATAATTTATTTACATGATACAAAACATTGTAAATAAAATATAGGTATTATATTTTATTAAAAAATAATACGTATTACTTTTTTTTAATCATTAAATTCATTAGTTGGGAAAATCAAGAGGTAAAGCGGGGAAATTTGCAGCGAGGACTTTTTTAGTCGGTTGGACTTTTTCTGCTAGGGGTAAACCTTTTTTTCGAGGCGATGACCTTTTTTTAGTTATCAAAATGTCCCCTAGGCAAAAATTTGGTAAATTTCTAAATGTTCTGCCCCCCCCCAAAAAAAAATACAAATAAATATACATAAATCACAAACTTCTATGGTTAGAGAATTTAAAAATTGCATAACAAAAGTTAATTGCTTTTGTATGAAAATTCTATTATATCTTTGACTATGGTTTGGGAAAAAAAGTCAGGGGACTGAATTTTGGCGTATATAAAAGGGCATAACGAAATATTCATTAATGAAAAAAGGTTTTTTTTTGTTATTATTCAAAAATAAACATAAAAAACTTTTCAGATAATTAACTGGGGACCGCATTTGTGAGAAACACCCATATAAAGGTTTTATAGATCGCTGAAACTGGTCTAATAATAAAAAATCCAAACCCGACCCAGAGGAGAGAAAATGTGAAAAACCCTCGGAAAAACCTGTAGTGTATTTTATGTGCAGTGCAATTTATTTTATTTTCAATTAAAGTAGTCGGGTGTCAAATTAAATTTTTTAAGCTGGAATTTGGCACAGATTAAATTTATGCATTTTTCATGACGTGGTATGTACCACGTCATGTAAATGATTAAAAATAAAGGCCTACAAAAAAAATTATCTGCTGGGGTGAGACCCACCTATTCTTATATATTTTGGGATCCTAAACACGAGTCTGTCATAAAAAAAGCACTTCATAGGCTCATTTTTTTTCACTAAAATAATATGCGATTTTACCATTTTTGACAGTTTTTTAGTGTAGCAAACAAATTAACCCATGAAGTGCTTTTTTATGACAGATTCGTGTTCAGTACATATCCCAAAATACATAAGAATAGGTGGGTTTCAACCCCAGCACTGTCAACTTTATATTGTCATGACAGAGGCTGCAGCCTCAGTAATTAAAAAAAATATTCTTGTCCAATTTTTAAATGAAGTGGGGACACTACTTTACTAGCTAGTAAAATCCGACCAAAACCGATTATAAAATTTTACTGGTCTGTGGTCGGTTAGTGAAACATATTTACTGTTTTTAAAAAAACCTATTTCAAACCACCAAAAATCTCGAAAAAATTTATAATATTTTCCCGAGTAAAACCGAGTAAATCAGTTTCCCAGTTCAATCGAGTATATTGCTTTCCCATTTTGAAAATTTTTAAAATTTCGGAAAGCCTTACATTAGTGCAAAAATATTCAATTTTTTTTTTGTATATTTTTGAGTTTTATGACGTTTTATGTCGATATAAATCAATTTCGAGCTAAAAAAAACTATCAGTCGATCGGTAGATCGGTCTGTCCGGGAAATTTTGTGTGCACGATAAACGCTTTAAGCTAGAGACTTGAAATTTCGCATACAGGTATGTTAAAAAAAAAGTTCTCGATCGGGATTGTTTTTGGTGAACATTTTTTTTACAAAAATTTGAAAATTGCTATTTAGGGGTTTTTAAGGTTGCTGAAATTGAATCTGATAAAAAAAATTCTAACTCCACCCCCGGAGGGTGAGGAGGTAAATATTTTTAAATGTTTTCAATATTTTCTTCAAAATTGGTATATAAAGATTTTTGGGGTCGGCGAGACTGAATGATATTTTTTTTAACTCCACCCCCGGGGGTAGGGTACGATTATTTTGAAATGTTTACAATACTCTAGTGAAAATTGGTATATAGGGGTTTTTGAGGTAACTTAATCTGATAATGAAAAATTCTAATGCGCAAAATTGTTCTGGCAAACATATATAACTATACCGATGCGCAGTAGGGTTTGGTAGAACATATTTATGCGCAGAAGGGTTTAATTATACATGCGAATGCGCAAAAGTGTTCTTCCAAACTAATACAAATATACTATGCTCAGAAGTGTTTGGTGGAACATATTTATGCGCAGATGTATTTAATAGTATATACAAATGCGCAAAAGTGTTTTTACAAACATATATAAATGTACCATGCGCAGTAGCTTTTTTTGAGTTGAAATTTGCAAAGAATCTTATATTTGTATTTATCACGACGAGGGGGTCCTGTAAAAAATAGAGATTGACACCACTATCACTAGTGATGCAAGCATGAATGCCTCTATTGGAACATATATCTGTAGCAGAATGTTTTAAGAACTTTTTCTCCCCCTCTTCAAAATAATATCTAACAAATTCTATTTTAAATTATTATATATTTTTAAAATGATTTATTTATACATGCCTAACAACAAAATTTGTTCACTTAATGAAGTAGGTAGTGCAAAAATCGCAAATTAAACAATTTAAATTTTATATATACACACTATAAATTTTAAAATCACCCTATAGGGTTGTTTTTATAAAAACAACATCTACCAGGTGTTTTTAAACCTTTCTTAACATTTTTGCGTTTTAGCTACATAGGGTCCTTAAACTCAGAACACATATAAGAAATAATTAAGAATTTTTTGACAGTAAATATTTTTGGGTGCTTTCGGTTCCGCCGGGAATAAAGCATAGTTTCAATTTTTAAATAGATAACCTGTATTCAGGCAAAAAAATTAAGCAAATCAGCCAATTCAAGGCACTAGATATAAAACTAAAATTTAGTTATGGTATGACCTGTCAAAAATTTACCAGTGATACATTATTCGAAATATGTAAAAATATACATTTAAAAATCGAAACTTTGTTTTTTTTTTCTGTAAAACCGGAAGAACCGAAAAAAATATTGACAATGTAAAAACATCCTAAATTATGTGTCATATACATAAGTGTCCCAAGTTTTATGAAACTAGCTACAAAAATTAATTACATTTGAAAAACACCCAGTATAGGCAAAGCTTAATAAGAGGCCCACAAAACAAAAAAAGTTGTCTGTGCTGGGGTTGAGACCCACCTACTCTTATGTATTTTGGGATGCTGAATCCGAATCTGTTATAAAAAAGGCACTTTATGAGCTCATTTTTTGCTACACTGAAAAAACTGTCTAAAATGGAAAAATCTCATATTTTTTCAGTGTAGCAAAAAAAATAGCCCATGAGTTACCTTTTTTATAGCAGATTCCTGTTCAGCATCCCGAAATACATAAAATTGGCTGTGCTGGGGTTGAGACCCACCCATTCGTATGTATTTTGGGGTGCTGAACAGGAATCTGCCATAAAAAAGGCAACTCACGGGCTCATTTTTACTACACTGAAAAAATGTCTAAAATTGTAAATAATTCATCTGCAATTTCAGTGTGGCAAAAAAAATGAGCCCATGAAGTGCCCTTTTTATGACAGACTCATGTTCAGCATCCTAAAATACATAAGAATAGGTGGGTCTCAACCCCAGCACATACAACTTTTTTTTGTGGGCCTATGTAATTAATTATTAAAAATGATGAATTATAAAACAGTTATAGACTTTTCTATTATAAATATTTAGCTAATATCTAGGAGTTGGACCTTAGGTATATTCTTCAACATCACTGTCTCTAAATATATCATTGGTTTCTGGAAGTTTCTGAAACCTTTCTTGGGTAATTTTAAGTATTATTTTTTTATTTGATTTTTTCGATGGCAGCACATACAACTTTTTTGTTCTTTGTGATCCTTATAAAGACCCATAAAAAAATTGTCTGTTCTGGGGTTGAGACCCACCTACTCTTATGTATTTTGGGATGCTGAATCCGAATCTGTTATAAAAATGCACTTTATGGGCTCATTATTTGCTACACTGAAAAAACTGTCTAAAATGGTAAAAATCTCATATTTTTTCAGTGTAGCAAAAAAAATAGCCCATGAGTTGCCTTTTTTATGGCAGATTCCCGTTCAGCATCCCGAAATACATAATAGGTGGCTCTTAACCCCAGCACAGACAATTTTTTTGTTATTTGTATAACTATAAAGACTATAAAGACCCACAAAAAAAAAGTTGTCTGTGCTGGGGTTGATACCCACCCATTCCTATGTATTCTGGGCTCATTTTTTTTACTACACTGAAAAAATGTCTAAAATTGTGAAAATTTCATCTGCAATTTCAGTGTAGCAAAAAAATGAGTCCATGAAGTGCCTTTTTTATGACAGACTCATGTTCAGCATGCCAAAATACATAAGAATAAGTGGGTCTCAACCCCAGCACATACAACTTTTTTTTGTGGGCCTGTGTAATTAATTATTAAAAATGATGCATTATAAAACAGTTATAGACTTTTCTATTATAAATATTTAGCTAATATCTAGGAGTTGGACCTTAGGTATATTCTTCAACATCACTGTCTCTAAATATATCATTGGTTTCTGGAAGTTTCTGAAACCTTTCTTGGGTAATTTTAAGTATTATTTTTTTATTTGATTTTTTAGATGGCTTTGTAGTTCTTTGATTTTTCAATTCTTCACTTCCGATTCCGGCTACACCGGTATTAGCCACAACAGTTATTGGCTCAACAATTCCATCATTATCCTTACCTAACGATTGGCCTTCTTTCCAGCCCATCTTCGATAATAACTTGAAACCTTTATTTTCAGAAGGAATCGATTCACTTACTGATGCCACTTGGGTCTTTTCATGGGGATTTTGACTACCTACAGTTTCTCGACGTTTTTGAGCCCTGTCTGTGTATCCGGAAGCTAATTTTGCTTCAGTTTCTTGTCCTAAACCAAACTTCTTCCTAAGAGTTTTTAATTCAGTCTTATGTTGATCTGATCTATTTATTTTATACATTCTTGGTGTACTTTCATCCTGCAGTAATAAGCCTGGTTCACAATGACCACATGTTTGGTTTCCATCATGTATGTGGCATAAAAATATTGTAGAACCAATTTTTAATTTACTACCATGTAATATTTCGACTGGTTCACTTTCTTTCTTTGCTGAACTTATTCGTTTACCATTTAAATAAGTCCCATTTCTAGAACCCAAGTCCACACCCATGTACTTGCTTGCTTCTTTATCGTATGTTATTTTTAAATGATGTTTGCTTATGTTTATATCAGGTATTATAATAGAATGCTTTCCTTCCCTTCCTATTGACCCACCATCACAAGTTATAATATACAATGATCCAATTTTCATCTTTGGTACTTCAGATTCTTCAACAATGATTCTAATACATGGTGGCCAACTTTTACATGCTTCATCAGAATTATCTTCTTCTTCTTCAACAGAAGTTGTATCACTACTTTGAGAACACTCACCTTCCTCAATGTCTGGTTTGTTGCCTGATTTTGTACATTTTAATTCTTTCGTCTTTTTAACTTTTTTCTTCTTTCGCTTACTGTTATGGTTTTCATTGGTTGGTATGGTTTCAGTGGACACTTGCGAATGAAAATTGTATGTTTGTGTGTCTTGGTCATAACTATAATATGTACCTGTATTACCATCATAATATAGACCATATTCAGCATTGTAATAATAGCCAGTGTTGTAATCGTAATACATTCCAGATGTTTCTTCATAAACAAAACCTGTATTTCGTAGAGCCGATTCTGCTGCATCCTTTATATCATCTGCTAGAGTTTTTGGCTCTGGACTGTATACTTCATTTGCATATACATTAGGTTCTTCTGAAGTCTGAATTGATTGGTCTTTGTATTTCTTTTTTAATTTAGCTTGTTTTCTAAGCTTTAATCTTAACTTATTTAATTTAATTTTTTGCTTTTTTATATAGTCTTGTAGAAGTTCTATAAATGCTACCACTTCAGGTAAATCACTCAATTTTGCCTTAAATTCGGGCTGCAGATGAAACTTTGCACTAACCTCATTATCGCTGCTAGGTAAATATTCATCAGTTTGAGTATGTTTTGAACTTGTTAACACAATGTTGTTTAATTCAGTCATTTTTTATACATTTAATAGCACTAATTAATATTTAAACATGCTTTTTAAGCAAAAATATTGTTAGGATTCATGTTGACCGTTTCCATGACAAATCAGCTGGATTTTGACATTTTAATGGTAGCCCATAAAAGGACATACATATTAGTTTTAAGAAATTATTATCATTTATTAGTTATTTACTAAGATATATTTTAGTCAAAAACATATAAAGTAAATAAAAATCTGTTTATATAGATTAACTATTAAAATTATCGAATATTTAATTTTATAAACTACAAGTTTCAAGCTTACATATACTTGTTGTTTGCATGCGTTCGACCATTGCAACACAGTACATTGGAACTACTACTCCTTGGGAAACCATAATAATATTGCAGCTAAATGGAATTATTATTATATTATTATAATTATTGATCCGACCACTATTATAGTGGTCGTATCGATAGATTCATATATCGAGGCACGAGTCTGCTGGCAAAAAGTAGATTAAAATACACTGCCCACTAATTGAGCTTTCCCATTTTACACCTCCGCGCGAAAATGGATTTTTTATTATTATTTACCTTTAGCAACCTTAAAAATATAAATAAAAACTACCCCCCGCCTCTTAGGGGTGGAGTTAGAACTTTTTTATTATCAGATTCTGTTTCAGCAACCCCAATATATAAATTTTCAAGAAAACTACCCGGGTAGGGGCCCCTGCCCCTCAGGGGGTGGAAAAACCCCAATATACCAATTTTCACGAAAACTGCCCCCCACCCCTCAGGGGTTGGATTTAGATTTTTTTTATTATCAGATTCACTTTCAGCAACCTTAAAAACCCCAATATACCAGTTTTCACGGAATCTACCCCCACCCCTCAGGGGGTGAAACGAGGGGTGAAATTAGAAAAAAAATATTATCAGATTCATATTCGTCAACCCCAAAAACCCCTATATACAAATTTTGACGAAAATATTAAAAATGTTTAAAAATATTTACCCCCTCACTCCCTCGGGAGTGGAGTTTAAAAATACACTGCCCATTAATCGAGCTTTCCCATTTTTCACCTCCGCGCGTAAAATGAATTTTTTATTATCAGATTCACTTTTAGCAAACTTAAAAATATACCATGGTATGAAAACTACCCCCCGCCTTTAAGGGGGTGGAGTTACATTTTTTTTATTATCAGATTCTCTTTCAGTAACCTTAAAAATCTCAATATACCAGTTTTCACATAAACTACCCCCCACCCCTCAGGGGTGTTATTATAATTATAATCTTAAGATTCAGTTTCAGAAACCTAAAAAACCCCAATATACCAATGTTCAAGAAAACTACCCCTGCCCCTTGGGGTGGAGTTAGATTTTTTTTTATAATCAGATTCACTTTCAGCAACCTCAAACAGTCCATGGACCTTTTATTGCAATATACCAATTTTTACGAAAATTACCCCCCACACCTCAGGGGGGGGATTTAATTTTTTTTTATTATCAGATTCACTTTCAGCAACCTCAAAAACCCCATTATACCAGTTTTCACAAAAACTACCCCACGCCCCTCAGGGGGTGAAATATTTGTAGGTATATGTTTTACAAAACACTTTTGCTCATTCGTATATATTATTAAACACATCTGCGCTTAAATATGTTCCACCAAACAATTCTGTGCAATATTGCCAAAATAGCATATTATTTACGTACGTGAATAGACCTGATTGGAGGATAAGAGTGGTTGTGAGTAAGGTTATAAGCAAACTTGTAGCTCTTTATATTCTCTATAAGTTTCATATATTTATTATTTTCATAAGTATTTTGGTAAGGTTACAGAGGGCTTGTTGCACTCTGTATACCGAATTTCAAGTTTCTACGACCTGCCGTTTGAAAAATGTTACTTTGACAGGTCGGCCATCTTTTTTTTTTGTTTTGTTGATTTTTGTTTGTCATTGTACCTTCAAATACCGTATTTCAAGTTTTTTTTCCATTGGGAACCACCTTGTCCCACTCAAATTTTTATTAAAAGTTAAATGATTTTTTCTCGTAGTATAGGGGAAGTCAGGGTTAACTGGGTCACAGGGTTAACTGGTCCACCTGGATTTTATCAACTTCTTTTATTAGTATTGGCGCCTTAGGGAAAATTCTAGTGATATTTAGTTAGTAGTATTGTTTAAAGTATTATGACGGACCGTGTTGTCCACGTGTAAGTTGTAGTAAAGAAAGCTAATTTTTTTCGATGAAAAGTGGGTATTTCCCTTAACTTTTATTTTTTAATTAATACTTTTTTATTAATAGGAGATCTAGACTAATATTTTACCTAATATACTGAGTATTTTATTAATTATTCTGCATAATTTCCGTCTTCTAATATCTTCGGTTGTAACATAAAACTTTAATTGTAGATAATTTTTGCAAAAAAATTATTTTTCAACTAAAACCTGGGGTATCTATTTGAACATGCCATGAAAAAATTAATTTTACAAAAAAAATGACTTTCGATTTTTGGTTTGAACCTATGTAAATTAAAAATTTAAACTCGGATAAAAAAAACTAGTAAGCAGAAAATACTGATCAATTCCGATTTCGACTATGCTAGATACTACAATGCTTAATAGATCGCTTTTTTGGATCCGCACACTTTTTTATTTTTATGTGCCTGTGTATTTTTTGGTATATACTGCCTTCCTAAGCTGAAAAGTCCTATCTGTGTATGTAGTATATTTTATGTATAGGGGCACAATGGTGGCAGGAGGCAAGAAAGGAAATTTTTTAAATGGAAAGGAGAGTCGTGTGATACATCATTTTAAAGCTTATAAGCTATATTTGTCCAAATATTTTTTTATTTTTTCAGTGCAATTTTTGGGGTTTTAAAATAGGGCGAAAAATGGAAATTTTGGTTTGGACTTTTTCTTTAAAAAAATTTAATAATTTTTGAAAAATGGTTTAGTTTATTATGCAACTACGTCAATTATACTTCTAAACTAATTTTGAATGATATGAATAAAAAAAAATTAAAACCTTAAAAAAATAAAAATTAAAAAATATATGTCGAATAGGGAATTTTATAAGCTTTAAAATTATGTATCCCCCTTTCCATTTAAAAGAATGTTCTCCCTTGTCCCCCTGTCTCCATTGTGCCCAGTAAGCAAATTAAATATATACCAAAAAATTATTTGGGTTATGTTATTTACGTGTTAAAAACTTTAAGTTGATATCCTAAGCCGTTCAAAACCTAAAGGGGGGGCGCGTCCGCGGACTTTTGATACGCTGTGTATGTGTCATAACATATTCAGAGTGGTTTAAAACAGTGTAGCTCCCTTAGTTTTAAACCTACACAGTTTTTTCCCAGTTTCAACTTTTATACATTGTACCACATTTAATTTGGTTTCCTTAATATAATATCATTTTTATTTTTACTTTCTAGACGTTGATCATTTATTGGGAAAACCCTATCAGCAATCTCTGGCGTCTGAAACTGGAATCGATTTAGCATTAGATGCTCTTGAAGAACTGAAAATGTGTAAGTAAAATTATTAAAGCTGGTACAATATCCCAAGAAGATTTAACAATGATGCGCAAAAACATAAGCCGCCTACTCTACCCCCCTACCCCATCTTAAAAACATCTGGCTACGCAAGACAGCCAAATCTCTCAACACAATTTGTGTTTAAAGCATTACTTAGTGTTACATAACATTTTGTTCCGCCATGTTATCCTAGTTCTAATTAAATAAATGTCAAAGTATATGACAGTGAGTAGAGATGTATGTGAGTAGAGACATGTGTGAGTAGAGATGTGTTTGAGTAGATATGTGTGTGAGTAGAGATGTACGTGAGTAGAGATGTGATGAGTAGAGATGTGTGTCATAATATGTCATATTATGATGAGTAGAGATGTGTGTCATATGCCGCGACATATGACATAAGACTATCCATACGGCATGCCATATGCAAATTATGTCAAAATATTATTATACCTTATGTTTGCTTATGCAAGCCTGTGGATAATCCTTAAGTGCCTATTCACAGTCTCGCATAAGAACATAATACATAACAATGCGATGCCGTGATCGGCTTGATGTGCCGCAATGTACATTGTAAGCCAATCACGGAACCGAATTCTTATGCGTTATGTTTGCTTATGCTAGCCTGTGGATAACCCTAAAACCTGTCGGTTATGGTCTATTTATAAATAAAGGCAAGTAATTGTATATCAAATATATTCGAAGCCCAAATATCACCGCCCAGGAAACCAAAAGACGTATTTTTGAGGTCAATTATTGGGCACTAACTGACCTACATGACGTCATATTATGAAGTCTTGCTGTCGTCCCAGTGACGTGTATAAGTCACAGTCCAGGGACTTTTTAATAACTTGTTCATTATATATCTCTCCAATTAATAGTTATTTATGACATAAGTAACTTATAATTAGAGAGATATATGATGTTGAACACGCCATTTTAGAGTCATATTCACCATAAATTTTATAGTATGAAAGAGGATTTTGCAGATGAGAAAATTAACTTACAAGATCCTTTGACAGGATTTTATAGAAAATTTCTTGCCATTACTCTCTTCACATATCTGCTCTTGTCCAGTGAAAGGAATTTTTCCACACACTTCATAGAAAATCCATATTAACCCGATGATGTACATCAAATTAGCATGCTATCTAGCGACTGAACAGTAAAATTATTTTTTAGCATATAAAAATACGTCAGAAAAAGATAGTCTGGTTAAGTACTATTAACTTTATTTATTTTTCTGGGCCTGTGTTATTCGATAATAGTCATTATCGCCAAAATACTGTGTTTCGAAAAACATTAAAAAAAAATATTTATACTAAGGGTAAGTAGGTATAAGTAAAAAGTTTCAAGGTTAAACATATAAATAGCCTTTATTTATAGGCTGTACAGCTGTATAAAGGGTATAAGTTAACTAAAATCAATAAAGTTTACAAACATTAAATTAAATAACGATTTTTCTTAAAAACACTCCATAAAAAATAAACTCTGTAACCGTGATACTGCAATTCCGTGTATCGTCATTTGACAGAAACGTAAAAATCAGTCATGTGACATTGTTATTCAATAAACATGACAGATTTTTTCATTTCTGTCAAATGACGATAAGCGGTATTGCCGTATCACGTACGATATATAAAGGGCATAAGCAGGGTCGTAACTAGAAAAAAATTTAGAGGGGGCTCAGCCCCCAGGGCGGTGCAGGATGATCGCCTTCACCATTTTTTTAAATTTGCAATATTTTAATGTTTTATAAATTTTAACTATACAAGGTTTTAAGTCCATTTCTTTGGTTTAATTTTTTTTCCAAATATTTTTTATTAGGTAAATATATTTTTTTATTTTCTCCTTGCCTTTTTGCTAATTATTTCATAGAATCTATTAATTGATATTGTGATACATTACTGGCAATCAAGTATAGCGCCGCAGGCGAAAAAATTTAAAATTTTCAAGGTCACTCATTTTACAAACACTTTAGAATTAAAAAAAAAAACATACTATCTAGCTACATTACAAAAAAAATGTGTAAATTTACATGCTAAATCAGAGGTAATATGTTACCAAGCAGGTACACGTTAACTTTACTAGGTTTAGCTTGTTATTTTACAATTTTTTAGGAATATTACATGTACATGTACGTAATATTTCTAAAAAATTGTAAAATTACAAGTTAAAATTGGTAAATTTTACGTTCACCTTCTGCAAAATATTACCACTGATTTAGCATGTAAATTTACACATTTTTTTACACGAGAAAACTCAAAATTTAACGCATATTTAGAACAGCAGACGATTTTTTTTAGAAATTTAAAGGTTTCATATTTATCAGACACATATATGCAAATTATTTTACATTAAAATTGTGGTATCACCTTACTGGAAAACCAGTTTAGCGCCGCAGGCGAATTTTTTAGAAATTTCCAGGACACGTAAATTATTTTCGAAAAACATTTTATTTAAAAATTTTCGCGGGCGCGCCTTGGCGCGAGGCATTCCCACTAGATTTTTTTATTTTATAATGTTAGAAGTCCATAGGTAGGTGGCTTAAAATCGCCAGGGGGGCTCAAGGAAAATGCTAGGGGGCTCCCCCCCTAGTTACGGCCCTGGGTATAAGTTAACTAAAATCAATAAAGTTTAGATAGGTACATTAAATTAAATAATAGCTTTTCTTAAAAATATGACAATTAATTAAAAGCACTCCATAAAAAATAAATTCGGTAACCAGCATATCGTCCTCAATACTGCAATTCCGCGTTTCGTCATTTGACAGAAATATAAAAATCAGTCATGTGTCACTGTTATTTAATAAACGTGACAGCTTTTTTAATTTCTGTCAAATGGCGGTACGCGGTATTGCAGAATCACGGACGATATGTCGTTTCCGCTGAATCCTAATCTGAAAGAAAAATTTATTCATCACGTTAGGTTTTGAGAAACATAAGTTCAAAAATACCAAAAATATTTTTATCTCAGCGCCCAAGAGTCCAACCAACCTTATTTTAAACGAAATACTAAATAAAATCTTGCTAAACTTTAAGATTCGAGTGACCCCTTAATCAAGTTATCCGGCTTATCCGATATTTCTCTAAAAATTTGGTTGGTAGTAGAACCAAATTAAGCCGTTTTTAAGTGAAATTGCGTTAAAATGGTTAGATTTATCCTAATTATCCGGCTTACCCGGCATTATCCAGGCATCAAATTGAAACGGGACCACCTCATGAATGCCCTCTTTAAGTTGAAAAAAGTTTCAACAAATTCCGTTTATGCGTTCCAAAGTTATGCGGGAACAAACATAAAAAAAAACAAAGTCACACCTCGAATTGATAACCTCGTCCTTTTTGGAAGTCGGTTAAAAAGACTGTGATTCACAGTTGTGTTCCTAGTAACTAAGTAGGCGAGAATATTTTAAAACTTGGTTGTTGTATCTACGAAAATTAAAGGTATTGTATTTCAATTTTTTTACTAAAATTGTAAGTTTTTCCCAATTTTTCCCGGTTTTTTACCCTGGTAAATACCGGCAAAACCCACTTGATTTTTCCCACCAACTAAAAGCTATCAGTTCGAGGTTTTAAAATCATGATAAACTTTAATTTTTTAATTTTTTTTCTCAAAAACCTGACATGATGGAGAAATTTTGTAAACAGATTCAGCAGCCTAAAATCTATAGCAGGCAATAAAGCATTACCTATTTTTTTGTGGAGCTGTGAAATAAAAACAGCTCAAAGTTTATATTCTTATTTTAAAATTTCTTCGGTTCTTGAATCATACATACATACATACATACAAACTAGAATTCGTTACCATAATAATAACAAATACCTCGATTGGGAATGTAAATGCCTGCATGTCGAATTGCACTACGAAATTTGACCTTATTTTGGCAAATAGGGCATGTTGTGGTGTTTCCCTTATGAAGAGCATAAGTCTAAAAATAATAATAGTTTCAAAAATTATTACCCAAAGAATTTCGGCGGTGACCACTACCCAGACAGCACATGATATTTAAAGACGGCTTTTTTAGATCTTAATTATGTCTGGACGCCTAAAGACATAAAAAGGATATATTATGGACTTCTTTTTAGGGATGTTTAAAAGATATCTGATTATGATGTCTATAAGATGTCTTTTAAGTATCGGTACAAGACGTCTTAACTGCGATACTCATTGCTAAAAATAAATTAAACACAAATCAACTATTAAAAAATACGATTTTTGAAAAACAAAAAAAAATAGTTTTTTTTTTATTTTTTTTTTTACGAAAAACGAAAAAAATTTTAAAAAATCAAAAAATAAATTTTCAAAAAAAAATATTGAAACAAAAATTTCAAAAAAAAAAAACATTTAAAAATCACATTTTTTTAAAGATTTTTTTTTTTTTGACAAACAAATTACCTCTGATTCTAATTCTTATTACACTTTTTATATCAATACGACCGTACCTAGCAACGTAAATGGGAGGGGCTATTATGTTGTAAAGTCGCCTGTGCAAGGCGTCAGTAAGGCATCTTAAAAAAGATGTCTTAAAGACGTTACCTTTTGTAACATACGACGTCGTTAAGACGTCTTTAAGATGCATATACGGCGAAAACCGACGTTCTTAAGACGTCTTGAACGACGAGCTACGACATCTTTAAGATCTCTTTAAGTCATCTTTGTGCTGTCTGGGTATGGGAGGTTCGAAGTCTTTCAAAATTCTAGACAAAAATCTCGTAATTCTCGGTAAAATTCGGTTTTTTAGACATCTTAACGAAAAGCTAAAACTCATAGATTTTTATGTTGGAAGTCTCGGATGTTATACAAAAATCTCCGATGTTCGTGTAAATAGTTATTTATATACCAAGGGACTAAGCTGGCTGTTTTAGTCCCGCTGCATTAGTGTTTCCTGAGCGAGCGTAGCGAGCGAGGGAAACAGAAATACAAGGAACTAAAACAGCAAAGTTTAGTCCTGAGGTAGGTAGATAAAATTAAAATTAAAAACCACGCGTCTAAAATCGGTTGTTTTATTTTCGTAATTTAATCAAGATACCTGTAAATTGCGAAAAGTCAGTTTCATGGCTATCGCGATTTCAATTGATTTTTAATATGGTTGACACAAACGTCAAAAAAATGGACGAAGATGATAAATTTTAAGTTATGTATAAATTGTTATAACAATGTTATTTTAAAGGTTTTCTTTGTTAAAATCAAATAAATTGGTTTGAATCGCTAATTTATTACAAAACACCACCAAACGTAATTTTTGAACCAGCAAAGCACATAGTAAGTATAATATTTTAATATTATCAAGGTTGCCGTGATTTTTATTCCCTAGGGAGAAAAACAGCAAGTTTAGTCCCGTAAATGAAAGCGTAAAATTAGGTTTTAGTCTTGGTCGTGCAAAAAATATTTTGTAGTGGTTCACCCCTCGCTGTTTTCACATTTTTATACCTCCATACATGTAATGGATTTAGATATATTCTACGACAACCATTTTGAATCATATTAGTTAATTTTGAATATTTGTTTGAAAACAAGGGGGCCAAGATCGAACGAAATTAAAAAAATGCAATAACCCCTCTGAAAAGTTCAATAACTGCAACCCCCCATAAGGACGGAGAAAATTGGCGGCATCTTTTTTAGAATCAAAGTTAAGGATTAGGAAAAAAAAATAGCTTCTGCGACCGCCCCCTTTTCTGAGAAAAAATTAGCACGAAATAAAAATTAAAACTAAAAAATAATCTGTTCCATGCAATTTTTTCTAATAAAAAACGCTTTGACCGAGAGACTTTAAATTTTAAACAAAGGTTTTCTAAGTAATGTCTACATTTTACTAACTGGCACCTGGATTGGTAGAAGCGGGGAAGAGAAGAGGTTAAATTTTGTGTGTATTCTATAGGTGATCTTGAATTCCAAACATTCCAGCGAGAGGCCAGTTCATAAAATGTTAACTATAGTACCCTAGAAAATGACGGGTTTGTGCACCATTTATACCCGCGCAGACCCGTCATTTTCAACAGGGTAGAAAAAAATTATTTTAAATGCCAAGTATCTATATCAAAGCATTCTTGAAGTATCATATTGTGAAGTTGTTTTGCACGTGACTTGCACACGAACTGTAGATACATGAACGGGCTATAGCACGTTAGTGTAAAGGGAGCTTTTAATATTTAGTTATTTGTATGACTAAGGAGCAAAGGACCACACGAGTCGTCAGACTAGATACAAAAGAAAGAGAATGCTCCTTTGTTCTAGAGTTATACATGTAATTTTTTTCTGATATCCTTATGGAAAATCAATTTTGCTAAAAAATAGGGTAAAAAATCTATAATATAAAAAAATAGCACTGCAAACTTGCAAAAAAATTTCAACGTAACATAATTAATAAAATATAAAAAATAAACAAATTACAAAAAAATATATAAAGAAAAAATAATTTTTCTCCTTAGGGAGCAAAATGTAATTTTCTATAAGGGTATTTGAAAAAAGTTTTTTATTACCTGTAGACATTTAATATGGATTATATAAGTAATACTTTTACAACAATTAGGTTTAAACCAACCAAAAACATCATCATTTTCATCGGCAGTTTCATAACATAGTGCACAACTGACTTGATCCTTTAAATATTTTACAATCTTTGGCTTAGGTCTGCACGATTTACAGAAAGACTTGTAAGCTTGTGTAAACTGATTCAAGGCTCCATTTTTCAATCCACAGGTCACGTGAAACTTTTTTCCGCAGTAATTACTGCAAAATACTGACGCATATGGCTTTGTGCAATAGGCACAAATTCTTATTTTGGAATTTGCGTGTTCGGTTAAAATGTCTTTTTCGGCGAAGTTCATAATTCCTTCTCCTGGTTTTGCCCGGGCATATAAATTTGTACTCAGGAGCTAAAAAAATGGAGTTATACATAAAAAATTAGCATGTAGCTAACATACACAGTACCTAAATGACATATTGCATTTTCCCAAAAAATAATTTTATATTTTTCAAATAAAAAATTAAAAAAAAAAATAACTTTACACAATACACAATATACTCATTGTGTACTCAAGGGCGTATCCAGGAGTTTTTTCCCTAAATCTCGAAAAGAATGAAAATGGCACCGCAGGCGAATTTTTTTTTCATGTGTTTTTTACTTCTGTTAAATTCTAGTAAAACTTCAGTTTTAAAAGTTTAAATAAAAAAAATTTAAGAAACCCCTAGCGCCGCAGGTGAAAAATTTTACAACTGTGCTGGTCTATATAAATTTGAAAACAGTGGTATAAGTTCTAGCACCGTAGGCAAAAATATTGACAAATTTCAAGCTGGTTTTACAAACTCGAATAATAAAGAACGTAAAAAAGCTATAGCGCCGCAGGCGATTTTTTTTTAGAAATTTCATAGCCTATTTTAATTTTTTAAGTGTTAATATATAAAGTTTAAATTTGAAGCTGTAGGTTCCACTTGGAAAAGAGCCTGCATATTTGCTTCGCTTTGTGCCTTTATCGTTCTGGTGGAGTTAAAAAGCTATAACACCGCAGGCGAATTTTTTTAGAAATATTACTCGCTAGAAATATTACTAATCTATTTTAATTTTAAAGATTACTATTTAAAGTTTAAATGCAAGCAAAATTTTTACCAATTTGAAGCTGTATGGTCCTCTTGGAAAAGAGCCTGCATATTTGCTTCGTACCCTTATCATTCTGGGGAAGTAAAAAACCTATAGCGCCGCAGGCGAATTTTTTTAGAAATTTTATAGTCTATTTTGATTTTAAAAGTGTTACTATTTAAAAACTATTTAAAAACCTTAAAAACTTCTATATAGCAACTTTCAAATTTTTGTAAAAAAAAGTTTTATCTTAAGTTAAAATTTCCAAAACGACCGATCTACCGACAATTTTTTTTTGCTCTAAATTGATTTATATCGACATAAAACGTTATAAAACGCAAAAATACCCAAAAAAAAAATTGAAAATTTTTGAAAGAATACAATGCATTGTCGGGAAGCATGCTTCCCGAAATTTTGAAAATTTTTCAAAATGGGAAAGCAAAAATGAAAATTATTATTATTAATTAATAGACAAAAATGAAAAGTTTTAAATTTTTTTTTTTTGAAAAAATATTTTTTTTTAATTTGTTTTTCTTTTTTCAAGAAAATGTCTTTAAAAAAATGGTATTTTTTTTTGAAGATTATTTGGGAAAATGCAATATACCATTTACTGTAAATAATATAACATATTACGAGTATAATATATTATTATATTAATGCGAACATATGTTCACGGCTTGTTTATAATTTATAATTCAAATGCACCTCTTTTTTAGAATTTTGTTATTTTCCTGAGGTTAGAGTTAATTTTATGTATACATACAAATTTTTAATTTTTTTTTGTAAAAAATAATGTCTGTTTGCCCTTGCCCCAACTAAATTTTTACCAACAAAAATCTCAATCGGGAACTTTCGGTAACACACCTGTATGACAAATTTTAAGTCTCTAGCTCAAACCGTTCTCAAGTCATCATGCTTAAAAAAAATTGGACCACATGCCTTATTTTGAAATATATTTTATAGGAGAACAGTTTTTTTTAAGTTAGAATATCAAACCTAGTAAAAAATTTACGTTAGAATAACGTTTTTTAATGTTAGAAAACTGTATAAAAGTACGTTATAAAATATGTGCAAATGTCCCGCAGTTTAACGTTAGAATCAAACGTTAGTTACAAACGTTAATCTAACGTTAGGTTTTTAAGTTAGAAATACGTTATAAGTACGTTTAATTTCTAACTTTCGGAGGGGGCGTGGCCAATTAGGAAATTTCTACCTGCATCATAAAATGGCAGCTGGAGACAAAATTATTCATATAAATAAATCTTAATATATTTTAACAATCATAATATTTTTAAACATAATTTATTTATAAAATAGCCATCTTTTTAAACATTTTTCGTGTAATATCCTGTTATACTTCGATAAATACGTTTACGTCTCAGAAAAACTTTAGTATTTAGTAGGTTAATATTTATTTATACATTCAGAATCTTAAAATATTTTTTCAATTATAGTACAGCGTTGCCAGACTTACTATAATTTTGACTTTTGGAGGATATTTTTTTTAATTTATAGAAATAATAAATAATTATTAAACCTAGGGACATAGCTGTCTGAGTTGAGTATTTTATACTATAGCTTACGTATTAATAATGGAAATTTAAATAATATTTAAAGTTAGAATAAGGTTAGAAAAAGGTTGGGAAGCTAACGTTAGATTTATGTATTTTATAACGTTTTTGTCAAACGTTAGTTTTTAAGGTTAGATTTATATATTTTATAACGTTTTGTGTAACGTTTGAGACTAAACATAAAAATGTCACTAATCTAATGTTAAGTTAGATTTATGTACTTTTCTACCAGGGAATGTAATATCGAGTTTAACTTACCAAGCAAAAATAATGCACCGCGAATGTTTGAGAATTGAGCAATTCGCCTAAATTGATTTCATCGATATTAGACTTTTCACAAAAAATGCAAATTGTTATATCAAAAGAATTATTTTGGTTATTCATGATTTATTTTTAAAGAAAACGAAGCACTGGACAAATCAAGCGTTAAAAACTAATTGCAGAAAATTCTTGTGTTTGTGGCCCAAGCAGTATAATTGGAGGGGTAAATTGGAGCCTATAGATAAAAATTCCAAATTATTTTCTTTTACTATGAAAGTACACATTTTTATTGTTTTTTTTACGTATTTCGACGTTTTATTAAAAGTATTAAAAAAGTTGATTTTCGCGAAATTTTTACCACGATAACTCGAGGACGGTTTAAAATAAAGACTTTAAATTTAGACCATAAGTCTTACCCAAATTTCTACCAAAAATATTCCCACCCAAGAAAATTTGGATAAGAAAGGGATATGTTTTTTTTATGAAAAATTATTTTTTTTATTTTTTTTTTCTGAAAAAATAAACTTTTTTTTATAAAAAACTGTTTTTTTATATATAACTATAGGGGAATGTATTCCTTTGTTAGCGGTAATATCAAATATGAAATTTAATTCGAAAGCAGATTACATTTTACATTATTTGTGTAACGTTTCATGCCCATGCGCACGCGCATGCGCTGACCGTTTTTCAATATGTTATTTTAAATAAAACACATTTTTTTTACAAAAAAGTCCAAACCAAACAGACGCCAAACCAACGTTAACGTAAAGCAAGGCCCCCTCATTAAAAAAAAAGACCAAACCAAGAAAAAACCAAAACAACATCCTGCACAGAGAGCTGCATTTGGGCGCTTGTAACGTTTCAGGAAGTCATTTTTTTTGTCATGATCCATTGAGAAATAATTAAAAATGTTATAAATTTTGTTTTGCCTGTCTGTTTTTGGACACGATAACTTTCGTACCTTTTAATATTTTATATGAATATCTCGGAGGGAAATGCATAAATTGACTAATATGTAAAATAATGTGTCTACTGAAATGTTTGATCCTAAATTCCTCATTTCAGACAAGATACAGGATAGGGTGAATGCAACACATGTCCTTGAGAAAAAATACCTATATACCTTACGTAGGGTACCTACCCCTCACCGCGAGGGCCTCACGTATGATCAGCAATATTTGATTAAATGCGCACGAGCCATCCCATATTTACGTTTCGCTATTTTTGATCATGGTCAAAAAGAGCAGTTTTACCACCCTTGTCATGCTTTGCCACACTGCCTGGTTGTCACACTGGCTGACAACTGAATCCAGGAAGTAGTCCTGTAGGGGTAAAATTCAAAAACTTAACTTTTATATTCTTAAATTAAGAAATAACGTAAGAAAGCACCGCAGCTGCGCAGTTGCTGGCAGGTGAAGATTTTTCAAATACGATGGTTTGTTTTAATTTTAAACCAGTCTTTAAAATATAATTAATTAAATTTAAAATTTCACAAAAATACAAGAGACTCCAGTGCAGCAGGCGATTTTTTTTTAATTCTTAAACAGTATTAAAATTAAATTAAAATTTCAGGAAAATGCAAGAAAGCTCTAGGGCTGCAGGCGAAATTTTTTACGCTTGAATTATACAGTCTCAAATAAAAAAACGTAAAAGGCTCCAGTGCCACAGGCTAACATTTTTACAACATTGATGGTCTATTTTAATTTTTAAACAGTTCTATTATTCTAAATTTTACAAGAATTCAAGAAAGCTCTAGCGCCGCAGGCGAATTTTTTTACTAATTTCACGCTTAAGTTTGGACTTTTTCCTCGTAACCTTCAAAGATTTCCTCCCAAAAGTAGTAAATCTTTAATGATTTATTCGTAACCTTCAAAGATTTCCTCCAGATTTCCTCCAATTTGTACACCTGAATTCCCCTGCGGTTTACCCCTCAATAATAATTTAACAAGAAGATTACACTAGGCAACACAGTTTCTTGCCCTGATTGGAGTTATATGTTTTTTAACAAATCTTGGTTCGCTGAAACCGAATCTGGCCTCAGAATATTTCTATTACCTAAGTTTTCTGAGAAAAATGAGATAAAAATGTTAAAAAATCATTATTTTATCCCTCTTTTGTTCTAAAATCATGGGAGATAAAAATATTCCAAGGACAAATTTGTATTCGGCGACTCAATATTAGTTAAAAAATACCCAACTTAAAACATGGAAACTTTAAATTCATAGGTAGAATAAATGGGGTTATTATGAAAAAAAAAATATTAAAAAAAAATGGATAATGTGACAAAACTAAGTAGGAGTGGAGGGTAAGGAGAAGGGTGCATAAGGGAACAAGCTTATCGCCACGTACTCATGCTAAAAATTGTCAAAAATTATTACTAGGGGGTCAAAAATGAACTAAAAAAATGTTACGTAATATGGTTCTTATGTAATAAAGTAACATTTTTATGATGTAGAACCATTAAAAAAGCAAAAAAGAATACACAATATTTTGTTTTATAAATTATTTTTAAATTGGCATAACTGCCTGTACTAAAATTTAAAAAATAAGACGTGCTGGATTTTTTTCAAGGTCAAATTTGGATTCTGCGCCTTTAAATTGATAAGAGAAATATATTTTTTGGGCTCTGGAAAAAGGTTTACACTGTGTACTTTAATTTTGTTTCTTTCTCATTTATTTACTTTTTACGAACAAACTAAGCAAAATAAAAAAACATTTGTATAAATATTTTTGTAGAGAATTTTATGATCTACAAATTAAGTCCCATAAAATTTTTATACCGATTTGATAGTTTTGCCACAAAAGAGTAAGTAAACTCTGCACTTTCATTTTAAGCTTTTTATTTTTTTTTTCGCGTACTTACTCTAACAGTAGGTCCTTGGCATATATATTTTTGAGTTCCTCGTATTTTTTTTAATATGCCCTAAAATTTTCAAAATCCTACTCTTTTTTTTAAAGATTTTGAAAAAAGCGTCATTATTTCCTGGACTTATATCTCAAAAATTTTAGGTGCTGAAATTTTTCTAAGGTCAGATTCGGTTTCTTCGCCCTCGAATTAGTAAGAAAAATTTACTTTCCGATCGGGGCAAAAAAAAAAGTTGAGATTTGTTGCCTAGTGTTATTAACTGACAACTTTTATATTTTAAATTAATATAAATTAACTTTTTTTTGAAATATATAACTTTTTCTAAATTCACAATTTTTAAAATTTTAATTCGTTTTACCACATTTTTTGACAAAAAACTAAAAATGTTTAAAAATGTTTACATAAAATTAAAAACTCTCGTATTCATAAGATTTTTAACTTTTTTGTAATTTTTACAACTTCATGATTTAACTTATTTGTATTTTCGCAATTTTCACATGTTTTTGTAAAGTAAAAAGAAAATGAATCTTGGAAAAACATTTTTAGCATTTTTAACAAATTCACAATTTTTAGTATACACGGTGTATTTGAAATAGCGTCGGAAATTTTAACAGATGATTCTACATCATAAAATATGACAAAAAGTTTCTATAAACATATGTCTAAAAATGCGTCATAAGGGAGCTACGCCCCTCTGAATGTGGCTAAAAAAATCGGTTTTTATTTAATAACTCAGGAACCCTTTGAGATATATCAACGAGGTTTTGCACGTCAACTAATCCTACCAAGGCCCGTTTTTATATGTTATTTTCATGTACTTATTTCAACCAGGGGTGTGCGAAACGGGGGGGGGGGGGCTTAACAGTTTTTTGTCCAAAACTTTTTTCTGTGTAACTTTTTTCCAATTTTATTTTTGAAATATGATTCCTCAGGTCAAAATACATAAAAAAAGGTACTCTTGTTGTAATACTGTAGGATTAACCGTTTTCGAGAAAAATTAATTTGAAGGTGCAATTCCACGGTTCGAGGACGAAAAATTAAATACTAAAATGTTGAAAACCAAAATTTTAATGATGCAGGGCGAATGTACATTAAAAACTAAGAAAAAAACCTCATATACAGGTACTTCCAAAAATCAATCCTAATGGAGCTATGGTCTCCTAAATATGCACCATTTTTAAAGGGCTATGGTAGCTTTAAAAGCGTTTTTTCGACCTACATGTATGGAAACTTTTTTCCTTAGTTTTTGATGTAGAATAACATTGCATCATTAAAATTTTGGTTTTCGACATTTTAGTATTTAATTTTTCGTCCTCGAACCGTGATATTTCACCTTCAAATGAACTTTTCTCGAAAACGGTTAATCCTACAGTATTACAACAAGAGTACCTTTTTTATGTATTTTGACCTGAGGAATCATATTTCAAAAATAAAATTGCAAAAAAGTGACACAGAAAAAAGTTTGGGACAAAAAAACTGATAAGCCCCCCCGTTTCGCACACCCCTGGTTTAAATAAGTACGTGAAAATGACATACAAAGATGGGCCTTATTAGGATTAATTCACGTGCAAAACCTCGTTAATATATCTCAAAGGGTTCCTGAGTTATTAAATAAAAACCGATTTTTTTAGCCAATTTCAAAGGGGCGTAGCTTCCTTATGACGCATTTTTAGACATATGTTTATAGGAACTTTTTGTCATATTTTATCATGTAGAATCACCTGTTAAAATTTCCTACGCTATTTCAAATACACCCTGTATAATCTAATAAAAAATGGGTTATTCTAGGAAAAATAAATAAATCTGTAGTACTGCCCCTTTTTCGCATATAAAATGGAGAATATTATTAAAACCATTTCAAAAAAAGAATTTTTGTAATTGCTTCAACCATTAGGTATTGATATATTGGCTTGTGTACCGACACTGATCACTCTGTACGTACAGAAAATTTTGTAATATCTATGCTATAATTATGAAATATTTTATTTACTATTTAAATCAAAATAACAAAAAAAAAAAACATTTTCACCGAGTGATTCGGTATAAAAATGGAGTAAATCTTGAAGGTAATATCTCGGGGAAATCTAAGGAAAACTCATGTTTAGAATTAGAATTATTTATTTGGTGATATACAAGAAAATGTATTTACACAAGACAAAACCAACGTGGGACCTTTTTTAGGTAATTTTCAAGGTTTTTCGAGGTAATCTTGAAGAAAATTCGGAGGAAATCTTAAGAAATTGCCTCCTAGAAGGAACTCAGGTGTACACTTTATTTCAGCTTTTACCCCTCGATTTTAACCGAGATTTTGGCCAATCTGCCATTTACAGACAGGTCCTGTAAAATTTAGGTTATTCAAAAAAAAATCTGCCCCCCCCCATGCAAATAAACTTAACGACGATCATGGATAGCACTTTAAAGTTTAAGGTTTAAAATTATACAATAAATTCACAGTGACGATATCAGAAAATGGATTCACATAGCTTTAATAGATTTCTATTAAAATTGATAGTTTTCATTCCATTTGTTATGAAGGTAGGTGGGTACTGAAAATTTAAAATGTCAGATATAAAACTGAAATAGACGTACCTAGTTACTTTTTTATCGTTTAAATAAAATTACTTATACAGTAGAATTTAATGGTATTAAGAAAATTATCTACAATTGTAGGTAAATTGTAGACAATTTAGGTAGGGCCGGATTTAACGTTTAACGCCCTAGAGAATATACAGTGGATTTCTAAAGTCCGCCTTCATTTAACTTATAAACGGCTTAAGATTTCAACTTTAAATTTGAAACACGTAGGGGAGATATGGTAATAATGACCCCTGCGACTAAAATGATCCTCTTGAGCAACTATGAACCTCATATATCCGATAGAGGCAAAAGTAGTTCCCTTTCAACAATATATCGATGCCCTGTTGTGTGAATTCTTAGTTCCACCTACATGTATACAATTTTTCAAAGTGGCATACCTATAGGTATACAACTTTGTAAAATTTATGGTTTAATGGTTTCGTATCGATTGATCTAAGCAGAGCTGTTTTTTAACCAGTTATTGCTTTAATTTGGTAATATGCCCACTATTCATGTTTGCATAAAGTGAAAGTTTAATTTTAAACTAAATCCAGTAATTAGTTCCAGAATTTATTCAATTTTTTTTTAAGAAAATTTAAGGTTAAGTTAAAGTTGCATTTTGGCTAAAATGGTCCCTCAGGTGGAGTCAAAAATGATCCCTGGATATTGAATGTATTAAAGTAAGGTAAAGTTTGGTCAAATTTAAAAGCTGACTATAAAAATTTTTATCAAAATATATCGAAAAAATGCGAAAAATTCTCGTTTTTTTGAATTTAGAAGCCTATAAAAACAAACGAATAAAGATATATTAAATCCGCTTCTTTTGGCTTAGAGCTGCATTAATAGAGAACCAATCCACAGCAAAAAAAAATTGACCTTAATTCTTTTTTAGTACAACTATAGCCAAAAAAACACTGTGCGCTAGATTAAAAAAAAAAAAAACGAGCTGATAGAGAAAAACGGGAAAAGATTCGGAAATCAGCGCATCAAATATATCCAGGTGTAACTAAAAGGTCCCCGGCAAATAAAACAAAATCTTTTTTGTAGAGCATTATAATGAATGAAACAGAAGATATTATAAACTAATGTATAGTGATATGACTAGTAAAGTATAATACTATAAATCTTAGCATCGTAAAAATTCTTTCTAAAAAACGATCTGAAAACTAGTTTTCCTGTTTCTAACAGTGTATTTATTACGGTTAAAAAATTAACTTAGAGTAGTAAAACGGTATTCATACTTGTCCACTGTAGTGTTTTATAATAAAACACCACAAATACAAAAATTAAAATTTTATTAGTGCTCTAAGCGTACCGTCGAGGTTTTCGCTTAGAGCACTACCAAACCAACGTTGGTTTTTTAACCGCTAAGCACTTTAAATTTTGCAGCCACAGCCAGAGTAACTTCTCTGGTAACGGACCTGCTGGAGGAATGCGAATCTGCAGGAAAAGCCAGAATTCTGTTACAAGAACAACTAGAAGAAATATCAAAGGAACTATTATTGGTCAGACAGCAGTGCAGCGTGAAAGACCGATCTATTTGCTACACTTTGCAATTCACTGGTTATGATATAACGTTTTCATGTGAAAATGTAAGTAGATATACATACCATAGTAAGTTAGGCATAGTGTTTTTTTGTACGACTGATTTAGAATGTAAGCAAATACACACACTTTTCAAACACAGAATGAATCAATTCTAGCTCTAGATACGGTATGAATATTCCGTATCAAGTGTTAGAAGGAGCACATGTAGTGACATCTCTTGTTTATAAAAGTAAAGAAAACTGTATCAAAATTAGCAAAAATATATATATATATATATATATATATATATATATATATATATATATATATATATATATATATTTTACTATGAAATATTGAATAATTTAATGCAATTTAAAGCTTTGGACAACAATGTGACATAACCTTCAATTTTTGCATTATAATTTGTAAATATGTGTTTAAATTAAATAAAAATATTTTTTAAGTACTAATTTGATAAAATTATTAAATAACATTAATTGCTTTATTTAAAAATATGTGTTTTGTTGCATTTACAATGTTGAGTCACAAAAAACATTGTTTTTAACCTTGTCCGCAGTTTAAAGCCATACAGTGTTTCAAATTTGCAGTCGAAGAAAAAGTATAGTCTACAACACGTATGGAATAGCCATTCCGCGCTCGCGGGACCGTCATACTCGCCTGCCGGCTAGTATGACAAACTTTCCGCTCGCGCGGAATATAGTCTATTCCTTACTAGTTATAGAATATACTATTCTGTATTAAGAAAAACAACTTTTTGATATTGCCCCGCTCAGACAAGTTGTCCTACCTGCAAGTTAGATGTTTTGAGATATAGCCAGTTTTATTATTTTTATTTGCACTTTTTGAAAACATGTTTAAATAAATATGGCGTTGGGTTCTGCTTTATTTTAAATCAAAAATACTTGATATTCTTTGAAAAAAAATATATATATTTTTTTGTCAGAAAAATAAATTGTAATACTAAATGCATTTGTTCTATTTGTTCTATCTGAGAAAGTTAGGACAAAATGGTCTAAAAAGTCCAATCAAATTACAAAGATCTGTAAAGTTAGTCCTAGTCCTGACTTATTCGTCTAGTAAAGACTAATTAGGACAATTTTATTTAGAAAACATTGAAAATTTTCCACATAGGACAAACATCTTAGGCTAATTTTTAGGATTTAGCTTTTAGATAGGACATTTCTTTTTAGTAGGCACATGGGGCTAATGGAAAGCAATAAAATGGTGTTCTTATCCCAAAAAGTGTGTGTAAACTTTTATAATGTGCAGACCTCCTGTTAACAGGATTAACCATTGGTTTGCGTTGACAAGTCACTTAAACTTAAGGTACGTCAGGATCAGCAAAACAAACAAAAAATAAATTGTTTTTCTTGTTTTCCCAAAACTTTTTCAGACTTCACCTCCTCTTATAACTCAGCAATTCAATTAAAGCACCCTGCGGTGTTATTAATTAATGTGGTAGATGACAAAGTACAGTTTCTTGTAAGAGTGACTTTGAACCGTTCCGAAACCATTCCAAAATCTAGTGTCGACTGGAAGTTTATATTACAAAGGAAAATTAATATCACGGATCAACACCCTGTTAAACAAGTAAAGAAAGCCACGCCTAGCTGGAATTAACTTTAACCAAATTAATTCTACACCAAATACTGACATTGACAAAAAAAAAACTGGCAAAGGAGGGTATCGTTTTAGGGGGCTATTTTGGGCCACATCAAAAGTGTTTGTTTTTAGGTTTAAAATGATAAGAAATGGAGAATTAATTAATTAACTGTTTATTTAGTAGTAATTGTTAAAAAAAATATTTTAATAGAATTAAGTAAAAATATACATCTGGCAATATTGCTCTTTATTACGATAAAAGGTCAAGCTTTTTTGACATGACTTAAGTCAAGCCTTTTGACATGACTTAAATGAACAACAGTAATGTAACCTATAACTGGAAGCTTGAAACTAATTGAAAGGGGGTACAAAATCTTAATTTAAGGAAGAGATTTGCCGTCCGCACATTGCGGATGGTGATTATAAAATGTTATGGTACAGTTTCTGTTAATACATAGGTATACATTATGTATGATAGGTACCTTGTTCTTCTTTTTCCACATTTCCAGTATGCATAATATGTTAGATCACCTTTAGAGCATGTATATACCCTTGGTAATACTAGGATTTAATTTTCTTTCCCAATCTGAAAGAAAACGTTTTCTCTAAAGAAACTAAGATCATCGAATCGCGCCTATATACTACATAATTTTTCTTTTCATATTCATGAATTTTGTTTCCAATTTCTTCATGAAAAAAACGTTGAATTTAAATCAAGTTTAACTTTTAAATCCATATTAAAACTAAATAAACACCAATAACATCAATAATTAGATGCTATTACTCACGCCACTAACCTTAAAGTTTACGGACGGAGAATATTTTATTTCTTTATTTATTTATTTAAAGTTATTTAGGACCTACAGAGATATTTTATACAATGTATCATATAAATACTACACGGATAATATGTCCCACCCCCTATAAATGTTCATTTAGGTCAAAAACCCGTTTTTTTTAGAGAGAAAACATGTTAAGCCTTTTCATTATTATTTAAATATAAAAACGTTGAAATCGGGCGGTTTTAGGATTATTTCTAAATAATAATGGAATATTCAAAAAAAAAAAAAAATACCCTTTTACATGAAAAAAAAATTTTGAAAATATTTTTTATTTATTTGCAACAAAATTGATATTTTATTGCAATTTAATGCATTTTTCCACTTTTATTGAGATATATAATTATTTTTTGGACACCCTGTACTTTTTTTCAAAAAAGTAAATATAATCCCTGAATTCGCACATATTGAAGAATACCCTAGAAAAAAAGAACTCTTTGAAAAAAAATCTAAGTACATTTTTTTCTAGCCTTTATTAACCTCATGTGTCAATTTTTAGCATAAAAAATCCGTTTAATTTTTTTAGAAGGGTATAAAAATTGAGACTATTCCTTTATTATCCAGAAACACTTTTTTGTTCCATAAACGCCCAATATCGAAGTTTGTATATCCTTAAAAAAATAGAAACCCTTCACATGATTTTCTATTTAAAAAAGCTTCGGGCGGTACCTCTAAATATTATTTAAAAAATTAAAAATAAATCAGGGTTGTTTTTTCACCTAAAGGAACAATTTTGAGGGGGGGACCCGAAAAATTCCGTAGGTTCTGGGCACCCTAATGTCCACGGTTATTTTTTTCTGTAATTCATTAATGAATTGTTTTTCCCAACAAATTGGGTTCTTATGTATCGTTCTAGTTAAACACTACAACTTACTAATTAGTTAATTATTGCATGCAAACACTGTATGATCAATATTTAAGGAAATAAAAAGTTGTTTGTGTTTATCTCCCCGGACAACATTTGCTATTTCACGTGGAAGTCATTATGACATCATTTAATGATTTTCTCTGAGTTCATGAACGCATACAGATGACTCCTCATTGTGAAGTCATCACGAGATCATGTCATGAAGATCTATCAGCGGTCTACGGAATGAGCATGCGCAATTGACCGCAAACTTTAAATTAACCGCGAAATTTGAATTGACCGCGAAATTTGAAATTTAAAAAAAAGGAAGTTTTCTTAATTACCCTGCGTAAAAAGATTACACACACACACACACACACACACACACACACACACACACACACACACACACACACCTTTTTGCTCATATCTTGAAAACGCGAAGAGTTACCAAAAAATAACGAATAAATCGACCCCCTAGAACCCGCACACAAGTCAATTTTTAACAACTTGAGGACATCGGGATGTTCTAACTGGGAACTTCCCAGTGGGAATGTTCCTCAAGATGACTAGAGGAAAAGTTCCTCTAGGCTAAAGCCTCCAGATATCTACGGCTCACCACACCAATCCGATAATGTGTATCGAATTAGCTGACTAAGTAATTAATTACTAGTAGTATATCCTTATAAAGACAGCTGACTTTTAATACTAGTACTCCTAGAAGGCGACTTTATTCGTTTAAAAGTTTAGTTAGTGGTAGGAAATAACATGTGGCGCCACTCATAGCATAACGCTGTCAAGTGCACTGAAATTGAAACATTACAGAAACCTGTAATCGTTCTCAATCGGGTCCCGGGCAACATTTGCTATTTCACGTGGAAGTCATTATGACATAATTTAATGATTTAACGTTAAATGTATACACCTCATGACAAACTCAAAACAAACTCATAACATGGTCACAAAATCATGAGATGTTCTCATCATGATGTTCGTATGAGTACAAAACGTGAAAATCATAGCATGATGATCTCATGAGTTCATAGATGTTGTCCGGATCAGAACAGCAATTTGTGACTAGTACCGATTCAATGGCGATTTCTCCCGTTAGATTAGACAGGGACAAAAGTTCTACCCAAAAAGGATAGAAGACATACATATACTCCCACTTCCATCCAACCAAATAAATTATGTATTTGTTCTTTGTTGAAAAAATGCAATATTTACAGTATTTATTTGGTTGGCTGGAAAGTGTAGCACAAATGAGATAGAGATAGGGTAGACGTCTTTTTTTCATAATTCTAGTTGTAGAGAGCTCCATTATATACATGTATTTTTTCGTCGAGTATTTCATATTTTTTCAATAAAAAAAATTAAAATTATTTTTCTTAAAAAGTCATCTGTCACTTTTTTAAATTTGCTTTAAAAATAATCTTAAGCCATCTTAGGAACCAAAAAAATTTAAGCCATGAAAATTAAGAGCACTCTAGGGTTATAATTAACTTCAGCTAGGCCCGAAGCGGAATATAACTAATTAATTATATTTGCCCTGAACAGATTTAGACAGCTTAATATTTTGTGTTAGCTGTCATATTTAGCTTTTTGTTGGTTCTGAAGATAATTTATCACTTGGTTTGATCTAATGATTTTATGTTTAACAAAATAGTGGGCACGGTGCGTTGAAATCTTCTTGTTTTTTACCCGACTACATCAACTTAAATCGAAGGTTTTATTTTTAATATGTTTGTAGTATGTACATGTACACACATAAAAATAATATCTCAATTCAATCAAAATAATTTATTTGGACATATTTTGTTCCTTTATTGTTTGTTTGTTTGTTTGTTTGTTTATCGTCGTTTTTGGCTGCTAGGCCTAATTGACGGGACCGCCATCTTTACGTGCCCTCCGAAGCACGATCCTCAACAGAACTTGCATCAACGAACTAATAACTCTTCTCTCTAGAGTAGGCATTTAATTCGTTAAAACTGACAAAAACGTCGGCAACATAAACATTCGTCTGTCTTACTTGCACATCTTTGTTCTAACAGAGACAATAATACTAGTTACTGGTAATTGTTATTGTTCAGGCCTAAATATACCTACTATTTGTTTACAAACAAACCGAGATGTTGGCGATACTTTATTTTAACGGTATGCGTATTCTAGAAAGAAGAGGTATTAGTTCGTTGACTTGCATCCACCCTGAAATATGTTTACAGTTTCACCTGCAACCTATATTACAGTTAGTCATCGTAGTTCCATCTACCGACTTAACTTGTTCCCTTAACAAATATATATTTAATAAGTTAAAACTTTGTCCTAATTTTAAAATTTAAGAAAATCTATGACTTTATTCATTTACCTGTTAAAAAACAAAAACAAATATATTTGTATATTTATTTTATAACTTTAATTATTATATTAGTAAACAAAATTATAAAAAAAATAGAAATGAAGCCTTGTACTCTTTCTATTATGTTCACAAGTACTTTCTCCTACTAAACCCTGAAGTCCCCCATCATATTTTAATTAATAATATTTATTTTTTTTTTCTCTATAACGCTTTAAGTTACGATCGATTTGACTGCTAAATACATATTTTAAGGATAATCCTCTATTTAAAAAAAAATTAAAGGTGGGTTAAAAAAAATTAAAAACGATTTATTTTTGATTTATTGTTTTATATACTTATCGAAAATTTTAAAAGCAATTTTTTTAAGGGTCGTATTTTCCAAAATTTACAAAATTTTAAAAAATCCTTTAAACTGCATTATATTGGGGTATAGTACTACAACATATTCAAAATTCAAAAACATCTAAAAAAGTCGCAACCACTGATCGATTTGAAATGGAATTATTACTATCAATATTAGAAAAGCAAACTTTAAAGAGGATGTGAGTATTTTTCCATTATTTTGATGGATGACAAATAAAAAAATCATAAAATAAACCCAGGCACAAGAAAAAACTTTTTTTTGTTGACTTCTGTATTTTTTTAAATAAGATAATATAATTTGTTTTCTCAACATAATATAATAATAAAGTATTTTATACAAAATCAATGTCAAATATATTTGACACTGATTTTGTTTATTTCCCATTTAAAATATTAAAGAAAAAAAGTTTGTTAAAAAAAATTATTGACCTTAAGTAGGTACGTCTTTATTAAATTAAAGTTGCCAACCTAAAGTTGAATTCTATCGAAACCAAAAATACATTTCGTTTATCACATTAGTTGTTTTACAGCATGCTTTAAAAATATACTCATTTAAATAAATCTTTTGGGTTTTGTTATTAAAATTATTATTGTTATTATTATTATTATTGAAATTATAATACATATAAAATAAAATATGTTGCTGTGTAAATATAACTTTATACAGTAGAGTCTCGATATAGTGAACAAACCATATAGAGAACTATTCACTGCAATGAACACAAAAACATTAAAATATTAACATTTACCTCTGAATAGTGAACAAATTGTATGTGCCTCGCTAGAGTGAATTGCACAAATGGTACCGTAAATAGAGACTTCCTTTTATTATGGAATCCATAATATCCATAATATCCATAACATCCATAATATGGATGTACTTTATAGCTTGAAGCTTAAGTTGTTAAGATAATAAATACACTGTATACAGTGATACTTAAAAGTATCACTGACGTGTATTTTTACCTGCACTAAATAGTCACCAAGCTTGGCGGAGTGAAAAGTCGTTTATCGAGACTCTACTGTATATAGTTTAGTTAGAATTTAGATGTCAGATCGACAGACATTTTTTTGTTCAGAATTGTATTATTACATTACATTCTAATGTACATTGGTGCAAAAAAAAAATAGATTTTTGGCATTTTTTTTTTAATTTTCTGGGTCCGAAGTAAATGTATAATACTCCCTGGTAGAAAAGTACATAAATCTAACTTAACATAACATTATATTAGTGACATTTGTATGTTTAGTCTCAAACGTTATACAAATACGTTATAAAATATATAAATCTAACCTTAAAAACTAACGTTTGACAAAAACGTTATAAAATACATAAATCTAGGGTTAATTTCTAACCTTTTTCTAACCTTATTCTAACTAAATAAATAAATAAATAAATATTAACTAAATATACAGTTTTTCTGAGAGGTAAACGTATTTATTGAAGTATAACAGCATATTACATGAAAAATATTTAGGGCCACCTAAAAAGATGGCTATTTTATAAATAAATGTAACGAAATTATGTTTAAAAATATTATGATTATTAAAATATATTAAGATTTATTTATATGAATAAATTTGTCTCCAGCTGCCATTTGATGATGCAGGAAGAAATTTCCTAGTTGGCCACACCCCCTCCCAAAGTTAGAAATTAAACGTACTTTTAACGTATTTCTAACTTAAAAATCTAACGTTAGAAGTCCAAACGTTTGTAACTAACGTTTGATTCTAACGTTAAAAAGCGGGACATTTGCACATATTTTATAACATACTTTTATACAGTGTTTTAACGTTATAAAAACGTTATTCTAACGTTAAATTTCTACTAAGGCTCCTTTGGCAGAGGACCTCTGCTATGAAACTATTTTATCTAAATTTTGCTTGTGTGGATAATTGATATTTATTCATGCTGAGATCTTAGTATTTAGCTACATATACATTTGAAGTGAAATTGGCTAACAGTAGATATTATACTTGCAGTAATTGCACAGTCATTGTGTCTGGATATGAAGATTTATTTCAACTTTGGAATAACCCAAATAACATTTCATAGCCGAGTTCATAACTAGCTCATACCTACTATTTTTTTAAAACTGTATCAATCTCTTTTTTTTTTTGTTAACATTTCTGAAATTGATGATACCAAATGAGTTGTCTATTTCCAATACCGGGTATGTCTTTTGATGCTAAATGTTCAGGACAACGAAAAAACTGCTGTTCATTAAAAAGTTGACTTAGTAGTATAAAAGTTGTACTAAAAGATAATAAAATTTGGACTTTTAAAAAAATAAATAAAATTTGTTGACAAAAATCGTTTTCTAGTTCCTTAGCCATAAGGAAGCTACGGCCTGGCTCATTTCAGGAACTTTTTTCATATTTTTGGATATAGAATCACCTCGTAAATTTTTTTTCAACAAATAATTTTTTACTAATAAAAAAAGAGGTCCTTAGATTAAAAAAAAAAAGTTTTAAAATTCTTCCTAGAATTGAGCTATCCAATAATATTTGGGTTATTCTATGAACTAAATGAACTAAACCTTGATTTCCAGACACCGTATAGGGTAATATTTAATAGTGCCGGTCGCTTTCCTATCTAGATAGCAATTAGTACGACCCATAGATTAAGGGATTATCGTAGAGACATTTATATCTGTGCTGCGAATACAAAACATAACATTTCTCACTAAAGTTTAACATTAGAATAACGTTTTCTTTAACGTTAGAAAATTGTGTATAAGTACGCTATAAAATATGTACAAATGTCCTGCTTTTAAATGTTAGAATCCAACGTTAATTCCAAAAGTAAATCTAATCAAAATCGAATGTAAATAATATTTAAGTTAGAAATACGGTATAGGTATAAGTACCCTAGTAGAAATTTAACCTTAGAATAACGTTTTTTAATGTTAGAAAACTATATAAAAGTACGTTATAAAATATATGCAAATGTCCCGCTTTTTAACGTTAGAATCTAACTTTAGTTACAAACGTTAATCTAACTTTGGATTTTTAAGTTAAAAATACGTTATAGGTACGTTTAATTTCTAACTTTCGGAGGGGGCGTAGCCAACTAGGAAATTTCTACCTGCATCATAAAATGGGAGCTGGACACAAATTTATTCATATAAATAAATCTCAATATATTTTAGCAATCATAATATTTTTAAACATAATTTCGATACATTTTTTTATAGGATAGCCATCTTTTTAGGTAGCCCTAAATATTTTTCGTGTAATATGCTGTTATACTTCGATAAATACCTTTACCTCTCAGTAAAACTTTATATTTAGTTAGTTAATATTTATTTATAAATTCAGAATCTTTTTTCAATTCTAGTACAGCGTTGCCAGACTTACTATAATTTTTACTTTTGGGGGATATTTTTTTAAATTTATTATAGAAATAATAAATAATTATCAAACCTAGGCACATAGCTGTCCGAAATAAGTATTTTCTACTATAGCTTACGTATTGTTAATGGAAATTAAAAAAATATTTAAAATTAGAATAAGGTTAGAAAAAGGTTAGAATTTGGTTAGGAAACTAACTTTAGATTTATGTATTTTTTAACGTTTTTGTCAAACGTTAGTTTTTAAGGTTAGATTTATATATTTTATAACGTTTTTGTCAAACGTTAGTTTTAAGGTTAGATACAATGTTTTTGTATAACGTTAGAGACTAAACATAAAAATGTCACTAATCTAATGTTATGTTAAGTTAGATTTATGTACTTTTCTACCAGGGTAAGTAACTATTATTTAGAGGAAGAGTGACCAAATAGTGAAATATCTACCTGTTTTGTACAGAATTTTAATAAAATGGCATCTACACTGTAAAAAGTGAATAAATTTAAAGCAGTTATCCTTGTGAGGAAACACTGAATTATACTATCTCATATCATATAAGCAAATTTCAAAAAACTGTAATGATGCTTAATTTTTCATGTTATATGTAAATTTTAAGTTAACCAATAGGTTAGGTTGTAATATCCCTTGAAAAATACAGGAAGGGATTGTAACAATAGGCCAAATTCACAGTAACATTAAAAAACACAGACAAACGCTTTAAATTTACTTTAAAAATTAAGGTATTTTTACAATAGTTATTTATAAATACAGTTAGGCTTTAAATTTACTATAACAATTGCTGGCAATAAATCGCCTACAATAACTGCTGGACATGAGGTAAAGGTAAATTTATTCATTTAAAGAAATCTTAATATATTTTAGCATATATTATATGATTGCTAAAAATTATATGATTCATGTAATTTTTAAATATAATTTCGTACATTTATTTATAAAATAGCCATCTTCTTAGTGGCCCTATTTTATAGGTTCCTATCCGTGGTGGTTTTAGAATAGTTTACAATGATATACGCTTTCGTTTCAAAATTAATTAATAGATGAATAAGTTAGAAATTGACAGTCTATAAAAATATATACTGCACGTTTGTCTGTGAATAACCGAAAAATATATATAAGAAAGTTATCTATCTGTCATTAAAATCAAATGGACAGAAAACAGTGAATAGTACCATTTCATCCTTTTTGGGAGTCATCAACACTCTGGTTAACCAGTTAAAGGTTCATATAATGGTTTATGTCCGTGGCATTTCGAATGCAAGTTACTGTACCCTAAATTGTGGCGATTTGCCTTTTGGGAACAAGTGAACAGATAACAGTGACCACATCAATAAATGGCACCACGCCTTTATATCTATCTAACGTTTTATTTGAATATTAGCAACATACAGGATACACAGTGCTGATGATTCCCAAAGAGGATGAAATGGTACTATTTACTGTTTCCTGTCCATTTGATATATCTATGGAGTACGCCTTCGCCAAATTTCAATTATTAATTAACTGAAAAATGCAATCGGCGCCAGTGAGGTTTGAACTTACTATCATTGGCTCAGTGTCAATAACCCTAAATTGTGGCGATTTGCCTTTTGGGAACAAGTAAACAGATAACAGTGACCCCATCAATAAATGGCACCACGCCTTTATATCTATATAACGTTGTATTTGAATATAAGCAACATACAGGATACACAGTGCTGATGATTCCCAAAAAGGATGAAATGGTACTATTCACTGTTTCCTGTCCATTTCATTTTAACCACAGATAGATAACTATCTATAATTAATAGATAGTTTCCAAAACTGCGTTATATGATTAAACGATCCATTACTTTCCAAAATATACCTAAGGATTTAAATATAGTGCCATCCGTGACGGATTATCCGCTTTCAGTTTGTTCCAGTTTTTCTTCGCAGGAAATCTATCTATGCATTTCATATACTATAGTACGAAAATCCATGTGAGATATCGGTCTGGAAATTCATATAAGGTCAAACCTTTCAATGGAAGGATTTAGGAAATTCATTGTAGTGTGAATTTGTGGCAGACTATATTGAAACCTTAATAAAAGATATTTAATTTAGCGACCAAGAGATTTTACAGTGAAGTAAATTAAGTTTGGTTTAGTTAGTTCAATGCGTGGTTCGTAGCCCTCAACAGCTGGACCCATGTCTTATTCGCTAGTAGGTACCTCCTCATGTCATCCCTGTTTCCTTTTTAAAATCCAGGTATGGTTTTAGGAGAGTGTTCATGATCTTGTTCGGTTCCAGTGAGTCGGTCCAGAAGTATTTCCATGTTAGGCTTATCAAACGTAAACATTCACATATGATGTGGTTCCCTTCTTCACAACCCTTCCATTAGGTTTACATGGAGAAAAAATACAGTACCGTGTGTTGGGGTGAGGCAAAGAGGCGGCTGCATAGGGCGTAAAGTCTATCTATAGACCCTATAGAGCCTTGTTCTTTCTGAAAAAAAAATTAGAAGTCAGCCAAGAAATCCATACAAGTATTGACACGGAAAAAATAAGCATTCTAAGTTTACGGGCCACTTATTATCAGGTTGGTTTCCACATTTTCCACTAAAATTTTCGTAAAAGGTAAATAAATATAATCACTGAAAATGATAAAGAGTAAAGAAGAAAATATAAGGATGCTATTGATATACCTAACCTAATTAGAGAAGTCCAAATCAATTTTAACATTTGAGTTTGTATTCCCCTTTTTTTTTGGCAGCGATCTGTTATATCGTCAACCGAAAACACAAAAAGCAAGGTTATGTATGAAAAGTTAGATTGGCAGCATTTAACAACCTATTTTTGACCATTATTTTAGCATTTTTTGGCACATAAATGTTGGCTTGTCAATACTAGGGAAGGAACTTTTTTTTTAGTCACCAGTTTTTTTCCGGGGAGAATATTTTTTTTTTGGTAGTACCTACGCAAATCTTTAACGAGTTGGCAAATTTTCTTGTCATCGACTTTTTTTTTCTCATTAACTGACAACTTGAGGGGGCGCCAATTTACTAAGGGCGTAAAATTTTGATCTTGCCGGACGACAGGGCCTTGGTGAAGGGTACACTATGGAGTACAAAGCATTACATATCTTTATGCAATATATCAATATAAAGACCTAGTTTATTCTCTTAAATTTCCCTAAGAAAAATTTTATTCATTGTTTATAAATTGTATCACGTCTCCCCTACCATCGTGAGTAATATTTTTACCCCACTCTTTTAGAAAAGGCAGTTTTTTTACAAAATACTTACTTTTTAGGGACTGGGGTGTGTGGGTTTATCCCGGGATACCATTAAATTGATCTTACAAGCCAAACAGCTAAAATTAACAGTAACAATTTCTTCATTTTAAAAACCATTAAATCTTAACCTCAAATTTGAAATTGCTCCAATTATTAAAATTTTATACTCGCATTCGTATTTTTCTTTTGATTTGGGTGCTATAGTACAAAAAGTTGCCACTTTTGCTTCTTCCAAAATGTCCTCAGGGAAGAACACACGATTTTTATCTTCAATGTTTTTCTTTAATTTGAAAACGACGTCACGCGGTAAAATTGTTGTATTTCTTTTGTATCGTAGTTGCCTACTATTACAAAGACCATAATGAAATAAAACATTGTGCTATTGTTATTAAAAATCGCATTTTATTATGATAAAAAATGTATTGGATAACATTTTGTATGGCACACGTGGGTAAATAGATACTTACTTTATCCACTAGTACCATAAATAACTATTATCTAGGCCCTTGAGTTAAGAAGTCCCGGTTTATTGCGAATAACTTTCAAAAATCTTGATTTTTGCAAAAAATCTCTTTCTTGACTATCTAGTTGAATGTGAGTCCTAAAATTTTCCTAAAAAAATCTCTTTTATTCCCGGAAGTATGAAAAACCAACGGGAATACGTACTGATATCTGGGGTTGACGAAAAATGCTAATCTGAAATTAGGCTCTAAGCGGGATTTAGGACCAGAACTTGAATCTAAGCAACCTTACCAAAAGATTCATGTACCACAAAAAGTCCGGTTTCAATAAACAATAAGGACCTAAGCGACATAAGCATTATGATGTCTCAGCTCTTCTTAAACAGCTATAAAACGGTACAACATTGGATGTTTTCGATAATAACCTTCTGAAAACAAAAATTTTCCGGTCCAAACCTTTACCAATTTATTTTTGATACTTCAAGGGTTCCATTTTATACCCGATACTCTAGTGCTGAGCTAAAATTAAGGTGCTGGGGGTGTCAAAAGCCTGGGCTTCTGAGCTTCTCAACTTACGGGCGTAGATAAAATGTTCTACAATACACGTGAGTTAACCACATTAATATACTTGTGTGGTTACACAACTCGTGCCAAGCACCTGTACGGCTTGTTTATTATTTTATTCTCAGCGTCTGCTGTAGAATAATAGACGACAGTTTCAAAATTTCAAAAAAAATTAAAAATTGTCTTTGAGAAAAAATTCTTGGATATAAATTTGTTTCATGAAAAAATAAGCAACTTTTTTTTTATGTTCGTCTGTCCGTCTGTCTGTCCGTCTGATGTCACGATTTTTGTGAACACGATAACTCAAGAACGAATAATCCTATGAACTTGAAATTTTCCAAAAAAATCAAGTTCAACGAGGGGAACATTCTATTATTTTTAAAACTAATCCCCCCAAAAAAAAGTTATGGGGGATTAAACTTTTAAAAAATTTGAAAAAAGCTGAAAGGAATTTCCGATTAACATAACTTTTTCAGGAAAAATTACTTTTATTATATAAGGATCAATACCAAATTTTGAAAGTAATCCCCCAACAACAAAAAAGTTGTTAATTTTTTTAAAGAATTGAAAAAAATTCACAATTCTTTCGTTTTTTGCAAAAGGAAAAAAAACAAAAAGTTTTATTTTCTTTTCATTTTCTTTGTGTTTTTTGAGATCTTATTTAAAAAAAGAATTGATAAAAATTGAAAAAACTTTTTAATTCTTTTTTTTTTCACAAAAAAAGAAATAAAAAAAAATTGTTGAAAAATGTTTTGAAGTTCTTGTTTTTTTTGTAATTTATTTGGGAAAATGCAATAAATATACCATTTACTGTGAGTAGTGTATAATGGAATGCGTAGCATTACATATCTTCACGGCTTGTTTATTTTCATATTACCCTGATGTGTTTCTTTCGAGGTTTCTTTTAATATATAATCCAAAACGAAATTGTCTTTTATTGTTAACTTGATTTATTAGCCGATTTATTTCCGTCACTTGGGGTTTTTTTATTTACTTTCGATTATTTTTTTAATAATGGACAAAAGGTTTCTGCTGGAGTTTTGCAATAACAATTGCATTTCATAATAAATTAGTAAAAAAAAACGAGCTTTTATTTAAGTGCACCAATAAAAACTTTTCGCAAAAACAATTAACCGACTTCTGTGTCTCTAAAAAATAAAAAATACTTAAGTCGGTGCCAATTTCACCATTCCCTAAATTTATTACTAACAAGTGTGTTTTCATTATTTTATTATTGTTTGTTGTGAAATTGGCACCGACTTAAGTATTTTTTATTTTTTGCTTTTTAGAGACACAGAAGTCGGTTAATTTTTTTTGCGAAAAGTTTTTATTTTTTACTTTTTAGAGACACAGAAGTTGCAAATTTGTAACTTCATCTAAGCTAAATTATAATTGTCCTTCCATCTCGGCAAGCTGCTGACGTCACAACGAACTAACAGTTATATATAACCTTCCTAGACACAGGTTAATTATAATTAAGATTTCTATTACCAGATTCTTTCATATATAACTCTGTGAGAGTTAATATATTATTCAGCCTAAAAACGCCTCTGCAAGATTCACTATTATTTAAACCTAAAATTGTGCAAAGTGCACTCTTCTGTATTTTATGCGTTATGTAATTTTACATAATGTTATTTATTTCAGATCACAGATGATATGAAAATAAGACGTCTGGAACGTATTGGCTCTGAAAAAAGTTTTAATGCATCAATAGAACAGTCCAGGCAACGTTTCTGCGAGGTGCCTGCCAGAGTGGCAGCAGAAACGGCACCATACATTGCAGGTAGTACGCACCGTATAAAATGTGGGAAAAATAAGGGTACCTATAATATTAAGATTGTAAAATTGACATAATTGACTTAAGTATTTTTTAAGTATTTTTTACTTTTTAAAGACACAGAAGTCGGTTCATTTTTTTTTTGCGAAAAGTTTTTATTTTTTACTTTTTAGAGACACAGGACTTGCAGATTTGTAACGTCATATAAGCTAAATAATAATTGTTCTTCCATCTCTGCAAGCTGCTGATGTAACAACGCACTAACAGTGCGTTGTGACGTCATTATCTTAAAGATAAATTTCTAAAAAATAAAAGTAATATTTTTATTTCAGCGCCCAAGAGTCCAACCAACCTTATTTTAAACGAAATACTAAAGAAAATCTTGTTAAACTTTAAGCTTTAAGTAATAATTAAATAACGCCTTATGGTAAAATCACAAAATTTATCATTTTCTCTTGGTATTTTAATATTACAGGTACAAAGAATCAAGTTTAGCTGCATTTAAAAGATTTTCAGTATGCCGCAATATTTGAGTGACCCCTTAATCAAGTTATCTGGCTTATCCGAGTTGTCCTATATTTCTCTAAAAATTAATTAATTAATCTTAATTATCCGGATTACTCGGCAATATCCGAGCGTCAAATTAAAACGGAACCACCTCATGAATGTCCTGTTTAAGTTGCAAAAAGTTTCATCAATTTCCATTCATTCGTCCCAAAGTTATACGGGAACAAACATAAAAAAACAAAGTCACACGTCGTATTTATAACTTACTCCTTTTTCGAAGTCGGTTAAAAATTGACATGATTTAAACCGTATTTTTTACACAGATACTAACACTACGCTTACTAAGAATATGACCAATAAAATGTCAGAAATATTTGACATATTGCATTTCATTGATTAAATTCTTAAATGAGTTTAGTATTAATGATTGTCTAAATCAAACTTAAACACAAACAACAAAGTTTAAAGTTTTATCCTAAAATTAAGTTTTAAAATCAAAATCATAAACGCTCACTTCACTTTAAGGGTTAATACTTTTCTCAATTTATGGCGAAGGCGTACTGAAATTTTAGCACGGTCCGCCGTGATTGCTTAACCCTTAGTAACAGACACGGCGTAGATTTTACGCCTGGGTATTATGGACATTGTAATTTTTCCAAACTCCTGCTACTTGCAGCATTGTACATCTCAGTAGCTTTTAAACATTCAGTTTAAGCCCTAAATCCGAATGAAGAAGTCTGTAAGGTTTTTGGCGATATTTTGCGGGTTTATTTAAAATCATAACGCGTAAAAATAGCGTTACGGAAATTCTAGTTCATATGTCTTTTAAGAATTTTATGTTATTGTTGTGTTTAGACATGTTTATATGAATTTTTTGTTATATTTTCTGATTTAGAATCAACCTAAAATTATTGACCCTATTAAAAATACACCGTGTATATATCGAGAGTTTTCTTTAAAATATATTAATTGGGAAAGATATCTACCTATATTAAAAATAATTGCAGTTATATTTTGAAAATTTTGTTAACTTTTTAATTATTTGATAGTAGGTGTCTAGACGCGTCTGTAGCAACGTTCCTATAATAAGGTGTCTGTAGCAGAGGGTTAATAAGCTTTTCTTATACAGCAATAACTTATGAGATGCCATATAAATGCTATATCATTGAAATATAATGTTAGTAAACTGAAAATGTGAAATTTTAATGAAAAATAAATAAATCATTAGTTTAACTTTATCATCAAATAATAAGTAATAAGTTAAGGTAGATGTATGTCGAAACTAAGGATTGAGAGAATGTGCGAACTACCGCAAGAAAAGGGCCTATTTTCAAAATAGTATTTTGTCAAGATTCTATAAGCGATTTTACAGGTCAAAAGTGAATATATTTGTTTTTTTTTGCGTTCAATCATACAGGCTGGCTCAAAAGTCACTTTGCCATTTAAAAATTGTTTGTCATTTTTTTTAATTTATTTCTTTTACAATATAGAGTACAGGAAATGGAATTTTTTTTAACTATGTATGAAAAATCATGTCTTTTAAATGACGTCCAACTTCCGTTTTGCAAGCACGGACTCTTTTCGCGACATTTTCCATGACGGATCCTAACATGTCTAGCTTAAGTTGTTAAATAGCCCTGGGCTTGTTGACGTACACCCGATCTTTCAGCTAGCCCTAAAGAAAAAAGTCCGGTGCTGTTAAATTGGGCGATCGTGAAGGAAAATGAAAACTAGAATTTTGCGAAATTATTCGCTCTTCGAAAATCTGCCTTAAAAGCTGCATTGTGGCTCTGGCCGCATGGGCAGTTACCCCGTCTTGCTGTCACCATGTTTCTGGCATTCCTACGCTGCAGGGTGCACAAAATTTTCCAGCATTGCGCGATATCGGTTGCCGTTCACCGTAAATGCATTGCCATTTTCCTGGCAGAAGTAAGTTCCGATTACCATTTAGAATGTCACACTGCATCAAACCGTGATCTTAAGGGGCTGCAGTTCACGTTGATACACAACCCTAGCTGGAGCCATACATGGAAAATGTCGTAAAAAGAGCCTGTACTTGTGGAAAAGAAACGTCATTTAAAAGATATTATTTTTCATACATAGTTAAAAAAAATCCATTTCCTTTACTCTATATTGTAAAAGAAATAATTTAAAAAAATTGACAAACAAAAATTATTCAATTTTTAAATGGTAAAGTAACTTATGGGCCACCCTGTAGTTTCCGCTAGTGTTTAAACTAATTAGTTTAAGTCTGGGAAACACTGGGATCTGGGAAAATTAATTTTTATAAATTTAACAAAATAGCATATTTTGTCTCAATTATACAAGCGCTTGTTTCTCTACAATACAATACATACAAGCATATTCATCTTACATATCACCTTGTAAATTTAGAAACATCGTATCTAAAAAATGACCACTTGACAGGTATAACAAATTATCCGTTTTTAAACAGTTAATAAGGTATTAATTTATAACTTTAATAATTACCTATAAACAAGAATAAGTTCTTGTTCATATAAAGTAGTCAACTATTAAATTACTACCCTATATTTATATATAAAAAATAATTTCTAATTTGTGACAAGTTTTCACTTTTCACATACGACGTTTGGGAATTTCCAAGGCGATATACATAACTATCTACAGTTTTTCACCCAGTTCCAGAGTAACCAAAAAAGTCCAAACGAAATAACGAATGCTATAAAGTTGTCCTAAGAGTTATAACAAAATTCATCAAAACCGGACTTGCTAATACTTGGAACTGTGACGCTAAAACGAAAACACTAAAATCATGCCCTTGCATACGAGTTTAGTGGCTAGTTCAAATATAAATTTTATTGTTTGTTTATTTTTACAATATAACTGATTAATTTAATCCAAAACGTGTTAAACTTCCAAGTGGAAGTACACTTTCTGATAACTTGAACGCGATGTTCTCAAGTACTTTTCATAAGTATGAGATTTGAAAGAGCTGAAAAGATACTTATATGGATGACTGGGAACCAAACTAGTTTTACAAATTGGGGGATATGTCTCGGAAACCTTAACACGGCTAGTTTTAAAAATGTTCACCAAAACGGTCTGGAAACCAATCCAATTTTTGGATATATTCTTAGAAATACAGGGTGTATTTGAAATAGCGTAGGAAATTTTAACAGTTAATTCTACATGATAAAATATGACAAAAAGTTCCTATAAACACATGTCTAAAAATAAGCTACGCCCCTTTGAAATTGGCTAAAAAAATCAGTTGTTATTTAATAACTCAGGAACCCTTTGAGATATATTAACGAGGTTTTGCACGTGAATTAATCCTATTAAGGTTCATCTTTGTATGTCATTTTCACGTACTTATTTAAACCAAGGGTGTGCGAAACGGGGGGGCCTTATCAGTTTTTTGTCCCAAACTTTTTTCTGTGTAACTTTTTTGCAATTTTATTTTTGAAATATGATTCCCCAGGTCAAAATACATAAAAAAGGTACTCTTGTTGTAATACTGTAGGGTTAACCGTTTTCGAGAAAAGTTCATTTGAAGGTGAAATTTCACGGTTCGAGGACAAAAAAATAAATACTAAAATATCGAAAACCAAAATTTTAATGATGCAATGTTATTCTACATCAAAAACTAAGAAAAAAAGTTTCCATACATGTAGGACGAAAAAAAGCTTTTAAAGCTACCATAGCCCTTTAAAAATGGTGCATATTTAGGAGACCATAGCTCCATTAGGATTGATTTTTGGAAGTACCTGTATATGAGGTTTTTTTCTTAGTTTTTAATGTCCATTCGCCCTGCATCATTAAAATTTTGGTTTTCAACATTTTAGTATTTAATTTTTCGTCCTCGAACCGTGGAATTTCACCTTCAAATGAATTTTTCTCGAAAACGGTTAATCCTACAGTATTACAACAAGAGAATCTTTTTTATGTATTTTGACTTGAGGAATCGTATTCCAAAAATAAAATTGCAAAAAAGTTACACAGAAAAAAGTTTGGGACAAAAAACTGATAAGCCCCCCCGTTTCGCACCACCCTGGTAGGATTAGTTGACGTGCAAAACCTCTTTGATAGATATAACTCAAAGGGTTCCTAAGTTTTTAAATAAAAACCGATTTTTTTAGCCACTTTCAAAGGGGCGTAGCTCCCTTATGACCCATTTTTAGACATATGTTTATAGGAACTTCTTGTCATATTTTATCATGTAGAATAATCTGTTAAAATTTCCTACCCTATTTCAAATACACCGTGTATATGTACCTATGTCCTGTGCAAAATTAAAAGAAAAAAAATATTCACAAGTTAATGCAAAATGGCATTGAAAATGTATATATATATATTTCAATTTTTTTCAACTTTTTTAATATTTGTCCAAGGGTTTTCTCATATTAAATTCTTTTTTTAAATAATACTTATAGTGCAACAGTATATATATGTTTTATAAAAATTAAAATAGAAATAATAAATAACAAAGGAGAAAAAAAAAATACTGTGGACAAAAAATTTAATTTTTTTCGATTTTTATGTACTTTTAGAGGCCTTTTTAAAGAACTTAGGTACTAATCACGTTAAATATGTTATATGTTAACTAAAGATTTACTTAAAACCATGACGGTTAAAATCGGTCAAGAACCAAAAAAGTTAGGATGGTTAATATACATGGCCGAAAACAGCAACATTTTCATGCAGCTACCTCCTTGATTAGCTCTTGCTCTGAAAGTAGCAGGATATAAAAACTTTTATATCCTGACTTATTGTCCCAGAGAATAATGCTATCTATCATATAAATTACAGCCAAATCTATTTTTTACCTTTGACATTCTAGAAAGTGACCCATAATTTAACCTATATTTTTCTAGATGGCTGCGGTGGGGTGAAGTGGATCCTACTCAAAATTCAAAGCTTACGATATATGAAGTTTGTAAAAAAAATGGTGGTTTTGTCCGGCATTTAAACATCTACTCAAAATTTAGTGTTAAGCTGCCTAATTACAATGTAATTTTATTGATATAAAGTTTTTTTTTTATTGATATCACGTTAATTTTTGGTGCAGTGCAGAAAATACACCACAAAATCATAATTAGAAACAACATCGAAGTTGCCAGACCTTTTAAGTAAAATTTTTTAAAACTAGCGGTGGCAAGGTATGTAAGTCCATACCGACAATAAAGCCTTAAGGGCCCATTTCTGGCGCGAGTCCACGTGTGTACTTTAGAACTTACAAAAGTGTCTAGTAATTAAATTTAGTTTGACTTTAAACATGTAGTTTGCGTTAGTTTCATGATAAATTGGAATCACACAATATAACACAGTGCCACAAAAAAATTAATTCGGTTTTAAGTATGGTTGTGATTTTTATAGATTTTCGGCTGCTAAATTCAAATTTCTCTCTCTCTCTTTCTCTCTCCCACTCTCTCCCTTTTTGCGGCTTTTTCCTTGTAGTCCACAAGTTGTAGGATAACACTAGTTTACTGGGGTTTTATTTCTTCATTTAAATTTTATTTCTGTCAAATAAACTATTTTGTTTCCACTAATAAATCATTTGAAATTAAATATTTGTTTACATAAACTAAATATTTATTTGACTCAAATAAAATTTGTTACTCACAACCAAATAATTTAACTGGCCATATCAAAATAAATCCTTTTTATCAGTGTAATAAAAAATAGTACTGAACCCGTTACGAAAAATTGTACCAAAATATGTGAAGCTGGGTTCTCGGCTAGGATCATTGTTGTTATGTGACGCAAAATGTCCCAAAATTATGTGGCGCAAAAGTGTCCCAAAACTATGTGGCTATCCCAGCTGAGAACTTTAAATTTATGTGACGCTTACGATATTAAGAAGTATGCAAGTAAAGAAAACCGTGTCTCGTAACTGGAGGCTTAAAACATATTAATGTTATCACGGTTTTGTTTTACTTGTACAGTAGAATGTAATTTCATGTTAGTTGTACTATATTTATTGTATAACTGATATAATTTATGAAATAAATATATTAATTATATTATTATTATTATTTTAATATAACACTGTAAAACTTAAACGAAAACTTTTAAAAATTAAAGCCTTCTTGTATTTATATCATATTAAATTTTTTCTTTAGATATACGAGGTTTATTAAACAAAAAACGAACGGATGTATACAAGTCAGCCCATAATCTGGACGAATTAACAAAAGACTTGTCGGAAAGGTTACAGGAAGGCAGGGATTCAATAACAAGAGTATTGCAAAATTTGGAGACTTGGGATTTGTGGAGGTGGCTAACTGTTTTAGGTAAGTAATAGTAATTTTTACTCCTCTTGTTTGTTCATAAATTACACTAAACCGCAAAAAAAAAGCTGAAGCGGATAGGTACGCTTTCCAGATATTATCTTTAAAGAGCAAAAACTTATGATTGAGAAATTTCTCAACTCAAAAAAAAAATTCTCACCTCCAAAAAAGCTTTGTCCGTGACAGTTTTTACCCGTGACCAACAAAATTTTGATGACTAAAAGTTTTCCCAACTCCACTCCCCAAAATTTTTCTCAAATCTGAATAAATACTCTACTTATTAATTTTCCCAACTTTCTAAAAAAGTCCAAACGAAAATTTTCAAAATTTAGGAAAGCCTTGTATTCGTGCAAAAATTTTCAACTTTTTCTTTGCGTAAAAAAAAATTGTCGGTGGGTCGGTCGGTAGATCGGTCGGTCGATGTTCTGTCCGGAAAATCTTGTAAGCACAATAACTTAAGAACGCTTTAGGCTAGAGACTTGAAATTTGGCACACAGGTATGTTACCAAAAGATCTCGCTCGGGATTGTTTTTGGTGAACATTGGGGTGCGGCAAGGGAAAAATACATTTTACATACATTTTACAAAAATTTGAAATTTGCTATATAGGGGTTTTTAAGGTTGCTGAAAATGAATCTGATAATAAGATTTTTCTAACTCTACCCCCGCTGAGGTGAGGGGTAAATATATTTAAATATTTTCAATATTTTAATCAAAATTGGTATATAGGGGTTTTTGGGGTCGATGAATATGAATCTGATAATATTTTTTTTCTAATTTCACCCCCTGAGGGGTGGGGGGTAGTTTTCGTGAAAACTGGTATATTGGGGCTTTTGAGGTTGATGAAAGTGAATCTGATAATAAAAAAATTCTAAATCCACCCCCTGAGTGGTGGGCGGTATTTTTCTTGAAAATTCATATATTTGGGTTTTTGATGTTGCTGAAAGTGAATCTGAGAATTAAAAATTCTAATCCCCCCTCCTGAGGGGAGTAGTTTTCGTGAAAATTGGTGTATTGAGGTTTTTGAGGTTGCTGAAAATAAATCTGATAATACAAAAATTCTCGTTCTCTCCACACCCTAAGACGCGGGAGGTAGTTTTCGTGAAAATTTGTATATTTTTAAGGTTGCTAAAAGTGAATCTGATAATAAAAAATCTATTTTACGCTCGGAGGTGAAAAATGGAAAAGCTCTTTTACTGGGCAGTGTATTTTACATTTTTTTTAATATGTCATATTTTTATCCGGTATTCCTCGACATTCGCTCGAATTTTTTAATAGTCAAATTACCCACTTTTGACATCTTTTCGATGCTTCTTTAGTAAAAGACTTTACCCAGTGTAACGAGGATATAGAAGGATATCATTTTAGATTACAGCACGTTCAGCGAAAAAAACAATCTGTCGGCCTGTCCCAGAAATTTTTTGATCATTATAAATGGAATTTTTTTTAAATATTTGACCCAATCAGCGCAGATTCAGGCCAAGTTGAATAAACTATAGTAAAGGATTTGACTGAAATTTGGAATACTTGTTCCTTAAGTGTCCATTAAAAGATTATTTGAAGGATTTTGCTAAAAAAAAATGTCCAGAGATATAATTGTTTTTCCTCTTTCCATAAAAAATGAAAAATTACCTTTCTCGTGGTTTGGATTTTAAATCCAAACCAAACACTGCTTTTAGGTAAAAGATAGATTAAAACGGTTTTCACCATTAAAAAGGGGATACTTTTCTTATACGTCACTCATAACTTAAAACTATTTTGTAGCTGCAATAACGAGTTAAGTCTAATTAACTTATAAATTAAATCGTTAAAAAGTTAAGAGGGAGGAAGTGTGACTTTTGAATCGCACTGTATATAATATATAGTTTAATTTTATTAAAAATCATTATCAATAAATATTTAGCATAAATATGTATTTTAATTAATTATTTGAAGTGGTTGTAATTATAGGTTATAGGACCAAAATAATTGCTTGTAAAAGTAAAAGTCCAAACGTTTCGAGACTTAATTTCAGGACTTAATTACTTCATTCTCATATTGTCAACTACAAATATGTAGTAGTCTAGTAAAGTTGGGTCTTAGGGGAACTTTTGTGTATAGATATATCTGAAGGGTAAAAATGCTATTTTATTCATAATTTTTTTCATTTCAAATTAAAATATTTTGTTGTTGTTTTTATTTGTTTTTAACTTTTTATTTTTCTTTCATTTGGACTTTTAATTGTTTTTTAATTCTTTCGTTTGGCAAGATATATTTTAATTAATTTAAAATATGTTTGAAGTTTGTACCTTTCGCATATCTACAGTTTCTGTTATAAGAAGAAGTCTTCGCTGTAATATGAAAGTTAGATAAGTATTTAGTAGTAATTAGAATCTTATATTAACATATGAATCCTGATTTTTTTCACACAAAAAACTATAGAGATTAAAAAAATATCGTATCGAGAAATGAAAAAGTTGAGAATATCGTACTTTTTAGAAGAAAGTTAGTCTGGCCATTTAAATATTCATTCTCCTAGGACCCGCTTAAAGCCAGCCTCCTTTGATCCTATTCATAGCTTCATCTTCTCTGCACATTCTTTACGTAATACGTTTTGCCTCAGGTTATGAAATTCTCTGTAAGTGATTACCCATAGAATTCCTGAACAAGCCGTGATGACATGTAATGCTTCGCATGCAAATATATACTCTTCGCAGTGGATAGTATATTGCATTTTTCCAAATGCTTATCAAAGCAAACTGGTACCTCAAGATGCTACCAATATGCCACCCAAATTTTGCCTACTTCATGTTGGTCTCTAAATGCAACTTTTAGCCCCTACCTGTTTAACGTTTTCGAAAAAAGCGTATTTTACTCCACACTTTTGTGCCCCCTGTTAATTGTTTTGTTTTTTAATAGATTAAAAAAAACAACAGAGTTCTTTCTCTGTCTACGGAAAGACAGACGGAGGGACAGACGGACAGATGAACGGGCAGAAGGAAAGACAAACGGATGAACGGACTAAAATTGAAGTTGTTCAGAACCAAGGTTAATCAATTAATATTACTTTCAAGGTGGTCCTGTGATAAAATTAAATGATTTTGACATTATTAAATGACTGATTCAGAATTCGAAAAAAAAAATTTTAAAGTATGTATTTATACATAGACCGACAGAGTTCAGTAAAAACTATTTCTACAGTGCTGTCCAAAAGTCACCCTCTTAACTTTTGAATGAGCTGAGATATTGACTTTTTAACACGTAAATAAGACTACTTAAATTTTCTTTTGGTATGTATTTTGATATATTTAGCCCTTAAAATGTGGTCAGGGGGCATATGGAGTAATTTTTTAAAATAGAAACATTCTTTTAAAGCAAATCAAATTTTCTACTCGACCATATATTTTTAAATATTTTTTTATTCGCTTGTATTCCAAAGTGACATTTTTCGATTAGAAATGTTAAGTTAAAAGTGACACTTTTGTTAAGACTTGTCTTTTGTTTTATTTTGGCAAAGTACTTTTGCGACCCCTTATGGAAAATTATCAGATAACTGACATAACCAAATTAAACCCAATTTTACTTATAATTTTTACCTTTTTCGTTAAAAATATATTTACAAGTGAATAAAAATAGTGCATGATACACGGACAAGAAATATATCTCGGTCTTACACGGTTGGGAAACATTATTTCTTATCCTTAGATCATAATATACTACTTTAAAGGTATTTATATTTTATTTCTTTTGCAAAAAGATTTTTTGAGATTTTTGTTGAAATTTTTTATTTATATTATTTAAAATTAGTTTAAAATAGTATATTTTACGTTTTTGAATCATGATATTAATGATTTACCAAAATTGTTTGATTTTTTAAATATTTTTTTATAAAAAGTCTAATTTTCAAGCCCATTTTAAAGCCTCAAACAATCTTTTAAAAAATATGTATGTCCAAGTAGAGAACTTTATATGCTTTAAAATGATATATACACACTACCCCCTTTTTTTTTAAAATCACTCCTATGCTCCGTTCCCATATTTTAAAAGTTACAAATATCAAATATACAAAAAAATAGTTATTTAAAGGTTTAAAATTTGAAGTTGATATCTCCACTTATTCAAAAGTTAAGAAGAGGTGGTGACTTTTGGACCGCTATGAATAACTAAATTGATAAGCTTAATTTTTGATTAGTTTTAAAACGTATAATACTCTTCTAGCGGTAAGCGATATGAAGAGTATAATAACAAGTAAATATGTTTATAATGAAAGTGTCTCGTTTCTTACGATGGTAAAAACTCTTGCAAACTTGGGAACTAATAGCTTTTATAACTGGGAAACTGTACCAAATCGTATTTCTTTTGAATGTACCGCCAACTGGGGTGACTTCGGACCATATAGGTGACTTCGGATACTTTTTCGCAAAACTCTCATAACCAAAGCAAGTGTGCACTAGTTGTGGAATTGAACCCCACAACTTGTGCACACGTGCTTTGGTTCAGAGGGTCCGAAGTCGCCCAAGTTGACGGTACTGTTACAAAAATATATTTGCGATTTATTTTATTATAATTTATAATTAAATATCAACTAAATAAATCTTGTATTGTTGTGTTACATAATAATATTATTAATATACCTAATATTATAATGTATATTATGAGGCACTTTCTTTTTATACTGAGTTCTTACTTAACTGTCACTTTCAACCAATCCTGTTAATACGCATATATTTTAGATAAAAAGAAAATGCCTATAGTATACAGGTGGGACATCTAAGACATATAAGGGCATTTTGTGGCGTTGATACTATTATATCATAGTATTTTTATACAGTGCGGTCCAAAAGTCACCCCCCCCCCCTCTTAACTGTTGAACGAGTTGAGATATCGATTTCAAATTTAGAACTCGTAAATAAGACAACTTAAACTATCTTTAAGCATATATTTTGCCGACCCCAGTAGCGCAATGGTAGCGCGTTTGATTACGGATCCTGGGGTTGTGGGTTCGAGCCCCACATAGAGCATGGATGTATAGTGGTGTAAATAGTCGGTAGATGGAACTACGATGACTAACTGTAATGTGGGTTGCAGGTGAAACTGTAAACACATTTCAGTGTGGATGCGAGTTCTGTTGAGGACCGTGCTTCGGAGGGCACGTAAAGATGGCGGTCCCGTCAATTAGGCCATAGCAGCGAAAAACGACGTTAAACAGTAAAACAAACAAACAAGCATATATTTGATACTTTTATCTCTTAAAATGTGAACAGGGGGGCATGGGGGGAATTTTTTTTAAATGGAAAGGGGGGTCGTGTGATACATCATTTTAAAGCATTTAAAATTCTCTATATAACCATACATTTTTAAAATTTTTAAACATGTTTTTTAAGTTTTTGATTTTTCAGTTTTTTGTGCTAAAAAAATAAATTTTTAAGTTTTTTTTTGTTAGTTTTTATTTATGTCAACTAAAATTAGTTTAAAAGTATAATTTACTTTTTTTCATTGTGAAATTAGACATTTTTAAAAAATTGTTTGGATTTTTTAGAGAAATAATAATAATAATAATAATAATAATAATAATAATAATAATAATAATAATAATAAACGTTCTTTATTGCACCACGTACAAATGGCCATCGACCGTAGTCCTTCAGCCTATTTTAGAGAAATTTTGACAAAAATACCCATTTTCAACCCTATTTTAAACCCAAAAAAAATGTTTAAAAAAAATAAAAAACATACAGTGAAATGGAGAATTTTATAAGCTTTAAAATGATGTATCACACGACCCACATTTCTGTTTAAAAAAATGTCGCCCCATGCCCCCCTGCCCACATTTTAAGAGCTAAAAGTATCAAATATATGCTTAAAGATAGTTTAAGTTGTCTTATTTAAGAGTTCTAAATTTGAAGTCGATATCTTAACTCGTTCAAAAGTTAAGAGGGAGGGGGGTGACTTTTGGACCGCTCTGTATAGACCAGGGTCGATAATTTTGAAAATGGTAAAAAGTGAAAAAAAATTATAGTAGGATGAAACCCGTTAAAAAAGGACGAGAATATAACAAAAATGAAAGGAAAAATAATTTACGGGCGATCTGAGGTCGGGAAGTGGAAGGGGGTGTGTTTTTAAGGGTAAAAAAACGGTGTATCTCGATTTCCGGCAAAACTACAAGTCCTATGGAAAAAAATTAAATGACAAAGTTGTAGGTAATAAGGAGACCTACAACTTTTGTAATTACACTTTTTTCACATAACCTCAAAATTTATGTGAAAAATTCAAATAATCAAGTTTTTGGTTTGGACTTTTTATATTATGCAAAAAAAATGTTTTTTTCACGAAATTTGGTGAAAGCTTACCTTTTTTATGTCCTAAAGACACTGTAATTTTTTTGATTTGAAATATTTATTTTTTCACCTTATTTTGACTTAATATCGAAAAAACACCCTAATTTTCAATCGAAAATTCTCGCGTCAAAATATCAGCTTTTTAAAAAAGTCGGGGAGTTTTTTTGTTCGTTGAAATCTATTCTTTCTGATAATGTAAAAAATATATACATTACTATGGAAATGTTCTCAGAAAATGCAAAGAAAAGAAAAAAACTCGAATCCGATATTTTTTTTAATCACTATGTACAATTTTGAGCTATTTAGTAAAATTTACACTTTTTTGATTACTTGAAAAACGTAAGATTCTATGTTACATTGATAAAAAAAAATACAAATCGAAATATACTACTATAATTAACAACCAAATAAGTTAATATTTAATAAGACATCTTGAAAATTAGGGTGTTTTTTCGATATTAAGTCAAAATAAGGTGAAAAAATAAATATTTCAAATCAAAAAAATTACAGTGTCTTTAGGACATAAAAAGGTAAGTTTTCACCAAATTTCGTAAAAAAAAAAATTTTTTTTGCATAAGATAAAAAGTCCAAACCAAAAACTTGATTATTTGAATTTTAGACATAAATTTTGAGGTTATGTGAAAAAAGTGTAATTACAAAAGTTCTAGGTCTCTTTATTACCTACAACTTTGTTATTTATTTTTTTTCCATAGGACTTGTAGTTTTGCCGGAAATCGAGATACACCGTTTTTTTACCCTTAAAAACTCACCCCCTTCCACTTCCCGACCTCAGATCGCCGGTAAATTATTTTTCCTTTCATTTTTGTTATATTCTCGTCCTTTTTTAACGGGTTTCATCCTACTATTATTTTTTTTGGTTTCAAAAATTATCGACCCCTGGTCTAGTATAAATTGATACCCAGTGATTAGAGACAAAATACGTTATTTTTACAGAAAATTATTGAATGTTAAAGAAAATGCAATAAATTTTTAGATTTTCGATCTGTCCATCGAATTTTAACTAAAATTTATTGCTAAATTAATTTTTATATGCCCGTAACCTCAAAACAAAAGCTATTTGAAAACTATAGTTAATAATATATTGTTAACAGATTAGTGGCTTATTGGATCTATAATTATAATCAGTGTTATAAATTTAATTTTAACATCTACCATTCTACAATTTTAGCAAATTTCTCTATTTGTAGTAATGGACTTGTCTCAACCCCATAAATTTATCTAATTTTTTTTTTAATTATTACTTTTGTAATTTAACCTGTCTGCCTTGTCTTCTCACAGAAAATACTGCGATTTTTGGGTTCAATATCAGTGCAACCTAGCAATTTACTCATCGCCTTTTTGGATGCCTGCCCCATGGAATATCATCCTAATCAAATGATGTGTCATCCTAGATGACTGCGGCATGTACAATGGATTTAAGGTCTGAGTGCCGTGGCTATTACCTTGTAATTACCACACCACTTCTGATAATAATGATGATTTGTAATTTATTGTGAACTTTTTAATTTCTTTGTAATTTTTTTAAACTATTTTAATCACAAAATTGAATTGTATAATACGTAATGTAAGAAATGCCTAAATAAAGAATTAGAATCTTAATCTGTCCGGTCTGACCGGTCCGCTGGGTCCGCCTGGTCTGTTTGTATGTTTGTGTGTATACCTATCGTCGTGTTACTTTCTCAACCTCGTATCTTCAAATAATCTATTTTCGTATATGATGTAGGTAACTGATACAAACACCAATTTTTCATTCGAATGGAGACACGAGGTTGAAAAAGTTGTAAAAACAACCCATGCATCGAGACTTTCCATTGGAAAGCACGTAATCAAATGTAAAAAGAAACAGGGTTGCAAGATCAAATCAAAATAACGTAGGTTAAACACTGCTCATTAAACAATGTATTGTTCAATTTGTAAAATTGTCTAGAAATTTAAATGCTTTGTTGAAGCAGCTTCGAAATTATTGTCTACTTTATTTGTATTTTGTACGTGCAAATTTTCACAAACAGTCTATTTTCCAGTGAATAAGGCTTATTACACACTTCACAGTTTTAAGTATAGAAGAGTATTTTACTATAATTTTCAAAATTTAAAATTTATCAAATGCCCGCACAGACCAACAACTTCTATATACATACTTTTTATCGAATCCTAAACATTGAAAAAAATATGTTTATCCGTCTGTCTCTCTGTCTTTCTGTCGATCTTTCCGTTTGTCCGCTAGTCCGTCATGAAAAATTCCCTACAAAACAAGTTAATTTGTTGTCAACTACTAGTAGTTTTCGGCACAATGTATGTAAAAAAAAATGAAAATAATAAAAGAAAAATTTCAAACCACTTCAATTTTTTAGAAAAAATAACACTCTAAGGATCAATTACACCAGTTTTGAAAACAAAATTAATAAAACATTATAATTACCTTGAGAAAATCTACACTACAGTTAGGAAAATCCACTGACCAGTTGGGAAAGTTATGCTTGTCCAGACAAACAATTTCTATTAGATACTTTTTTATTAAATACTGGACATTTTTGCAAAATCTGTAGGTCTTCTATCCATTTTTCCGTCCGTCTGTCTATCCGTTAATCTGTCTGTCTTTCTTAAAAAAATTGAAAAAAAATTCCAGTCCACATCCAAATTTTAAAGAAAATACAACAGAAAATATTTAGGTTAAGGGGAATTGGAATAGTTTACTCTCCAGTGGGGGAAATCTACGGATGTGCTGGAAAGTTATGAAATTGACTACCTTTTTTCTTAGCCGTCATGTAAAAATTTGGTAAAAAGTTAAGAAAATAGGAAGTGGATGTAGGAAGAGTTACAAAGCATTTATTTAGTAAATACCCTTATTGTTCAACTAAAACAACAAAAACAACTAGTAAAACAACATGTCTTGAATATAAAATTTAGTCTCTTGTTGCAGGTGTGGCAACAATTCTATCTTTAATATGGGGACTTTTATTATGTGGAGCGCCATGTGGCTGCGGAATTACATCCAGAACCATCCCGTTCCTACTATCAGGTTAGTGCGGAATAAAATTTAAAGTTTTGAAATCAACTTCTTAATCATGCTAATCTTGAACAGATATCATCAAGTTTAAGTGACTTGTTAACGCAAACCAAGAGTTAATCCTGTTAGTATGTGTGCTAAACATTTTAAAAGCATCAACAATAAAATCGGAGGTGTTTGCTTTCTGAAGATAATGGACTTTATTCCCCAGAATTGATCTTAGTGGACTTAATAAAACTTTCTTTTATACTGTTTTAGATTATTCTATATAAATTTTGGTTGGAGATTTTAAATCCGTTTACATAAATGGGCTATCAATTCACAATTCAAATAATTGCAAAGGTATTTGGTAGATTATCTTCTAAAGAAATGTAGTGCAGTGTATTAAATTTCTGTCATAATATGTCAGAACAATAATTATTGAATTATAATTCAATAATATATTAATAATAAGGGTTTGACAAATAGTTTAAATTTCTTCATCTTCCGAAACCGAACACCATAGACTTTACTGTCGAAGTTTTTATAATGCGGAGACATCCTACTAAAATGAACTGAATAAGTCCAATATTCGAATATATTCGCAAAGTTAAAACTTCATTTGAATGAATTTATTTGTATTTTCCTATCAAATTTTACTGATAAAAGTAAAGTTGTATGTAAAACTTTATTGGCAGTTTACTATAAGACGAAAATTAAGATTTGGCAATGAAATTTTTATTCCCGATTTGTATCAGTCGTATCAACTTAACTATATTTTTTTATAGATTTTTTTTTAATTTCTCGATATTTTGTAAGTAAACATAAATTTTCACTGAAAAAACAATAAGTCTGTCGGTCTGTCTGTCCAGAAATATTTGTGATCACGACAACGCTTTAGCTAAAGACTATAAAATAAAGAAAATATATGTTCCAAATTTGGTATACCGGGTGTCTCAACTCTATTTACCCAGCGATTTTCTCGAAAACTAAAAGAGATAATTAAGTTCTGAGAAAAAAATCTTAAATTAAACAACTTAAACTATCTTTTAGCATATATTTGATACCTTCAGCTCTTAAAGTATGACAGGGGGGCATGGGGGGAAGTTTTTTTTAATGGAAAAGGGGGTCGTGTGATACATCATTTT
>OY294048.1:17630136-17741030 GCA_958510825.1 Brachypterus glaber | reverse complement strand
CTTGGAAATATATAAACTTTCCACTAATCCAGATTATGTCAGTTTAAATACAGTGCAACCATATTTCAAAAATCAGCTAACTGCGATATTAATTGATTAAAAAAAAAAAAAAAAAAAAAAAATTATTATTTTATCTATTATTTCGTTTATGTAGGTTATTTTACTTTATTTTATTTACTTATCCTTTATTTTCTTCCTTTTAATTTTTCTATACTTTTATTATTTTACCGTCATGTTGGTTTTACGCCCTACTGTAAATAGCGCTTAACGCTATAATTTGTTATTTTACCGACACGTCTTACTGTAAACAACGCTTAACATATAACCTCAAAATATTAATGTAACGTTTGTTTTCCCGTATTGTGTTATTTTTATTTAAATTAATGGTTATTATTAATAAGATGATTACATTTAAATCATCTTTTTGTACTGGTGTTTATTTGTTTTGGGTTTAAACCCTTTTAGATAGGTAAGCTCAATTTTCACAAATTTTCCACTTTTTATATATTTTTTTTGTAGTTTTTCTTATTATTTAAGCTTCTTTTATACTTTTTATAGATGTTATATGCCCGAAGATGGTTTTTTAAAAACCGAAATGCATCGCATTTATTTTAATAAATGATCAGAAATTAAGGCGTCTCTTATTTATTAGAGTCTTATACTTTTAAGGGTTACTTTTTAATTTTTTTTTTCATTAATTTTAAGCCGAAAATCATCACGCTCATCCCAGACAGTAAGTTTTTCACAATATATTTTTTTTTGAAAAAACAAATAAAATTTAACATATTTTTGTGTTTTTTTTTTTCAGTGGTATTTTCATACAATAATTTCACAATGAAGTTTTTATTCCGCCCTATTTTAGGTGTCATCATGTCCTGCCTAATGTGTCTGGTAATCTGGTGTCTTGGCACTGCGGCTTTTTTGCTAGGAGGTCACGGACAGTCTCTGTTATGCCAGCCTCTTTACGACCAGCCCCATTACAGGGCTCTGACTGAATTACTGGATTCGGGCGGGATTTTTTATCCCGTTGGGGGTGTTTTTCGAACTTTCGCAGAAAACGAATCGCTGAAAGTTAAGGATGTATTAAGGTAAGGAAAATGGGGTTGCTGATTTATAGACTAAATTTCTATTCATATGCATTGGGAAAAAATATGAACGAATTGCTAGTTATTCTTACCGGAATTTTACTAAATATAGAACCTACACCGATATAGGTGAAATTCTAGTACCAAGTAGGTAAAATCAAAATTCCGGTACAGATGAGTGACAATTTTGATTTTTTTTAGAGTGTAAAATATACACTGTAAATAGAAAATGTACTTACCAGTCGAAGTTGGTTAAATGCTATTTAGACTCGCTCACTGAGTTCATGAGGTTTTCGAACCTAGCTGTTTTTATTTTTTGTGTTTATATCTGGAAGAGTTCCAGTCGTAACTTAAAAATGTAATATACATTTTTATAAAGAGTTATTTGAGCTTTTAGTTGCTTTAACAAAAAAATTTACAGGTTTATTATTAATCTTAATTAAGACTAAATTCGTATTTTTAATGCAGTTATTGTATATGAAAGTGTAAATTGTCATATCGTTCATCAACATGCAATACCTCCTAACTGATATTTTTGACTAATATATTGCAATACTAACTAACTAACTACAATATAAGCTAGAATAGTTTAAATGTAAGACTAAAACATCTTTAAGGACAATAAGTATCCTTACACCACTTTATTTATATTGCTATAAATATTAAAAATAAAGTAAACAGCAACTTTAACAACTGTTTTTCGTCGCTCCTGAAAAATTTGACTTTTCACACTTAGGAGGTTTTGCAAGTTCATGCTACTTACAGAACAGGAATACCAACACAGCTCTACAAAATAAAACACATTTCAAAGTGCTTGGGTTCTGTTAACGCATTCTGAATCTATCTAATGCCTAGTTACTAGTCTCATAACTTAAAGTTTTTGACTACACGCTGTTTTCGAGTTACGTTATCCCAAAGTTTTTAAAATAGAAAAATTAATTAGAATTTTGACAAATTACCGAATTCGTTCGAATATGTGTATCCTATGGTTTTTAAGGTTGCTGAAATCGAATTCGATGTTAAAAATTCAAAATTGCGAATCCAATATGCCATCGAAATTTTAAAAATTTCAATATTTTTGCCGAATATTAGTGATCAAGTATTTTTGAAGTAGCTGAAACCGAATCAAAACAAACAAGGCGATTTGGCATTTTTTTAAATGAAAGCATATTGTTTCTACATAAGTAATATTTATTTTAATCTACATCGAAAAAGCTTTTCTTTCGTGATTTTCTTAAATTTGATGATCCCAAATAATCTCGTGTGTAGTAGAAAACTTTTAGTTATCAGGCTAGAAACTAGAAACCAGGAACCAGGCGGGTGGAGCACATAATTCCCACTTATAATTGAAAAATTTCCTAACTCCAAAAATAAAAAAAAAGTTTTACCCCCCGAAACATTTTCATGACCAAATAAAAAAAAAATATTTACCCCCGAAAAAGTAACGAGTAAAAGAAAAAAAACTCTCTACCAATTTACTAAAATTTACCACTCAATTTCCGAAATTTGCCACTCATTTCCCCAACTGAACTGGATTTTCCCAACTCGAGCATGTTTGGGGGGAGGGCACCCCTCCTACCCCACCCCCATGAAAGCACCCCTGCTAAAAAATCTCGTTTTATTTAAAAATGTGGCTTATGTTCCTTATTCCCCCGAGCCCTTCAATTGTTTAGCTTGTACGTACCTATGCTGTTTCAGAAATTGTCAAAGAGGAGAATTCGCATACAATACATTTCGACTCTCCAATCAGTTTGACGTTGAAGAAGTAATTAATTACAAATCCTGGCCTGATCTGAAATCAATTTTGTACAACTTCAGCGTCATAAACAATCATTTAGAGGTATTAAGTCCAACATTACAGATAAATTTGCAGGTACGTAAAAAAGTTTAAGGGAGCTTCCTTCGTCAAAAGACCTTTATCTCTCCGATTTTGCTCAAATTTAGCACATCCTTATCAAATAGGGTCTAGATTAATATACCGAAAGTATTTTGCTAACCACTAGTTTTGGACATATTAGGGTGGCTCATTTTTCTCGTTTTTTAAAAAAAAGATATTTTTGCCAGATATCAAAAAAAAAAAAAACATTACCATAAAAATTGCTCACAAAATGCAAAAAAAGTAATCAATAGTCTAAAATTTAACCTTAAAAACTTACGGATTTGGGACCATAACGGAAGTCCGCTCGTTACTTTTCTGATAACTTTCAAAACTTCTGTTAAAATCATTCGATGGGCATTAATTTTATTAAAAAATCCTATAAAAATTATTAAAATATATTAAAAAGTCAAAAAGTTATAAAAAAAAAATTCTATTTCATCTTGGGGGGCAAACATCTCAGAGTGGAGGGGGGAGTAGCCAAAAATGTTATATGAACTTATGGCATTATTTTGAAGAAATCTGATCACTCCTAAGATATTTTGGAAACATTCTGGAACACAATTTAATACATTTGGGGGGTTGGAGAGAGCTTTGTTAAATTTTGGCACATATATATGACTTGTAAAAGTATTAAATTCAGGCCTACTTTGATAAAAAAAATATTTTCTGAAGCTGTTGACTATTGACCTCTATCGAACATTTTTTGCTCTAACTTCTACAAATCGTCTATGATACTGCAATACCGCTTAACGTCCAATTGCAAAACCGCGTAACGTCTAACTGCAATACCGCGTAACTAATGAAAGTAGCAAAATCAAGATTTTGCACAAGCGTGATCTACACAATAAATGGCGTATATTGAGTTAATATTTGTGAGAAATAACCATTTTAAAAAGCCTTTTAAGCTTTTTAAATTTATTATTTCTCATTTAAAAATTCATCAAGTAGGTCAGATATTTATTTGAAAACCGCGTTGACAACAATTTGACGTATGAATTTTTAATTGTATTTTTTAATAACGCATATACAATGGATTTATGCTTAGAAATAATAGAAAGTGAGGCAGATCCTGAGATGAAAATGCATGTAGATCCAGAGGACTGCAAGAAAATTAGAAAAAGGAAGAAAAAAGCCGATTCAACACAGTGGAAAAGGGAATTAAACAAAAAGCAGAGAATGATGGGCCAGGAATACACCGGGTTTAGAAAACAGAATGAAAAAATTGTCCAGGATGTATCAAAAGAAGAAAGGAAGTTAGGACCTGCATGTATATCAGAATATTGTAAAAATAAGAACGTATTCAACTGTAATATGTTTACAGAAAAGAACAGAGAAGATTTACTTAAAGATTTTTGGAAAATGACGTGGGGGTAGAAGAATGTGTTTTTATTATCAATGATAGACGTAGAAGGAACCATTAAGAAGAAGAAATTAAATGGAAATGTTTCGAGAAGATCCGAATCAAGAAAATACTACCTGAAAATTAACGATCAAAAGAAAAGGGTTTGCAAAAGTACGTTCCTTGACACACTCGGAATAAAAGAATGGACTATTCGGTATTGTATAAAAAATAGAGCTCCAAATAAACCAAAAGAAGAAAATAATGAAGACATAAAATTAAGTAATACTATTGGTATATCATTGTTATAATATTTTAGTTTAATAAATATTTTATTAGCCAGCTTAAAGTATAATATTTTTACTTTAAAAAGCGTTACTTATCTGTTAATCATTAATATAATAAGTTTTTCCTTCTCCTGTAAAATTTTGTTTCTAAACCTTACGCGGTTTTGCAGTTAGACATTACGCGGTTTTGCAGTTGGACGTTAAGCGGTATTGCAGTATCATGGACGAAATGTCAAATACTTTTTCTAATATTTTATAGGCATACTCCACCACTATATATGAGTTAACTGACAAAAAAAAATAAAAAAATCGAAGGGGGTGTATTTTGGGGATAGCATTTTTAATTTGGATCTAGTAGGATGCTATTGAAATGAAATTGGTGGTAAAATTTTTTCTTGGTAAAGAGTAAAATTTAATGTTCTTTTGATATATGGCAAAAATATCTTTTTATCTTTTTATCTTTTACACAAGTCCTGATATTTAGATTTATGTAAATCATGTTTTGGAATTTAAAAAAACGTCAAAAACGAACCACCTTAATATCTAGTCGTTTTCTAGCACAATCCTTTCGGTCTAGTAATCTAGAACCTATTTGATGAGGATGTGCCAAATTTGAACATAATCGGAGAGATGAAGGTCCGGCGCCATGTTGATCTGACGAAGAAAGCTCCTATGGTGATACAAAAACAAACTTTTTACTTTGCGATTGACATAAAATTTCTAATTTTTACTTTCTCCTAAGAAAAAGTATTGAGGTCGACTTAACATTTATTTTTTTTACTTAAATAGTCCTACTTTTTCACAATTCTTCGCATCTGTCGCCGACAGAGTCGGTATGTCTATCTGTCTGCCTGTCCAAAGTAATTATTAAATTCCATTTTATACAACTTTAGCGTTATAAACAATCATTTATTGTGGCTAGACAATTAAGTGACCCTTTCAACAAAAGAAAATACGTAATAAAATTAGAAAAATAAAATTCCCTATAACTAGCGTTGTTAATTTAAAGCTGCTAATTTTAAGCTGTTTCACTTTTAGAAATTGTTAAATCAATTACTTAAACTTTCCGTGTAAAAACTTTAAACCTTAACAGCTTCTTTCATCCATAAGCAACGTGAATTTAACGTTATACAGATCACAATTATCGCAGCCAATCCTAAAGCGAGACCTCGGCTTGTTCACTGACTATTTAACCAGGGTGGCTAGACCCTATTAGCAAAAGAAAGTACGTAATAAAATTAAAAAAAATATATCCATATAAACTAGTGTTATAACACTAGTAATATACATATTACTTTAAATCTTAAAGCTGTCTCACTTTTAAAAATTGTTAGATTAATTACTTAAACTTTCTGTGTAAAAACTTTAAGCCTTAACAGGTTCTTTCATCGATAAGCAACGTGAATTTAACGTTGTACAGATCACAATTATCGGAGCCAATCATGAAGCGAGACCTCGGCTCGTTCGCTGACCAGTTAAGTAGCGTGGCTAGACAATTAAGTGACCCTATCAGCACGAGAAAATTCGACAATCTCGGTTTTATGGCGAGAAAAGTCGTCCAGAAGGAGATGCAATATATGCTGGATATTCGGAATAGAATTCTGTTTAAAATAACGGCATTAGAGGTTTTACTCTTGCCGTTAAATAAGCAAGTCAACCAGTCGTTGTCGCACATGAAGACGATTCAGTTTTTTCTGGATAATCAAGGCTGGCAGATTGCTGAAAAGGTAAAATAAAATAGTACATATCTGTACCTCGTTTCTTAACCTTTTTATCTAGAAACTGAATCATTTAGCAAGCGGATACCCAATCCTTACTTTCTAACATTTGAGCCCGCTCCGGTGACTTGATGCATAACTGTATTAACCTAGTTTTGAGATATATCTGTTTAGAACTGAGGTACCGATATTTTAAAGCATTTTATCAAGTTTTCAATGCAGTGTGGCCCTATAAAAAAATACGGATTTAAAATCAATCAGTAATAGTACACGGTTCACCTCCAGGTGAATATTTATAAACTGAAAAAAAGCTTTTTTTCTATAGTATAGGGGAAAATATTCTTTTGTTTGTATCCCTATTTTGTAAATTTCAATGTAATTTTACTGCAGTCGTAACTGGGGGCTGCCCAACAATTATGTCATTTAAGAAATTCTTGATCCTTACTCATATTGGAGTTGATTTAAATAAACCAAAGGTTTAATTTATTAGAAAAAAGGCTATCCCTCCAAAAGTTGAATTTATTGTATTTTAAACATGCATATAGCTACAATTGATTCGAAATTGTTACTTAATTCAGACGTACAGTATCACAGTACAAGACAAGGACATAACCTTCTCAAACATAAAAACTTGCCCTGCAAATTTTTTTAACCCGGCGAGTATGTGGTGGGGTTAAAACCACCCATGACATATTATGTTATAACTTTTCACCACACACGCGCCGGGTTAAATAACCTTTTACAATAAACTGCCAATCGAACTAATATAAGAAACATAGCAAACTATAAATTGTTTAAAAACTCTATGAAATTATATTTCATTAATAAAGTTTTTTACACAATCAATGATTTTTTTGTTTAAAACTAGTATTTGTTTTTTTTTTTCGTTGTTTTTTTTTTAATTATTTACTTTAAAACAGCGTTAAAAATATCAACGAACAATGACATAAATTAATTAAATATGACTTGACGTGTTTTAATGTTTTTTTTTAATTTTTTATTTTTTGTGATAATTTTGGTCATAATTTGGTCAAAAAATAATGAGCGGTTCCCCCACATTCATAATAATTTGTTATATATGTAATTTTTTTCTTTTTTAATTGACTTACCATACGTAATTTATGTATCATTGATGGTGAAACAAATTATTTATTTATTTATATTTTAAACACAATAAATTAAACTTTTGGCGAGATAAAATTTTAGATATTTGGTTTAATTATGTCTTTGCTCTGGGTAATTCCATGGTAACTGTCGTTACAGCCGCAGAAAAACTGACACTTTCTTTTAGATATTTTATTATATTATTATTAAAGATTGTTTTTTTATTTATTTTTTTAAAGGCTGTTTGTGAAAAAATGATTTAATAAAATATTTAAAAGAAAGTGTCATTTTTTATGCTAGTTACATGGAATTACCCTTCTATGGGGGAAGAGTCAGTCACAAGTGGCACAGGGGGAAAGGGGTATCAAGTAAGAAGTGACTTCAGTTTTTAGTTAAACCAGAATTACTGTTAAAAAATGTCTAATAAAATTTTTATTTTAGTGGGGAATTTATTTATCAGTGACTATTTTTTTTTTTCGGGGCGCAAATATCAAAGTCAATGATGACACGGGCCCCGCGGGGGTCAAAATTTTTTTAAATTGCGGTGACATGTCACTCCAATAACTGCATAACTGTTGAATAGCCCCTTAACACTTTTTTAAACAGTAGTTAAGTAGTTAGCTAAAAAGTTAATGACTACTCTGGATTAATCTATATATTTTAATTGCAGACAAGCCGGGAATTCGTGATTCGAATTGAAAAATACCTGGAAGAATTGTATAGTCATGTTAATGGAAAATTAACCAAAGAAATAGGAAAATGTCGCTCGCTTTGGGAAATTTTCCACGCAAGCAGGTTTTTTATTTGCAAGCTAATTGTGGACCCAACGGTAATTTATAAACTCAGGGGCATACCAAAGGGGACGGGGTAGATGAGCCCCTCATATTCTCTTAAAAAGTTGGGTAATCTGGGTTAAATTTTAAAAGTTGGGAATCTGTTGTCTATTTTGTTATGTCGTTGTAAATAAAATGTTGTATATAAACTATGTTGTTATTCTGAAATCAGATTAGGGAACGCTCAAGTATTACGTAACGCAAATTGTACCAAAATTCATACACTTCATACCTCGGTTCTTGCGTTATTATAGATTATAGAGATTCATATTTTGGCTACTGCCCCGCTAATAGGGGGTGTGTTAGGGGGTAGCCAAAATATCAAATCTCTAACGCAAAAACCAAGGTATGAAGTGTATGAATTTTGGTACCCTTTGCGTTACGTAATACTTGAACGTTCCCTTACAGCTAAGTTGGGAAATCTAAGTTAGAATTTTCAAGTTGGAAATACCAACGACAATATTGTTGTAGTTGGTATTTCCAAGTTGGACATTAAATTTGAAGTTAGACTTCCCAACTATGTTGGTATTCTACAATTAGGCTACCAACTAAGTTGAGAAGTCTAAGTTAGAATTTTCAAGTTGAGGGTTTTTTCCAAATCTGGAGAGATAATAAACTTTTTTTTAATCCTTCATTTTTTATAAGGCTAAAGCTTATTTATTGGGGCTCTTCATGAATCTGTACTACTATATAACTGAATAAAATAAGTAAATAATTATAATTGGGAGATTTTGGTAGACCCAAATATGTACCTTCGGTACGCCTTTGGTTAAACTTACACAGTAAAAACCAATTCCCAAGTAAGATTAGTAGATTTAAATATCTCTCAACGGTCTTTTACAGTTAAAATTGCAAACAGTCTGTTTGCGGAATATTATGTACAGGGTGATCCAACCTTCAGTGCACAAGCGAAAAACAATTGGTTAAAAACTGCAACAAACATTGAAAATATTTTATTGAGGGGGGTTAAAAAGTATTAAAAATGGGAATTTTCGTCAAAATTTCTTAAAACAAATCCATCAATTCTTGTTTAATGATTAATTTTATGATACAAGAATGCAAAGTATACTTTTAAACTAATTTTAAATGATATAAATGAAAATTAAAAAAAAAATCTAAGAAAATCGTAAAATTAACAAAAAAATAAAAATTTGACACGTCCAGAAAAAATGTTTAAAAAATAAAAAATATTTGGTCAAAAAGAGAATTAATTAGGCTTTAAAATCATGTATCACACAAATCCTATTTCAATTAAAAGAAATGCCCTCCCTTCCCCCTAAACATATCAAATATGCACCACAAAATTATTAGGGTTATGTTATTTGCATGTTCCAATTTCAAGATGATATCTTTAAAAGTTAAAGAGGGCCGACTTTAGACACGCACTGTACCGTGCGGTCAAAAACTTACCCTCCCTCTTAACTTTTGAACGAGTTGAGATATGAACTTAAAATTTGGAATTTATAAATAGGACAACTATCTTTTTGCATATATTTGACATTTTTTAGCTCTTACAATATGGGCAGGGGGCATGGGTGGAAGTTTTTTAATGGAGATGGGGGTCGTGTGATATATCGTTTAAAGCTTATAAAATTTTTTATTTGACAATATATTTTTTATTTTTTTTAAATTAAAATGGGGTTTTCGTCAAAATTTCATCAAAAAAATCAAACAATTATTTAAAAATAAATTATTTCAGGTTGAAAAAACGTAAAATAATACTTTTAAACTAATTTTAGTTAATATAAATAAAAATTTATAAATGTAAGTGTTTTAGATTTAAAGTCAATATTTCAACTCGTTCAAGAGTTAAGAGGAAGGGTCACCTTTGGACCGCATATATATCAAAATGCAAAATGCTATGGTATTATTATATATTGTAATTTGATTTTTAAAAGAACGTTGTGATTTAAGTATAATTCGACCAGATTTTAAATTTTAAATTATTTTCTTCTAGAGGACTGAAAAGCTTTTTCTATGTTTCAGAATGGAATCTCGCTCTCCTGCTTTTTCTTGATTCTATTGTTCATTCTTCTCGCTCCGGTTGTCATCAAATTAGTCGAATTGTATAGAGATAGTAATGAAGATGCATTAACATCGATTTCACAAAGGTAACTTGGAGCTTACACAGTGACGTAACTAAAAATTGGCTTCTCGTGTGCAAAAAAATTTTGCGCCATGTCTTCTTCTTCTTCCTTTATTTTGGCCTTTTCTCAGTGAGATAATTAGCCAGATCCCTCTTAGTTACTCAATTCACCAAGAGTGGTTCTTGTCTGACTTTTTACCATGCCCACTACTGTTTTAATTATATAAAATTTCCAGTCTTCTGTAAGACCTTTTCTTTTTCTTTTCCTACTTTCCTTTTCGTGCTTACTGTTGGTTGTGTTAGCTGTTGCCAAGGCAGTTTTTTCTAATTTGTAATTATATTTGCGCATGCGCTAGTATATAAAAAATTTTGTACGTATAAAAACTTCTTCACGTGTTAGTTGCTTCCAAATCAAAATTTATCAGCATTATAAATGATTAAAAAACATAAAATTCCCTTCTTACTCCAATATAATCACATGTTCGTCATTTTACTGTACATCTTCCATACAATCACTATAAAATATATAAAATCGATTCTGGGGTATATCTAAGATAGCAAATAAATAAATAACTAATACTAAAAGACTTGATGCTAGAAGATTAAACGCTTATAACGTATTACTAATTCCTGCCGAAAGTACATATTACTCGTTGCACGGATGAAAAGCAACTGGTTTGCGCCATGTCATGGTTCGTAGAAAATATAACAGAGAGGGTGGCATACTCGTGCAGGTGATACGGGAGGAGAAGTGAGGATTGGTCGGGACTTTCGATGACGTATGCGAATGTCGGTGCATTGTTGTCAGATGCATGCGCTATATATTGTTTGTTTACAGTTCTTTACGTTTTTATATATTTTCTTTGGTTTTTGTTTTTAATTATTGTGCCTTTTTTTATATTACTTGTGTGTGTGTTTAGATCGTTTAATTGTTAACTAAATATAAACAAAGCTAAGCCTGGCAGCATTGCGTAAGATAGCTATACAAAATTAAATGGCTTGAAAGAGATGGATAATTTAACGTTCGCTGATTGGTGGGAAACAAAATGTTACGAAGAAGTTATGTTATATTTTCTACAAACCCTGGCCCCCTGGGTATAAAATTTTTTGTGTGGCAGTATTAACTTTTTGATTCTTTTTTAATCAGTAAAAAATAAGTGAAGTTCATAAAAAATAGTTTTAATTTGAAAAGTAAATTAATTTATAAAAGTTTTTGATAAAATTTTTCGATGTGATCACAATGTTGACGTTTAGTTGTGCACCGCAGGCGATTTTTTTCTTAGAGTTTTTAAGCTTATCAATTTAGAAACACCTCAGAAATTGCAAAGTAAATTAATTTATAAAATCTTTGAATAAAATTTTCCTGTCATAACTTTATTGGTTTGGTTTGGACTTTTATATAGTATGAAATTCGGCAAAAATTTACAATTTTCATTTTAAGTTCTAGTACCGTGTTAAAATCACCATAAGGCTGAATTATGCAACTAGTGTAATGTTAGGGTGGTCCAAAATATTTTTTATTTACTTAATATTTTCTATTTGTCGTGTTTAGAACGCCCTTAGAGTAAAAACTTATATAGAAAACCCTAAGTGATACTTTTAGTTCCCTAAAAACCCTAAAATCATGCAAATATTGATAAAATTCGTATAAAATCAGTCCTACGCTACTCGAAAAAAATAAATAAATATTTTGATGAGATTTTTGTTAAAATGTTGGCGCTTAGATCCCAAACTCGTTGCGTAGATTAACGTAATATTTTAAAATAACTAAAACGGGTTTATATCGAGGGGCTGACCGCGTCTGAAATTTGTACAAAAGAGTTCCTTTTTGCAAAGAGTTCCTCAGAGTTCATTTGGAGTTCCTCAGAGTTCCTTCAGAGTTTCTTGGGAGTTCCTCCTATGTTCCTTAAGAGTTCCTCTCTGGAAGGGGTAATTTTTGGCAAATATTCCGTAGAAATTACCGCGCTATGCAAGCACTACTGCCAATAAGGCACCCTCAAAAAAAAGCTTTGTCCCTGACGGTTTCAACCAAACTTGTAGCCCCTACAAATAAATAAAAAGAAATTGGCGCCCAAAAAAATACCTTCATGAAAAAAAGCTTTTTCCCTGACAGTTTCAACCAAAGCTTGGCGCCCCTAAAAAAAATGAAGTTGGCGCCCAAAAAATACCTTCTTCATGAAAAAACCCTGACGGTTACTACCAGAAGACTTGGCGCCCCTTCAAATAAAAAATGGCACCTCAAATTTACCTTCAAGAAAAAAAAGCTTTGTCCCTGACGTTTACTACCAACCAAACTTGGCGCCCCTTCGAAACAAAAATTGGCGCCCCGAAATTCCCTTCGAGAAACTTTGTCACTGCCGGTTTCTACCAAACTTGGCGCCCTTCAGAAAGAACAAAATTTGGCGCCCCAAAATTACCTTCAGAAAAAAAAGCTTAGTTCCTTTTTGCAAAGAGTTCCTCGGAGTTCCTCTGAGTTCCTTCGGAGTTCCTTCGGAGTTCCTCCGGAGTTCCTCGGAGTTCCTCCAGAGTTCTTCAGAGTTCCTCCAGATTTCCTCCTGAGTTTCTTTAGCTTGTACAAAAGATTTCCTCGCGCTCAGCCCCTCGGTTTATATAGAAAAAAAAAGTGACATTAAATTTTTTTTATTTAATATTTATAATTCGTCAGTAGTACAGTAATAGAAAATGCACTTTTTCGGAATTTAGGGGTAATTTCGGGGCCTTGTTGGCGCGGGTTAGAAACTTTTGATCAGGCTAAGATTTTGCAGGCTTATTTTGATACTCAAAAAGAAAAAATATACCCAGATATCAATAGAGTCACTTCATCTTAGTCTTACTTTGTTCTTTCGTTCTCTTTCGTTAGTTTTCGGTTTTTGGACTTTTCTCCTTCCGGGTAGCGCCACACAATAAAAGAGCATCGCACTTCCCCTCCTTTACCCTTAAGCTTAGGGGTACGATACGTGGATTTTTTTTTTGGCTAAAGTACCGCAATTTTGTCAAAAAGAAACGCGCTATGTCTTGCTTTGGCAGCCCCAGAAATAATTTCTGACATTTAAATTTTGTAATTTTGGACATCTATCAAATTTTAAATTACTTTAAAAAATGTTTAATTTCTTAACGTAATACAAATGTAAAGTATATTTTGGTGTAAAAAGTTATAAAATACATTAATGTACTAAATAGGATCCCAACATTCAATATTTAATTAAAATTATTCTACAAAGCCTGAAAATAAACTGCACTCATGGAATAATATAATATTGTGAAAAGGTACATTTTTAATAATAATTGATCATTTTTATACTGCAATAAACGACTTATTTTAATTTTAGAGAAACATGCCATGAATGGGAGAAGAGCTTTCATATTTTTAGTATTCTACACATATATTTTTGCACATAAATACTATATTGGGTTAAAACAAGAATTAAAAGGTTAATTTAATTAACATTTCGAAAAGACAATTCCTAATATACTATATATACTATAGTACAAGGGCGATTATTTTCACTCAGGAGGTGACCAACATTTAATGACGAATCGCATGAAATAGATCCCAATTTAAAAGAAAAATAAGGACTGAACAAATAATATGAATACTTTTTATAGTTTTAAATTAATTATATTTTTTTTGAAATTTAAGAAAATTATTAGTAATTCTAGCCACATGTTCCAATCTTACGCTACTCAGGACTAAAATTATTTTGTAATTCTCAGTTATTGAATATAAATTATTATTATAAAAATAAACTATAATTTTATGTAATTAAGCATACTTATTACATAATATTACTACATTAAATTTTAATTTTAAGAGTTGGCAAAGTTGCATTGAAGGGGGATAATACCCCAAGTGGTACTGTGCACAGTAATGCCTGATAATATCACTTGCACCCAGACCAAATGCCCATTGTGCATACTACCTTCTATGGACCACCGGCTTATAGCGACTTCCAAACCACTGTCTTAAGGCACAGATAAATTTTTTGTACAACAATTCTTAAAGTAGTCCCTATTCTCCCCTTAACCGATAGGTTTCCTTCTTTTATAGAAATTGAACAAAGTATTATTTCTGCTCCCTAGCTTAATTTAAGGCAAGTAGAATTAAATTTAATAATTTATGATAATTCCGCAAAAAGAGCATCCTTACTGTATAGTCGGCCACAATTCTCCATATCACAGGGTTTTAAAATATTCTTATATAATATATATTATGTTTACAAAAATATTTTACTTTAGGAAATAGAAACAAAATAAAGAAAGTTAAATTTTCGTTTGGACTTTTTGGAAGGTCAATTGAGGAAAGTCAATAGTTGCTCGTTTGTGAGGTGAGGTGAGCTGGTGCTATATGGAGTGACTATACTTCAGTTCAAAAAATGCTTTTAAATCCTCTTATATTATTGCTAAGATAATACATAATTTTCTTACCTTAGTATTTTATTTAATAGATAAGTATATTTTTTAGATTTTTAATGGGAATTAGGGTTTTAAATCTTACTTATAAAACAATATTTATAAAATTCTATTCTACTGACACCTGCCTAAATCAAAAAATTTACATTGTCAAATCAATGTAATAGTGTTGCCGTCTTGAGTTAATGAAGGCTTCTACATATATTTTTTTAAGCTCCGGCACCGGAACCTTATAAAATGAAATTCCAAATCTCGTATCCCTAAGCTTAAGGGGAAAAGAGGGGAAATTTTCGATTTTCATTTGTTGTGTGGCGCTGCCCGAAAGGAAGAAAAAAACGAAAACCAGAGCAAAAACGGACCAAGTATAGATGAAGTGACCCTATATATCAAGGTTTTTAAATTTTATAAAATTATAAACACTCGGGCTGGTTTTATACGAATTTTATCGATATTTGCGTGATTTTAGGGTTTTTAGGACCAGATTTCTTGTTGTATCAATCATATTTAGGGATTTACCAACTATATCAACAGAAAAATATTAAACAATAAAAATATAAATAAACAGCTGGATAAATGGTTTTTACAACCAGTTTTGAATATACTAACCAGATTTCTGTAGGTATGTTTTAACTAATTTTCTGAATATATCTTAAAATTAATAGTTGTAAAGTTTATTTGTTGGGCAACTATTTAGTTTTTTCATTGTGAGTTTAATTTACTGCGAAATACTCAATTATTCAGCAGAAGAGGTAGAGCATAGGCTTTCGGCGCATACAAATTTTTGGTTTGGCTCTGATGGCTAGGGTTGCCAACTCTGAATCATTAAAATAAAGGACATATGCCTCTAAAAAATAAAAAAAAAACAAAAACGCTTTTTTTGCTGAAGTCCCTCTATTGCAGAATATCGTAAAAAAGGCAAAAAAATAACAGACTCTTTCCACAGCTTTGTATACGAGACTGATGGCGATGTGCCCGACACAGGTGGGCAGAGCGCCGCGTCGTACCAACTCCCTACCACGTCTATCTTTGCTTAAGCATTAAGGCACAGTTATGCGTACATAACTCAAAAATTTGTTTCAAATTAAAACCTAAAAGCTTTATTAAAATTATTAAGTGTATTTTTTACACTTGATCTTTAAAAACAATTGCGACACATAGACCTAAAATATATTATTATAAATAAATGTCTCACATTTTTTAAGATCAATTCTAAATTTAAAGGACATTTAGCATCTTTTAAGGGTTTTTTAAAAGACAAGGGACAGAAGTAGAAAGAAAGGACTGTCCGTTGAAACAAAGGACGGTTGGCAACCCTACTGATGGCAGCCATTATTTTTTTTTCTTACCCACAATAATAGTAAAAATAATAATGGTTTATTTCGATAAGATTTACAATAATAATGCTATGTCTGTCACATGCTCAAAACACTATGAATTTTTAAATCGTAAAATCGTTTTAAGAAATTTCAAGGGCCTTTTTTATAGTTGGTAATATATCCCATCCGAATCGGACAATTTAAATTTCCACCAGCAAAAAAAATCAGTCTCAAAGACCTAGGTGCATAATAAAATAATTTTTAATATAGGCCATCAAGAAGCACCATTCATATTCAGGATGATAGGCAGTGGTCCACACAGCATACAGAGTAAGTTTTTAAAGTTTTAAAGGCTCATAATTCAAATTTTGACCCTTCCTTAAGAACATTCTAGATCAAATTCTTCTACACACAGAGAAAATATTTTCTAAAATAAATTACACTGGTCTACAAATCTGAAGATTTCTCTAACTGAGATTCCAGAAATAGGTTTATACTAATTTTGGGTCGCTGAATCCAAATCCGAAGGCCGTTTGTCTCCATCACCCTCAAATTTTTTGATATTATAAAAAAAGTTGAAATTACGAAAATTGATTTTGTGTAATTACAAGAAAGTGCTTTGACTTATCACATTAAAATTAAGTACGGTTAATAGTGGTAATATAAGTTATTTATTCCCCTACTTACCCAAAAATACAATTGTGTGTATGTCAGAGGCGTGCGTTCTAAAGTGTTTCTGTAATATATTTCTCCAACAAAATTTATGTTTAAGAATTTTACAATTTCGATAAAAAATGATTATTTATTGATTAATTTTACGTAAAAAACATATTGGACCCTTTGATCAAAGGTCAATAGTTTTCGAGAAAAATAGGTTTAAACATATCTCTGCAAGTTCCACTAAGAAGAAAACTGCTGCCAACAAGATAATACTTTCCCCTATAGGTCTAGGTTTATTAAAATACCTGACATAAACCTAATATTTTAAAAAATACAACAAATTGTTGTCAGTTCAATTATTATTTTAAATACTTGTCATCTTTTATTTAGTTTCTTTAAAGCTAAATATAAGAAATTTTATTATTTAAACAAAGCATTTTTCCGTGATCCAAGTGTTTACTTCAGTTCAGAAAAACATTTAATTTAAGTACCTAACATGCTTGCGGATAATATCCTCCAGATATACAAACTTTTGAATTACTTGATTTAAATATTACCTACTTGTTTTTAGTAATCATTTCTCTGCGTGTACTCTTATTTTTTAGTTTAAATTTAAATATAAACAGGATATTTTTTATAACCAAAGAGAACATACCTTAAATAGACAATTCAAATACCCTTCAAATGATGTATCATCCACTTTCTATTTAAGGTTTTTCCCACCAATATATGTCATGTCATGTCAATCTAAATTTTTTTAAACAATTTACAAATGGGTAGAAAGTTCCATATACCATAACAAAAAATTATAAAATTGTTAACGAATGAATAGTATATGGTATACATTAAAGAAAATGCACGAAAGTCCAAACCAGTGGCGACGCTAAAATGGATATGGAAGACTTTCAGATTTTTTAAATATTTGAATTCAAAATTAATGGAGAGCTTAAATCTACGCGTCGTTCAGGCAAATGCAATCGAGTGCGGAAAAGGACCTCTTTCCGCACTTGTTAGGAAAATAGCTATTTCGATTTAATTTTGTTTTTTTTTTATATTTGATATGCCTCAATAAGAAGAAAAAGAAAATAAAAAATAAAACAATTTTTTTTTTAGTTTTTGCTCGAGTTTTTGTTTCCTTAGAGTTTCAGGAGAGGTATATTATACTGAATTAAATTTGCATATTTGTTTGCATACATGGAAAGTCTATAAAAGTATTATTTACTATTGCCTTAAAGAAAAAATAAAGTCACAATTATTGTGATACTATATGATATATTATTTATCCTCATCCTCCAGGGTATTACTACAATAATTGGTCTGTCAGAACAACAAGGTTTCAACTGACATTGTGACATTGCAGTAATTGTCAGTATATTTTTTTATAATAAATTTAAAATGCTTCATCTTGAAAAGTTAAAACTTTTTACAGATATGGATTGCATTATTTTCGTTATTTGTACAAAATTTTAAATTTATAAGTAAAATTAAAATTAAAATTTATCTTACAAAATATACTGACAGTTACTGCAATCTCACAATGTCAGTTGAAACCTTGTTGTTCTGATACGACGAATTGTATAGTTCTCCGCATGAAATAAAGGCTCCGACGTAAGGCAGAGGAATCATTCTCTCTCTCTTCTTTCCGTCAAGAGCGTTATAAGGCGTGAGTGCCTACATTGGGCCTCCCACTTGCACACACATTCCAAACATATTTCCCATAGCCACAGATCCGTGCGTCAAACTATAGTATATTATTTATCATGGCATCGCTTGGTTTCTTTTTGCATATCTACGTCTAATTTCTCCTGCCATACAGATACTTTTAATATTTTTTGGGCAATTTATTTATATGTACTTAAAAAGGTATATTTTAAAATATTTGTGTAGATTTTATTCATTTATCTCACGAAATGTAGTTTTTAGAGGAATTTTGGTTATTGACTACAAAATATTAAATTATGTCAATTTCTTGACTTGACATGAAAGAAAAATCGCTACATCGGAATGATCATATTTCCCTGGGTAAAATTAGTCATTCATTATGAAGTCCGATAATGATTACACAGCCCCACAAAAAAAAAAGTCCGGATCTCTAGACCAGACATGTGTATCCTTATGTATTTTGGCCCGCTGAATCCGAATCCGAGGTCAGAAAAAGCCCTACACCCCAGGAATTGGCCCCAGAGGCCGAAAATGGCCGCTGAAAGGTGTGAAACGGGAATTCCGGCATGACGGATGCTCAGGGCAGGTTGAGATTGCATTCTCAAGGCAAAGTCGAATTAGTGGGTAACCGAGCTTAGATCCGACAGGCATCGCGGCCCCTGAGGCCGGAAAATGGGCCCCTGGGGGCCGAAAAATCGAGATTTTCACGTCGGGATCGCAGCACTTCGATTTTCTTGTAACTTCAAACTGCAGCAACGTAAAAAGGCTGGAACCTCTTCCAGGCCCATTGAAATTCACACCCAGGGTCCGAAAAACGGGCCCTCAGGGCGGGAAAATCAAGATTTCCACGTCGTCATCACGGCACTCAAATTTCTATGGACTCTAAAACTCACGGAAACACTGGCAATGTAGCAACATTTCGAGGCCCATTGTAATTCATGCCCAGGCCCAGAAAATGGACCCTTAGGACCAGAAAATCAAAATTTAGGACCAGAAAATCAAAATCAAATGAAGTTTCAAGAAAATCCAAGTACTGCGATCCCGACGTGAAAATCTCGATTTTTCGGGCCCCAAGGGCCCATTTTCCGGCCTCAGGGGCCGCGATGCCTGTCGGATCTAACCACCGTTAGCCACTAATTCGACTTTGCCTTGAGAATGCAATCTCAACCTGCCCTGAGCATCCGTCATGCCGGAATTCCCGTTTCACACCTTTCAGCGGCCATTTTCGGCCTCTGGGGCCAATTCCTGGGGTGTAGGGCTTTTTCTGACCTCGGATTCGGATTCAGCGGGCAAAAATACATAAGGATACACATGTCTGGTCTAGAGATCCAGACTTTTTTTTTTTTTGTGGGGCTGTGTTATCTTATACATAAAATTTCTCAAATCTTAAAATAAAAATAGGACTTTTGGACACTTACACAGTCTCTGTAACACATAGTGCGCCGTTCAAAAGTTAGAGGCACTGTACCATTTAAAAGAATAACCCTGTATACTATACAGGGTGATTCAGAAATAAGGAACTTTTTTCATATTTTTGGACCTAGAATCGCCCCTTACAATTTTGTAACTTATTTCTGATTCATCCTGTATAATAAAGCGTAGATATAATAAAACCATGTTGTAATGCTGACCATGATTTTTTTAGATCTCCAGAAATTCCTTTATGCCTCTCTGGATCAGAAGGAACGGAACCTATATCGGCATGGATTCCTGGGCCCAGGTTAGTTTATACTTTTTGTTTTTTTTTTTCTGAAATGGGTACTACCACTACTACGAACCCAAATATCATAATTAAAATTAAAATGTTTTAGGATATTAGCTATCATTAAAATTAAAATAATAAAATAAAATACCTAAACGCAATAAACTTTTTTTTATTCAACTAAATTTTTATTTTCAGAGAAGAAGATATCTACTACCCCTCACCGCCTAGGTAATAAAATACAGAATACAAGAGAAGAGAGAGAGAGAGAGAGAGAGAGAGAGAGAGAGAGAGAGAGAGATTACGCTTTTATTGACTATCTTTTAGCATACAGGGTGTATTTAAAATAGGGTCGGAAATTTTAACTGGTGATCCTACATGATAAAATATGACAAAAAGTTCCTATAAACATATGTCTAAAAATGCGTCATAAGGGAGCTACGCCCCTTTGAACTTGGCTAAAAAAATCGGTTTTTATATAATAACTCAGGAACCCTTTGAGATATATTAACGAGGTTTTGCACGTGAATTAATCCTAATAAGGCCCATCTTTGTATGTCATTTTCACGTACTTATTTAAACCAGGGGTGTGCGAAACGGGGGGGCCTTATCAGTTTTTTGTCCCAAACTTTTTTCTGTGTAACTTTTTTGCAATTTTATTTTTGAAATATGATTTCCGAGGTCAAAATACATAAAAAAGGTACTCTTGTTGTAATACTGTAGGATTAACCGTTTTCGAGAAAAATTCATTTGAAGTTGAAATTCCACGGTTTGAGGACGAAAAATTAAATACTAAAATGTTGAAAACCAAAATTTTAATGATGTGGGGCGAATGAACATTAAAAACTAAGAAAAAAACCTCATATACGGGTACTTCCAAAAATGAATCCTAATGGAGCTATGGTCTTCTAAATATGCACCATTTTTAAAGGGCTAAAGGTAGATTTAAAAGTGTTTTTTCGACCTACATGCATGGAAACTTTTTTTCTTAGTTTTTGATCTAGAATAACATAGCATAGCATCATTAAAATTTTGGTTTTCGACATTTTAGTATTTAATTTTTCGTCCTCGAACCGTGGAATTTCACCTTCAAATGATTTTTTCTCGAAAACGGTTAATCCTACAGTATTACAACAAGAGTACCTTTTTTATGTATTTTGACCTGGGGAATTATATTTCAAAAATAAAATTGCAAAAAAGTTACACAGAAAAAAGTTTGGGACAAAAAACTGATAAGCCCCCCCCGTTTCGCACACCCCTGGTTGAAATAAGTACATGAAAAAACCTCGTTGATATATCTCAAAGGGTTCCTGAGTTATTAAATAAAAACCGATTTTTTTAGCCACTTTCAAAGAGGCGTAGCTCCTTTATGACGCATTTTTAGACATATGTTTACAGGAACTTTTTGTCATATTTTATGATGTAGAATCATCTGTTAAAATTTCCGACCCTATTTCAAATACACCGTGTATATTTGATACTTTTAGCTCTTAAAATGTGGGCAGGGGCGCATGGGGACATTTTTTTTTAAATAGAAAGGGGGGTCGTGTGATACATCATTTTAAAGCTTATGAAATTCTTCATTTCACTATATATTTTTTAATTTTTTTAAACATTTTTTTTTTTGGTTTAAAAAAGTCCAAACGAAAATGTGTATTTTTGTCAAAATTTCTCTAAAAAAATCGAACAATTTTTTAAAAATGACTAATTTCATGATGAACAAAACGTAATATATAAAAAGTCCAATAGAGATTTTTATTTACTTTGAAATAATGTATCACACGACATTCCTTTCCATTAAAAAAATGTCCCCCATTGCCCCCTGCCCACATTTTAAGAGCTGAAAGTATCAAAATTATGCTAAAAGATGTTTTAGTTGTCTTATTTAAGAGTTCTAAACTTGAAGCCGATATCTTAACAGGTTCAAAAGTTAAAAGGGGGGTGACTTTTGGACCGTCCAGGGCGCGCCCTGTATATATTTTTTTTGAAATGATCATTTAACCTTTTAACCAGAATAACTGTTGCTAACAAAACAATACTTCCCCCTATAGTAGGCATATATGCTTATGCATAATCAATAGTTCTCAGTAAAATTAAAAAAAAAACAAATGAAAAATAAATTCAAACAAGATATTTATATCAGAAAAATTTTCATAAGATCATTTTTTAACCTTTTTCGACTCTCTTCGGGGTCGTCCACAAATTACGTTTTTAGTGGTTGGGGGATTGTTGGAAATCTTACGATATGTAAAAATTTGACTAAATCTTAACTTAGGGGGTCAAAATTCCTTAAAAAGTACCCTAAGTAATTTATGCATAACCTAGGTTTTTTACAAAGCTTTCCACTCTATCTGCTTTCGTAACTATAGGGGAAAGTGTTTTTTTTATTGGCTGAAGTATTTCTGAATAAACCTGTACATATTTCGTTTTATTTTTCTTTATTTTTTAGACCTCCCCAAATACCGCCTGCAACGAGAGCGAGGACTTCCAGATCAACAAGGTAATACATTTATTTATTAATTACGGTTATTATATTCGTATTAATAAAAAATACTGCTGTCAGTAAAAAGAACAGCCATTTTGAATGAGCGAGAATACTTTTTCATCAAAAAAAGTAATGTCCAGAAACAATTTATTACATTTTGTGGAGAGAGTGAAGAGTCATGGAAAAAATGATAATATGTAGCAATTTTTGTGTAATTTTATTTTCATTTTAATTTGAAAAACAGTGAACTATATTTTTTATGTAATTTTATTTTACTTTTTTATGTGGTTTTTAAATTATTTTTCTGTTGTGAATAATAAGAAAGTTATGTCTAGATTTTTTTTTACATTTTGGGGGAGAGGGAGCACTGGTAAAAAACGAGAATAACATTTTTTATGTAGTTTTATTCAACGTTTTATGTAGTTTATGAATGTTTTTTTAATTTTAAATAATAAAAAAAATAAGACTAAAACAAAAATTCAAACCCCCTTTTAAGCCCCTTCCTCCCAACCGATTATGCTTAAATACGAATTTGTCCAAGATTATAAAAAAATGCATCTGCATACCAAATTTCAAGTCGCTAGCTCAAAGCGTTCTGAAGTTATAGTGGATACAGACGGACAGACAGACAGACCGACCGACTGACTGACAGACCGACAGACAGACAGACATATTTTTTTTTGCTTATTTTTATTTTTTTCGAAGTTTTAGAAAAAAATAACATGATTTAGCAAAAAAAAAATTTCACAATAGTTTTTTTTATGAGATAGTAAATATATTTACTTTTTCTTAGGACATTTTTTAAAGATTTTTGCCCCCCACTCTATGTAAGATATTCTAAGATTTTCCTATGCGTCCTGAACATTTATACATAAACACTCAAGTTATGTGTAATGTTTGTAAGTTATATGATATAATACTTGTAGTTGTAATCTTCTTTGTATTGTATTAAATCAAAAATATTTAAACAATTAAACATAAAAAAATATTAAAACTTGCTGTTGTTAATGTAGGTTTATTTCTGGCATAAGGAAAATATTCTTTACAAGACCCTTCTGCCCGCTTCTCCTAAAAATCTTACGTTATTTGTGCATGACCCCTTAAAAAAACATAAGAATAAAAACTAGAGGTTTATAAGCACAAAATTTTGACTAAACAAAAATTTGTTTTTTTAGTTAAATATTTTAATTAAATGCATAATATAATAATAATAAAAAAAATAATAATAATAATAATAATTATATAATATTCACAATTTTTCTCACATTATAATTTAGGGAACGTTTAGGTATTACGTAACGAAAATTTTGATCATTTTGGACACCCCCCTAGGAGCGTTACGTAATACTTGAACGTTCCCTTAGGTATTAACCTTAAATTTATATATTTCTAAGACGATCCCGTGAAGATATGGTGGAAACTGACGAACCAGTTTGGAGTGTTGTGTAAGTAAGTTATTTGTAATTTTTAACCCTTTCGGCCCTAGTGGTCACGTATGTCTTAAACATATACTGGATTGCTAATTAATTAACCTCTAGTATATAGAAAAGTCGCCTAATTTCGGACAACATTTACAATTTATCCGATATTTAATAGGCGGTATTACTTTTTGATATTTTTTTTATATAACAAAATGCAACTTATAAGTTATAAGTTAAACAGGCAGATTAATAACTGGCACCCCAAAATTTAAGAGGTGATTCTACATCCAAAACTATCAAAAAAAAAGTTCGTATAAAGGTTGGTCCGGGAATGAGCTCTAAGGGAGCTACAGCCCTTTAAAATTGTAATAAAAATAATGTTTTTAATTAATTACTCTGTTACCCGTTAAGCTAGAGATTTAGATGTTTTGGTGAAGAATACTTTACTACTCAGTTTTAAATGAAGAAACACCCTGCATCATTAAAATTTTATTGATGCTCTTATTTGTTCCCCATTCAATGTCATCTTCGAAGGGTCGTAGCACCCTTAGGGGTCATTTCCGATCACCCTTTATAGAAACTTCTTTTCATATTTTTGGATGTAGAATCGCCTCTTAAATTTTGGCACCCTGTATATTATAACGAACAAATTTATTACAGTTTGTTTTTTCCAAAAAACACGCTTAAAAAAACTTTACAGTGGGTTAGGCTAAATGTGACACCCAGGGTAATTGTGACATGTCCTGTTATAATTCTTCTTAACTAGTTTATATCCAATCCAACCCTGGCATTAGGTTTTTGACAGTATTAAATATTTCGCATAAAATTTCGATTTTATTTAGAAGAATTATAACAGGACATGTCACAATTACCCTGGATGTCACATTTAGCCTAACCCACTGTACGCATTTTTGTGTATTTGAAAAAGGGTTCCTGTAATTTTGGAAATATTCCATTTTTCAAAGGAGATCTGTATCCCATTGCTTATGTTTCTTGTTATTTCTTGACATTTTGTTCTGCAAATAAAAAGTAATTTAATCTCGAATTTAATCATTAAGCAGCTTTTTACGAATACTATACGACTAGTATAAATATAAAAATTTAGTTTGACTTTTCGCTTTGCATAAAAGTAGCTTTCTGTTTACCTCTGAAATTAGAAAACCATCCGAAATTAGGCGTCTTTCGTATACTGCCCGACTAAGCTAAAAAGCAGTGACACCATTTGCCAATAGCAGCGTTTTTAAAAAATTACATCAGAGTTGACAGGAAAACGTCGCTATGCGATAAATGGAGTTACTGCTTTCTAGCTTAGTAGGGCAGGATAGCTATAGAATTTCTATAATAGAAAATATGCAAAAAATTTGATTCGTTTGGATTTGCACATGCGGCAAAGTATTTAAATACTAATAGAAATTTCTTTTAGCATTTATTTGCAAATGTGAAACATATTTAAATAAGTTTGTATTGGCACAAGTGAAATATAATTTTTTCTACAGGTGTTAGAATGTAGGCAAATACACACACATGAAACATAGAATGGATCCATTCTACTTCTAGATACGGTATAACTATCAAGTGTTAGAATAAGCACATGTGGTGCCACTAGGGTCACTCGATAAGTTGTTGCATTGTCTAGTTGATGTGTTTTGCTGGTTGGTTGGTTTGGGTTTTTTATGCGAAAACTTACAGAAACCCAAACGGCTAACAACCAAAACACTAGACAAAGTAACAACTGGTGTCCCTAGGCATCTTGTCTTGTCTATAAAAATAGGGGAAACTGTGGAAAAATTAAAAAATATATACCGGGTGTCACAGATCATATGTACACCCCCCTTATCGTCTGTATTTGTAAAGATTAAATTTTCAAATTTAGTATCTATAACGTACTTGAGGAACCTCAACTTTTGACACATAAAATAACATTTTGCTTGGTTTTACCGGAATGGTTGCCAACATTCACAAGTGCGACATCTAAATGCCTTACATTTTTGGAATCTGTACAGTTTTCTGAAAATACTGGTGTCCAATAATTACCAATTTTAATTAAAAACTAAAATTGTAAAAATAAAAAAATGGTATTTATTCCACTTGTATAAAAAGTTAATGGATAGATTCCACATTTCTTGCACTTTTAAATGTTATCATAGACATACAGCACACCCAATTATACTTTATATATAAACAATTACGTAATATTTGAAGAGCCCCTTAAAATAAATAAAAAAATTTAAAAATAAAAGATAACATAGTTATCATATCGTTAGTTACAATTTTTATAACATTGTAAAAGTATTCAAACTGATTTATAACAATTTACAGCAAACTTGATGCAATAATAATTTAATTACTTAACAGAATAAACTAAAATGCAAATTATTTTTAATCCGGTGCTGGTCCATATATACAACCAATTTCATATTTATTCCAGCTGCTTTCTGGGACACATTGTATACAATTTGGGTTAGTTTTTGGTTTAGGATAAGTCGGTTAGGTATTGTTGTGTTCATATACAGAAAGTCCAAAATGCAAATATCAGATTTTCAAAATTATTGGTTCTTCATAAACTTTTAATAGGTCATATTCGTGAATAACCCTGTATACCTAAGTACTAAAAATTGAATATTTTTTTACAGGACACAAAGAAGATGGGTTTAGACGATACAATTTAAAAATAAAGCACTGCTCTATAGATAGGTATATATTTTAAAAAATATAAAATTTTTATTGTTCTATTGTTAATTGGATTTAAATTACGTATATTTTTTATTAAATTATTATAAAATTAAATAGTTTTTTTTATGCATAACACAGCTTCGCAAAAAAATTATTGTTTTTTGTAGTCTTTGACGATGTTTCAGCTATCAAAAATATCTAAAAATCAAAGCGCTTGGTTCTATAGTCCCAACAAAGGCTTTTTCCACAAAAATGTCCAAAAGTTCTGCAAATTGGTAAAGATGTAGTTTAGACATTTTTGATAAACGTGCTTAAACAACTAAAGGTAAGCTTGCGTCGCCATCTTAGTTCCAAGGTACGCTTTTGGAGTTTTTTGCAAATAACTTCTAGTCGAATAAAAAAAATAAGTAGGTAATTATAAAAAAGAAATCTTATAAAATTCTCTAAAACAACTTTTTTCTAACTTACTTAGTTTTTGAGAAAATGAGAAAATGGTCAAAAATTTTCCGATATCTTGATTTTAAGAAACACTTTTGGACTGTTTTGCAAATATCTTTTAAACAGACAATATTAAAAAAAAAAATAAGTTATAAAAAATAACGCTTATAAAGTTAAGTAATAAAATAGCCCTAAAATTATTAAGAAAATACATTGAATATATATTTAACCTAGACCTTTAATGAGAACGAAAGTGGTCCACTCCGCAAGCTGTATGAATTGTAATTATTGCGGATGAATATAAAAGTATCGGCTTTTTGAATTTTCGTCAGTTTCTCACCGGCAACTCTGTTCAACAATGGCATTTAAAGTAAGTTTTTAAAATGTTTTTAAATTTGAAAATTATAATATTTATTTTATCTATGTTCCACTTAACCCTTAAATTCGCAATTTTTCATACCCTGATAACACACTTCATCCTAGGAAGGTTTTTTAATCGTTCCATTGAAAAGGTTCTTAGCATAATGCTGTAAACATGCTAAGCATGTTCTTAAAAGGTGCACTGCTGTAGTAGCATAAGTGCTTCTATTCTAAACATTTTTAGCATGATTAGAGTATTTTGCTAAGAATATTCCCAATACATATTCTTAAAATATTCTAATGGGAATATTTTTAGAATATTGCTATAGTACACATGCTAAGCATGATTAGAGTATTTTGCTAAGAATATTCCCATATACATATTCTTAAAATATTCTAATGGGAATGTTTTTAGAATAGTAATATGGCGTCTATATTATTTTAGTTTTATTAGGTTAGAATTACAAATATTCTTAAAATTGTTGTTAATAACGTAAATTTTACCCTTGGGTAGTAGAAATGGATGTATTTTTAGACATAAAGTGATCATTATATAGTTTTAGACAAAAAATTAAAATTATTATTTTTTGAAATGATAATTATTTGCTTAAATTGAAAGTTTTTGCCCGATTTGTATATTTAGCTTTTTGATTTTTGGGGAATAGGGCTTTGGATCTGACTAAAATTGTTATCTAATTTGCTGTGACGTTTCGACGATGGATTTTCGTCGTTTTCGAACCTTTATTGGAAATAAAAAAGTATAAAAAAAAAATATTTATTTTAAGGTTAAGTTAAATGTTTAAACAATTGTATTTTTTTTTATACTTATATATACTTTTTTATTTCCAATAAAGGTTCGAAAACGACGAAAATCCATCGTCGAAACGTCACAGCAAATTAGATAACAATTTTAGTCAGATCCAAAGCCCTATTCCCCAAAAATCAAAAAGCTAGATAATTATTTGCTATTTTTTTTCTAAACATTGGATTTTTGTGTGGCGCATGATTTTTATGTCTGGTAGAAAGTTTGCTTTCACAGTAAAACTGCATATCGCATATGAACCTTACATGATGGATGCTATATCTAAAGATTTTTATATACTTTAATTATTAGGTTTATCTAAAATACCTAAAAATGTTCGCCATGTCCTAATTTATGATATCACTCCATAAAAAGGATAGAGTATTATAAAATATAATTAAAAGAAAGAGAAAAACTACATTAATGTAGAATTCTGAAACGCCTACCTACTTTGTTTGCGCATGCGCAATATTCAATATCATTACTTAAATGCATCAAATAAGAATATTTTAAGAAGCATGCTTAGAATATTCTTAAAAGTACATGTACCTACTTCTAAGAACATCCTTAACATGCTTCTTAAAACATTCTTATTTGATGCAGAGGCTTATAAGATGCTTCTCAGGCACTCCGAGTACGATTAAAACGGTATCCTTTGCATTTCTTCAATCGTTCTTAGAATATCCTGAGCAAAATGGACATGCTTCTAAGAAGCATGCTGTCCCGGCTATTTATTTTAAGAATATTCTTAGAAGGTGTTTGTGCTTTTTATAAAATATGTGAATATATAGCTTTATCAAACCTTATGATGTTTATTTATAAGAATTGATATGAAAAACATAAGAATGACAGCAAATATTCTATTATTTTCAATGAATTGGTAAGCTAAGGGGTCGTCCATAAAATACGTCACACTTTTTTAGGTGCAGTTAATAATTATTAGCTTCAATTGGCACAGTTTGTTTTGATTTCCCGGGATGCGCTTTACCCTAGGCTTCATAGAGCTTATTGTACAGGGTAATCCAGAATTCCCGACTTCGTAATTTTTCTCGAAAGTGGTAAGGGATATTAAAAAAATATAGGAACCTTGTTTTATAGTCTCACTTATACTATAAGTTAAATACCATATGGCTCTTTCATAATAATACTCTTTGGCCCTGTGGTGACCTCTATATTTTTTTTCCATGGTAAAAGATTTTTTATTTATGAAATTAAAAGATCTTTAAATTAGAATAGTTCAGTTTCGTGTCTTTTTTGTCTGCATTCATTTGTTTTCTAGTTATGGGCCGTCAATATTTACTTAATTAATTTTTCCTAATTTTTTAATTGTTGCAGATATTAGAAAAGTTTCAAATGTTTTACTTTTAGCTTTATATTTATTTATAATACTAATTAATTTTAATAAGAAAACGATTTAAAAAAGGTCTTAAGTGCCATCACAACTCTTATTATATTGTATATATCATAACATTGTCTTTTTATTCAAATTTGATAATAAAAGACCTCCCTAATCCCTAATTTGTTTCAAACCCATACGCACAGGGCAAAATTTTATCATAAAGCTGCTAAAAACCGCAAAAAATCTTTTTTTTTTCAAAACTGGTAAACAAGCGTTTAAGAGGTCGTCCATTTTATAAATAGTAATAAATTTTCAATAAATAAAATAGGGGATTCAATAATTTGGACAAAACTAATTAGTTAAAACTATATTTTTTTCATAAATACACTTTAAGTAAGCATAATATAAATATATTTATGAAAAAAAAAAACTAATTATAAATAATTACTTTTGTCCACCTTATTGAATCCGCCATTTTATATATTAAAAATTTATTACTACTTTTAAAATGGACGACCTCTTAAACGCTTGTTTACCAGTTTTGCAAAAAAAAAGATTATTTTCGGATTTTACCAGGTTTATGATAACATTTTGCCACTGTGCGTGTGGTTTTAAAACAAACTGGGGATAAGGGAGTTATTTTATTGTCAATTTTTTTAACTTTAAAATCAGTCTGGTTAAGGGTATCAGACAATGTTATGATATATTTCTTTTGACATGTGCTTAGCGTTGCACATACTCCCCACCACTGGAGATAAAAAAAGATATGTAATTTTTTATAAAGTATATGTATTACATAGTATGTATATTGTACTTTATATATTATGTATGTAGGAGTATTACGTATACATTTATACATTTTTGGCTGTATCTGTATTATTTATGTAATATATATCGGAAAAACACGAAAACAGTGCCATATCTGGAGTTTGTGGCCCTGTAAAAAATTAACTGGGGTAAATATTTTAAATCTGAAAAATATGGCATGAATCATTTTTATTTAGGAATATTTCCATAAAAAAACTTTTTCTGGAATCTTGAGGATTTTTTTTTTGGCCTTAAGTGCATACAGGTAAACCCAATGTGCATATAGGGCATATAGCAAATCAGTAGAAAATATATAGTTTGGTTTACAAAAAACTAACTTGCAGTAGTAAATGCCAGTGTAATAATTTTTAATTTTTTTCGATGTTTTAAAGCTTTGGGCTGTAGAACCTAGATAAAATAGTCTATGAAATTCTTTTGCGACTGGCTTTTATTGTGTACACACGCCTAGAAGTTCCGCCTTATAATAAAGTATAATTTTCTTTTTTTTTCTAGTTTGTTTTCTTCGCTTGCGCTTTGACGTACGTCAACGCTGGAATATTATCTGCTCCAGCTATAGCTTATTCTCCTGCTCCTGCTGTGAGCACTTCCTACATCCGTCAAGCCTCTCCCTTAGCAGTCGCGCCTGCTCCAGTACTATCTGCCTACCATGCTCCAGCTCCTTTAATCTCTAGCTATAGTGCTCCAGCGCCCGTACTTTCGGCCTACAGTGCTCAAGCTCCTCTAATCTCCACCTACGGTGCTCCAGCTCCAGTCATCTCCAGCTACAGTTCTCCAGCCATCTCTAGTGTTCGACAAAATGTTTTGAGATCTCCCCTAGGAGGATCAATCTCCCAGTACTCCAAAAACCTTGATACCGCATTCTCCAGTGTACGTAAATTCGACACTCGTATCACCAACGACAACTTGCCATTTGCTGTTAAACAATATGCTGCTCCATATGCTGTAGCTCAACCAGCTGCATATGCTGTAGCTCAACCAGCTCCATATGCTGTAGCTCAACCAGCTCCAGTTTTGACCAAAACAGCCATTGCCTACTCTCCAGCTGCTGTTGTATCTCATGTTAACTTCCAAGGATTTGGAGCTGCCTACGAATGGTAGGCGAAAAATATTGTGATTATTATTTATTAATTTATTTATTTTGGAATAAAATTTATTAAAGAAAATGCAATTGTTTTTATTTAGGTAAACAATAATTATAATATTCAGTAGGGTGCCCACGACCTACGAAATTCTTTATGTCCCACCTGTTAAATTTTTTTCTTAGATTAAAAAACATTCCTGATTTTTTTTTTATATTTTTAAAACAATATTTAGGGGTCGCGCCCGACGGTTTTTTGGAACAAATTCATGTGATTTTTATAAAACCATTGATATTAATGAACTTTGAAATAAGTAAATCTTTCAGGATAATTAAGGAATATTCTTAATTTATTTTACCCTCTACGAAAAGAAACAGTTTTTTTTACAAGCTAAAAATGCTAAAAATATACCTAATAGGTATTACCTATGAGGTTAATATAGGCTCGAAAAAAAGGTACTTTAAGATTATTCCCAAGGGTAAATTTTTGCAACATTTCTTAATAAGTTCAAATTAGGGCATTGTAATTACTTTTTTGAAAAAATGTAAAGGGTGTCCAAAAAGAAACATAAAATATCGTAATAAAAGTTAAAAAAAATGTATTAAAAATAAAGTTTTATAGCAAAATATTAAAATATGTTCTTAAAATATCTTGTAATGTATTAATTTATGAAAATAAATAAATAAAATAAATTTATACTAAAAATGTTCCTATAGGACAAGGCGTATAGGGCTATGAACTCCACATTTAAGTAACTAACTCCACCTTTAAGCAACTAACTCCTGGCAATTTCATATTGATAGGATATTCCGTCCTTGAGTTATCGTGCACAAAAAAAAGGAATTAAGGAAACTTTTTTTCAAAATTGAAATAAAATAAGCAATAAATATGTATTCATTCTGTTCAGATTATATAAACATTTGTCTAAAAATGCTTAGTTTCTGAGATGTATGAAGATTTATTTAAAGATAAATGTAAAAATCATAAAAAAAATTGAAATAAATTTAATTTTGTCCATAATTTTCACTGTTTAAAAATAAATGATGGATGACATGTCATAGAATTGAATAGGTCAGTTAAAGAACAGTGCTAGTCCAAATTTGTTGTTTTGAGATAAATGTTGATTATACAGCATTTGCATGCCTAAGTTGTGTTTAACTAGACCCATACATAAGAAGCGCAGTTTCTCGCGAAAAAAAATGAAGAAGAAGTTACACAAAAAATAATAGATAGCGCGGACATAAAGGTACTGTTGAAGTAATTTTTTTTCCTTTTTTTTAGAAAACTTGTTTTAGTTTAATTTACACGATAGTTAATAATAAGAAACATTGCAAATAACACGTTTTATTACATACTTGTACATACAAACAATAATAAAGACAAATATTTCACACATCTTCACCATAAATGCTGAAGATGTCTGAAATATTTGTCATTTTCCTCATTTGCAATGTTCAGGGATGCAGCTTTTCAATCGATTTTTTAGAAGATCGATTCTTCTAATACAATTAATCGATATTTTAAATCTTTTTACTATCAGTCTTTTTCATAATCGATTCTTTTTCCTTTCTTATAAAATCGAACAATTTTCACAATTTTCCTGTCAATTGATCAAAACTAAAAATGAATCTTTATTTTCTAAAACCGACCACGTATTTTGTCCGAAGCACATCAAACACCACGTGCCTTGCCTATATCTAATGTCGGCAATGCTAAGCTTTATATTTTGGGTCTCTGAATCCGAATCCATTAATAAAATATATCTAGCACTCAAGTTTCTCTATTTTTATTCTAATTTGGTAAAAAATACCTTGATTGATTGTTCAGTCAATTTGCCTGGGCACAGATCAAAGTAAAAATGAAAGGTTAATTTCATTGCATTGTAGTAAGTAAAAAAACTATAAGAAATAGGAAAAAACAACATTGAAAATAATGGATTTTTAATTTTCCCAAATAAATACATGAATAAATAAGTTAAGTAAATCTATACAAAATCTCAGTCTTAAGTTTACCATTCATACGCAGCTCCCAATCCTTGGAAGGTAACATGAGATACAACCGCAGCTGGAGAGTAGGCAATAGCTGCCTTTGCCAAAACTGGAGCAGCTGGGGCAACAGCAATAGGAGCAGGTTGAGCTAGAGCATATGGAGCAGGTTGAGCTAGAGCGTATGGAGCAGGTTGAGCTACAGCGTAAGGAGCAGCATATTGTTTAACAGCATATGGCAAGTTGTCGTTGGTGATACGCGTGTCGAATTTACGTACACTGGAGAAAGCGGTGTCAAGGTTTTTGGAGTACTGGGAAATTGATCCTCCTAGGGGAGATCTCAAAACATTTTGTTGAACACTAGAGATGGCTGGAGAATTGTAGCTGGAAATGACTGGAGCTGGAGCGCCGTAGGTGGAGATTAGAGGAGCTGGAGCGCCGTATGTAGAAACTAGAGGAGCTGGTGCTTGGTAGGCGGAGATTACTGGAGCTGGCCCTACTGCTAATGGAGATGCTTGGCGGATGTACGAAGTGCTGACAGCAGGAGCGGCGGAATACGCTATAGCTGGAGCTACAGCAGGAGCCAAAAATCCAGCGTTGGCATAAGCCAATGCGCAGGCGAAGACGACAAACTAAAAAATATATAATACATAAATTAAAAAAAAAAAAAAAACAAAAAAAATATATATTAAAATATATCATGAGAAATAATAGAATTGTGATTTTTTTTATTTTTAAGGTTTATAAACACGTTTATTTTTCTGTCTATCAAATGTTTACGAATTAGAGGAAATCGTAGGTAATGTTTCATGGAAATCCAAGGAATGCCTTTCAAGATATTTTGAGGTAATTTTACAGGAATTTAAGGCAATCTTGAAGAAAATCTCGAGGAAATCTTAAGGGATTAGCTCATAGAAGAAATTCTGGTGTACATTTTTTTTTTTAGCGGTTTACCCCTCGGTTTACAATATTTTAGTGAAAATTAGTATTCATAGGTTTTTCAGATCACTAAAACTGAATATGATAATAAAAAAATGATCACAATATTTTAATAAAAAAAAAAACATATATTTTAAGGTGTTTGGTTCGCTGTAAATTAATCTGTTAATATAAATTTTCTAACTGAATCAATGGAGTGAAACAATAATTTCTAAATAAATGAATTTACAGAATCGGTCGGTCTGTTGTTCTGTAGGCTCTGTAACTTTTGACCCTTCTGAGTGAAAAGTGTTAACCTAAAGGCCTATCCAGAAGCTTGCATAAGGACATAAAACATAAGAATGCGATGCCGTGGTTGGCTTACAAGATACATGGCGGTATGTATTATGTGAGCCTGTGAATAGGCACCAAAGTGTTTAAATGTTGATTAGTGCTTGTTTATATGAATATCTCGGATTGTACATAGATATTATAGGGGCACATAAGTTGGTTTTGGGGTTAATGTACGTATATTTTACAAAATAATACTTTTTTCTTCAAGCGTACTAAAATGTTCATATTTTATAACTGAACACACTAGTTAAAAGTGATCTATTTTTATACAGTAAAAAAATGAGTTCATTGTTGTACGCCGTAAAAAAAAGTAAGCAAAACCACCACTGGCTGCAGCACTCTTTAACTTTGATGACAGCCATACTTCAAACTTGTTTGTTTATTATGTAAATAGTTAGTTATTATGTAAATAGTTAACTTGAGATTCTGTGCAAAAACCTTGTTTGAAATTGATTAAAAATGATCGAAAAAGAATATATGGTTTATACACCTACAAATCTCTCCGAAATTGCAAATGCTACATTAGACAAGTTACCATGAAATCGCGAAAAGTGTACGATTTAGCCTACGAAAAAAAATTAAAATGATCTAAAGAAGGTTTAAGTTTATTTCAAAAGGGTTTTATTGGCCTATTTGAATAAAAAAAACATACTTTATTACTGAATAAATTAAATTCAAAAATTAATATTAAAAAAATATATATAGGATACTTGAAGAAAAAATAGTATGTTTTACTCAGAGAAAAATTGCTTTTTTTACTCGTCTGTAGTTTCCGGATTCGATTTCGCATCGTCCGTAAATTCTACAGACTAGTAAAAAAAGCTTTACTTTTCCTCTTAGTAAAACAATATAGTATTCTCTGTTAGTCTAGGTTCATTAATAGTTATTTATGGTACTAGTGGGTAAAGTAAGATATTGATATAGATATATGAGAAAATTAACCTGCGAGGCGTTAGCCAAGCAGGTTAATTTTCGAGAGGGCAATATCGGTTTACCCATGAGTGCCATACAAGGTTTTATCCAATAAATAGCTTAGGAATTCATATTTATTATTTATATAATTTATATTTTTATTAAAAATTTTAATGACATTTACAAGAAAATAATTTGACAAGTTACAGTTGAATGGGTAATATAAATAATTATCCACTCAATAAAGTAAAAGCCACGAAGGGGTTATTATTGAGTTTATCTATTTAAAATAAAGCTGGTAATTGTCTCATTATCTCTATGTATTGGATAAAAATATTTTTTTTGCAGGAGATTATTCTCTCATAAAACGAAAAGATTAAAAACAATTTTTTTTAACAGCAACAATAAAAGGTTAAAAAAAATAAAAATAAATGTTTTCACCCCATGTTTCCCCTTTTACCCCACCCCATTTTTTATCGAAAACAATCCCAGTCTGAACTTTGGATTAGGAAACTATAGTTAAAGTTTGGACAGACATTTTTTTACAGAAATCAAACTTTATAGAACGTCGAAAAAATAAAAATATGTAACAATTTTTTCCAATATTTTTAGGAGCATATTCTCTCGCTCATGAGACAGTTTTTTGGACTCTAGTAGACTATTAGCTAATACTAGTATTTAATTAGTAATTACCAATTATAATTAGTAAAATAGTAAACAACTTACTTTAAAAGCCATTATGTTGGTATCTTGATAAGTCTTCTTGGTACAGCTGAAGAACTGATTAATCAAAATGCATTCGGCAAAATTTATATATGCGAAAAATCAACCGGTTGCGTAAATAATTGTCTCAGGTCATCAAGTGTGATCCACTTTCGCTCTCGGTGAAGGTCTAGGTTAGGGCGGCACCGGGTCGTCTGCGAAAAGTTCAGGTACAAGCATTTCACGGTGCAACTGGTATTGGATAATTGTTTAATAACACTGGCTTACAATTTTTTTATACGCTAGTTTATTTATATGGTTTCTTAAATAATTATTAATGCTGAATTCAAATTAGGAAAAGAAATCAGTTCAGTTTTCGAGATAATCTACCACGGCTGTCTTTTTTTTTTCTAATAAATTGCACTAGATTATAAACTAGTAAAATTTATTAATAAAAGAGTTCTATACGCAACTTTATTTTTATATTTTCTTACATATCGTTTAATTCTAAATCCAAATCCTTAAAAAAATTGGTAAGTTTATTTTTGCAGGTGTCCCACCTAATTTTTTTTGATTCTTTTTGTGATTTTATGAAAATGTTAGTCATTTTATGACAAATTTAATGACAATATTTGGGCAAAAAAGTTACAACTTGAAATTTCATAAAAAAAAAGGAAAAAAGCTCTAGCACTCTAGGCGAAATTTTTTACAAATTTTGACATTTTAAATTTAATATTGTTTAACTCTTTACCAGGGGCGTTCCGAGCTTTTTGTTTTGTTGTAGAGGAGCGTTAAGTAACATTTTCTGACAATTTTTTTTTCTCCCAAAAATTTTGATGACCAAAGAAAGGGTCAAAAGGGTCACCGTCCCAAAGGAAACATGATCGTTAGCCCTTCATTAACCAAATTAGCGCCAAAGGCGATTTTTTTTAGGAATTTTGTTAACTTCTGACGTTTTTTTACAGTCTTAAATTAAAGAAAAAATGTCAAAAGCCCTAGCACAGCAGGCAAAAATATTTACCAATTTGATAGTCTATTTTAATTTTAAAACAGTGCAGTGCACTACCAGCCTATGGCAGTTTAACACTGCGTAATTGTTTATCTTATTTAATAAATTTTTATCCTATGAAAACAAATGTAGAGACTTTACAAGAATTTTTATAAACAATCAGAAACATCAAAAAAGACAAAAAAGTAATTATCTCCCAGGTCCCTCAAAAGTAAAAAAAAATGATTATTTTTATAAAATTGATTTACACGGAAAAAAAAAATTATAGCTAGGAGCGCTATAACACATATACGAAGCAAATTATAATCGCTTATTATATAAATACAAGGCTTTCTCTTACAATTATGGCAGTCAGTGTAAAAATTTATATGAAATACTTTAATTGTTTAGTGAATAATAAAATATAACAAATAGTATGGCATTTATAGCTTAAATAGATTTAATTATTGTCCATGCTAATAATTTTTATAATATAATAAAATTTCTGTAAATTTATAATAGTGCCTGTAATAAATATAATCGTGTCTGTAATATATATAATCGTTTCCAATTTATTTTTAACATTATTAGTTAATGTGTCCTTTATAATCTATAGTTTAAATCACTATAATTTGCCACTGTTACCAAATATCTTATAATGTATAGCGCAGAGCCCACTAATTTCTTTCCGTGTATGACGATTTTAGGACAAACTGGGTCATTTTATGACATTTTATGATTTTATGACAAGTGGGAGCCCTCTTTTTGAGATAATTATTTTTAGGGTGAATTATAATGCACTCTAAAATTTTTATAAGAGAAACATTACAGGAATAATATATTTTCGATTATTAATTTTAAAGGTAGGCATCTAGACTTGTTAAAAAATATTTTAATATTTAAAGTTTCTGTCTTTAACCTTAAGGGGGTAAAGCCACCCAGTGTCGGACTGGGTAACCCGTTAGGGTCCCCAAGTTAAAATCTAATTAAAACGCTCATCAGCCCAAAAAACTTTTTTTACCACTGCCAAAAATATTTAAAAAAAGCTAATCACCCCTAAAACTTTTTTTAACCCTGTCAGAAATTTCATTAACTAAAAAAAACATCACCCGGCTGGGGGCCCACAAAGTATGAAAATTTGTTTTTTAAAAACAATAAGGTTCTTGTCCTTAAGAACTTTTTTCCTGTAAATTTCATATCGATAAGGTACCAGCAAAATAATTATGCTCTTGTGTTATCATGAACACAAAAATTGTGATATACGGAAAGACGAACGGAAAGATGAACGGAAAAATTGACGGACAAAAAAAATTCGAAATTTGATAAAAAACATTTTTTTTATTAATCAGTTGAACTAGTTTACAAGAGTTTTATACCCAACTTTATTTTTAAGTTTTCTTACATATCTTTTAGGGAAAGTTCAAGTGTTACGTAACGCAAATTGTACCAAAATTCATTCACTTCATACCCAGTTTCTCGCGTTATTAAAGGCTGTAGAGATTTCATATTTTGGCTATCCCCCCAAATAGGACGATTCACTCACCGCAGTAATGGGGAGAATCCGCACTGATTCTGTTTTGACGTATGCCTAAAATTATTTTAAGGTTATGAAACATTCTTTTGCAGAATTTTACAAAAATATCTACTTTTTTTATGCATATTGTTACACCATATTTTTTAATTAGCTAAAGCTAAATTATTTAGCCTAGATATAATCCTATTTGATTCTTAAAATATATCGCCTTCTAAATTCTGAAATATCGTATCAGAAAAATGCCTCCCATTAAAAAAAAAACACCAAACCAGCAAACTACCAAACCAAACCATTATTAACGTTAACCAACGCCTCCCATTAAAAAAAAAACACCAAACCAAACCATTGTTAACGTAAACCAACGCCTCCCATTAAAAAAAAACACCAAACCAGCAAACTACCAAACCAAACCATTGTTAACGTAAACCAATGCCTCCATTAAAAAAATCAAACAGGAATTCTTGAGTATTTTAACAATATTTTGCTATATATTCTAACAAAATAAACTAGTGTACTGGTAGTAGTAGTTTGCTGGTTTGGTGTTTTGTTTTAAATGGGAGGCGTTGGTTTACGTTAACAATGGTTTGGTTTGGTAGTTTGCTGGTTTGGTGTTTTTTTTTTAATGGGAGGCGTTGGTTTACGTTAACAATGGTTTGGTTTGGTAGTTTGCTGGTTTGGTGTTTTTTTTTTAATGGAAGGCGTTGGTTTACGTTAATAATGGTTTGGTAGTTTGCTGGTTTGGTGTTTTTTTTTAATTGGAGGCATTTTTCAGATACAGATATATTTTAGGAATCAAATAGGATATTTAGGCTAAATAATTTAGCTTTAGTTAATTAAAAAATAAATGCTCGCTTGGTGTAACAATATGCATAAGAAAAAAGTATATATTTTTGTAAAATTCTGCAAAAGAATGTTATATAAGCTTAAAATAATTTTTGGCATACGTTAAAACAAAAATAAGAAAATCAGTGCGCATGCGCTGGATTCTCCTCTTTACTGCGGTGAGTGAATCGCCAAATAGGTGGTGTGTTAGGGGTAGTGTTGCCGCCTAAGGCCTATTGTCTTGCTATCGTCTCGTTATCGCTGAACAGAACGATAGCGAGAGGTGGAAAAATATCGTATCGCTGTAACGATAACGAGAGGCCTCTCGCCCGTAACGAGACAGTCGAATGTTGAAGCCACCTAAAATCAGATAAAAATATTTGACACAAACGTCATTATTTAATTTTTGAATTTAATGATTTTTAAAATGCAAATATATTCTTTAATATGCATTATGCAGCATACATTAGCCCATTATAAAAGGCTTTTATATTTTAAAATCCTATAGCAAGCAGAAATTGTTTCAAAATTATCCTATTTTTATAGCAGATATAAAAATATGAACTCCTGGCAGTTGCACTAAGTACCTAATTAGGCTTATAGTAAGTATGGTAGTATCTGACTAATACGAGGGGTAATTTAAAAGAAGGCAAAAAGGCCAGCGCTGTTGTTAGTAGGACCTGAGTGCTAAAAATCGATTTTAATAGTCTTTATATATTTTGCTTTCCCATTTTTGCTTTTTCATAAAGAAAGTATTGTTGTAGAAAAAAAGAAAACATTTTCTTCCTTTCCCCAAACCGATTTTGCTCAAAAACGAACTTGTCGAAGATAATATAAAAAACATCTGCATACCAAATTTCAAGTCGCTAGCTCAAAGCGTTCCTAAGTTATCGTGGATACAGAGAGACCGACGAACAGACAGACAGATAGACAGACAGACCGACAGACAACCAGACAGACAGGCAGACCGTCAGACAGGCAGACCGACAGACAGACGGATATATATTTTTTTTGCTTATTTTGATTTTGCTCGACGTTTCAGGAAAAAATAAGATGATTTAGGTTAAATAATGTTTGCTTTTTTTTTCTATCACAATACTTTCTTTGAGAGAAAGTAAAAATGGGAAAGCAAAATATAAAAAGAACATTAAAATTGATTTTTAGTACTCAAATCCTACTAACAGCAGCTTTTGCCTTCTTTTAAATTACCCCTTGTATTAGTCAGATACTACCGTACTTACTATAAGCCTAACTAGGTACTTAGTGCAACTGCCAGGAGTTCATATTTTTATATCTGCTATAAAAATAGGACAATGTTGAAGCAATTACTGCTTGCGATACGATTTAAAAAGATAAAAGCCTTTTATCATGGTCACATATATATGCAGCAAAATATAATTTTACGAAGACATGTGCATTTTAGTAATTTTTGACATATTCTTTTTAAATGTGACATTTGAGTCAAATTCATTTAACTAATATTAGATGGCTGAAATATTCAACTTTTACGGTGGAACGATAAGTATCGTTATCGTGAGAGGTAGGCGATAACGAGAGGCCTCTCGTTATCGTTTGTGCGAGACGATAATTTTTGAAATATCGCATCGTAGTTGCGATACGAGAAGTATTTATTGGCGATAACTATCGCTTTAGGCGGCAACACTAGTTAGGGGGGGGGGGTAGCCAAAATATAAAATCTCTAAAAAAAAAGTCTTTAAAGCGGGAACCGGGGTATGAAGTGTATGAATTTTGGTACAATTTGCGTTACGTAATACTTGAACGTTCCCTTAATGCTATATCCGAATCCGTAAAAAAATTGTAAGTTTAGTTTTTGAGATAATTATCTTTTAATAATTAGAGTTCGGAATTTGATAAAAAACATTTCTATATAAAAATGTTTGATTTAAGGTAAATTTTAACCAGTGTGGAAATTTGAATGTGAAGAGTACCTACCTTGCCATGGGGATATTTTATTAACAGACCTTATCCCCTTTAACTTTTTTGTTGTTCAAATTAATTTTTCAGTCATGTTACTATTAAAGATAGGTAATTGACGATTAAATAAAAGTAGTTTTTCTGTAAAAATGTCTTTGATAGCAAGTTTCCCTATATTTTTTTCGACTTTTTTGTCCACTATAAACTTTTTTTTTTGTACTTTAAAAAACAATTTTTCCTGAAATATTTATCAATCTTTATCTCCCAATAACTATTATAATTGTTATAATAGGAATAGTTTTTTGACAATTAGATTTTAAATTTATATAATTTTTAATTTCTATTTTTAATTTTTACCCTGAAGAAGAAGGGACAAATTAACTTCGAAAGGTTGAAGCTGTTCATATATATTTAGTTTTTTATTAAAGTGTTAATAACAAGATTTTTTCATTATTTTATATAAAAAGAACAAGAAATATTATAATTAAAAATGCTAATTATTTATTTTGGTTTAATATTAAAAAACAGAAAATCTAACGGCTAGAATTTCATAATTTTTATATATTTTATAGTTTTTGAGTTACTGAATAAAAATAGTTGAAAGCGAAACTTATTAGAGTACTCAAAGTCCTTCTGTTTGGGCATGATTGGGGTAAACCACATATTAAATGATAACCTTTATCAATGTCAAGGTATTTGAAAAAACTCGTTACTGTGGTTTATTGGTTCCCGGGAAAAAAAGGTTTATATATTTGAGATATGATCGGATCTCTGTATATCCAAATTTCATGTCCATGAATATATCAAGAGATCCAATCATATATGCTTATATAAAGGCAGTTATATATCAAGAGATCCAATCATATCTCAGTTGTATAAATAGATTATATCTGCTTATGTATAAGCATATCTGCTCATATATGGCGAGATATGATTAGATCTCTTGATATATAACTGCTTATATATAAGCATAACTGCTCATATATGAAGAGATATGATCGGATCTCTTGATATATGCACATATATTTTTATATCTTATCACTTGTACAAATAGATTATATCTGCTTATATATAAGCATATCTGCTCATATATGACGAGATATGATTGGATCTCTTGATATATAACTGCTTATATATAAGCATATATGATTGGATCTCTTGATATATTCTTGGACATGAAATTTGGATATACAGAGATCAGATCATATCTCAAATATATAAACCTTTTTTACCCGGGGTTCCAGAGATATTAAATAAAAACTAGTTTTCAGATGTACTCTTAGGAGGGTCGTAACTCCCTTAGGGCTGATTTCTGGACCAACCTTTATAGGAACTTTTTTTATATTTTTGGAGCTGGAATCGTCCCTTAACATTTAGTAACTTATTTTTGAGTATAGTGCTCATTTTCCAACCGTTGCCACGACAGCGGTCGAGAAGTAAAAACCAGCTGATTTTACAAATCTGCTGTCAGATAATGAGTAAACGTCAAACACATAACCTCAAATTGACAAACAAATTTTTAGACATTTTTTGCTAGGTTCGAGTACTCAAGGGCGTAGATCTTTTTCTTCTATGGGGGGTAATACCCAGGGCCGGCATTTCAAGCCTCAAATTTGGCGCCCCTAGCAAAAGAAAAAACACCCTAAAATAAAGCTTAGTGCGCCTACAAAAAAAAAATTCCCCCCAAAAAATGCCATCAAGAAAAACAGTTTTGTCCCTGACGGTGCCTACCAAACGTGGCGCCCAAAAAATTACCAACAAGAAAAAAAACTGTGTCCCTGACGGTTTCTACCAAACTTGGCGCCCTGCAAACAAAATTGGCGCCCACGCCTATGGGGGGGTAATTACCCCCCATTACCCTCATCTACGAAGCGTACTCGGTGAGTAATACTATTTCCTACGACCGATTTTCCACCCGTTGTCTATGACAACGGTTGGGAAGTGACAAAGAGTAGACTTTACATATCTGCTATCAGAAAATAAGTAAAGGTCAAACACATAACCTCAATTGACAAATTAATTTTTAGAAAATTTTTGTGTTTTTTGCATGATTAGGTGCAAATATATAGGAAAAATAGTATACGCACCTCGATGCACACCATTTTTGGTGCACTTCAAGTGCTGTTTTTACTCGGCTCAGTTTCGTAAAAAAAATAAGTACTCTCATTCACTGAAAACCAGGTTCGCGTACTCGGTACGTAATATACTAGGTACGTAATAATAAATAAGGTAAGTAGTTAGGTCTATCTCATCTATCCCTCTATCCCTCTTATATATCTTATCTATCTAAAATAAGTGCCTACTTATCAAGTAAATATTTTATTTGTGTTAAAAATGAATATGATTAAAAACCTTACCGTTTTTAATTTTTCAAAGGTTATTTTGTTATTTTGTTATTTTAGACATTTTATTTTTTTGCCTTTATTCTTTGACCCACTTTCTTAAAATATGTAATTAAATCGTTATTTATTTCGCACAGGAATGTCAAGTTTATATAAGGTGTATTACAGGTGAAAATTTAAGATATATCAACAGTGAATAACAAAAAAAAAATCACATTTCACACATGTTATACACTTTTCACACAGTCTGGAAAATTAAGAATCTTGCAAAACAAGACAAGAGGGGATAATCGTCGAGACTCTCGCTAGTCTAGAGAATAAGTTAGTCATCGAGAAATGATCAAGACGAAATAAACCTATTTCTTATCTCAAAAAAACGTAACTAGATAAAAGATAAGAAAAGTTCCGTTACTACACTATATATATATTAAAAAAAAACTCAATATTTCAAGCAAAACTGATACATTAAGATGACTTTATCTAGAACCCAAATTTTGGACACTTTATTTTTGTTTTTAAATGCAACTTTTCGCCTCTATCCGTTTCACGTTTTTGAAAAAGAATCTTGTTTTATTCCACCCTACACATACTCTTTACACTGGATAGGCGCGCACCTATTTTTTTAATGAAATACATATAATGTGGCGCCCCCTACAAACTTTTTCGTTTAAAATTGGAGGATGTTCGCGAACTGGATTGTTATTAAAAAAAAATAAGTTTAAAAGTTTTGAAGTTTAAGATTGCTAGATAAATTAAAAATTCCTATTTTTAGTATTTTTTTTATTTAACAGCGCCAGGTAAAAATAGTTTGTTTTGGATAAAATTTTGTTTGAAGTCTACTCGGTCCCATGGCAACCAAGGGTCCCAAAAACACGCAATCCGAAAATGTCACTTTTTTGGCTGGCACCCTAGTGTACATACAAATATAATATGGAGTAGTCGGCGTAAATTCAGTTATGACACATCAACGTTGAAAATAAACACAGAAACAGGCTTATGGAATAATTTTGACGAATTATGAGGGAAATTTTTATAAGGGTCACTAAATCGAAACATTTGACCACTAATTTGTTACACACAACAATATTGACTATACATATTAACTATACATACGTATATACAGGACGGGCCATCTAAGACGTATAGGGAATTTTTTGGCGTTATTTCTAAAGCTATCAATTTAAAATTAAAACTATTGATTATAGATCCAATAAGCTATTAGTCTGACCAAACAAAACATTTTAACTAGCTTTTATTTTGGAGTTGCGGCCATATGAAACTGAATTTCAATGATAAAGTTTAGTTAAAAACTTGAAAATCTAAAAATATTTGCTTTTTCTTTAACGTTCAATACTTTTTGTAACTAGTAACTCAATTTTTTAAACAAAAAATCTAAATTGAAAAATTAATAATTTTAAAAATTTCTTACAGTGTATTTAAATAAAATGATTTTATTTAGTTTGCTGTGATAAAATTTTTCTAATCGTGAGTCTTTCATAAATGTCAATTTATTTTACCTATGATGTCAACTGACTTTTTCTTTTGCAATAACTATGTTCGAAATTAAAGAATAAACTTATTTTTTTGATAAATTCGTGAAAAATGGATTAAAAAATAGAAATCAGTTAAAAGTGCTTCTGAATTTTATCACCAACCAGCATAATTTGAATACATGTAGTTTTTGAACGTTTTAAGAACTGTTATAAAAATAAGGTCTACACAATAAATTTATAACTAAAAACAAATAAAAAAAACTAAATAGATACGTATTTGAATTTTTAATTAAGTTAAGCAATTAGAAGTATAATTTAGTTCATTGTATTAGCTCTTGTATCCCCTGACTTCTAAGACAAGTAAAACCCAAATTTAAGTAAAACTCGAGGTAAAACTGCACCATTTTTATGAAAAATAAACATGCACCAGGCTTTTCTTGCTTATTTATAATTTTTTATCACTTCCAAGTTATAATTTTAAAACTTCTCACTGAATAATAATTTTTCGCCAAACCATGGTTTACAAACTGTAACTTCCTTATACATGCTATTATTTTATTTTTCTAAATATCTATTTATTTATTATAATTATTAAGTATTTTTCTTTTTCATAAATAAAAAACTAACATTTTCAAAATTATTCAAACCACTGACAAGTGAATTGTCATTTTACAAGATTTAGTAAAGTGTCACAGCAAGCTTTATCTACTTGCGTTCAACTCATACATTGTTAAAAATTTTTAAAAATAACTATTTTTTAATTTCAGTTTTTTGTCTTAAAACTAACGTTATTAGTTGTGAAAAGTATGGAACGTTAAAGAAAACGCAACAGTTTTTCAGATTTTAGAAGTTTTAACTAAAGTTTACCAATTAAATTCAGTTTCATATGACCGTAACTCCAAAACCAAAGCTAGTTAAAAATTTTTTTTAGTCAGATTTATAGCTTATTGGGTCTATAATCAATAGTATCAATTTTAAATTGGCAGCTTTAGAAATAACTCCAAAAAACGCCCTGTACGTCTTAGATGGCCCGCCCTGTATATTACATAACGTGTGAAAAGTGACTTGTTTTTGGTAAAAATCGAGTAAAGGGGCACAAATTATTTACTTTTTTTAATTTACATTTGCGTAGAAAAATGTTATTCCAGGGATTTGGCTAAAATTTTAAAGTGTTGTATTTCACGGTTCACCTGGGAGATTTTAAATAAAAATTTCGTGGACCCCTACATTTTTTGGACTAAAACATAACTGATGACATAAGAAATCAATTCCCATTTGAAAGAAAATCGTAAAAGATACACTTTTTTAGACAGACAAAAAAACGTTTTTTTGAGTAATGAATAGTGTTTCGATAAAAAAAAAAACAGTTTAATATTTATTTTTTATTTTTATTTGAAGTAGGTGTATGCCAAATTATTTTCTTTTAACTGCATTTTAGCACAGATTTAATTTATTTACGACACAATTTTTTTTTATTTTTTAAATAAAAGGGGCAGAATCCAATTTTATTTTTTAGCTGAAATTTGACACAGAAACTTATTTTGTTTTTTCACGATAAGACATGATGAGAGCAAATCTATTTTTTATCGTGTTTTATGAAATACCCTACTGTAGAATTGTGACAGAAAACCCATCATAAATGATAAAATCGCGTGTATGATATTTATTAACAAATTAAGAGTATACATTTCATAAGAGGTTACTGACTCGATTTTTTAGGAGGAACTAATTTTTTATTTATTTCTTGCGAAACCAACATTTTAATAGAAAATATTCAAATAAAAAAGTAAAAATTGGCCTAAAACCTTGAAAATATGAAAATCTTGACTCCATTGCATTGATAGTGGAGTGTGGATTAATCTTTATTTATAAAATATTTACGAAAAAGTCGAAGTTTCGTGATATGCTTACTTTTGAGGGTATTGCGCCACCTGAAAAAATCAGTTGTGGAGCCTCTCCTTGAACAGTTTTTCTATTTATGACTTAAAGCATCAGAAAATTACTGTTAGAAGTGAATTAAAAAAAAATATTTAAAAACCGATGCACCTTACTGTAGAGATTTCATATTTTGGCTACCTCCCTAACAACTTTTGGGTGGGGGGGGGTTAGCCAAAATATGAAATCTCTATAAACTATACTAACGCAAGAACCGGGGTATGAAGTGTATGAATTCTGGTAAAATTTACGTTACGTAATACTTGAACGTTCCCTTAGGTGATATAATTAAAAATAGTGTCTATAAGACAATATGTAAATTTCATTCTTTTATCTCTAGGAACAAAAAAGTTACAGGGGCGAGCCATCCGGTATAAGTAGGGGAAGTTGGAAGATGGTTCAACCACTTTTTTTTTTAATTAATATCTTTGTAAAATATAAATATTTACAAATAGTTTTGCCATGGTCGTAAACTTCAAACCTTTGTTTATAAATAGCTGTAGTTAAAATTTTTATAAAATAAATATTTTTTGCTGTTTAAATGGCAAGCTGCAAAATGGTTAAATCTGCCCCAAAGTTCAACCAAGACAAGGGGCAGTTTCAAACATCAATAGTATTAGAATGTTCTTTATTTTTTATTACATTTATTAAATAAACTTCAATATAGGTATAGGTAAAAACATGCAGTTTACAAAAACTTTAAACACATAAGATAAAATATCACTAAAAAATATAACTTTAATAAATAAAATCAAATGTGAATAAAACTTCCTCTTACACATTAGTGAGAAGAAATAAAAATAAAAGCGCGTTCACAAGAGAGAGAAAAGTTAACAATATAAGTAAAGTAATATAAAGTAAAAACAAAAAAAGAATACTTATAAATATAAAAAAGCAACTGGGAGACACCGAGAAAATAGTAATGAAAGTTTTTATATATTTAATAATACATAAGGTAATTTACTAATTTAAGAAAACTGTAAGGAAGGATATTATAGTTCTTTAATATAAGTGGAAAGAGATAAGAATTTGTAAAATTTATTATAATTATTTTGAATAAAAGTTTAGATTTGTTTTGCAGGTTTGAGTTTGCGTAGTTATTTCAACTTTGGTTTTTAAACTAACCTAAAATTTATTTCAGTGTTTTTCAATGATTAGAGTGGGGGGAACAGAAATTCTGTCTGACCGAGTGGCTATCTTTGTGTATTTCGAAGTGAGCAAGACCGTTAGAACGGAATTTTTGAGAGAGATAGATGCGCGAATCAAAATTGGCACAAGAAATTTCAACGGCTCTGGCACTCTCCCCTCTCTACCTCAATGGTCTTTGCAAGAAAAATTGACAAGAAATCGAAAAGCGACCTCTACCGTGATCAAATTTTACTTGCTAGAGTAGGTCTTGACCAAAAATCTTGTCAAATTGCTTGCTAAAGACTTGACAAAGTATTGCTAAACGCTCTGCTTCCAGAATCTTGCTAAAGTCTTACCCAAGTCTGGATACAGAACCATGAATATTTCTCTTGTTCAAGAATTGTCTAATTCTCTTGCTCAAGAATTGTCCAATTCTTTAGAAAGAACTTTATTAAGTACTCTGGTCAAAAAACTTGTCCAAGTTCAATGTTACTAGGGTGTTTGAATGTGCCACTTGGTTGAACCACCCCCATCTTCCCCTGCTGTGATTTTACCATTTAATAAAATTCCAAAATTACCATTTTACCATTTAATAAAATTCCGGTTTAAATAATTGGCAATTTTGTCTGTTTTTTAACAATGAACTACAGATTTTTTGCTCGATCGTTTAACCCGAGGAGTAAAGCGCTCACAAAATTTTGTACACCTGAATTCCTTTTAGGAGGAAATCTTCAAAAATTTCCTCCAGATTACCTCCAAATATTACCTCGAGTTTCTAAGATTTCCTCCGAAAAGGAGGATATCTTTAAAGATTTTCTTCAGATTACCTCGTAACCCTCAAAGATTTCCTCCAGATTACCTCCAATTTGTACACATGAATTCCTCTGCGGTTTACCCTTCGATTTAACCTCGGTTTAAAAAGCTCTATTTTTGCTAATACAATCGTATAAGTCAATCGTGGTCCGTTTTTTTTTTTTTTTAATTTAATCTATATTTTATCAAATAAAAAATGGCCCTATAGAAAATTTAATTTTTGGTCATAAGTTGTTAGTTTTATCATAAATAAACAAAATATGAAAAAAAGTGAGTTTGTTTAAAGTCGAGATTTAACCATCGAGCCAGACCATAGAGAAGAAAAGAGGACTAAAAGTCCAACCTACGCAAGATTATTTTGTGACAGAACGGGGCATCGAAATGACGTAACGCAACATATCTGACCTTGCGCAGTACGCATCTTTATCAGCTGTGAAATGCTGTCGGTCGTAAAACAATTGGTCATCCAGTATTCATTTGTCTTATCTCCAAAAATCCCCCAGTAAAAATCTTAAAAAGTCCTTAAATATAAATAAATAAATAAATATATAAATAAATAAATTTTATTTAACCAGTGGGTACAATGTACATTTGGATAGTCATAAATATATAAAATTAAGAGTTCAAACATTGTGCAGGAGAAAAAATAAAAAATATAAAAAGCAAAAAAACTCGTGAACAATGTTTAATAAATAAAAACATGCACCCGTAGGTAAACGTTTTTATTTATTGACTACAAACAATAATAAACAAGTACAAACATTAAAAATAACAACAATAATATGACTAGAATATTTACAATTCAAAGTTACATGTTTGAAATTCAGAAAATTTATAAACGACGTTTTTTATAAGTAAAGATTTCACCTTCAACTTAAACACGCGGTAGCTTTTTATTTGTTTTAGTGAATCAGGCAAAGCATTGTAAAAATAAATACATTGATAAAAAGGTGAATTCTTAAATTTTTCTGTTTTGTGTTTGGGAATTTTTAATAACTCACTATGTCTCGTATCGTGGGAGTGATTTGTGGCGGAAATCTCAAATTGCTTAATATTTTGCCTTGTAAAAGTTATACATTTTAGTATAAAAATGGATGGAACTGTCAATATTTTTTCTTTTTTAAATATTTCCTTGCAACTTTCTCTATAACCAAGTCCAAAAATTAACCTTATAAGACGTTTCTGTAATACAAAAACTCTCGTCATTTCTGATGAGTAACCCCAATACATTATATTAAAAGAGATGTGACAGTATGCTAAGGAATAATACACTTTTAATAAACCTTGCTTAGAAAGCGAGTTTAGCAGTTGCAGTATACCGAAATATACACTGTTAATTTTTTTACAAAGTTTATTAATATGTGCTTCACCACTTAGTTTACAGTCCACAATAGTACCTAAAAATTTTGTATTTTCTGAAAAAGAAATATTATCTGGCAAACTAAAATTCGAAGGTATTGGTTTACGATTATAAAAGTTTACAGCCACCGTTTTGGATTTATAGATACGGCAAACCAATATTGGGGTGACGAATTATTAGTAGTTTGTTTATACTGTCAGTACTGCCAGATCTTCGTTGGTTTCTGTCAATTTTTCGACTTCTACTGTGTTTTAATTGTTTTTTTTTTGCTGCATTTGTTTATGACTTTAAACATGACCTGTATTGTTGCTTTCTGAAGAGCAAAGGGTCAATCCCTGGTGTACTAAAGTAGGTGTACAAAATTCCAAAATTCAAACACACCTCGAAAAATTCTTATAAAATAATTTAAAAAAAAACTACTTCGACGTTTCTTCGTAGATGTTTATTTTTTTTTGCATTTTTACAATTTTTATTTGACACCTGAAACTAAGTTAAAGTTAAGTTAAAAAATCCTTGTCAAAAAAAAAAACAATAATAGTGCGCATGTGCAAGTTTGTCGCAGGAGGACTTTGGAGGACTTTCCCTGTCTATGAGCCAGACACCGTGCATATTGCCAAATACATCATGACATCATTGTATAGCGTTTCATCCTTTATGAAACTCGTACTCTTTAAATATTGTTAATCCATTGGTATTATAAAAACAGTTGTTGCCAATATCCTTGTTACCAGGTATAAGTATAATTCTCACATAAGTATAATTGTCACGATTAGGTATTATTATAATTGGCACGTTATGGGTAATTCTATTAAAAATAATAATACTAGATAATAAATAATTGTATTGCTTAAAATATACTGCTGCAAACAAGAATTTAGCTCTATTATTCAATAAAAAAAAACAAAAGAAAACAAGAACATTTACTTTCCTCTAGGAAAAAAAAATCAAATTTTTATATAACTTTTACATTATTTGGTTTGGGTAGTTTCGGCCATGATGCACTAAGGGGGATTTGGCTTCAATAGTTGGACAATTCAAGAAAACGAAAATGAAATAATAGGCGTTTTATTTCTTGTATCGACAAGTTTATACCCCACTACTGCCTTGTTAAAATTAATTTGCTGTGATTCACTCAAGCTGAAATATATTAGTCTAAACTTGACTATTTTTGAGGGCTAATATAATAATAAGAAAACAATATAAAAAATAAATAATAAAATTTAAGTGCAAATTTGCAAGGCAGTAATTTTAGGGGTTTGCATTTAATTAAAAATTTATTAAATGGATTCAATATCTACAGGTATGTGCTTCAAACGACTGTTTGAATAAAGAAGAGAGAGAGAGAGACTGTTTGAATCATAAAATTACCTGTTGTTTTTAAGTCGTGGTATATTTTTTTATCGGACTAAGTATATGTAGATAATATTATGCTAAATTAAACACTGCATGTAGGTTTTTAATTAACAAGGCCTCAAAGGTATCGCCTGAAATTATGTTTTTAATATTCCTTATGGTTTCTACTTTTAAAATTAAAAATTATATTTTGCGAATTTTGCGGCTTTTCTCAAAAAGTGAGTTTAAATCATCAGAGATTTATTTGAATTGTACAACTCTTTTATTATAATCTATAATAAAACTGCTACTTTTTATGTAAGATTCTAATTAATTGATTCTAAATGCTTTTTTATGATTCAAGCAATTAATGTTAGTGATAGTCAATGTCATATATGATTTTGTGTTTTAAAAAATTGAGAAAAAATTATTTTTGCTTTTCCATTTTAAAGTTTTAAAAAATTGGGAAAAGAAAATTAAAAAAAAATTCTTTCTTATTTTTGCTTCTTATGGAGTTTTGTGTCAAAAAAAAATCCAGCAAAGAAAGTCGGTAGACTTTTTTCCGGTTGGTTGGTTGGTCAGAGTGCCCGGGAAGCCTTATAACTTTCAAGTGTAAGCACCATAACGCAAGAACACTTTGAGCTAGAGACTTAAAAATTTTCATACAGGTTTGTTCGAAAAATCTCAGTTTTGATAGTTTTTGTTTAACATTCAGGTGGCAAAAGGGGGACAAATGAATAAAAAATACAAATGTTTACAATATTTTCGTGAACATTGATATAAAGAGGTTTCCGAGGTAGTTGCAACTGATTCTAAAAATATAATAATCCAACCCGCCGGGGCGGGGAACTGCGGAAAAATGGGAAAGCCTATCTGTGCAGTATACTTTTTGCTTAAGTTTCTTTATAAATAGTGTGTATTTATGTATGTAGTTATTTATTTAGTAAATATTTTTATTTAAGGATTTTATTACTTTTTATTTCCTTTATAACTAGTATTCTCCCAATTTTTTTTTCATTATAGCCTGTTTTTTAAAAAAATATTAAAAAAAAAGGATTAAATACATATTAGAAATTAATAATAAAATTACTTTTAACGATTACTTTTAATAAAACAACTTTAAAATTTATAAAAAAATTAAATAATATAACACTAAAAAAAAATGGACATAGAACATTATAATTATGAAAAAGACCATAATCACGTAAAAATTGTCTATGCATAATTTTTAACATATGTTATTTCATAACATATAGAGCAAGAAAAATCCTTAAAATATTTTTGTCCAACTTTGTGGGTCAAATACCCCACTGTGTGACGCACAAAAAGTTTTTAAGACTGTCACAATAAAATAGTACTAGTTTCATAACATACGTTTTTAGGGCACGAGTACAAGTTTAGAAAACGAGCAGCTTGCGGCGAGTTTTCTAAAGTACTAGTACCCTAAAAAGGTGTTATGAAACGAGTGCTTTATATATTTTTTTCTATTTTGCTCTAAAATTTAAATAAACTTACATTTAAATTGATGACTGAGCAGTTTACACCATGTTTAAAAATCTAAGAACAAATGATTTTTTGATATATTTTATAGTCATCTCTTCTCTTTTTTACTGCAATTAACCAAGCCACAATTTTAACATGGTAAAAATAACGTAAACACAAAATTTTGTAGAAAATTCAACTTTAAAGCTACATTGACATTTGCACGGAAAACGTCAAGCGATAGGCCATGTCTGTTACCAACCCAAAAGAACAAGGCTCTATAAGAACACGCAAAATGCGTGTGATTATGAGCTTATAAGAGTTGCAAAATAGAAAAAGAATGTTTAAAATTTGACATAACAAAATTTCAAATTATTTTCGAGGTTATGTTAATATCTATCGATTTACTGTCATAAATAAATCTATACTATACATGAAGCCTACCAATAATCTGAAAGTGATTTTATGGGACTGTGGAAGTCTTTTGTTTTTCTTACGCTCGATTACGGTAGACAGGCGTATGAAATTGACTCCCTTTTCTAAAAAAATGAGTAGGTACATAAAAAATATACTTTCAAGAATGGCCGTCTAAAAAATAGTTTTTCTATTTTGCAACTCTTATAAGCTCATAATCACACACATTTTGCGTTTTGCCTCTAAGAGGTTTGTACTTTTTTCTTTTGGGTTGGCAATACAGGACAAGCGGCTCGTTTTCTAAACTTGTAATCGTGCGCTAAAAAAGTATGTTATGAAACTAGTACTTTAATATAATATTTTAGATCTTATACGTATTGGTTTATGCGATACAGGGTGGCGGGAAGTGATAAAATAGGGGAGTACAAGAATGAGATTGGCGGATGGATGGAATCGGCAAAAGGTGTCTCATGACTCATCAGCTTGGATTCAAACCCCCTCCGATCTCCTTGATTCTTATTAATACATAAAAAGCCTTAAGTAAGCTTTAGAAATACTAAACAGTAAACAATCTTTACAACCCATAAAAAAATATTTAAATTATTTGGCTAGAATTCTGAGGGGGAAATCAAAAACAAAATTTTCCAACTAAAAGTTAAGATCTTCCCAACCTTTTACTGAAAACTGTGATGTTCCCAACTTTTTAACCATTATTCAAGTTTTTACACAACGGCAAAAAGTTAATGACCACAAAAAGTCATCACTAAATAATTTTTTGAACTGGAGAGTGGGTGGAACTTAAGAGTGGTTGGAGAGATGGTGCCCCCTAATTATAATAATTATAATATTATTTATTATTAAATTTTTAAAGAATAACCCAAGTACATAAATAACAAGTCTATAGCTATATATACATATATATACATAGATATATATATATATATATATATATATATATATATATATATATGCATGTATATATATATATATATTATAAATATAAAAATATTAAAGTATATTTGAATTTATCTAGTTCACACAACCTTCGAAATTTTACAAAATGAAAATATCATTATTAATATTATTGTATTCTATCCTGTTGGTATCCACAATGTTCCAGCATTCTACATCACAAATCCTTCAGGAAAAAATTGAAGTGATGAAACAACTAGGTGATAGAAGAATAAAAATTATAGCTCCATCCCATGCAATGCCAAAAGAAGATTTGGAGAATTTGAAAAAACACTTCAGTTTTCTTAACTGGTCCTTTCCAGAGATGATTGAAGACGATCCTTTAGGATTATCGAATACTGACGAATATCGAAAAAAATCACTTATAGAGGCTCTATCATCAGATGATGACGATATTTTGTGGTGTTTAAGAGGTGGTGGAGGAGCAGCGAGGATAATACCAGATTTGTACAATATTTCCAAACCTACGAAAGAAAAAATTGTGATAGGATTTAGTGATATAACCAACCTTCATTTGTTTTTAACCAAAGAATGGAATTGGAAGCCATTTTGGGGTCCCGTGTTGAGCCAGTTAGTATACGATAATATTTCTCCGGATAATTATAAAAAAATGGTTAATGTTTTAAATGGAGAACAAAAGTTTAGTATTCTAGATGATCTAAAGCCGCTAAACAAATTTGCTCAAAACACAAAGACAATATCCGCGATTTGGACTGGAGGTACTTTGCACCACGTTGTTGCTAGTTTAGCTACTCTTTGGCAAATAGAAACAGAGGACAGAATTGTTTTCCTAGAAAGTGTTCATTTTAAAGCATTTTTGATAGAAATTAATTTAACGCATTTAATTAATGCCGGAGTTTTTGATAAAGCTAAAGCGTTTGTAATTGGTAAAATAACTAACGAAACAGATGAAGGACCGATCAAAGACTTTGGTGAAAAAATGAAGGTTCCTGTTTTTAAAAGTGAACTGTTTGGACATCAAGAATTTAATGCACCAATGAGAATTGGGTGTCAAGCTACAATTCAGTGCGACGAAACACAAAAATTTGTTATGCGAGTTGAACTTTAAGTTTGATTAAAGGTGTACCATAGAAAACTTGTTTTTTTTTTATTACTTTAAAGTGGTAGCATTGCTATCAGAGCTGATAAAATCAAGAATTTTAAATGTAAAGTTTACATGTTTAAAACGGCGTTTGCACTTTATACTGGAAGTTCTTTGCATCATGTTGTTTGTGGTTTATCTGTGGCGCCAATTTGGCTTGCAGAAGGAGCAAGGGCTAAATTTCCCCCTATTAAAGCCAATTCGTATATGTACGTGGTGCATATAATATTTTTTCTGCTAAGCTAAGCCATTTAAAAATATTTTGATATAAGTTAGTTGTTAGTCTGACAAATAAGTTGAAAAAGTTATTAGTAACTACACTGTGAAAAAAAAGATAAAATTGCCAGTTCCAACCAGAATTTTACTAAATATAATAAAATCCAGGTAAAATTTGAGATATCGCCTTTAAATTTAGAAAACTTAAATAAGAAAAGCCAAACTATCTTTTCGCATATATTTCATATTTTCAACTCCTAAAGTGTGAATGCGCATAGGGGTACATTTTTTTAAATAGTAATGGAGGTCGTGTGATGCATCATTTAAAAGATTATACATTTCTCTATTTAATTATATATTTTTATTTTTTTTAACTTTTTTTTTATTTTTTTTTTATTTTTTTGCTAAAAAATCCCACTTTTTAAGATTTTTTTTTGTAAATTTTTATTTATATCAATTAAAATTAGTTTAAAAGTATAATTTACGTTTTTGCAACATAAAATACTTAGTTTGAATTTTTTAAGGAAATTTTTACTAAAATACCCAGTTTCAACCCGATTTTAAACCCCCAAAAAAATATTAAAAACTATATGGTTAAATATAACATTTTATAAGCTTTAAAATGATTTATCACACGACCCCCCTTTCTCTTTAAGAAAATGTCCCCCCATGCCCCCCGTCCAAATTTTAAGACCTGAAAATATAAAATATATGTCAAAAGATAGTTTAAGTTGACTTACTTAAGTGTTCTAAATTTGAGGTCGGTATCTCATTTCGTTCAAAAGTTAAGAGGGGGAGGGTTGACTTTTGGACCACACGGTATGTATCAATTATGTATCAATTATGTATCAATTATAATTGATACATAATTATAATTATAATTATAGTTGAAATTAGAATTCTGGTACGAACGATTGCAAGGCGTTCCTTTATGTTGGTGTACCAGCGTTGTCAGACCCTAGTGGGCCATATCAAAGCCAACTAGATGGTCCAGTAGCGCAGGCTGGATGTGAAGGACGCCTTGATGATTGAAAATATTTCCTTTTTTTTTAGACTACTACTATTTATTATTATTTTTTATTCCCTTGTATTCCAAAGCGACATTTTTTTGTTAGAAATGTTAAGTTAAAAGTGACACTTTTGTTACTAGTTTGTCTTTTGTTTTATTTTGGCGGGCTGCAAACCGCCAATCTCCGCATGCTACCGAGAAACATTATTTCTCGTGCTTGGATCATAATATACTATATTTTTTTTTCATTATTGATCGTTTCCGATAAACAATGCCTAAAAACGGACAATTATGAATAAATACATTAAAGTTATTGTCATACAAGCCTTTACAACGGTTTGTAATTTATAAGTTCGCACTTAATAAAGTAGTTGAAAAATAGTTATTTATGGTACTAGTGGGTAAAGTAAGATATTGCCCATGAGAAAATTAACCTGCGAGGCGTCAGCCAAGCAGGTTAATTTTCGAGAGGGCAATATCGGTTTACCCATAGTGCCATACAAGGTTTTATCCAATAAATAGCTTAGGAATTCATATTTTTATTAAAAATTTTAATGACATTTACAAGAAAATAATTTGACAAGTGACAGTTGAGTGGGTAAAATAAATAATAATCCACTCAATAAAGTAAAAGCCACGCGGGGGTTATTATTGAGTTTATTTACTTAAAATAAAGCTGGCAATTGTCTTATTATCTGTATGTATTGGATAAAAGATTTTTTTTACATGAATATATTCATGTAAAAAAATAATTTAAAAAAAATAATAATAATATAATAATAATAATAATAATAAAATTATTATTTTGTTGGCAGCAGTGTTTGTACCAAGATAATTAATTATCTTATAATTAAAGATTTAATTAAATATTTAGTTAAAGATTTAATTAAAGATAAATAATAAGTAGCTATTATATAGTAGCTTTGTTTACAAAGTAAACAACTTAATTGTCTCAGATCATAAAAGGCTTATGCAGTGTTACCTCGGCGCTCACGGCCATATCAGGATTTTTGTTTATACTGCCGCGAAATACTGGGGCATCTAGGAATTTCAAGTACTAATCTATATCAGTTACAAAAATTGCACTCACACCATATTATAACCCAAACACTCAGGCACAAGCAGAATACAAATCGAGGTTTTTTCAAAAATTACAACTTTTTTAGCCTAAAAATACAACTTTTTCTGCTCTAAAAATACAATACAAGCTTTGTCCGTGACAGTTTTCACTCTTTCACTCCTGACCAAAATGTTGATGACCAAAAAAAAAGGTCCGCCAAGACCTTAAAAAAAAGCTTTGTCCCCGACAGTTTCTACAAAGACTTGGCGCCCACCCTACATAAAGGCTTCCCTAAAAAAAAAAAGCTTTGTCCCTAACGGTTTCTACCTAAGCTTGGCGCCCCTAGCAAAAAAAACTATTGGTGAGATAGATATATAACTTTTGTATTTTGAATCCCTGCAATATACAACTTTTGTCAATCCCAATATACAACTTTTTTTGTGAAATATACAACTTTTTTATTTTGAATCCATAAAATATACAACTTCTTTTGTTTGGATCAATAAAATATACGACTTTTCAAGATAGCTGGGGGGACGCTCCCCCCATCCTCAACCAGAGCTACGGCCCAGGTGTCCTAAAATTTTTCTGCTAGAGCTTGGGAAAAATTGCATTAAACAGATCTCTTTTGATATAAGAAAGAATTAAGCTATTAAAATAAAACCTGAACTGAATTACTAAGAACAATAATATCTTAATTTTGGAGGACCAGTGGCGTCCAAAAAAAAAACGAATGAATTTTTTCTTTTTTAATTTTTACTGAATTACAGGGGCGCCACTGACTTTTTTGAGTGTTTAATATTTTGTACAATATTGGAGACTTGATATCTACATAAATTAACCAGAAACGTTCTAACTTTATTTTATATAAAGAGATTCCCTTTTTGTATACAACACCGTTTTAGCTGTATTTATTTTTTTGGAGCTTCTTTACATATGCTGGGTACCTTATATCTGTAGAAATGTATGGCTGTTCAATTTTTAATTTTTGCTTTTATACCAAAAAAGTTATAAGCAAAAATCGACCAAAAAAATCTATAAATATTTTTATTAATTTTTTTAGAATCGGTTAAATTAGTTAAAATTAAACTATGTTTATATTTTACTTCACTAATTAAAAATCTCCATAGGTACAAAGCTCTAAGTCATATACAGGGTGTCCCAAAATTAGCCTGCAAATTTTAAAACCAAATTCTAGAACCGGAAATATTAAGAAAACTATATAGCCATAGGCCGAAAAACCCTTGGTTTTCCATACACAGGGTGTTAAAAGTGTAGTGCTGAGGATGGTTTGTGTTTAATATTTTCGAAACGTTTAAGAATAATTTATTGAAACTTTGTACACAAATTTTTGTACTTATAAAGATAAAGTTACTCTTAGCGATATAAAATGCACATAGTAGGGTAAAAACTGGGGGAAGCTAAGGAAAATATTGGACTTTTTAACTTTACATCTAAAAATTAATAAATGTGGGAGTAGTTATGATCAGGAATAGGAGTGTTTAATTTAAAAGCACAAAACCTAAGCATTTTTCTTTAGATACTTTCCAACCCATCAATATGATTGTTATATTGAGGAGGCCAAATAATTGAGGCATATTCTAGATTGGATCTAACTAAAGAATTGTAAACTCTAAATAAAGACCTGACAGAAAACTTACCACAGTTTCTTAAAGCATCTTAGATGCTTTAGATGTTATATTATTAATGTGCATTATAAAGTTAAGCTCACGATCAAAAGGAACACCAAGATCTTTAACAGAATTAACGGACTTTGCGAATGCCCCTATAAAAAGACATATGTTTACACTTGTTAACATTTAGTAATAATTTATTATTGACACACCATTCGACCAACCGATTTAAATCACTTTGAAGATAAGCATCAGCGCTACAAGATACATGTTTGAAAAATTTCAAATCTTCCGCAAAAAGTATGACTTCGCTATGTTTAAAGACTGAATATATATCATTTATAAAAATAAGAAATAATGTAGGAGCACTATGCGAACCTTGAGTAAAACCAATGGTTATCCAATTGACAAGATCGTTAAAACCAAACTGTTTTAATTTAAATAAAAGAACATGAAAATTGTTGGTCGGTCGGTTGATCGGTCGGTCGATTGGTCGTTCTGTCCGGGAAATATTGTGTGCACGATAACTTAAGAACGCTTCAAGCTAGATACTTGAAATTTGGCATACAGGTATGTTACCAAAAGTTCTCGCTCGGGATTGGGGAAAAATACATTTTTTTACAAAAAAAATTAAAATTGCTATATTGGGTTTTTAAGGTTTCTGAAATTGAATCTGATAATAAAAAAAAAATTATCTCCACCCCCGAGCTCGGGGGTAAGGGGGTAAATATTTTTAAATATTTTCAATATTTTCGTCAAAATTGGCATATAGGGACCTATATTGGCAAATATTGGCATATATGGCTTGATTGATTGATTGATTGATTGATGAAGAGAAACAAGATGAGTATTCGTACCTCGAACACTGCGGCCACCTGCGGGCCTATTGTGTTATTCTTGGGTCTCTTGCTAGTCAAACAGCTTCGTTTCCTTTATCAGGCTTACTAGGCTTTTTACTAGATTTGCATTGGAGAGCATAGCTTCTGGGTTACCATTTCCCGGTTGCCGGTATCTCCAGCGGTGTAGAGCCACCCAGTCAAAGAGAACATGAGAAGCTGTTTCCGCCTCCTCATTACACAGTCTGCATATTGGCTCATCACTATACACACGGATGGTGTGCATGTGTATCCTCAGGTGGCAGTGACCAGTTATTAGCCCTATCACCTTCCTAAGGTGGTCCCTGCCAAGATGTAGAAGGTTCTTGGTTAGTGGACCAGCGGCATATAGGGGCATATATATATTGGCATATTGACATATATGGGATTTTGGGGTCGACTAATCTGAATCTGATAATATATTTTTTCTAATTTCACCCCCTGAGGGTGGGGGTACTTTTGGTGAAAATGGTGAAAATGAAAATGTTGGGGTTTTTGGGGTTGCTGAAAGTGAATCTGATAATAACAAAGGCCTATGGGGCACCTTGTCAAACGCCTTGTGAAAATCTAAGTAGATAACATCTGTAGGAAGTCCGTTTTCGAATGAGCGGGTCCAGTCATTTACGCATTTGAGAAGATTGGTAGAAATGGAACGGCCAGGAACAAATCCATGCTGTTGCTCGGGAATAATTTTATGGTTAATTAAAAATGGAAGCATGGAATCAGCAATGATTTTTTCGATTATTTTTACTTCAATGACGGTGAGGCTTACTTGTCGATAATTTTCCTTCTTGAACTTATCTCCTTTTTTATGAATTGGAATTACGTCAGCAGTTTTCCAGGCATTCGGTAGTATACTTTCATTAAAAGAATTTTGCATAATTAAGGATAGGGGAAAAGCAAGGGATGAGGCACAGTTTTTTAAAATATGCGCAGGAAGACCAACAGATCCAGCTGAACAAGATATCTTAAGTTCAAGAAGTTTTTGTAACACAATATCCTAGGAAAAAACTACATGTTCTAATGAGTTTGTTATTTAAGCTCAACCATGGTATTAGAGGTTTGCTGTTAAAATGGATTAATTGATTTTTACTGAACAGAACATTTCGCGTCAAAGTTGGACTGTCTTTTTCACAATTTCTTGCTGTAATAAGTGGTGTACCTCAAGGGTCAGTACTAGGGCCTTTACTATTTTTAATATATACTTCGGATCTTCCACGTCTTCTATACTGCATGAGTTCTTTATTCGCCGATGATTCGAAATTTTATGGGAACCCTCTTACAGAGCACTTCTTTCTACAACAAGACTTAAATTTAGTGTTTGAATGGAGCAAAAAATGGCTAAACCTCTAAACTTTGCCAAATGCGTAGTGCTTCATATAGGCAAGAGTAACCCCAAGTTTGACTATTTTTTAAATAATATTCCCCTACAAAAAGTGGATCAGTATACTGACTTAGGTGTGTTGATTACTAGTGACCTCTCTTGGACGGCCCACATAACCTCAATTTACAACAAATCGAAGAGGAATCTGCTTTTATTTAAAAAAGTGTTTTCAAAACCTAACATTTCTACTGCAGTTAATTTGTATAAAACCTATATTCGTCCTAGACTAGAGTTTGGTTCATCAGTTTGGCATCCTGATTTTGTGCGAGATACAAATCTCATCGAGTCCGTACAGCGCTATGCTACAAGGTTACCATATGGTAGAAACAGGTCCACATATTCTGACCGTCTAAGAATATTTAGACTTCCGTCTGAGGCTGATAGACTTACACGTGGCTCTTTAATTATGACTTATCGGATTTTACATGACCAGTTTAGTTTGGACTTACGTCAAATGTTTACTCTAAATGAGGATCGTCGTCTCCGTGGACACAGTCTCAAGTTAAGACAAGAATTTGCCCGTTCCAGACCCAGAAGAAGCTTTTTAAATAATCGCATATTTGACACTCTCTGCCAGAAAATGTAGTGAATGCGCCCTCTGTTACCGCCTTTAAAAACCGCTTGGACAATTTTTTGTTTAATATTGATGCATAATTAGTATATCTTTTAGTATCTGCTTTTTAAGCTAATTATATATTTTTTTATTTTTGAGTTTAATAGGCCTAGCCTCAACTCTTATATAAATAATAATAATAATAATAATAATAATAATAATAATAATAATAATAATAATAAACTCTAATTTCACCCCCTGAGGGCGGGGGTAGTTTTATTGAAAATTTACATATTGGGATATTCGAGGTCTCTAAAACTAAACTTAAAATAAGATTTTTCTAAATACACCACCTGAGGGGCGGGGAGTAGTTTTCGTGATAATTGGTTTATTGGGCTTTTTAAGGTTGCTGATAATAAAAAATCCATTTGACGCCCGAAGGTGAAAAATGGGAAATCTCTTTTTCTGGGCAGTGTATTTTAGAATAATTTAGATTTTTTTTCACAGGGGTGATATTTTCGCAAACTTCGATTTGGATTCTGCTTGAGTGTAAATGTTTATGTTGATACCAGTATAAACCCTTAATATTATAGCGTAGGTATAACCAAGATATAACGTTAGATTCCTGGAGCCGCCTTTGTGTTATATCAATTGACTTAAGTAGCATTTAAGGAAGGGCGAAATAAACAAACCTAATTGCCTCAAATCATAAAATGTTTCTGCAGTTTTACTTCGGCGAGCACGGTCATAGCAGGAAGTGTTTTTTTAACAATACCGCTAAACAAATTACATTTAAAATGGTTTAAATTAAATAATATTTTTAGTGCAGTGTTTATCGTGTGTCCAATAATCAGCTATTTATGGATTGATTACAATAACATTTGGTACAGCAAAATAATGTATTGCAATATAAATTGCATTTAAATAACAAAAAATTCACTTTCGGGATAATCTCATGTAGAAGGTATGTTCGTTGGTTCCTGCACTCTTGCACTTTACAGTTGAATACAGTTCTTCGTCATGTTTAAGAATTAAAAAACAAATACAGTACTTATTTGGTTGAGAAAAAAGTGTAAGTCAGTGCAAGAAAGTGCCGTGCCAATGAACAACCCTCATAGTTAAGACAATATATTAGCCAATTTGTTGTGGGGTCACCGGAACTAACCGGGTTACTGAAACTGAGAAGAAGGGAGGACGTCACTAATCGTTAGTAGCCGCGTCTAGCGCAGGATCGGAAGTAGGTTAGATAAGTCCAAACCTCAAAACCTAACCTATTAATTGTGTATTTGGAGAAAATTCACTGGTTTGAGCCCATATCTGAAAATAATTAATGCGGTTTTGTGAAAACTGTCGGTTATACAAACTAAGTGGTGGGGATAATAACCGGCGTTACCACAAAATATTGACTATTGGTTGATTAACAATTTTTATAAAAGCTCGAAGTTGAAATACGATCGAGGTGCGCCCAGTGCTATAGTAAAAAAAAAACAAAATTTTACATATTTCTTTAACTTCCGGGGTATCCAACACACATATATTTATCAATATACTTATCTGGGTAATTCCGTCCTAACTGGTAATTTTGAGGCCGAAATTTTTTCAAATTTTTTTTTGATAAACCTTATAATATTTAAGGACGGACATGAAATGTTGAGTGTTTGTAACATAAATTAAAGTACAATTTTATTAGATAATAACTTCCGATTCCCTATAGATTTGTAGCTGAGTATTATGTTTACTTTTTACAGTGTAAAGTTTTAAGTTGAGCTGATTTTTATTGGGATAATTTGATTTTTTAGGTGGCGCTCCTATAACTTTTTTGTTTTTAATAGATTTTTTTTTAAATTTTTTAAATTTAACTTTTTTAATAAAGGTAATTTTTCCTGTAAAAATGACTATGATAGCATATTTTTTCCATTTTTAGTTTGCCTCCTAGAACTTTTTTTAGGGGGATTTTTTTAATTTTGGTGAGATTTACTTTTTAATAAAAGTAATTGTTAGTTAAAAGTTAAGTTTCTTTTGATATTATTTCACTATTTTTTATTTTTTGAAAGGTTTATCCCCATAATTTCTTATTTTTCGGGCTTTTAAGAGACTTCGTTTCCTTACCATAGTTGATTATTTCTGAAAAGTGGATCGGATTTATCATGCGGAAACGAAAACGTGACATATGAGGATGGACGGACAGATGAACGGATATAGTTAAAATTGTATTGCACTTTAGTACAAAATTTGTTGATTTTGCACAAAAAAAAATCTTTTTACGAAGTAAACGTATAATACTTTTTTATTTGATTGTTTCTAAAAGCGACACTTTTTGTGTCCCTAGGGCCCTAGAGAAATTGTTACAGTTTGTGACAGGTGGGAGGGGGGGTCTAGGTAAACGTTACGTAACGGAATTTAATAAATTTAATGTTTATTTCTAAGCTTGGCAGATGTATTTTTATTTTAACATAAATAACTATTTAGTGGCCCATAATTCCCTTTTTCACACAAAAATTGACGAAACTATGCATATTTAAATAATATTGTAATCAGTAAAAAAACTGTTGACATTGATATTAAAAAAAAATCTTACGGCCCTGTTCTTGCGTGATCTTGCCAATGAATTATCGGCGATGATACATTTTCGCGCGGAATGTGTACTCACAGAACAATGTGTGTACTATTTTGTATACCTGTGCATAAACAATATACGTGTTTTATGTGACACTCAGTGTAAAAAGAGGTACCTAGTATTTTTTCTCTGTGTCATATTCATTATGAAGTTTGAGTGATTTTTTCGTGTAATTTTTTTTAAGGTTATATGTTATACTATATTTTAGGTTCATGTTTGTTTTGTTGAAAAAAATGAATCAATAGTGAGAATACAGTTATTGCGAAACAAAAATTTTATATTGTTACGCGTTACACAGTAATACGTAATTATGGACAGCCCTCAAGCTGCAAGGTGTATAATAATAACGTCAATTTAAAAGTTAAGACTGTTACCCTATAGCACCGGATACCCTAGTGACGTCATTACACAATTGAAAGACATCGCGATTAACTACTTTATATATTAATCACTGCACGTCGGAGATGCATTTAAATTAAATGATTTAAAGTTATGACCCTTAATATTATTAAATTTATTATTGAATTAATTTTAATTATTTTTAGCGGACTAAAGATATCACAGTTGTCCCCGAGTACGCTTGGGTTAGAAAAAAAATGAGGCTGAATCCTTGTAGTAATCGGTTAAAGGCCTATCCAGAAGCTTGCATAAGAACGTAAAACATAAGGATGCGATGCCGTGATTGGCTTACAAGATACATGGCGGCACATCAAGCCAATCACGGCATCGTATTCTTATATACTATGTTGTTATGCGATCCAGTGGATATCCACCAACATTCAAATAAAAAATTGCTTTTGGAAAAAAAATGGTAGCAGATATAACACTTTTGATTAAGCCCAACGATTTTACTTATTTACCTATTAAACTAAATTAATACGTTAATTAGCAGTCTGTTCGGCAGTGTAGTTTTGAAAACCAATCAATAATTCAAGTTTCAGCTAACTCAATGTATTGTTTTGAGTTATCAATAAATAATTTTTTGTTGCTAAAATATAATCTAGAATATTTTTAATAATAATAATAATAAACGACTTTATTTGACATATAATTACATCAAAATGGCGAATTTTGATTATAAAAATCAATCTTACACTTAACCATAAAAATACATAGGAAATATATTTATAACATCACACTAAAAAAAGTTGAACAATTATTAAATACTAAAATATAATATGTAAGATATTCAAATATTTAAAGTATTTAAATATTCAAATATTTAAAGTTAAAATTGCACAATAAATGTCTATAAAGAATATAATCATTATAACACGCAATAGTGTAATAACCAAATATAATAAAAAAAAATTGTGGTAAACTAGCCTTGCTTTTCAAGCAAGGCTTTTTTTGTACTAGCACAAAACGCGTTTGGCTTAATGGTAGTGAATCCTGGTTTTAATGAATTGTAGAGATTTGCGGCCGTATAACTAAATTATGTTTTAAAAAGATCCGTATGGTGTCGGAAAATAGTAATAGAGTTGTTGCGTATATTAGTGATTTAAAATATGATTTATATAATAATAATTAATCTAAATATAAACTGGCTTATATGAACTGATTTAATTACTACAAATTTAAAAAAAAAATCCGACTTTTAAGGATTAAATTTCGTACACTGCCTGATAAAATTAAATATAATTATATTATTATAATAATTATAATCAATAACATCAACAGTTTATGGTAAAGGTTTTTTACTTTAAGATAAGAATTTTAATTTTTTACATCATTTTTCTTGATTAAAAAAAAAACAGACTTTTTCAAAAGAACTTAAGAGTCTTACATTTGCTAAAATTAAAATAATACAAATGGTACGTTTTTCTCAGTAACTAAAAAATACTATCAAAATTTAATCAAATAGTTTTTTGTTAGTCGTTTTAGTGATTTAAAATATGATTTATATAATATTAATTAATCTAAATGAATAATAAAAAAGCTAAGGCCAAAACGAACATTTATTTATTTATTTATTTATTTATTTATTTATTTATTTATTTATTAGTTTTTAGTCATTCTGGGACCTTACATACAAAGGTGTTTTATACCTTATTAGACTGTTTACAAATTACAAATAATTTTGAAGTGCTTCAATTCCACGTACCATTCCAATTCTATTCTTAAAAAAATAGTTTTCCCATCGTTCCATGTTTTATACCTCGCTTCCTGCACTTTTTTCACCAGGTGTGATAAAAATCCAAATACAAATCTCTCCTTTTAAACCCCTACCCCCCAAACGCTCAAATACGAATTTTTCCAAGTTAATAATAAAAATACATCTGCATACCAAATTTCAGACAGACGGACGGACGGACAGACAGACCGAAATACTAGTGTTTTGGTTAATGAATCAAAATAAGTAATTATGAAAAATATATATTATTTTGTTAGGCTCCTAGAAAAATAGTGTTCATGTGCCATTCTTACACTCGATACTTTTCCGCACTCGCCGTTAAGGCATATACACAGCCTCTTATGCGAACGTTATAAGCTTGCGCACAAAATACATGACGGCACATCAAGCCAATCACGGCATCGTATGTTATGTATTACGCTTCTTATGCGAGCCTCTGGATAAGCCTTTACGCGTGTATGATTTTTGAGTCAGAACTGTGATCTGGTTTAAACAAAATTCAGTTTATTTATCACGTTGGTGCTTTAAACTTATTAAAAACCTACACTCATGAATCACAATAAGCACAATTTGGACATTTTCTAGGAAAATGGGTAAATTAAATAAATACCTACATATTTATACAACGCGGCAGAGTTAATAAAGTTAATTATTAACCCTTTATGGCCCAAATTAATTATACCGGTAGAAAAAAATTGAGTATGTGTTTTTTTATTCCAAATGCCTTTTTAATTCAAGAAAAAAATTTTAGCCTGGTACTCCCCTACAAAAAAATAGGGTATGTTACCTAAACGTAACATTGGGCAATAAATCGTGAAATTTATAAAAATATTGCTGAAAAAAAACAAGGCTTTCTACGTAATTTTAGAAGTAATAATTTAATAAAATTCTCAAATTATAATTATAAAACTATTTTTTAATAAATATAAAAACATGTTAACAATTAATATGTGTCCATACTAAAAACTATTTTAAAATTTCCATGTATCTTTAAAGTAACATACCTTATTTGCACAATTACACAGGCCCACAAAAAAAAAAATTTCGTGAGTCTTGGATTCCAATATGATATTCCTATGTATTTTTTCCCGCTGAAACCGAATCCGCAACCCGTTTAACCTCTACAAGTCAGGATTTTGACATAACCTCAAAAAACACTCGAAAAACTACTGAAACCGCTAAAATCATCTACTCCATACCACTTTCACCCTCTTCCTCCAAATTCGTAACCCCATAATCCCTTAACCTCGGAATACCATTACTCCATAACCTCAAAACGTCGTAACCTCATTAAGTAGAAAAATCTGGCTCGGGAAAACAGAACAATTACGTGAAATTTTCTTGTAGAACATAGTAACTGTATAACCCTAAAATCCTATCACACCATAACCTCCTAACCCCTTCGCTCCGTAAACCCATATATTATAACCTCTTAACCTCATCATCCTATTCTGTGGCGAAGTCCGGTTTTCAAAATCATAAGAGTTTTGTGAGTGAAGTCATGAATCAATGTCTACTCAATTATTTTTTTAAAACCTCTCAGACGTCTGATACCTCAGTAAGCTTGTTATCCAATATCTTTTTTGCAATATTTATGAAATTGAATTTTTTCGTGGTATTTACGCAATTGTTTAACGAAAGACCATTACTACCACTACTACTACTTTTCAAATTTGAAATCCTGCTACCTCCGAGAATATTGGAGACTAATATGAAAAAATCAACAATAAAAAACTTACTCCACATTTCTGAGGTTTGGGGTTATAATTTCAGTAACCGGACTTCCCCACAGAATAGGATAACGGGATTAAGGTTATATAGTATATGGGGTTACGAAGTGAAGTTATTTTGAGGTTATTTATAATATTTATTTTTTGAGGTTAGGGGATTTTGGGGTTATAGAGTTACTTACCTATGACTATGTTCCACAAAAAAAAAACTGAAGAATTTGTTCTGTTTTCCCAAACTATATTTTTCTACTTAATCAGGTTAGGGGGTTATGAGGTTATGCGTCTATGGTATAATGAGGTTAGGGGATTATGGGGTTCTAGGGTTATAGAATTAGCAATTTGGGGACAGTGGTATGGCATAGATGATTTTAGCGGTTTCAGTAGTTTTTCGGGTGTTTTTTGAGGTTATGTCAAAATCCTGACGTGTAGGGGTTAAACGGGTTGCGGATTCAGTTTCAGCGGGAAAAAATACATAGGAATATCATATTGGAATCCAGGACTTTGTGGGCCTGTGTTATTTTTGTTCAAGATATATTCAGGATCATATTATTTTCTTAAATTAATCTTTAATATTGACTTAATCGTCCAGTATTTTTTAATTTATCATAATAAATGTCAAAACCTTTCAAAAATAATCCTGAACATTAACATTTTTTAAACTGGTCGTGTTGACAGACTTGCATTAAAATACAATTTTTTTAAAAATTTATTAGACTTTAGCATCAAAAAATATATTAAAAATGTAGGTAGATGCATAATAAAGGATATATAAAGCAATATAAAACGCAAAACCCAATAAATTGGACTTTTTTTTATTTTTTTTTTGCATCAACCACTCTGGGTTATTAGCAATTACGTTATAATTACATTAGTTTTAAGGTACCTAATATTAATATTTGTATAGTAGACTAACATAACTTAAATTTTTTGCATGAGATTTGCTTCAGTTAGAAATTTAAACAAATTGTCTAAGTCGCTGGTTAAAACTGTGATTAAGTTGTCTTTTAATTTATGCTTGGTTCGCAAGTGGGAATATCTTCTACACTCTAGAATAAAATGTTTTACAGTGAGAATGCACGCACATACTTCACACTGTCTTGGTTCTTCTTTTTTCATCAAATGTTGATGTGTATAGTTGGTGTGGCCCATTCTTAATCTGGATATGACTACTTGCTGTCTTCTGCTTAGTGAGACTGGCTTAAAGGGGGCTATATCTGGCTTGATATTGTGTAGTTTGTTGTCAATTTGCTGGTTCCATCTAGTTTGCCACATTTGGTTTGTTGCTATTTTAATTTGGCTGTGGACGTCTTTAAATGATACGCTTTTTTTTATGATTGGTTAATTTTCGATTGCGCTGCGTGCGGCTTTGTCCGCTTTTTCGTTCCCTGAAATGCCAATGTGGGATGGGACCCATAATAAGGTAATATCGATGTTTCTTTCTTGTAGTTGATGTAGAGCTGATTTTATATTTGTTAGTAACAAATCATTAGAGTATATTTTTTGTATTCCTTCTAGCGCACTTAAAAAGTCAGTGATAATTAAATTTTTCCCCGGAACGGTTTGATTTAGAGCTTTGAGTAATGCATATAATTCTCCTTGGTAAATGCTTAAATATTTTGGGAGGTGGTAAACACATGTATTATTTTTGGTCACAACAGCTGCTCCTACTCCTTCGTCAGTTTTAGATGCATCGGTATAGATTTGGTTATAATTGGGGTGTGTCGATAATATATAATTAAATCTGTTTATTATAATATTCTTTGGAGTTTCGTTTTTATCATAGGAGGTAAGGTAATTGGACTTAATTAAATCCAATTGGGTATTTTACCTAAACATAACAAGTGGCCATAGAGGGTTAAGAATTAAAAAGAATTTTACCAGATATAATAGTTTTGTTATTGAAAAGATCTGTTTAATTGTAAAAATAAGCTGGGTTTTCATAATTTATTTAACGTTAAAAGATGTGGTTTAAAATTACATTAAAGAACATATTGAAAGATATAGAAAATAGTCCAATTTAAGTGGTAAGTACATAAAGTATGACAACTAATCATTAATTTAGTGGAAAGTTTTAATGCATTTGTGGATTTTTGTTTACTTTGATTTTATGGACTGAGTTAACGTTTGGTTAACTAACTAATAAAAACAAATCCTATACATTGTATAGTATACAATGTAGTATACATATAGCTATGAACAAGGCAAATATGCGCATTGAATTTACACGAATTGCGTTAGGTATAAAAAGTGCATCTGGTACTTTTCAGCGACTTAAAGATAAAACCATGAACGTAGAGAATACGGACTGGTAACTTGTAGTTTGATTTTTTATTGATTACGTATTGACTAAAAGGCGCTGGTATCTACGAGCGAGGTCGGAAGCCTTCTAGATCATAATTTTACATTATAAACATATGTTCACAGTGACGTTTATTTTTAGTGTGTGTTTTTATGAGAACATCTTCTTTGGTAATTCTAAGGTAAGTTATAGATACCTGGTATATGATTTTAGAAATAACAAATAGGCTAGCCCACAAAGTCTCTAAATTTTTATATGTGGCACATCAAAAACTGTAAGCCATGATTCTGTTAATCTAATTTTGATTTCTTAAGTACTATACTTTCTTGTGTCAACTATAAATATGTTTAATGTTACCAAACTATAGTAAAACCATTGTTATCACAAAATACTAAAAGTAATCACATAATACCAATAAAAGTATTATAGTTTAGTAGAAAGTTATAAAATACTTTGACGTTAATTTCTAACATAAACAAAATTTGGGATTATGTGTCATAGAATTTTATAAAATCATAAATTTAGAGTGCTCTATATCTCGCTCGTAGACTATTTCGCCACCTGGTGGATTTCAGTCATTACGTAACAAGAAAAAGCTAGTTAAAACTGAGGAGTGTCACAGGGTTGGATAAAACCGTAGACCGAATATACAAGACAGTCAATGCAGTGTTAAATATTGGAAACCGTCCCAGGCATATCAATCGGAGTATCAGTGTTAAACTTTGCTAAAAACAATAAAAATGAACGCGATCCCTGTATGGCGGTGACTGTTTATGATCAATTTTATTAAACGATTTAAACTAAATACAGGCAACACATAATTCTTTTTTCTACGATCTAATAGAAGTTAACATTTCTACAAAAACAAATGATGTTTTCAGACTCCAAAATAACCTATTTCTTAGCATTTTACTTTTCTGCTCGTTGGCATGACAACGAGCGCAAATCCTATACTTTTACGCTCTATGTATAGTGTAGGCAACCGACAAGGCACTGGTAAAACAACTGTCACGTATATGCTGCGATGTTGTAGTCCGCCATTTTTTAAATATAAAATTATTATTTATTTTAAATTAAATCTTAATTTCGTGTGGTAAAATATTTGTGTGCTAAATAGTTGTTGTTACAAAAAAAATATGGAGAGTAACACTGATGAGGATTTTACTTCTACACCACCAGATTTTTAGAAAATCGTAAGTGCTGCGACCTTGTAATGTTATAAACTTACTGCATGAAATGTATTTATTTATTTTAGATCGTAGAAAAAATGTTGTTTGTATTATGAGGGCAAAATGTGATTTCTGTTATCAGTTATTGTGAGCTCTTAATACAAAAATAACTATTTTGTGTTTAATCGGTTTCCAGAGACCTCTTGTATATTTACTCTACGAAAAAACTATAATATAATAAATGAGCATTGTATTATTCACATAAACCGCAGTATTTTCAGATAACTTAATAAAATATATTAAAAGGTTAAATAGGTACTCTCGCAAAAACGAAATTACATTTTAAAAATACAATCAAATAAATACAAATTTCTAAGAAAATGAGTCTAGGTACCTAATATAATTACAGAACACACCAAGTGTAGCTAGGCTTTATTACAAGAAACACCAGCTCATTTTCCACTGTAAATAGCCTTAAAATACTTTATTTTAGTTTTGTCCGTTCAAAATTAGAATATGGATGTCTAATTTGGTATCCAACTTATAATAACCAAATAGACCCATTGGAAGCAATTTAGCGAAAATTTGCCAAGCTCCTTAACTTTAGAATCTATAATATCTATCCTCCCCAGGGCTCAGATCATATATGTTTATTAAATAAGTGACCTATTAAGCACGGTTCACCTGGACGATTTTAAATAAAAATTTCGTGGACCCCTACATTTTTTGGACTAAAACATAACTGATGACATTAGAAATCAATTTCCATTTGAAAGAAAGTCGTAAAATATACACTTTTTTAGACAGATAAAAAAACGTTTTTTTGAGTATTAATGTGTGTCAAAAAATCGCCATTTTCAAAATCAAAAACGCTCCCTGGCTTAAAAGTTGCTCCTTAGTAAAAAACAGTGGCCACTCAAAAATGAGCCAAATCGATAAATGTTTAGAGGTAGCTCAAAGCACTCAAACTTAAAAAAAAATCTGTACCTGTTTTTCGGATAAAAACTGATACCGATAAAAATTGAGGAAATTTTGGAGGGTTTCTTTGGTAATATTTAGAAACAATACTAAATGTAAGAACTAAAACAATTATATCCCCCACTCCCCTTAAGTTAGAACATGAAAAAATCGCCAATTATTTGAAGATCGCGAAAATTTAATTTTTGCAAGTTTTTAAAAGTGCATAAAAAATAGTTTTGAATAAAAAATCTGCAAAATTATATATTAGTATATAAGCATATATACATGTTAACCTACATGACTACAGAAAACATAATTTTTTTCCTCAAGTTGAGTAAAAAAAAATAATTTCGATTAGAAACCGGGTGGATTTTCTGTTTTTTTGCCTAAAACTTTTTTCGGTGTACTTTTTTTTTGATTTTTTGGTTGGAATACTTTTTTATGTAAAAATACACATAAAAAGTTTCTGTGATTTAACATCGCAGGTTTAACCGTTTTAAAGATAAATGCATTTAAAAGTAAATTTTTACGCATGAAGAACCAAAAATAAAAAAATTAAAAAATATAAAGCAAAAAACAAATATTTTAGTAATGAGTGGTTATTTAACATTAAAAACATAGAAAAAGTTTATATGCACCTTGGTCAAAAAATCATTCCTAAGGAAGTTATGTCCTTTTAAATATGCCCATTTTCAATAAATTTTCGCAAAATCTTCAAATAATTGGCGATTTTTTTATGTTCTAACTTAAGGGAAGGGGAAATATAATTTTTTTAGTTTTCTCACAATTAGTATTGTTTCTAAATATTACCAAAGAAACCCTCCAAAATTTCCTTAATTTTATATACAATCACTTTTTTTCCGAAAAACAGGTACCGATATTTTTCAAAGTTTGAGTGCTTTGAGCTACCTCTAAACATTAATCTATTTGGCTCATTTTTGAGTGGCCACTGTTTTTTACTAAGGAGCAACTTTTGAGCCAGAGAGCGTTTTCGATTTCGCAAGTCGAAATTTTTTGACACACCCTATTACTCAAAAAAACGTTTTTTTATCTTTCTAAAAAAGTGTATCTTTTACGATTTTCTTTCAAATGGAAATTGATTTCTTATGTCATCAGGTATGTTTTAGTCCAAAAAATGTAGGGGTTCACGAAATTTTTATTTAAAATAGCCCAGGTGAACCGTGTAAGCCTAGATATACGCAGCAAAAATATATCAATTTCTTTTTTGTTTAATTTAATAAACAATAAACTTGATTGTGAGTTTTTACTAAACAAGATTCAAATACCAAGAGGAAATAGGCAAATTAATACATTTAAAACCAACTTTGCAAAAACTAATATTATGCTGATATCACCTATTTATGTTATGTGTTCAAATTTTAACTGTATTGACAATGTTGATATTAATTTTTCTAGTCTCAAGCAAGTTTGTATGATAAAAATACTTAATTATTTCTATATATTGGTCAATAGCCAGTTTCGTTATAAACTTTTATTTTGTGTCCTGTACACCAAGTGCCAAAAAGACAGATTATTACCACAGATTTATGCTTAATTTTTTGTGTGGCAAGGGGGCATGTGGGTACATTTTTTAAATGGAAAGGGGCCTCGCGTGATACATAATTTTAAAGCCTATAAAATTATCTATTTGACCATATATTTTAAAGTTTTTTAGAATTTTTTTTTGGGGTTTAAAATAGGGTTGAAAATGGATATTTTCGTCAAAATTTCTTTAAAAAAACCAAACAATTTTTGAAAAATTAATTATTTCAAGCTGCAAAAACCTAAATTATACTTTTAAACTAATTTTAATGGATATAAATAACAATTCACAAAAAAAATCTCATTTTTTAGCTCAAAATATTTAAAAATTAAAAACCTTAAAAAACATGTTTAAACAAATTAAAAATATATAGAGAATTTTTTAAGCTTTAAAACGATGTATCACACGACCCCTTTCCAATTAAAAACATGTCCCCCTATGCCACCCTGCCCACATTTTAGGAAATATATGCAAAAGGATATTTTGAGTTGTCCTATTTACGAGTTCCAAATTTTAAGTCGATATCTCAGCTCGTAACTAGGGGCCTTAGGGGGACTAAGCCCCCCACTAAACTATAAAAGTAAACTTAGGCATATATTTTTAACATATGCATACAGGGTGTTTCCTAAGTACGGTACGTAACTTCAGGCTGTAATTCCTTACCCAAAAATAAGAAAAAAAGTTCCTAACATATGTCCTAAAACGACTCGTAAAGGAGCTACGCCCCTTCAAAAGGGGTTCCAAAAATTTGATTTTTATTTAATAACTCAGGAACCCTTTGTGTTATAGCAACGAGGTATTGCATGTGTTCTACCTCTAATAAGATCTATTAGCCAATAGTATTTACATGTAGTTACTTTAACCAGGGACTTTCAAAATGGGGGGGCCTTATCACTTTTTTAGCCCAATTTTTTTTTCTGTGTAACTTTTTTCTGGACCTATTATCAAAATAGTATTTCTCAGGTAAAGATACATAAAAAAGGTACTTGTTGTAATACCGTGGGATAAACCGTTTTCGAGAAAAATTAATTTGAATGTGAAAACACAATGTTAAGAACCAAAATTTTAAGAATTTTGGTTCTACATCAAAAACTACTAAAAAAAGTTTTTATACATGTAGGTCCAAAAATCAATTTTAAAGCTACCATGGCCCTTTAAAAATGGTGTATTTTTAGGAGACAATAGCTCCCTTAGGATTGATTGACGGAAGTACCTGCATATGAAGTTTTTCCTTAGTTTGGGATAAACATTTACCCTGCGTTAATAAAATTTAGGTTTTCAAAATTTTACTGTTTCATTTTTCTTCTTTGATACGTGAAATTTCACGTTCAAATGAATTTTTCTTGTAAACGGTTAAGAATAAGTACAAGAATATATGAAAATAAATCCATAAACAAGTTACTTAGAAAAAAGTGATAAGGCCCCCCCGATTCGGACGCCCCTGGTTAAACTAACTACATGCAATTACCATTGATGATAGACCTTATTAGAGATCACATCCTATACCTCGTTGCTATAACACAAAGGGTTCCTGAGTTATTAAATAAAAATAAAAAATTTAGAACATATGTTTATAGGAACTTTTTTTTCGTATTTTTGGGTAAGGAATAACACCCTGAAGTTACGTACCATACTTAGGAAACACCCTGTTTATGTAGAGGGCTCAAGCACTCCCAAAATTTGGACCTGGTTACGCCCCTGCAACTCGTTCAAAAGTTAAGAGTGGGAGTTACTTTTGGACCTCACTGTATAATTATTATAATGAATAAAAGATTTTTTTCTTTAAAATAATAAATTTAATACTACACTACCATTAAAATTAAAGGATTTAATTATTATATTTTGTACATTTATAGATACTATGTGGCTGTTACTGATATACATTACCTCATTGTTGATATTTATTGAAGAAAATAGTAGTCTCCACACATGTCCTGGACAACTAGAAAGAGGTCCTTGCAATAGAAATATTTACAAATGGGCATTTGACCATGATCGGAACGAATGTGTAACATTTTTATGGGGCGGCTGTGAAGGAAATGAGAAAAACAGATTTGATAATGAAGATCAGTGTTTAAAAAACTGTTTTCCTTTAGTTAGTAAGTTATAGTTATTGTTTCCTTTTACGAAAACGTTTAAGGCAATTTATTTTATGCAAAAAAACAAATCATTTGCTTTTTGTCGTTATTATTATAGCTATCGAAATAAAATTTATACCAGTTAGCATGTTTTAAATACGTGTAGACAAAAATTTCTAGCTTGGTGCTTTTTTTGTTCCCCATTCAATATGTGCAGCAGCTCCATTAGGACTCATTTCGGGACCAACCTTTATAGGAACTTTTTTAACATAGAATCACCTCTTAAATTTATGTAACTTATTTCTGAATAACCCTGTATATTTAATTACAAAAATTTTACTTGATAAAAAAATATATAATTTTTAATTTGTTCCAATTTTCAAAAGAAGTGAACCTTATATTTTTTTGAGCTGAAAGGAGGATATCGTTATAGGGGGGTATTTTGGGCCACATTAAAAGTTTTTTGTTTTTAGGTTTAAATTGATGAGAAATGGAGAATTAATCAATTTAAACTGTTTATTTAGTAGTAATTGTTAAAGAAAATATTTTAATAAAATTAACCAAAAATGTACATCTTGGCAATATTGCTTTTGATTACGAGACAAAGTCAACTAGTCAAGCTTTTCTGACATGAAAAGTCGAGCCTTTTTGACATGACTTGAATAAAAACTAATTGTCAAGTAAATTTTTGATAAAATGTTTTGGATGCGATGGGTACAAAGAGTAAAAAGAGTTTTTATGTGATATATCTGGAACTTTATGAACAACATTAGTATAACCTATACAAACTTGAAGCGAGAAACTAATTTAAAGGGGATAAAAAATCTTAATTTAAGGGAGATTTCCTGTACGAAAATTGCGTATGGTGATTATAAAATGTTATGGTACAGTTTCTTCTTGTTCTTCTTTTCACACATTTCCAGCTTGCATAATATATTAGAGCAACTATATACTAATTGGCAATACTAGGTTTTGATTTGCTTTTTCCAATCTGAGAGAAAACGGGTTCTCTAAAGAAACTAAGAGCATCGAATGGCGCCTATACACTGCATGATTTTCTTTCTCATATTCATGAATTTTGTTTCCAATGTTTATTTTGGAATAGTAATTGTATTTAAGTTTTTTTGTAGAATTGTGCCCTTAATCAAATGAGACTAAAATATATAGGGTATCCCATTTAAAAAAAAACAAGTTAGGGTTATTTCCGGTTAACCCTGAAGTGGTAGTATTTAGAAAATTACACCAGCAAGTAGATTATGTTCTTAGATAAAACTTTGCTTAAAGAAGCATGACTCTATTTCATCACACAAAAAAGAAAAATTTAAAAGAATAACCCTGTATACTAATTGGTAATACAAGGTTTTAACTTGCTTTACCCAATTTGAGAGAAAACTTTTTCTCTAAAGAAACTAAAGCATCTAATCGCGCCTATTGTTAGTGACACATTTCCCTGAATACGGATCTGTCCCATCGTTAGTTACTTAAGTGGACGCAGTTGCAGTGGTGGCAGCACCTTCCAGGCTCGGTGCACCTCAAGCGCTGAGATTGGCTAAAGGAGGGGATCGGCAGAAATAGGGGAAGTGTTAACTAGAAAGATCAGACGCTGCTGAACATTCAACGTACATACGTAAAACATATACTTACATACTTCTTATCGTTAACTGTGAAAAGTGTTCTAATAAATACTAAATATAAAACTACTGGCTCTATTTCTAACATCAGAAGTGGTTCAGAATGCCGCGGTCTTCCACAAAAAGGCACAAGAAACGAAAGCATTCAAAAAGGTCTAGATCGAGTTCTAGTTCAAGTACGGAATCGAGAGAAAATGGCCGACACAAAAAGGTAGAGAGTTCACATGTAAGATCCTATACACCACCACCATGTACTACAGCCGGGGTGAGTAATTTTTCTAATAATACTGCTCAATTTGTGACGATGAATTCGACAATTCTACCAGAATTTGATCCGTTAAAAGATGATGCAATGGCGTGGCTTGAGATTGTTGATTACCTAGCTAAGACATATAGGTGGAACGAAAATTCCACAATATTTCAAGCACATAGTAAATTACGTGGCACTGCTTTGATTTGGTACAACAATATCTTAAAAACAGACCCAGCTTGGCCCACATTTTCGTGGGAAAAGTGGAAATTCATGCTTCGTACTACATTTTCTGCAAAAAGAAATATGTTTGAGCTGCTGAACGACTTGCTGTCGCATAAACCAAAAAATGGCGATTGCCTTTATGAATTCTATTTTAATCATCTGTCAAAAATTTCAAATTTAAATTTAAATTTTACAGAATCTGATAAAATTTCTTTGGTTGTGGGTGCAATTGGCGACCCAAATATTGCTTCTTCTGTTGGAGCAGCAAATATTTGTGATTTAAATTTATTATCAAGTTTTCTGAGAAATAAAATTTTCAATAGCGCACAGGACCGTACCGAGATGAAACCCGGTGTGGGGGGTGTAAGTAAAATTTATCGCAATAAAAATTTCGAGTTTTCTGATAAAAATCTTTTTAGTCAAGGTAATATAAATGCGCCAACGGTAAATCAGGGCCGTACTCAAAATAAATTTGAAAAATATTCGCAAAATAATTTTACTAATTTACAAACTAGAAATAACGGTTGTAATAATGATCCATTGGTGCAGGTTCGGAACGAAAATATTTTAAAAAGTACTGAAAACACTTCTGCAAGTACTAAAAATAGTAAATCTTGTTTTTCATGTGGGAAAAATACTCATTATAGAAAGGATTGTCCCAGCAGGCATAAAGTTTGTCACCTTTGCAGTAAGGTTGGACATTTACAGGTCGTTTGTTCGCAAAATACTATAAAAAAATCTTGACATGAAGTTAATTTTATTGCTACGTCAAATAATGCGTTTCATAAAAAGGTTTTCATAAATGAAAAACCTTTTCATGCGTTTATAGATCTAGGTAGCAACTGTTCTATAATTCAAAAAAGTGTAGCTTTAGAAATATGTTTACCCATTTATAAATTGGAAGAAAAAGTAAATTTGTCAGGGTTTTTAGGGTTTGGCACTTCAGTGTATGAGTTTGTTGAATGTACTATTCAGGTCGATGACGTAAAACTTCCCTGTAGACTTTACGTTTTGGACGACATTTCTTTTTCACATAATGTTTTAATCGGTAGAAATTTCTCAGAACATGATTCTGTTATTTATTCAAAAGTTAATGGTCAATTAAATTTTGAAACAAAACCTGTTAATAATATCTTTGATTTTAAATTAAATCATGGAATGCTAACCGGTTCGGAAAAATCTTCACTTTTAAGTATTCTAAACGAATTTAAATCGTGTATATTTAGGAATGTGACTGATTTGGGTAGGGTGTCCTCTACGTCTATAAACATTAATTTAATCGATGACATACCGGTCACATGTAGACCGTACAGAATGTCAGAAAAAGACAAAGAAATTCTAAGAAAAATAATAGATGAACTAATGAAAGCTAAAATTATACAAAAAAGTACGTCTGCGTATGCAAGCCCTGTTCTTCTAGTTGATAAAAAAGGCGGTGAAAAAAGAATGGTCATCAATTATATAGCTCTAAATAAGAAAACAGTTAAAAGAATATTCCCTATGCCCTTAATAGATGAACTTGTTGATCAATTATCAGACTATGTGTATTTTACAGTCATAGATCTAGCCCTTGGTTATCATCAAATACCCGTTCATTCAGATTCTATTCATAAGACAGCGTTTATAACCCCATTTGGGTTATTTGAGTATTTAAGATGCCCATTTGGTCTTACTAACGCGCCATATGAGTTTATGAGATTTATGACAGTTATTTTTGAGCCCTTAAGGCACCTAGGTATATTAATTTATATGGACGACATATTAATTCCTTCTAAAACAATTGACGAAGGTCTTTTTAAGCTAAAACAAGTTCTTTCGGTACTACAAGAATACGGCCTAACAATTAAAATCGCTAAGTGTGCTTTCTTGCAGACAAAAGTTAAATTTCTAGGGTATAATATTACAAAAAACTGCATTTCTCCCAATGAATTAAAAATAGACTCAGTTAAAAATTTTCCATTACCAAAAACAGTACACCAGCTACGTCAATTTATAGGCTTAGTCGGGTACTTTAGGAAATTTATACCAGATTTTGCAAGAAATGCCAATCCTTTAACATTACTGTTTAAAAAGAGTCAACCCTGGATTTGGAAGGATGAACAAAATAAATCGTTTGAGCTACTTAAAAACGCTATTACTTCCAATTCGGTTTTGACAATTTTTAATCCAAAACTACAATGCATCGTTTATACAGATGCAAGTAGGGACGGCCTGGCTGGTATTCTCGTACAGAAAACTGAAAATGGGGAAAAACCTATTGCTTATTACAGCAAGTGTACAACTAAAGAACAAAAAAACTATCATTCATATGAACTCGAATTACTTGCGGTTGTTCAAACGCTGAATCGTTTTAGACATTATTTAATTGGTAGTCCATTTGTTGTAATAACTGACTGTAATGCGGTAAAGAACACAATCATAAACCAAGCAACTGTGCCTAGAGTTGCGAGGTGGATCCTTTCGCTTCAAATGTTTCAGTACGAGATGCGCCATCGCCCGGGAACCAGTATGAAACACGTTGACGCTCTTAGTCGCAATCCTCCTGTAGAGGGCGTAGTCGAGAACATTTGTGAAATTTCTGAGGATGATTGGCTTCTCCATGCACAGGAAAAAGATAATAAAATTGAACAAATTAAAATAGTGTTGTTATCAGGTGATATTGAAAATAATAGAGCAATTTTTAATGATTACGATCTAAGGGGTAATAGAATTTATAGAATTACGGATTACGGAAGACGTTGGGTTGTACCAAGGAAGTGCAGGTGGCAGATTGTCAAAATGAATCATGATGATATCGGCCATTTTGCACTTGATAAAACTTTGGAACGTATCCGCCAAAATTACTGGTTTCCTAAAATGCGGAGATTTGTCTCGAAATACATTAAATGTTGTCTTCCTTGTTTATATCACAAAGTTCCTTCTGGCAAAAAGCCCGGATTTCTTTACTCTATACCAAAATACGCCAAGCCCTTGCACACCCTACACCTGGATCATCTCGGTCCATTTACTGTCACAAAAAATAAAAATTCTTATTTATTAAACGTAGTAGATGCTTTTACTAAGTTCGTTTTTATTCGAGCTGTGCCTGATACGAAGGCCGTAAATGTTATAAAGGCATTAGATAGTATTTTTGAGTTCTTTGGGTACCCACGGAGGATAATTACTGATGCTGGAAGCGCTTTTACTTCTGGAGAATTTGATAATTTCTGCAAGGATCGCAAGATTCGACTGTTTATAACAGCCGTTGGTATGGCACGAGGCAACGGACAGGTTGAAAGGGCGAATAGGACGATTCTGGATGCTTTAGCCACTAGTAATTTTAATAAAAATTCCAAAACTTGGGATACAAACCTGATTCAAGTTCAACAAGGGATAAATAGTACAATAAACAAGACGACAAGACAGACCCCGGCTGAACTCCTATTTGGTGTAAAGTTAAGGATGAGTACCGATTTGCATGAAAGTGATGAAGATGATAAGGTGGTGGATGTAACAAAAATCCGTGAAGAAGCCTCACACAATCTAGAGAAAAATAGGATACTGCAAAACGAGTATTTTAATAAAAAGAGATGCAAGGCTGGAACGTATTCTGTTGGTGATCTAGTGTTGACTAGAATTACAAGTCATCCAGCTACTGGAGAAAGTAAGAAACTTTTAGCGAAGTACAGAGGTCCTTTCAAAGTGGTTGAAGTTCTAGGAAGTGACAGATATAGAGTGAAGGAGGACATGTTTACGACCAGATCTCAAATTCCATATGAAGCAGTGGTGGGCTTTGAAAACATGAAACCTTACAAAGTTTTTGAACAGTAGGTGAGTTCATTTATACAATTCTAAAGTTTATACATACGCCTGTTTAGGTGGTAGGCTCCGGTGCTGAGCTGTGATTTATACATACGCCTGTTTAGGTGGTAGGCTCCGGTGCTGAGCTATGGTTTATACATACGCCTGTTTAGGTGGTAGGCTCCGGTGCTGAGCTATGGTTTATACATACGCCTGTTTAGGTGGTAGGCTCCGGTGCTGAGCTATGGTTTATACATACGCCTGTTTAGGTGGTAGGCTCCGGTGCTGAGCTATGGTTTATACATACGCCTGTTTAGGTGGTAGGCTCCGGTGCTGAGCTATGGTTTATACATACGCCTGTTTAGGTGGTAGGCTCCGTTGCTGAGCACTAGTTATTGTATACATAGGCTTATTCGAGTAGTTGTACCAATGCTGAGTTCAATATATCGAGTAAGTGCATTGCCTAGTCACTGGGTGTTTATTCAATTTCAGTTATATTCGAGGACGAATATGCAGCAGGATGGCCGAATGTTAGTGACACATTTCCCTGAATACGGATCTGTCCCATCGTTAGTTACTTAAGTGGACGCAGTTGCAGTGGTGGCAGCACCTTCCAGGCTCGGTGCACCTCAAGCGCTGAGATTGGCTAAAGGAGGGGATCGGCAGAAATAGGGGAAGTGTTAACTAGAAAGATCAGACGCTGCTGAACATTCAACGTACATACGTAAAACATATACTTACATACTTCTTATCGTTAACTGTGAAAAGTGTTCTAATAAATACTAAATATAAAACTACTGGCTCTATTTCTAACACTATACACTACATAATTTTCCTTAAGGAATTCTCATATTCATGAATTTTGTTTCCAATTTCTTCATGAAAAAAACCTTGAATTTAAATCAGTTTTAACTTTTAAACCCATATTAAAACTAAATAAACACCAACCTCAAAGTCTACGGACGGAGAATATTTTATTTATTTATTTATTTAAAGTTGTTCAGGACCTCCCCTGTTGAAAATGCCGGGTCTACGCGGGTATAAATGGTGCACAAACTGGACTTAAGCGGATGAACTTCACCCGCTAAAGTCCGGTTTGTGAAACATTTATACCCGCCCAGACCCGTCATTTTCAATAGGGTACACAGATATTTTATATTATTTATGATAAAAATACTACACTGATAACTTTACAAATAATTTTTAATGCAACAAATCTATTCCAAACCATTCCATTATAATTGTTCTTTCATAAAAAGAATAGATCAGTACTGCAGTGTTATATACAATCATTCCATGCACTTTCTTTATAATCTGTAATCTATTTTGATCTAATTTACCCGTTCGGAGAGTTTCTTCCTTATTAAATAACTGTTATATCTTGTATACTGTACATATGTAGTATAATACATAATAAATTCTTTAAATCAGTTTCTATTTCTATAAAACTATTTTATTTTATTTAACAATTTACTGACACAAGTTATTTGTGATGTCAAAAATGACGAGGAGAACTAAATTATTTATACTACTTAATAATGTGCCCTGTTGTCAGATTTATTTTTTCTTTTTGAAAAAGTCATTTAATGACTTTTTCAAACCAAAATTCACCTATTCGGGAGCTATTTTGAAGGTGTTCCGGAATGGTTTGGGAGCTAAAAATTTGGCAAATTAAGTCTTTTTTAAAGACCCGTGTCTGTGCAAAATCTTATGAACGACGGCCGATGGCCCAAAACCCGATATCCTCCTTTGACACAGAATTTAGCTACAGTATTTTTTACGACAAGGGGCCTATAAACATAAAAAAACTTGTTTTTTGAAATTCCCCATTCCACATAAACATAAATATAAAGCAGTAAGTTTTCTAGGTTATGTGGTTTTTTTCTAAATCTTGGCAATATTTTCGGTACTTATTTTTGTTCTTATTTGTAAACGCTCTGCATTTAACAGATAATAAAAAATGCCGTATTTATAACTAGGAGAGAGTGGGTGTGTTTCGACCAGTGGGAGGATTCAACCATTTGATTTTATTTAAAAACTATTTAAATTTTGCGTGCTTCCAGTAGTGTCAACTAATAAGTTTAGTGGCTATAGTGTGTAGTTAAAGTTTGGTCAAATTCGGAAAAATCTAAGAAAAATTACGAAAAAATCAATTTTTTGTGAAAATCAGTTTCCTAGTGGTAAAATCTACTCAAAATCGGTTTTATATGATTAAACAAGTGTTTTATTGGCTTCATTTTCATGCACTGAGCCTAACCTAATTCGTTTATTTTACCGGGTACCATCATATTATTTAAAATATGAGCATATAGGGATGATTCTACCACTGGATGGAACATTCGATAAATTAAAATCATATTAAAAATCCAATCCGTTTTCCAATATACTTTTAATATTGGTTCGTATTTTCAGATTACCTACTACTTACTAGGTATTTTTATATTGTTTTTTTTATATTAGTTAAATAGTTTTTGGTTCCTTTTAATGTTAGTCCAATATTATTTGTTCATGTTCTAGTTATTTTTAATAAAACATTAATAATTTTTGGTTCATTTTAATGTTGGTTCTATATTTTTATAACTATATTAGAACTATAATATAAAGTATTAATAATTATTATTATAATAAATATAAATATGTTAATAAAATTTATAATTTTATTTACCCTGGTTTAATCATCCCCGCCATCTGGTCGAAACCTCCCACCCTAGAGGGATGTTTCAACCAAATGTAACTATTTTTATTTTAATTTAAAAAATAATTATTCTTTAAATTAATACAACCTGTACTATATTATTTAATAGAAAACATATTACACTATAGATTATTGTAAAAAAATAAAATAAAATAAAATAATTTATTAAATATTTTATAAGAGGTCGAAACATCACCACTTTCCCCTACGTTTTTTATCGTCTAAATACAGACTATTTTAATTTTTTTTATTGCAGTCAGATCATTATGTTTTCATTTAATTTCAGGTCGAAATTCAAAAACTAATGTTAAAATAGTTCCTGGAGTTTTGAGAGGACCTCAACTGACATTTCCAGAAACCGGAAATGATACAAAATTTATGTTTGCTCAGTCTAATACATTTATACAGATTGATGGGGATATAATCCAAACTTTTCAATTAAGGTATAAACAAGATATGTAATGCTACGCATTCCATTACATATTACTTACAGTAAATGGTATATTGATTGCATTTTCCCAAATACTTAACCCGGCGTCTGACAGGTGGTTTAGTTTTACAAGTAACGACAGGTGGGGTGTAATAAACCCCAACAATAAATGGGACCGTTTTTGCTTTATTTAATAAATTTTATATAAAATGTAGTAAAATATTCGAGTTATACAATATACAATATACCTAAAAATAATTTTAAAAATCTTAAATACATATATGTTTATTTTTAATCGGTTAACAAAAATAAATCAAATTTAAAAAAAAAAAATAGGAAAGCTTTTTGTTCCCTATTAACTAAAAAAAAAATAACGTTTAAAATTGCCAAACAAAGATCTAAATGAATAACATAAATTATAAAGTTTTAAATATTATAGGTAGTGTTCAAAATAAATTACTTTAAGTAATCGTAATATGACTGAAAAATACAGGAGAAACAGGAAGATAATAGTATATTACGCACCGAGTACGCGAACCTAGTTTTCAGTGCAAGAGAGTGCTTATTTTTTTATGAGACGCAGCCGAGTAAAAAATCTTTCGAAGTCCACCGAAATAGTTTGCGTCGAGGTCGGTATATTATTTTTTCTACGACCTAAACATCCAAAAGACGCAAAAATTGTCTTAAAATATTAATTTGTCAATTTAAGGTTATGTGTTTCACGTTTACTCATTTTCTGACAGCAGATGTAAAAAATCAACTAATTTTCACTTTTCAACCAGTCATAGGCAACGGGTGGAAAATAGGCACTAACTACTAGCTAGGTTGTAGGAAAATAAATATTACTTATTATGACACGTGGGGTGTCAGAAACCCCAGGCGACTTCAAAAAGACGTGGCCTCTAATGCTTCAATATTTATACTGCCGTTCATGCTACACTGTGCAAATTAAAAAGCGATTGAAAGGTACTGAGGCGCTGTCTTCGCTTGGCGCGAAAATAAAATAGTTACGGAGTAATATTTGGACTCTGGGGTTTGTGACACCCCACGTGTCAGACGCCGGGTTAAAAAAATATTTTCAAAAAAATAAAAAAAATACATTTTTTTTTCTCAAAAGACATTTTTGTGACAAACGAAAAATTAAAAAAAAATATCTTTTAAAAAAAATCAAAAATTTTCAATTTTTTGTATTTTCTTTTTGCGAAAAAAGAAAAATTATTAAAAAATATTTTTTCAAAAAAAAAAGTCGAAAAAAAAAAATTTCCAAAATAATAATAGTTTTATTTTATTTATTTTTTTTGAGTTGAACCCCCTATAACTTTTTTGTTTTTTTTTTTGTGGGGATTAATTAAAAGTCCAAACCAATAGGGATCTTCCCCCCATAGAACTTAATTTTTCCTGAAAATTCGGAGTCGATCGGATTATTCGTTCTTGAGTTATCTACAAAAAACATGACATCAGACAAGGCATGTCCAAAAGCTTGCATAAGAACATAAAACATAAGAATGCGATGCCGTGATTGGCTTACAAGATACATGGTGGCACATCAAGCCAATTACGGCATCGCATTGTTATGTTTTATGTTCTTATGCGAGCTTGTGAATAGGCACACAGACGGACAGACGTATATTTTCAAAGTTTCTTATTTTTTCATGAAACACATTTGTATCCAAGATTTTTTTGTCTAGGACTTTTTTGGCGGTTTTGGGAAATTAGAAACTACCGTATATTATTCTAGCGCAGGCGCTGTGAATAATATAATAAGAGAGTACACATAACGGATTTTGGGCTAAATACGTAACATAGGTAATGAGATTGTGCACACTTAGATATACAGAGCGCTCCAACAGTCACCCCCCCTCCCCTCTTAACTTTTGAACGAGTTGAGATATGGACTTCAAATTTAGAACTCTTAAATAAGACAACTTTAACTAACTTTTAGCCTATATTTTATACTTTTAGCTCTTAAAATGTGGGGGTCGTGTGATACATCATTTTAAAGCTTATGAAATACTTCATTCGACTATAATTTTTAATTTTTTTAAACATTTTTTTTTTGGGTTAAAATATTTTCAAGGCTATTTTTGTCACCATTTCTCTAAAAAAATCAAACATTTTTTTAAAAATTACTAATTTCTTGATGAAAAACGTAAATTATACTGTTAAACTAGTTTTAATTGACATAAATAAAAATTTACAAAAAATTGTAAAATAAAAACCTTAAAAAAATTGTTTAAAAAATTTAAAAAAATATAATCCAATAGAGAATTTTATTTTCTTTAAAATGATATATCACACGAACCCCCTTTCCATTTAAAAAAATGTCCCCCATGCCCCCTGCTCACATTTTAAAATTGTAAAGTATTAAATATATGATAAAATATAGTCTAAATTATCTTATTTAAGAGTTATAAATTTGAAGTCGATATGTTAACTCGTTCAAAAGTTAAGAAAAAAATCGAACGGAATTATCTTTTTTTTTTAACTGGTAATTCTTACATAGAGAAATTGCGATAATAGGATGGAATTAGACCAATTTTTATTTGTTTTAAAATCAGTTTTTAATTATTTCTTTTTAACCCGGCGTCTGACACGTGGGGTGTCACAAACCCCAGAGTCCAAATATAACTCCGCAACTATTTTATTTTCGCGCCAAGCGAAGACAGCGCCTCAGTACCTTTCAATCGCTTTTTACTTTGCACAGTGTAGCATGAACGGCAGTATGAATATTGAAGCATTAGAGGCCACGTCCTTTTGAAGTCGCCTGGGGTTTCTGACACCCCACGTGTCATAATAAGTAACATTTATTTTCCTACAACCTAGCTAGTAGTTAGTGCCTATTTTCCACCCATTGCCTATGACAATGGTTGAAAAGTGAAAATTAGTTGATTTTACATCTGCTGTCAGAAAATGAGTAAACGTGAAACACATAACCTTAAATTGACAAATTAATATTTTAAGACAATTTTTGCGTCTTTTGGATGTTTAGGTCGTAGAAAAAATAGTATACGGACCTCGACGCAAACTATTTCGGTGGACTTCGAGAGATTTTTTACTCGGCTGCACCTCATAAAAAAATAAGCACTCTCTTGCACTGAAAACTAGGTTCGCGTACTCGGTGCGTAATATACTATTATCTTCCTGTTTCTCCTGTATTTTTCAGTCATATTACGATTACTTAAAGTAATTTATTTTGAACCCTACCTATAATATTTAAAAGTTTATAATTTATGTTATTAATGTAGATCTTTGTTTGGCAATTTTAAACGTTATTTTTTTTAGTTAATAGGAAACAAAAAGCTTTCCTATTTTTTGTTTTTTAAATTTGATTTATTTTTGTTAACCGATTAAAAATAAACATATATGTATTTAAGATTTTTAAAATTATTTTTAGGTTAATATATTGTATAACTCAAATATTTTACTACATTTTATATAAAATTTATTAAATAAAGCAAAAACGGTCCCATTTATTGTTGGGGTTTATTATACCCCACCTGTCGTTACTTGTAAAACTAAACCACCTGTCAGACGCCGGATTAACATTTTACATATTTTTTTAGCAAAAATATATTTTTGTCATTAAGCCCAAAATTCCTTATTAAAATGATAATTTTCTCTAATATGCAAGAAGCCACCCACCCACAATATGTGAATTAAAAGTAAAAGTAAAACGGCTTTTAATAATTTTCTTAAATATGTTATTTTCGATAAATTTTTTCAAAACTATAACACAACTATACAATTATTCAGCTATTATAGTTGAATTATAAAACAGAATTATTATTGTAGAATGTAGTATGGACTTTTCTAGATCAGTATACCATATTATCGTGTTTTATTTTTAATTTGAGGGTTGGTTGATTTTTTCCAAACTTTAACTTAACTATAAAATAGTTGAATCATAATGCAGTATTATTATTGTAGAATGTAGTATGGACATTTCTACATCAGTATACGACATTATCTCGTTTTTTTTTTAAATTTGTGGGTTGGTTCCTTTTGCATAACAGGGCCCAATTATATATAAAACACAAGTTAAAGCGGATAATCCTTTTCTGGATCCAGGCGGGTGGCCACTCAGCAATATTTTTTTCCCTATGACGAATAATAACGCCAAAAATATTAGTTTATTTGCCACCTTACCCTATCCCAATATTGCAATGTTAACTATATTTTACATGTCGCAAACTATAAAGGTTCCAAATGGTTTGGAGAAAGAATTTTTTAAATCGGGCATTCCATTAAAAAGTTGTAAGGTTTATATACAAACAAACAGACAGATGGACCGATAGATATAGATCTATTTAGCTATTTATTAATAAAATATAAGCTTATGTCTGAAAATACAGGTTTGAACGACATACAATTTTAATACAAAGATATGATCATATATTTTGTTGTAGAGTTATTAGGTTCGCTCAGCGAAAGTAAGCAAAACTTAGGCTGGGTTTGGCTGTGTGAACTCTATACGGTTTTTTATCTATGAAAAAAAAAAAAAATACAAAAAAAAAACAAAAAAATTATAACACGACGAACTTTTTATTTTGTATCAATCACAGTTTCTCAGCGGTAGAATCAATCGGTTAATTAAGCTGCTAGCGAAACTCGGCAAACAGTTAAAACTTGTCAGTTGACGTTGATAGTTGAACACCCTAATCGTCATATGAGAACAACAAGGTTTCAACTGTATAAATTATAGATTTGAGTTATCAATCAAAACTTTAAAATCATGAAACTTACCTTAAATTTCTTGAGTGGTACGTTATGCTATAATGGGCTTATATTAGGATAAATTAGTACCTATGACACACATTTTGTTGATATTTTAAATATAAGCTAAATTAAATAATCAGTTGGAACTATGATAACCCAAAAATCTATGAAAAGTAATACCACAGTGTTCTAACCGTTTTGAATTAAATTCACATGTTTTTTTTGCTGTTTTTTTTTTTTAATAATTTGTACATAAATGCAATATTTTGCATAAAGTATTATTAATCATTATTAAAATTGATAATTAATAGTTGTTTCGCAAAAGTATTCCTCATCAACCTCCATAATTTTGGTAAAAATGACAGGAAAAACTATTTATGCATTAGTGACATCGATGTGACTTGAGTTAATTTTCATTAACGGAGTACCTGATTTTTAAGTAAGAAATTCAAATTAAACTTTATTAGAACCTCGTTGCATTATGGCATTCGCGGAGTTTGTAAAAAACTTATTATTTCCTTTCTTAGGCACCGTAAACAAATTGTACAATTTCTTGAAGAACTCTCAGACGAAATGGAAATCGACATAGGCGTAGCTCAGGGTAGTATAATGGGCCCCGTAATTTTCTTAATATATTCTGATGACATCAAATATTATCTCTATTTGTATTATTGTTCTTTTGCTGACGACACAACGATTATCTCAGCAAATAAAAATAAAACCATTGCTGCGTCGCAATTGAATGATAATCTGAATAGAGTTGCCCAGTATTTATCATACAATAAACTTGCATTAAACCAAGAAAAAACGGTATTTATGGAATTTTATCCTCGTAGTTGTAGTTATATAAGTAGCCCCCTAATAAAACTCAACGGCAAATCCATAGAACAAGTTACTACCACCAAACTTCTAGGTATCAACTTTGATATTTCACTTACTTGGAAAAATCATGTAGAATTTGTTAGTAAAAAATGCGCAAGCTATTGTTTTGCTTTTAAAAGGTTACAAAAACTGGCCGACAAGAGTGTAGTTAAAATGTTCTATTATTCGAATTTCATTTCAATAATTCGTTACGGTATAATACTTTGGGGTAACAGTCCCGCAGCTGACAGAATTTTTACCCTTCAAAAAAGGGCTATTCGCTGTATGTATAACTTATCTTTTAGACATACATGCAGTGATACATTTAAAAGTGAAAAAATTCTAACTTTCCCTTGCATTTATATTTTTGAAACTTTAAAATATGTTAAGCTTAATTTAAATAAATTTAACCCTTTAAATGAAAACCACAACTATAATACTAGATATGGCCTTAATATTGAATATCCCAGACACTACCTTACTTTATATGAAAATAGCCCCTTCTATAATGGTGCTACACTTTATAATAAATTACCCCCCATAATTAGAAATTTGCCAAACCGTAGGTTTTTAAATAAAATAAAATTTATATTAACATCTGAAGCCTTTTATACAGTTAAAGATTTTGAAGAATTTAATTTTAATAAGTACATCTATATTTGTAAATTATAATATTTATATTAAGTATACATTACTAACTTATCCTATATCTTGTAAGATCTTTGGATGAATAAACTATTATTATTATTATTATTATTATTATTATTATTATTATTATGCACTAAAAAAGTCTCAAAAAATGCAGATAGAACATGGTACATGGTACACGCAAAAAGGTAGTAAAAAGCTCTATTCAAAAATGCAAAAAAGTAAAAACCTAAAAATATGTTAGTCGAAACCTTATTGTTTTGATACGACGTAATCGCTTAACCTGAGTTTTGCTGCCTTTTTCTGAGCTCATATGGAGAACGAAAAAAGTTAGTTATATAAGCTTAATTTTTTAGATTGTGTAGGCAAATATCTTTCCAATTTCGAACTAGACTTCCACACGGACTACTGGTGTATCATAATGTCAAAGTACCAGCAGGAGTATCTTTATTGCCGTACGCTTTATACGTTATTGTCCAGCAAGGACAACTGAAGGTGGTGCATGTCTATGGAAAATATTCCACTGCTTTGACGGTTGGTCGAGGACTCAATAAGGACAAATGGCATTCAGTCACGGTAAGTCACAGGGCACACTTAGATACGCAATTTTAAACTACACTAAAAAAATTGTCATAGGTTTATTTTGAAATTAGGGGGATAAGTCTTGCTTGGGAATTATAAAAGCATATAACTCTCTGCTCCCATAATTACCTTCTAGAAGAGAATACATATATTTCATAGTTAGAATTTTTGTCTAACTGATTACGTTTTTGTTTATCTGTTTGTTTGTTTATTAATTGATTCGTTTACTTGTTTAAATAGGGACACTCCACCTGAAACTGGTTTATTCTTTGATACTTGGTAGTCTGTTTTTGCATTTGCTCTTTCGAAAATGCAAAAACCAAACCAGAGCAAAATTAGACCAAGAACAAAGTAAGAACAGATGAAGTGGCCCTAGATTTAATTGACACTTTTACTATCTGCTTTATATTTTACTTTGTTTAAAATTTAGACATTTAAATTACGCAACGCTGCCCTAATATAATCACTAATTGACATGTACAATTTTAGGTAAGAATAGACGTTCATGGAGCTCGATTAATGGCAACAGTGGACGATTTGAAGGAAGAAACAGATCTAAAAGGCCTTGACAAGGATAATAATTATGGAGTTTCTGCAAATGTAACCTCAGTAATACTTGTTGGAGGTAACGTAATATTAGGAATACCTACAATGATTACTACAAGCATCATTGTAATAATAACTTTCATCATTAAAATTATTATTATCGTTAAAATTGTTCTCCTTAATTTTCTTAGACTTATCGCACTTAGAGAAATGATTACTAAAATCAAGTACGTAATATGTAGATCAAGAGGCCTAAAAATTATTTATATACGCAAGCATGTTAAGTACTTAAATCAAAGGTGCTTGAGTGAAGTGGAATACGTATCTTACTCAGGGTCATTATACTTACCTTTATAAAGTTATCTGTTTGGTAGAGTACCTCGCACAGTGGTCCCAGAAAAAAATGTGACGAAAGTTTTCTTTTTGCATATGCCCATTTTTTGGACCGCTGATTAAGAAAAAAATTGAATTTTTTTTTGCAAAAAGTCCGATTTAGCTGAAATTTGGCATAAAGGCTTTTTTGGTAATATTAATACGGACCAATACCCAAAACTTTAAAATTCAAAATGGCGGAATAATATGGCCAATTAATTTTTAAAATTAACGAAAACAAAGAAAAATTGAGAGACTCAACCAAATCTGTTATGGATTATTTTCTTTATACATACTTTTAATTACTGTAAAAATTTAATAATTTTCTACTGGCCCGTTTTTTTTTAATTTTATTTTAAAAAAGAAATTATTAAAAAATTGAAAAAATATAAGTTATTTTTCTATTCTATTCATATATTAAACAAAATTACCCTAAAATAACTACAGATTTACAAAACTCATATTTTTTTAAAATTAAATAAAAAAAAACAGGCCAGTAGAAAATCATGAAATTTTTACAGTATTTAGTAGTATATATAAGGAAAATAACCCATAACAGATTGGGTTAAATCTCTCAATTTTTGTTTGTTTTGTGCCTTATTTTCGTTAATTTTGGAAAAATTTTAAAATTAAATCGACAATATTTAGTCCGCCATAATGAATTTTAATTTTTTGAATATTGGTGGGTATTAATATTATCAAAAGAAGCCTTTATACAAACCACCCTAATGTCGCTTTTTTTTATTTTTTCACATTTTTTTTCATAATCAGTGGTGCAAAAATAAGCAGACTTTTGTCACTTTTTTTCGACCACTGTACCTCGGTCGCATATCAACCACTAATGACAATGCAGCATAAGGTTTTTATCCAGTGGGTAACGTTGACTACTTATAGGTGAATATAATGGCCCTTAGGCCAATACTGCCGTCCTTAACTATAAAGCAGTAACTCCATTTGTCACATAGCAACGTTTTCACGCTAATTATGATGTAATATTTTGAAAACGCTGCTATTAACAAATGGAGTTAATGCTTTTTAGAATAAGTTAAAACTTAAATCACGTTAAAGTGCTTCGTTTGAGTATTATTTTTTTTTATTAAAGAGTATTCAAAATATTAAAAATAAAAACTTTTACCAAAAAGAAAATGTATCGACTTCGAAGTCTCTACTAAGTAAAAAATAAAAAATAAATTGGTGCCAATTTTACCATTCCCTAAATTAAATACTAAAAATTATTTTTTTTTGTTAAATTGTTTGCTGTGAAATTGGCACCGAATTATTTTTTTTTACTTCTTAGAGACACAGAACTTGTAGATTTGTAACGTCATCTAAGCTAAATTATAGTTGTCCTTCCATCTCGGCAAGCTGCTGAAGCCACAACACTAAGATAAATTTCTAAAAAAATGAATTTAGTAATATTTTTATTTCAGCGCCCAAGAGCCCAACCAACCTAATTTTTAACTAAATACTGAAGAAAATCTTTGTTAAAGTTTAAGCGTTTGGTATTACCTAATAGGTAATAATCAAATAGTGCCTACAAATTTTATCATTTTCTCTGGGTATTTTAATATTACATACCCACAGAATCAAGTTTAGAGGAATTTAAAAGATTTTTAGCCTGCCGTAATATTTAAGTGACCCTTTAATCAATTTATCCGGCTTATCCGAGTTATCCGATAATATTAGATTTATCTTAATTATCTGGCTTACCCGGATTCCGTTCATTCGTTCCAAAGTTATGCGGGATCAAACATTAAAAAAAAGTCACACGTCAAATTGATAACCTCCTCCAGTAATAATGAAAATAGTACTAATACTAATTACATGGAAACAAGTACTAATTGATCTTAAAACGATAAACTATTGATTTTTTTCTAATAATTTAAATATATTTATATGTAATACTTAATTTCTATACTTGCAATAAGTATTTAACAGTATTAAGTTACTTGTGATACTCAATTATCACAAATACTTCATACTGGAAATTTTTCTATGTGTGTACTACCCAAATCTTATATTTTTATGTACATTTGATCAGCTATTTATTTTATATTACAATTTTTCAGGTTTAAGTTCAGAAGAACGACTCCACGGTGTCAAATACATAATAGAATCATTTGTTGGTTGCATAAAAGACATAATTTTAAGTACCGGTAAATCAGCATCCGATCTTTTACCGATAACGCCACTGATTGCCACTAAACACGAAAATGTCCAAGAAGGCTGTATAGACAGATGTAAGACAGTTGAAAATTTGTGCTTTCAAGGATCCAGATGCATCAGTCATTATAATGCTTTAACTTGCGATTGTTTTGGAACTAAATATGAAGGGGAATATTGCGATATATATAGTAAGTAATGTTAAAAATTTAGAAATAGTATATTATTCCCTATGGGGAACGTTCAAGTGTTACGTACACTGGGTTAGGCTAAATGTGACACCCAGGGTAATTGTGACATGTCCTGTTATAATTAGGTTTTTGACAGTATTAAATATTTCGCGTAAAATTTAGATTTGATTTAAACTTGTTTAGAAGAATTATAACAGGACATGTCACAATTACCCTGGGTGTCACATTTAGCCTAATCCACTGTAACGCAAATTGTACCAAAATTCATACACTTTATAACCCATTTCTCGCGTTATTAAAGGTTGTAGAGATTTCATGTCTTGGCTACCCCCCAAATATTGGGTGTGTTAGGGGCGATAGCCAAAATATAAAATCTCTACAGCCTTTAATAATGCGGGAATCGGGGTATGAAGTGTATGAATTTTGGTACAATCTGCGTTACGTAATACTTGAACGTTCCCTTAGGCACTGACTACGAGAACCTAGTTTTCAGTGTCCAAGAGTTTTATTTTTTTTACAAGGCAGAGCCGCGTAAAAAAATGCACCCGAAGTGTTGTCATAGCAACGGGTAAAAAATAAGCACTAACAACTAACTAGTCGTAGGAAAAAGTAATTTTTATAGGCTCGCGATATAACTCCAGTTCTGGCTTTTAATAATTTAGGTTCGTGTACTCGGTGCGTAATATACTATTTAGTTTTCAATATTTGGCCCAAAAAAGTTCGTGGGCACCACTCACAAAAATCAATAGTTTATGACTTTCAAAATCTCGAGAATTGGGGTGCACAGGTCTTATAGAAAATTGGTTTCGGTAAGATTTTGCTAAAATTTGGATTTATTATAATTCTTGACTTTCTGTTTAAAATTTAAGTGTGTTCGGGTTCAACTCCCAAAATTTAACAGTTTAGGTGCTAGAGAACTTTGAAGATCTGGAGCTAACTGTAAAAGCCAAAATTCTTTTTGCAGTTTTTTGAAAAAATAAATGGGTTCGGCGAGATTTTTTATTGTTAAATTCGTTTTCAGCGTCGGATAAGACTAACTGACATTTTTGAATTTTTGTGGGCCTATTTAATTTGTTAAAATGTTAAAATATATTTTTATTGAGTTTTTGATAAAAATGTTGGTTTTCACAGTCATATATTTTTCAGCTGCAACAATCCTAACGTTAAGAGGGTCTTCATATGTTTCCTATCGCGTCTACGACTGGAAAGACAGGGTACATTCTTCCACTACTCGTTTTTCCATGGTGTTCAAAACACGATTTGATGATTCTGCCCTATTCTACGCAGCCGGAGGTGAACACGGCATCGATCACTACATTACAGGTTCAATATACAACTATTCCATATATATTGACGTTTGTTTTGGTGAAGAATCAATCACCACTATTCTTGGGCAAAATAGTGATTTCAAGCTTTACGAATGGAACAACTTAACAATTTTTCATGAATATGAAAAGATACATTTAATTTTAAATGAGGAAAAAGTTACTGTTAATATTTCTGGTTCGCCGTTATTATACATCGATCCAGAAATTTACATTGGTGGTGGACCAGAGTTAAGGAAAAAGATAGGGCTATGGTCAAAAAATAATTTTGCTGGTTCTTTGAAGTACGTTTTTTATAACGATATATCAATTATTTACGAGTTACAGAAAAACAATCCGAAAGTACATTATATTGGTATATTGAGACCAGAGTTTTATGAAGCGGATGTTAAAGAAATACCAATAACTTTTCCTTTTTCTTCCTCTCATATCTGGTGGCCCAATAACTTTACAGATTATTTATCCCTGTCATTTTTTTACAAAGCTAGCAGTAACTTAAGTGTTGTAGCTTCTAGTGAGACCCAAACAGGACTTTATTGGGAAATAAGGGTTGTTAATGATGAAATCAGATTTGAATTAACAGACAACATTAAAAACCAAACCCATCTTTTAAGTGTTAAAAAAACACCGGGTGTATGGCATTTTCTAAACCTGATTTATAAAGATGGTGATATTTGTTTAAATGTGGATAACCGCGAAAAGACTGAAAAACTCGGTGATATAAAGTTTGCGCTTGGTGATAAAATTAAAGTGGCGGCTGGTTCCAGGTCAAATTCTGGATTAGTCGGGTGTATGAAGGATATCCAAATAAATGGGAACAATGTGGAACCTCGGAGTGTTTTACAGTCGGAGCGAATAGTGGGTGAAGTTACACTGGACGACTGTAAGTTTGTAGATGCTTGTCTGAGGCCAAATACTTGTGAACATGGGGGGAAATGTTCGGTGAAAGAAGACAGACTTACTTGTGATTGCGCTAATACTGGGTATATTGGAAAAAATTGCCATTTTGCGAAGTATAGGAAAACTTGTGAGGAATTAGCATTATTAGGTGAGTTTTTAACAAAAATACTTTTAAAAAATAGTAACAATAACAAATTTAAAGCTAGAGACTTGGAATCAAACAGAGTACTAAAAAACCCGTGAGAACAAGAAAAAAATTATCTAATAAAACTTTTTTTTTTAAATTGAAATGTACTATCCAGCAATTTTCATCGTTCCTTATATAGGAAGGCAGAACTGAGCTATACATTATAAACTATAATTTATAATACAGTAATCTGGCAAAAAAACTTTATAAAAAAGCTTTCTCCTCACAAATTATCAAATGGCAAATCCACCCTCCCCCCTTTCTGTATCTGTCCTTAGTTGTGGTGTATTATACCTTCAGCACTATTCGCAAAATATTTCGCATACGCAGTTGCAATGATACAGCCAATCACATATTAGCTATCATAGCTAAAGGCGTACGTCAAGAATATAGGTCTTTATTGCTTATTTATTCCAGGATATACAAAACCAGATGTTTATCTAATCGATATAGATGGCAATGGTCGATTTCCACCAGCTCATGTAAGATGTGAGTTTCAAAGTTTGGAGGACTCAACAAAAACCATTGTCGAACATAATCTGCCTAGCCAAATCGACGTAAGATCTCCCTCAGAAAGTGATTTCAGCTTCAGCATCAAATATCGCGAGTTCAATGCCGAAATGTTGCAGGAATTAGTTTCGCATTCGTTAAATTGTAGTCAGTATATTAAGTACGATTGTCTGAAAGCACCTCTAGAGTTGCATTCTGCAACCTGGTTTCTCAGCTCTGCAAACCAAACAGTCGATTCTATTGGAGACGTAAAGAGGTAATTTTAAGCTATTACTTAGCAACGTAAGGGGACTAGTGTTCGGAAAAAAGTAGAGTTAGATTCTTCTCCAAACTTAATTTTTTAAATATTTTGTATAAATAATAAAATTTAACAGTTTTTTAATGCTATATATATATATATACTATAACAAAGTGTTATTTCAAGAAGGTCCATGTGTTTAATTACTACTTCTAAGGAAATGTTTCTCTTGCACAAATATTGCTTTTTGTTATTGCAAATTACAATTACCAACTTTAAATGTACTTAAGTAAGTGGTCCGTAAACTTGGACAACTTATTTTATTTTCTTGTCAATACTTGTGTTGATTATTAACAAATGTGCAACATGCACACATAAAAAAACATAGTTCCCTTATTATAAAATTATTTAGTATGTAACTTAGTTCTGTTATAATTTTAGAGGAACTTGTCCATGTTCAATAGGAAAACAATGTGAAAATCCATCAGAATGGTGTAACTGTGATAACATGGACGATGATAAATGGAACACTGATGACGGATATTACACCACCGGAAACAGTTTGGGAATCACGGAAATGGTGTTTTTGCAACAATCTGATTTACCAGAAGATGCGCTGGGAAGAATAACTCTGGGGCCCTTGGAATGTGTAGAAACAAGTAAGTATCTTTATTATTTTACTTAAAATACCACTTAAAATCATTGTTAAAACATCTGTTTTCCAAAACTAAAAGCTACTAAAAAATATTTTGGCTTAATTGTTGGCTGGTATAAATTGGCTCTATAAATTGTATGTAGCCTAACACTGTTTACCCATCTAAAGATCTCTATACCGATAAAGTATAATTATAACTAACAACAGATTTAGTAATAAGGTTGGTTGTTGGTTGTTGTAATAAAGATGTAAATCACAGCATGGGACATATCGCTTCTAATAAATGTGAGAGAGTCCCTGAGTCTGAGCTTAGTATTTCTTCATAACGTCAGGCTTTCGAGAAAAATAATCTCAAAAACGCCAAAAATTGATATTTTTCGTTTATGTAATTGCACTTGAAAACCAGACCAGATAGCCTAATTTAGCTACAAGATTCAGATTCAGCGATCAAAAATTTCTATAAATCATATACCTACTACGATCAGATACTCATTCAGAGTCCAAAAATCTTTAGGAAACGATATATCATATGGTCACTGAAACTCTTTCTTTTTGTGGATCTATGTTGGGCTAATTATAATAACAATAAATATAATTATAATAATAATAATTTTAATTATTGTTCTAGAAATCTATTTATTTTTTTTTTAATATTTTAAGATACACAGCGTTATGTGGTAACTTTTACGACAAGTCAATCGTACATCGAAGTCCCAGGATGGAGAAAAGGAGATTTAGCGTTTTCATTTAGGACGACTGGCAAAAAGGCAATTTTATTGTACCAGCCTCCAATTCGACCAAACTATCCAAGTTTCATGGTAGCCTTAACAAGCGGTAAGTATTTTAAGACAAGAAAAAAAAATACAACATGGGCTCTATATTTGGTATATAACAAAAATTAAACAAAATAAATCATACTAATCACAATTAAGGATTTTTTTTAAAACCCACCAATCATGATTGAACATTAAAAAGCTATTAAACCTAAGCTATCTTTTACTAAAGTTTAACAGCGACTAAACCGAATCTTACTTAATTTTTTTGAATAAAAATTGCTTATCCCTCGTTTTATTCATTTTAAAAACTAAACTACGGGTAGCTAATTTTGATTTTTTTTTAGGAAAGCAAATGTTTTTGACTATTTCAAAATAAAAGCTATAAAATTTATTGTCTATCTCGGAATGATTCACTAAATAAAAACAAAACCCTGTTTTGGCGAAAAAATGAAAACATGGTTTTTCGTAAAATCGAAAGTGTATAAACAATTTCGAGTTTAAATGGAAAATTTTATATAATGATAAAAATATGTTTTTCCACTACTAGCTTTAGAACATACCATTATTTATCATGTTTTCAGACTGTGAAATCAATTTTCTTCACCTATAGCAATAATAATTTTTTCTCTACTAGTAGGAGTAAATTTTATAAACAATTGATATCTGCCACTTGATTTTCCTTGGACTGCAAAGACATTTCATTGCTTATAATTTTTTAATGGACAAAATGCATATTTTGCCATTGGATAAAAAATGAGCATGGCAAATATTATAAATGAATTAATTATAACAGAATATATTATTCAGTAAATAAACAACTTTTTCTACGACTGCTTTAGAATGTAAGCAAATACACACACTTTTCAAACACAGAATGAATCCATTCTAGCTCTAGATACGGTATGAATATTCCATATCAAGTGTTAGAATGAGCACATGTAGTGCCATCTCTTGTTTATAAAAGTAAAGAAAACTGTAGCAAAATTAGCAAAAATATATATATATTTTACCATGAAATATTGAATAATTTAATGCAATTTAAAGTTTTGTGTTAAAATTACATAAACTTTATTGGTTTTTCTTAATATTTGACCAGTTTTTTATCAATTTAGTTCAAAAAAATAAAACTGCTCCATCTATTGTTAAATATTTAAACCTGATATCTGTCAAAACAATCTGACATAACCTTCAATTTTTGCATTATAATTTGTAAATAAGTGCTAAAATTAAATAAAAATCTTTCATAAAATTATTAAATAACATTAATTGCTTTATTTAAAAATATGTGTTTTGTTGTATTTGCATTGTCGACTCACAAAAAGCATTGTTTTTAACCTTGTCCGCAGTTTAAAGCCATACAGTGTTTCATATTTGCAGTCGAAGAAAAAGTATAGTCTACAACATGTATGGAATAGTCATTCCGCGCTCGCGGGACCGACATACTCGCCTACCGGCTCGTATGACAAAGTTTCCGTTCGCGCGGAATATTGTCTATTCCATACTAGTTAAAGAATATACTATACCGATGTTTTCACACATTTTCGAAATTTCAAAATGCCACTAGAACTGACAACTTTCAGTGAATAGATCAATTTAATAATTTGTTTTCAAAAATGGCGATTTCAAAGGCTACTTGTCTTTGCGCGGTTAATTAAGATCCAGCAAACATTTCAGTTTATTATTTATATAAAAATGTTAAGTAATAAGAATAAATGCTATAGTAGTCAAAAAAATAATATAGAAACCACGGTTGAGAAGACTATTATAGCCTCGCACTCTTAAATCCCTTGCTGCTATGCAGCTCGGGATTTAATACGCTCGGCTATAAAAAATGTGTTCTCTACCTTGGTATATAATTACTATAATTAAAATGTATTACCAATAGCTTCATAACTCAAAAAAGGTAGTTAGAAACTTGTATTTCGACATTTAGTAGCTTATTAAGCCAATGATCACTGGTATAAATTTTTATGTATTTACCCTGTTAAAAATTACTGGTAATTTTGTCATTTTAAGTCCGGTTAGCCCAATATTTGTTGTTTTTTACTCGTCCTTTTTAACAGGATAGTAATAGATGGTTCACCTGGCATACAAAATATCGCCCTGTAAATTTCGAAACATTAAAAAAATTATTTTCGGTTCCTTGTACTAATCAAGTCTGTACATCATGAATGGTATCAAACTCCAATTTATTACTCGAATATAAAGTAACTTATGAACTAATTGGAGTAGTTACTTGGAGTTTGTATATGTTATCAATCATCATGTACAGAGACAATTAGCGTAAGGAACCGAAAACTGATTTTTTTGAGATAAGATGTTTTGCAATTTACAGGGCGAAATGTTTTTGCAGCAAACATAGTCTACACAGGTAAAAAAACACGTATTTTCTGAATATTTTCACAGATTTCCAATTAACATTTAATTTTACTTTGAACACTGGCGTTTCTAAAGAGTTGGTGATAATATCTGGTAGAAGACTTAATGGTGGCGAATGGCACAAGCTCTGGATAGACTACAATAAATATCATGTACGGTTTATGATCAACGAAGACTATCAGATGGACGATTTAAAACCAGAGGAAGAATTTGGTCCTTTTGAGGGATCAATGTTTATAGGAGGGGCCCCGTTGTAAGTGAAAAAGTTACATAACCTAATATAATTTAAAATAAATGGACTTATAACATTATAAAATAAATGCAGTCGTACACTGAAAAAAAATTTGCACTGATAAACACTATTGATGCTTAAAATTCCTTGCCTTTATGTGTATCTTCATTATATTAATGAATTTCATTATTTAAATACATTTTATATTTAGACAAGCAATTTTAGGAATTGATATAATATTTTATTTGTCTCAATTAAAAACGTACATCGCGTTGCGTCGGTGCACAATCAATGTAATTTTACGTGTATTAAACAAGCGAATCTATGTTTTTATTATTCTTCTCCAGACGAAGATTTTAAGAGCATTTTTCGATTATTTAATATAATTTTTTTTTGAACCAAAAGCAATTTTTTCTTGTGCTATTTTTTCCATAATATAATATTGTTTGTCCTTTTCACTTTTACCATAAAAATTAAAGGTTTTGTCTTTTTCGTATTTATTCTCATTTTGTAATTGTCTCTTAAATAATGCCAATTTTATTTAATGCTTCTTATACTTCCCTGTTACTATTTCATAATAACATAATGCCATCTCTTAAGTTATGTATTATATTTGTATATATTTTGGTGGAATCAATAAATATTGCTAATATCCTTTACGCGTCTAGAATTTTTGTTACAAATAATTTCCAAATATTCAAATTGAGCTGGTAATCCGATGTTTTATCCAAAAAATATATGATTGTTTAACAATAGTTCTTTACTTCTTCCTTGCAGATTTTATCCTTTATCTATTTATTTTCATTTTGTAAATATTTCTTAATATATTCTTCATTCCATTTAACTTTTTCCTTAATATTCCTATTTCTTACAGCATATTATATAATTTTTGTTTAGTGATCTCCTGGATCCAAAAACATCAGTTCATCAAGGCCTTATCGGTTGCTTCAGAGGACTAGTCGTAAATGAAGAAATTCTGGATATTTACACATACATGAGTGTTCATTTAAGTGAAATCATCAAAGATTGCAAACCATCGTGCGTACCCAATCCGTGCCAAAATGGCGCTCAATGTAAAGAATTGTGGAGTACTTTCGAATGTATTTGTCCTAATCCTTGGGCATATAAAGGAGAATATTGTGAAACAAGTAAGTATACTTAAAAACTAGGCAATGTTTACTGTTAAATCAACTCGTGCAATCGATAGGTGAAACGCCTGGTACAATACTATTCCTTGATGATTATTTTCCTAGAAAAAAAAAATAGATTAAAAGTAATTTTTTTACAAACATATAATTATCCATTTTTCTCCGAAACTGAATACAAAAAAAAAATTGATTTTTTTTTAATTATTTTTTTTTTGTTTTTGATTTAAATAAACCTACTGCCCTACTATGCTAGAAAGCAGTAACTCCATTTGTTGCATTGCAGCGTTTTTAAAATATTACATCAGAGTTGACGTCAAAACGTCGCTAGACGACAAATAGAGTTACTGCTTTCTAGCGTAGTAGGGCAGTATAGGGGAAAGTATTATTTAGTTGGCAGCAGTACTTTTAAATCAAATACAAACTGTTTTTAAAAATAATAGTCTGTAAGCCAATTTTCTGAATAATTATACTTATAGGTATTGTGAATTATTATTTTTTTTAATAGCTTTTAATGGTTTCAGATATAAATACAAATTCCCTAACGTTCACCCATCCAGAATCATACCTAAGAAGAAATTTCTTGAGCAATGACACAAGTGAAGAAAAATATTTGCTCAAAGATATGTTCAAAGAACAAATTCTGCTTAACCTGCGAACATACGATAACTTGGCATTGGTATTTTACGCTAACGATCACCTAAACAACTTTGTTCATTTGTACATAAATAATGGCACTCAAATAGTTTATTTATTTAATTACGGGAATAAAATTTATAATATTTCGGTTGATTATATGGAGTTAAATTCAAGTAATCCAGTGCAAATTGCAATTAGAAGAACGGAAAACAGGACTACAGTGCACGTGAATGATAAAAATAATTCTTTAGCATTGGGTATTCTACTTTTAGAAGATTACTCGAATAAACCGTGGGTTAATCCAACTGCTGGTAAGTGAAAATATTTTTGCTATTGGATGAATGGGGGTTGATAGCGGCCTCGGGCGGTAATGGTGGTTATCTTAAAACTTATTCACTTAGAAAATTAAACTTACAGTCCCAGCATGTTCCTTGTAAGAGACGGATGTGGCCGCTTTGGCGGATTTACTCCTAGGGCAGCCTGCTATCGCAGATATGCACAGGACTTGATTTATTTAATTGTATGTTGTTTCGTGCAAATATTACTTTAATAGTAAAGTTTTAAGTACATCGTGAATATTTATATTTTTATTGTGTGATGTTAAATTTTAACGTGGAACTCTTGAACACGTAAAGTCAATTTTTTTTATAAATTTTAAAGATAATTATTTTATAAGTTGACGTCTGCGCAAACATCACTACAGAGTGAGACGGTTTTGCGTAGGCCGAAAATTATATTAGATTGAGCTGGCAAACTATCCTATGGAAAATGCCATTATTGGAATTGGAATTGAAAAATTAAACTTCGACTTCCAGAAGTATTAAAATTCAATTAAACTTTTAAGCTTAATTAAAATTAACTATGTTTGGTTTTAATCACACCAACTGCGTTCATTTGTACGGAATCCAAATAAGATATTTATTTAATTACGGGAATAAAATTTACAATATTTCGGTTGATTATATGGAATTAAATTCAAGCATACCGGTGTAAATTGCAATTAGAAAGGCGGAAAATAAGACCACAGTGCACGTAAATAATAAAAATAATTCGTTAGCATTGGGTATTCTACTTTTAGAAGATTACTCGAATAAACCATGGGTTAATCCAACTGCTGGGTAGTGAAAATATTATTGCTATTGGATGAATGGGGGTTGATAGCGGCCTCGGGCGGTAATGGTGGTTATCTTAAAACTTATTCACTTAGAAAATTAAACTTCCAGTCGCAGCATATTCTTTGTAAGAGACGGATGTGGCCGCTTTGGCGGATTTACTCCTGCATGAACCTGCTATCGTAGATATGCACAGGACTTGATTTATTTAATTGTATGTTGTTTTGTGCAAATATTACTAACGATCACCTAAACAACTTTGTTCCTTTGTACATAAATTCATTCATTCATTTGTACATAAATAACGGCACTCAAATAGTTTATTTATTTAATTACGGGAATAAAATTTATAACATTTCGGTTGATTATATGAGTTAAATTCAAGTAAACCAGTGCAAATTGCAATTAGAAGAACGGAAAACAGGACTACAGTGCACGTGAATGATAAAAATAATTCTTTAGCATTGGGTGAAAATATTTTTGCTATTGGATGAATGGGGGTTAATAGATGCCTCATGGGGTAATGGTGGTTATCTTAAAACTTATTTACTTAGAAAATTAAACTTCCAGTCGCATCGTGTTCTTTGTAAGAGACGGATGTGGCCGCTTTGTCGGATTTACTCCTAGGGCAGCCTGCTATCGCAGATATGCACAGGACTTGATTTATTTAATCGTATGTTGTTTCGTGCAAATATTACTTTAATAGTAAAGTTTTAAGTGAATCGTGAATATTTATGTTTTTTTTATTGTATGATGTTAAATTTTGACGTGAAACTGTTAAACATGTAAAGTCCATTTTTTTATAAATTTTAAAGATAATTTTTTTATAAGTTGGCATCTGCGCAAACATCACTACAGAGTGAGACGGTTTTTGCGTAGGCCGAAAGTTATATTAGATTGAGCTGGCAAACTATCCTATGGAAAATGCCATTATTGGAATTGGAAAATTAAACTTCGACTTCCAAAAGTATTAAAATTCAATTAAGCTTTTAAACTTAATTAAAATTAACTATGTTTGGTTTTAATCACACCAACTGCGTTCATTTGTACGGAATCCAAATAAGATATTTATTTAATTACGGGAATAAAATTTACAATATTTCGGTTGATTATATGAAATTAAATTCAAGCAAACCGGTGTAAATTGCAATTAGAAAGGCGGAAAATAAGACCACAGTGCACGTAAATAATAAAAATATTTCGTTAGCATCAGGTATTTTACTTTTGCAGGAAAGGGGGTGAATATCGACTAGGGTGTGTCAAAAAATCCCGAATTTCGAAATCGAAAACGCTCTCTGGCTTAAAAGTTGCTCCTTAGTAAAAAACGGTGGCCACCCAAAAATGAGCCAAATCGATTAATGTTTAGAGGTAGCTCAAAGCACTCAAACTTTGAAAAAAATCGGTACCTGTTTTTCGAATAAAAACTGATTGTATATAAAATTAAGGAAATTTTTGAGGGTTACTTTGGTAATATTTAGAAACAATACAAGTTGGAAGAAACTAAAAAAATTATATATCCCCTAACCTTAAGTTAGAACATAAAAAAAATCGCCAATTATTTGAAAATTTTGCGAATATTTCATTTTTGCAAGTTTTAAAAATTGCATAGAAAATAGTTTTAAATAAAAGAACTAGAAACTTATATATACGTATACAAGCATATATAGATGTAAACCTACCTGCGTATACAGAAGACATTATTTATTTCTGCAAGTCGGGTAAAAAAAAATTAATTTCAATTCGTAACCGGGTGGATATTCTGTTTTTTGCCTAAAACTTTTTTCGGTTTAATTTTTTTGAATTTTTCTTATTGGAATATACTTTTCTATGTAAAAATACACAAAGAAGTATTTATGGTATGACATCGCAGGATTAACCGTACTGAAGATAAAAGCATTTAAAACTAAATTTTTAAGCATCAAGAACCAAAAATAAAAAATAAAAAATTAGAATGCCAAAAACAAAGATTTTGATAATGGGTGGTTATTTAACATAAATAAAATAAATAAAAACCGAGAAAAAAATTACTTGCACCATTGTCAAAAAATAATTCCTAAGGAAGTTATGTCCTTTTAAATATGCCCTATTTTTAAAGAATGGTGTATTTTAGGAATGGCGTAGCTCCATTAGGAAATATTTTTTGACCAAGTTGCATATTCTTTTTCTTTCGGTTTTTAATCTTAAATAACCACATATTACTAAAATTTTTGTTTTTAAAATTATAACTTTGTTATTTTTTATTTTTTGTTCTAGATGCGTAAAAATTTATTTTTAATGCACTTTTTAAAACTTGCAACGATGCCTTCAAATAATTGGCGATTTTTTTTGTTTTCTAACTTAGGGGGAGAAGGGATATAATTTTTTAGTTTCTCCCAACTAGTATTGTTTCTAAATATTACCAAAAAAAACCTCCAAAATTTTCTCAATTTTATATACAATCAGTCCAAACGAAAAACAGGTACCGATTTTTTTCGAAGTTTGAGTGCTCTAAACATTAATCGATTTGGCTCATTTTTGAGTAGCCACCGTTTTTTACCAAGGAGCAACTTTTGAGCCAGAGAGCGTTTTAGATTTCGAAATTCAGGATTTTTTGACACACCCTAATATCGACCTCAGAACTTTGTTCTATATTAATTTTTCGATTTTTATAGTCCATAAAGCATGACTTCTTTGATTTCGCTACAAATTACAAAACTGATTAATCTATGTCTTGGAATTTTAAACATACATTTTATAACTTTTTGGTTTATTTTTCTTAGGAGCAATAGTCATTTATGTAGGTCGGCGCGCCGCGGAGCGTGCAAAAATTGCTCTATTTTTTACATGTACTAAAATATCTGTAATTTTTTTAACGTATCTAGACAAATGAAAAATATAAAGAGACAATTATGCTCTTTTAAAGAATTTAATCAAATTTTGAAAAAATTACGTTTTAAAATGATTATTTTAAATTATAATTTTTATTAGCCTATTATTTTATTAACTTAAGTTTTGCCAAAATGTTCAACTTTGATGGTAAATATTCTGTAACACTTGTGCTTAAAATATATTTTCACCTTCTATTCAACTAACAATTTTCATTTACTAGTTTTAAAGCCTTCTCTGTTTTTCCAAAACGCATATTATTTGTAGATAGATTTATTAAATTTTTATCTCTTTTAAACAAGAAAAAACCCCACTTGCTTATTTCTACGTAAGTATACTTATAAGGAGGTTTTAGGGGGTTTTCCTGTAAAAATGTTAGATTTTCCATTTATCCCAACCGTTTTTATAGTCCATAATAAAATGATATCGACGTGATACAAAACATATATTTAGTTGATAATTTTTTTTAAATTTTAGAGGTGCTAGCACCACAGCGTCCTCCAGCACCACCTACAGAATATTTTCAATTAAATTTGGGTGGTTATGATCCGGAAACTCTAATGAAAGTATCAAACTTTCCACGACATTTGCCAGGATATATTGGATGCCTAAGTGGACTGCAAATCGGAGAAAAATTATTTGATTTGTCATCTGCATTAAAACCCGATGATTCAGGTAATTTAAAGTTTTTTTTTCAAAGAGAAATAACACACGTATAAAAAGAACATGTTATGTAGTCGGTGCCAATTTCACCTTTCCCTAAATTAATTACTAACAATTATTTTTTTATTATTTTTTGCTGTGAAATTTTAGAGAAATAGAAGTCGGTTCATTCTTTTTTGCGAAAAGTTTTTTCATTACTTTTTAGAGACACAGAACTTGTAGATTTGTAAGGTCATCTAAGCTAAATTATAGTTGTCCTTCCATCTCGCAAGCTGCTGACGTCACAACGCACTGTTAGTGCGGTGTGACGTCATTATCTTAAAGATAAATTTCTAAGAAATAAAAGTAATATTTTTATTTCAGCGCCCAAGAGTCCAACCAACCTTATTTTAAACGAAATACTAAAGAAATTCTTGTTAAACTTTAAGCGTTAAGTAATAATCAAACAACGCCTTTTGGTAAAAGCACAACATTTATCATTTTCTCTTGGTATTTTAATATTACAGGTCCAGAGAATCAAGTTTAGCGGCATTTAAAAGATTTTCAGAGTGCCGTAATATTTAAGTGACCCCTTAATCAAGTTATCCGGCTTATCCGAGTTATCCGATATTTTTCTAAAAACTTGGCTGGTAGTAGAACCAAATTAAGCCGGTTTTAAGTGAAATTTCGTTAAAATGATTAGATTTATCTGAATTATCTGGCTTACCCGGCATTATCCGAGCTTCAAATTAAAACGGGAAAAAGTATCATTAAATTCCGTTCATTCGTTCCAAAGTTATGAGGGAACAAACATAAAAAAAAACAAAGTCACACGTCGAATTGATAAACTCCTCCTTTTTGGAAGTCGGTTAAAAAGTAATACAATACACTATTTTCCAGATGTCTTTA
>OY294048.1:17464570-17629936 GCA_958510825.1 Brachypterus glaber | reverse complement strand
GACGTGTATTACCATACCTATCGGCAAAGCAGGCTCCGTGTATTGGGTATTTTAAGCAACCTGGGCTCCTTGCGGTGTTGTCATGTTTTTTTACGTGGTCGCACCTACACTGGAATGGCCGCACAAAGTCGCCCTTTATTTGGTATTTTTAATAACGTTTATTTGATATGGGGACGACGGCGGGGGCGCCAAAATTTTTTTTTGTGGGGATTCGATAGATGTTACGTGGCCCCACCTGCACTGAATGGCCTCACAAAATCGCCCTTTATTTGGCATTTTTAAGCCAATATGGCGGACGACTTTTATGATTTCTGGCCGATTTGAACCAAAATCGGTATCAGGGGGTTTTCGGGTCGTGAATTACGAATTTATTGTTAAAATTAAAAAAAATCAAAATGGCGGCACCAATATGGCGGACGACTTTTGTGATTTCTGGCCGATTTTAACCAAAATCGGTATCAGGGGGTTTTCGAAGTCGTGAATTACGAATTTTTTGTTAAAATTAAAAAAATCAAAATGGCGGCGCCAATATGGCGGACGACTTTAGTGATTTCTGGCCGATTTGAACCAAAATCGGTATCAGGGGGTTTTCGGGGTCGTAGATTACGAATTTTTTGTCAAAATTTAAAAAATCAAAATGGCGGCGCCAATATGGCGGACGATTTTTGTGATTTCTGGCCGATTTGAACCAAAATCGGTATCAGGGGGTTTTCGGGGTCGTAGGTTACGAATTTTTTGTTAAAATTAATAAAATCAAAATGGCGGCGCCAATATGGTGGACGACTTTTGTAATTTCTGGCCGATTCGAACCAAAATCGGTATCAGGGGTTTTCGGGGTCGTAGATTACGAATTTTTGGTCAAAATAAAAAATCAAAATGGCGGCGCCAATATGGCGGACGACTTTTGTAATTTCTGGCCGATTCGAATCAAAATCGGTATCAGGGGGTTTTCGGGGTCATAGATTACCAATTTTTTGTTAAGATTAAAAAAATCAAAATGGCGGCGCCAATATGGCGGACGACTTTTGTGATTTCTGGCCGATTCGAACCAAAATCGGTATCAGGGTTTTTCGGGGTAGTAGATTACGAATTTTTTGTCATAATTACAAAAAAATCAAAATGGCGGCATCAATATGGCGGATGATTTGTGTCATTAATTGCCAATTCGAACCAAAATCGGTATCTGGGGGTTTTCTGTGCCATATATTAAAAATTTTGGTCAAAATGGCGGACGACTTTTGTGATTTCTGGCTGATTCGAACAATGGCGTTTATTGTATTTATTTGAAAGGTTTTTAAAAACAAAACAAAAATACTTTTTTTTAATCATTCTTACTACAAACAAAATTATCAAATGTTTAAGCGTTAAAACAAAAAAAGAATCAGTCAAAAGCATTAAGTAGTTTTCGAACATTTGAATTTAAAAAATGGCAATTTTTTAGGTGTCCCGAATTTATTATCCGGCAGTGTATCTTAAAATACAGATGTTTATGAAAACAGGGTATTAAATGTAGTTTTAAGTTTGATCATATCTTTATAAGTATAAAATTTTGAAATTGCAAATTTGAAGTTTTTAGCCCAAGGAGTTCTCACTTGATCGTGGTTACAAAGTTCCCGGACACACAGACAGACCAACAGACAGACCGACACGCGATTCGTCATATTGACTACGCCATTTTGAATTTTTAAGTTATGGACATTGCTACATCAACGTAATCAAAGGAAGCATTTGATACATTTTTAGAAAGATCAAAACGAAATAAATTTTTTGACCATCCTACGGGCGCGACTTTTTTTTTAATTTTTTTGTTTTTTTATTTAAAATCAGCGGTATTGAAAATAGTCGTATGCAAAAATTAAGAATTGTGTCCCTGTTTTATTATGTGCTGGCCCATTGTGCTATGGGCCAAAGAAGTCTATAGCTCAAAATGTCCGCGAGTGATCGTGGTAACAAAGTCCCCAGACAAATAGACAGACCAACATACAGACCGACACGCGATTTTTTTATTTGACATAATCATCTTTTTTGGATATAAAACTTCCAGAAACGTTAAAAAACAATGAAAAGGTTTTCCTAGGGGAAAGTAATTGCATTATTTTACTTTTTTAATAAAAAACAATCAGAAATCAAGTATCAATATCCGATTTTTAGCCGAACCGTGACCTTGAACCTCCTTCTCCCGCTTTTTTCTACTCTATGTTGTAATAATATTATGTAGATAATTATAATTTTGCTCAATATTTATTTATTTACTTCGTATTTGATTTAAAATATATAGTAACTTTTTAATACTTACATCTGGAAGCTTGACTTGTGGCCAAAAGCAATATTCTCTTACTTCTTTTCGACATATTTAAAAAATTTCTTTACGTTCTTAGACAATTTAACAACAAATAACAGAGAACCATTGCAATAGTCACGTGACTAAAAAGAGAATGTCGATGCATCGCTAGATCAAGCTCCATGGAGCTCAACTTAAACGCTAGAGCAATAGATTTTCCAAAGATATACATTAACCACGTGACTAAGGAGCCCAACTTATCTGCTAAAGGTATTTAGATAGGTATTCAATATATTTTCGAAAGATATACATCAACCACGTGACTAAGGAGCCCAACTTATTTGCTATAGGTATTCAAAGTTACTGGGATCTCAATTCTTAGTTTATAAAAGCTTATTTGGGGCTCTCCATGCTTATGTAATACTTTTTGCAAGTAATAAACAATAATTTCAGTCAGCCTATTATATAAAATAGTTTTTTTCCTCCGAGCCGAGCCGAGAACTCAATGATCCCATCCGAGAACTCAATTATCCCATCCGAGAACTCAATGATCCCACCCGAGAACACAATGATGCACTAAATAGCAAAATAAATGATCCGTATTTTCATATTACTAGTTTAGGCAAATAAAATAGAGTGTTGTTTTCTTGTTGCATTATTATAAGCCGTCAAAGATTCACTTTTATTTATATGAGTTTACCATAACCGTGTATAAAATATACATATGCTGCATTGCCAAGCGTAGTGGATTCCAGGTTGACCGCTGAAGGTATCCAAAGCTGTATATTAAGGTTTACAATTGCCGCCATCTAATAATATACACGCAAACTAAAAAAGTATACATATTCATGATAGCGACCAAAATGGAGTCCAGCTGAAACTTTAGAGAATGAATCTACACCTTAAAATAAGATGTTTGGCGATATTTTTAGCGTTTGGCAAAGTGGGCTCCGTGTATCGGAGCTCACCTTGCCGCGGAGCCCACTTTAGCCGCAACTTTAGCATGGGAGGAGCTCACCTTGTACGCCATAAGAATATATATATATATATATATGTGTATGTATATATATATATATGTATATATATATATTGCCTTTGCTTTATATTCTTAAATAGTATAATCTTAAATAATATTTATCAATCTTTTTAATCTATTTTAAGTTAGGTTTTAATATTTATCAATCTTTTTAATCTATTTTAAGTTAGGTTTTAGTAAGTATTGTCCTAGATTTAATAAATTATGTAGTTAATAATTAATTATTAAGTATTGTCTTACTTTAGTTGCTATTTAGTATATTTCTTTAATATTTTTTTTATATTTGCACACACAAATAAACATTTGTTTGTTTATTTAAGTGCATTTCAGCATATTTATTGCATTTCGTTTGTCTTGTTTGTATTGTTTTTCTTTTTTCAAGCAATAAATATTATTATTATTATTATTATTATTATTATTATTATTATTATTATTATTATTATTATTACTGCGTTCTCTTAGTTTCCGAACCAAAAACAAATATTTATAAAAGATATTTGTTTAAAACGTTTTTTATTTCTTATTTTCCCATTAAAAAATTTGTTATGACTTCTTTAAGTCAAAAGTTGTTACTTAAAGAAATATAAATCTATTCCTAAATAGATGGTGTTGCAAACTCCCCTGAAAATTTTCTTTATGAATAATATGACATAATTTAAGATGTTTTTTAGATATTTTTATAGAAGTTAATGAACATACCATGAAACCTTTAGAAGAATATATGCTTTTTACGAAAACTGGAGCTGAAAAAGTAAACGTTTCTAACTCACATGGAGTCAGAAGTGCACAATGTAGTGCAGATTTTGATGTATTGCATGAAAAAGTACCAGGAACAACTAATTTAAATATAAGCCATGTATGTATTAAATAAATTGGGAAAACTTTTTATCCAATCAAACATCTAGCGCACGAAACTGATTTTGAGATTAAGCGCGGGTAGAAATTTCAAATTGATAACAATGGTAAAAAGTATACATTCAGCCATGATCATGATTTACGACGCTATACTTTTAAATAAAGCACTAAAAAAAGCTTTAATTCTTATGAAGATTTCTCGCTTCGTGACGTGTCATTAGATTCAAATCTTTAATCCTTAATGATTAGGGATTTCGTGGTATGTTGGACATAGAACATTAGAGGGAAAACTGTACAGCATTGATTCAACATTATTTGTTATTATCAGCACAGTATATTCCCATTGGCCTATTGTTCGTTCTAGTCGAAAAGAAAAAAAAAAGATAATTATTCCTTAATGCAAAGATCCTTTATTCAATAAAATTACTAGATATCCACTTTCCCTTTGGTTGTCATTTTATTGCAGGAAACATGGTACTTGGTTGATAATAAAAATATGCCCTCATCAAGGAGAAACCACTATTTGATTTTTAGTTGGCTACAACTCATGTTAAAAACGTGTTTACCGCAGTCCAGATGCAATCAAAAGGAAACATTCTAAAATATCATTAAATATTCCAGAAAATTAATTGAATTTTTATAAATAATTAATTTACCTCTAGTTGTTGGTATTCAGATGATGTTTTTTAGGGTAAAGATAAAACCTGGGTACAGGATGCTCCCCAAAGAATTGTTTACACTTCAATATATTCTACTACAGATGAAGAAGAAGACGATACCGAACAACTAATAGTCATTATTTTAGCAACTTTCTTCGTCTTAGTTATTATTGCTTGTTCGTATCATTTGTATAAGACTGATAAACTTTACAGAGAAAGAAAGGAATTAGAAACAGATGCTGGTATACTGCTTTCTAAACGACAAGCCTCGATTTTACAGGAAAACAATCAATCGGTAAGTAGTATTACACGCATTGTGTGTTGCGTCAATACTATTGCCTTTTAAAACGCGGAGATTTTAAGGCTTGGTGGAGATTTCGCGGATAAGATTCAGATTCAGATTCAGATTCATTTATTAATCTCAATATTACAAATACAAGAAATGTATGAGATAAGTCATAAGAATACAGGAAATGTATGATATGAGTCATAAAATTATTGCATATGAAGAAGTATAAAATCAAAAACAATATACATAACAAAAAATTTACAAGACAATTAAAATTATAATTAAAATTAATGTACAGTGTCAGTCCCAGTAAATTCTACTAAACTGTAAAAGCTTTTATCAAGAAGAAATTTTTTCAACCTTTTCTTAAATAGAATATGATTTTGAACTGACTTTAGGTCAGGAGGTAAAAAATTGAAAAGATAACTCCCCGCATGCTTTGGTGATTTTTTATAGAAAGCTGTTCTATGACGGTGTATAACAAATAAATTACTACTTCTTGTGGCATGTTCATGTTCATCAGAGTGGGTGACAAAGCTCTCCTTGTTTTTATGCACATAAGAAAGTAATTTGTAGAGATATATACAGGTAAAAGTTAAGATTTGCTCATTTTTAAAAATGTTACGACAAGATTGTTTGTATTTTAAATTAAATATTAATCTTAAAATTCTTTTTTGTGCTTTAAAAATTCTTGTGTGATCAGTAGCTTGTCCCCACGCAGCAATATTGTAGCTAATAATGCTGTATGCTGTAGCATAGTATACACCAATGAGGTTCTTCTGAGGTAGGCTATTCTTAAGTGTTTTTAACGCATAAAAAGATTTGTTTAATCTTAAGCATAGCGAGTTAACGTGATTACTCCAGTTTAAATTCTGATCAAGGGTGACACCTAAAAACGTTTGACTATCTGACAATTGCAACGGAATATTATTGAATTTAAAAGTATGTGAGGGGAGCGGCTTCCTTAAGTTGAAATTAACACAGACGGTTTTAGAAAAATTAATTATAAGCTTATTGCTTATACACCAGTTTTTAAACTCATTAAGAACCAAGTTTACATTTTCGTTAATTTCATCTGGTGTATTTCCAGTTACGATTATAGATGTGTCATCAGCGTACAATATTAATTCAAAGCATACAGTAAAATTGAAAATAAACTGCATAATATTAACTAAAAACACACTCAAGTAATTCGTGACGAAGTTTCGTTTGGTCCTCCTTATTTGGTCCTCCTCATCATCCTTACATGAGATATTTTTCATTAGATTGTATGCGGTTTTAGAATTTTCATATGAAAATTCACGAGTTTTGATTTTTATTAATAACATTGAAACGGGTTTAATAAAAAAAATAAAACTACCCAGATGATGCTAACTCAATAAACAAAAAAGATATAAAATCTACTAGAATGGATCTTTTTTGGCCAGATACCTGCTTCAACTATACAATACATACAGTTTACTGCAATGTTGCCATTTTTAAGCAAGGTTTGTTTTTATAACAAAAGGATTTAAAATCTGAGATAGATTTTGCGGATATTTTTATACATTTGTGGAGAATTTTTGGAGATTCTAAACAAACATTTCGGAGATTTTAACCTGACCTTTTTTATTTGACAGCACTGCATGAGATATGGAATATACCTACTGTTTACTGTACAACATTGTTACTAGAGTTCGTGCACAAATTACGCAAAACATTTTTTGGGATTTATAAACCCCCTCCTCCCCTATGTAGTATAATTTACCTATACTTTAAGTATAGATAGTAAAACGAGTAATGTTTACTAAGCACTTGTGTTTTATTTATTTTTCTTTTTCATTTTCCTATCAGGTTTTACTCTTAACCAAACTTAAAACAAGTTTCAATTTTACAGGTTTCATAAAAAAATATATTTTTCAGACCGATGACAAGGATATGGAATCTGCATTCTCAAATGGTAAAATACCAAGTGACGATAAAAATGTCACAGCAAGAAATGGAAATGGTATTGCAATTGACCCATTGGAAGTGGTAATAGAAATAGTACCAATACCAGAAGAGGTACCTTTTAAACAGCTTAAGCGAGCTGATAGTAAAAGAGAAAAGAGAATCTCTATCAAAGGTAAGTTAACTTAACTTAATTTAACTTAACTTAATATTCTTCTAATAATGTAATTTATAAATATTTTTAAATAATATGGATATAATCTTTATTATTTTTATTTATAAATATAATATTTATATAAATATTTTTTCCTCAGTTATAATTTTTTCCTTTGAATATATTGGTAAATTATGACGTACTTTTAAATTATACAGATAGTGCAAGTGAATTGACATGGGTTACTCCAGAAGAAGGTAATGAACTAAGCCCCATGATGGAAGAAGACGAAGAAGAAATTGAAGAGGAAGAAGAACTTAAAGATAAAACAATACGTCAAATTGAACTTAAAGATGAAGATGAAGAGGATGATTCTAAATGTGCAGATGATGAAAACTCTCATGAAGAAAATTTACATGTAAGTAATAATAATAATAAAAAGTTAATATTTATAGTTTCTTTAAAATAAAAAACTGCAATAACAATAATAAGATCACACGCTTCTGTCTCTTGTGCGGCTTGTTTCTCGGCATCATCACAGGAACTGGAGTCAGGCACGTGCAACGAGCATATTATTATAAAAACTTATTTTAAAGAGAATGAAAATAAATATTAGCTTTTTGGTATCATTGTAAAGAAAAAAAAATAAGCAAAAAAATGATTAAAGCAAAAAAATGTGTAAAATCAAAAGTAAACAATTTTTTTAATAAATTTTATTTTTCTACCAATACTTGATCCAAAATGAATAGACTTAGTGACTTTCCAGGTAAAAAAATCTGAAACAAAATTTTATTTAAAAAATGACAAAAGCTGTCAAGATTTGACAAAAACTTAGGATAGTACACAGAATTTAATGGAGAGTTCAAATATGTAAAAATATAGAGTGTGTTTTATTTAAAAATCAAAACAAGGGGTGGTTTCCGGATAAACAGGAAATTACAAAAAAATACGTTAGATATAATTCAAAATATGGTCTTATAGACTGTTAATGTTATTCCTTTATCTCTAGGAATAAAAAAGGGGAGAGCCACATTTTAAAAACACCCGGTATACTAATTTGATATCACACACCATTTTACGCTAAGATTAGATTAAATTTATACATACTTTCCCCGAGGAAAGTCTTGCGTTAGTAAAAATAATAATGCTTTTTTACGTTTCTCGACATTTTATTTCAAAAAATATGATTTTCGTAAAAATATCAAAAAATACCGAAAAATACTATGAGAAACGTCTAAAAAAATGTGCAATTTATTGTCATTGGTGACCATGGATTCTACAGAAGTTCACTTAACATTATTTACCAAAAACGAGTTTTGTAGATATTATTTTCGTAAAAATATCAAAAAATACCGAAAAATACTACACAATAATTACAATACAATAATTTTTTGTTAGTGGACCAGTTAACCCTGAGTAGTGGTCCAGTTAACCCTGCCAAGTCCAAACCCCATATACGGTCCAGCGGAGTTAACCGGTTTATCGTTAATAATTTTGTTTATATAAATAATATTTGTCTGAAGTATTAAAATGTTTTAACTATAGTATATATAATAATCAACCTTTTGCTATAGAAAACATTTGAAAATTGTTTACAGGTTTTTTTCAAATACTCGACGTGAATAAAAGCGGCTCAGTTAACCCCGATTTCAAGAGAATAGTTAGGAGACTAATGTCATTCAGGCCTTTTACAGAAGAGAAAGTAGAAGAAGTTCTAAAAAGTTTGAAATCAAAAAAGTCTTGTGGCATAGATAATATCCCAATAACACTAATAATAAAAACAAATAAAATATCTAAAACATCCTTTAAAATATATTTTTAATCTGTCGATTAAAAAAGGCATATTTCCAGACGAGTTTAAAATAGCTATACTATAATTAAGCCCTTATTTAAAAAGGGAGATAAGCAAAATAAGGAAAATTATAGACCAATTTCGATTTTACCTAGTTTATCTAAAATTTTAGAAACGATCATTAGATATTGATTCTTGAACATGTAAATTTAAATTCCATATTGACGTCATCACAGTTTGGCTTTCGAAAAAATAAGAATACTGCCGATGCACTTTTTAAGCTTCTTTTAAAAGTAAATGAACTAATAGAAAATAATTTATATATTTTAGCAATTTTTTGTGAACTATCTAAGGCTTTTGACTGTGTCGATCACAAGATATTAATAAAATAACTAGAATACTATGGTAAATGCATTAGCTTGGCTAATATCATATCTTGAAAGTCGATTGCAGTCTTGAATTCACATTGCATTCACAAAAAAGTTTTTTCTCGCTCGGAAAGGGTTAAAAGTGGAGGCCCCAAGGTTCTATCTTTACTCTGCATTAATGATCTTGTTTGTAATTTTCCTCAACTAATGTTCTCACTCTTTGCGGACGATCCCTGCACCTTAATTAAAAATAAAAATCTTATTGATTTAATTTTTAACTCCCAGTCTGTAATAGAACATATTTTAGATTGGTTCAAAGCAAACTTTTTAATGCTTAATTGCGACAAAATATTAAATATAATATTTCATAGACTAGCGTTAAAAATTAATCCCTAAATACTTCTTACTACTGAAGGAGAAATTAGAGGTCTAACAACTAAGTTTTTAGGCTTTACTCTAAATAGCAAACTGGACTGGTCTTCACATATATTAGAGCTTAATAAAAAACTTTATACGAGATTTCTAATATTAAGTACAACATAGGAATAGATTCAACAAAAATTAGTTTACTATGTCACTTCCGGAAATGACACTAAACTGATTTTTTAAATATTAAATTTTAAATATAATAATATAATTAATTTTTTTAGGAGTGCTTGAATTTGCTTATTATTCGCTAAAACCTTGAATAACTTAAAAACTATCCGAGATAGACATAAAGTTTTACATATTAAAATAAAGAAAATATAATCCGAATTTTAAAAATTAAAAAATATATGGAGTGTTCCATTTAAAAAATCAAAGTTGAGTGCCACTTTCGGTACAACCGGAAGTGACACAATCATGAAAATATTTTTGTTGGATTGGGCATATTCAAAAAGCCCAAAGTGCAAAATATAAGATTTTTAAAATTATTGGTTCTCCATAAACTTTTAATAGGCCACTTTCGTGAATAACCCTCTATACAGATTTTTTTTCTCTATGCTCTAGGGCAATACAATAAAATTATTAGTAAATTAAGTTTTTTTGTTTAATATCCAGATGTATCTTTTTTTGTGAGAAATAAATTTCTATTCTATTCTATTTGAAGAAAAAGGCTGTAAACCATCAAGGCGTCTCGTCCAGGGATGCTTTTTTGAGAAAAATAGGGATTTTGCATCCACCCCTCAGGAGGGGATGCTACGGACCTTTGTTCTACTCCTTATAGGGAAGATAATCCCAAAATATCAAAACTATATGAATTTTTCCGCTATTTGTCCTAATTTTCCCCAATTATATTCAAAAGATTTACCTCCTGAACTAAAACACCCATTTTTAAAAACTCGTAAAAAATTAATTATTCTTCTATATTCTTATTCTGTTTTAGGCTGTGTGGAGGAAACCTGATCAAGACACCTGATAAGAAAAGCGAGTAGAAGAGCAAAGCATTAAATTAAACAATTTTTTTTTAATAATTTGTTTTCTTAGAGACTGTTAACATGTTTTAGCAAAAAATATAAAAAAAAACTTAACATACGTTTTTTATAGATTTTTTTTGTGCCCTAGGCCTTTGCATTTTGGCGCCCTGAAGCAAGCCTTGAACTTCGCGCCCCGAGCAAAAAAAACACCCTCAACCTGACGGTTTCAAACAAAACTTACCGCCACTCGCAAAAAAAGCTTTGCCCCTGATGGTTCTGCAAAAACTCGGCGCCCCTCGCAAGACAGAAAAATATACCCTCAAAAAAAGCTTTGTCCCTGACAGCCCTTTGGCGCCTCTCGCCAAAAAAAGCTTTGTCCCTGACGGTTCTACCAAAACTTGGCGCCCATCGCAAAATAGAAAATAGAAAAAAACACACAAAAAAAAAGCTAAAAAAACGCCCCTCGACGGCCCCCTCTAGGCTCACGCCCTGAAACAGGGGCTTCACTTGATTCACACAAAGGCCGGCTCTGCCCTAGGGCTATGAATTATATGTATACCTAATATATGACTGATACCCTAATCTGGGTACATAACGAACAACAGGCGTTATATCGAATGAAATGTATTTTTTTTACGTCGCTGTTGATATTTTAGGGATTTTCGTTGTTTTAAGGACCAAATACTGGATTTTAAAAAAATATTTAAAACTCCAGATTCTACGTCAAAAACATTAGACAATTTGTTTTTCGATGAACTTTTGTTTTATTTAACTCGCTTTCAAAGGAAATGGGGGCTTTTTTATGGGACATTTTAAAAATGTTTTTTACCTCATTACTAGGTTTGACTTTACAAAAAAAAACATTTTTTTAAAGATCTTTTTTGAAAAATTATTCAAAAAAAATTCGTTCTTGAATTATCGTCTACAATAATAATAATAATAATAATAATATATTTTTTTATTACCCAACAGTAAATACAAACAGGAAATTCATATAATACAATAAAGTTAACTTATAAAACTAATAATACATTTTAATTTATATCACAAAGACCTGAAATATTATTAAAGTCGATTAAAGTACTTGCAAAATCGTGACATCGGACAGAGAGGACAGACAGACGGACATTTGAAAACAAAGTTGCTTAATTTTTCATGAAACAAATTTATATCTAAGATTTGTTTGTCTAGGACGATTTCTGATTTTATTTGAAAATTCGAAACCGTATAATATTACCTATTCTAGCACTGGGGCTGTGAATAATATAATAATTGTAAAAATCTAAAGTTTCAGGGGGGTTAAATATTGTAAATTTCAATAAAAAAATCTAAAAATATATATATTTTTTAAATTATGATCAAAAGTTCGTAATCTACGGCCCTAAAAACCCCGATATACCGATTTTGAGTCAACATGGTTCATATATGAACCATGTTGACTTTGTAAATGCCAAAGTTCGCCATATTGGGGTCGCTATTTTGAATTTTTAATTAATAATTAATATTTTTAATTTAAAAAAATTCCCAGATACCGATGTTGGTTCGAATAGGCCTTTAATGATACAAATCGTCCGCCATGTTGGCGCCGCCATTTTGATTTTCAAATTTTGATTAAAAATTCGTAATTTTAGACCACAAAAAAATAAAATATTGGATACACCAAAGGGCTAACGACCGAGGTCTTTCTGCCCAGAATTTACAATACATTAAGATTTACAATTTTTTTTAGTAATTAAATAATATGATACATTTTATATAAAAAAAAGAATAATGATAATGAAGAAATTTCATTGAACTAAGGAAATTGTAAACTTTACCGATTTTGGGTCGATGTGAAAGCATAACTTAAAATCTACGTTTTCGCTCGACCACGCTCGACCACATACAAAGGTATAATAAAAGCGTGAAAAAAAAATGCAATAAACTTGCGGCCAAATTTATTATGGTTTTATAGAGTTATAAATAAGCTATCCGAGAGTTAAAAAATGATTACCGGAGTCAACAGGAATCCAACTGTAGATCAAGCAAAATAAAATATTTTGATAATTTTGTCGTAAAATAAAAGTTAGTATCAAAGTTAAAATTATTTAGTTAAAAAAATATAAAGACAGCGATACATACCTTGATCTTAATGATGTATAGAAAACAAAACTTAATATCACTTTTTTTAACTTGCTTATATGCCAACTTTAAGCTATATAAAAATATAAACATGTAATATCCAAGGGCTTTTCCCAGTCATTTTATTAAACTTTAAATAGTTTATTTTCAGGTAGATAATAATACTTTGATCTGTTTGTTTAAAAGTTGGTTTTGCTATTTTTGTATTGCTAGATTTGAAATATACCCCATGCCCTGGTGTGCAAATGTGGGTTTCGGAATTTTTTATTAACGGATTGTTTTTCAGCGACCTTAAAACCCATAATTACCTATCAATTTACCTAAAACTATTGTGTAACACTTAAAATTAATGATCAGAAAAAGTCCTTTTCTGGACTTTTGGTCTTTTTCTAAGGGCCACTTGCACCAACGATGGTTTAGCTTTAAACTTGGATTAAATGGACGGCCAACCAATTAGAATGCAGTATTTTTAACTTAAACTCAGTTTAGTTGAGATAATCCCAGTTTAAGAGTTGGTGCAAGTGGCCCGAAGTGGAAAAAATATGACTTCAGTAGGCAGTGGGGTCTACGAGTACATGTATTTTTGTGTCTACGAGTCGAAAAAAAAATCATGTTTTGGTACACCACCGTTCCATCTAGGTTTGATTCTCTTTATTTATTTGGTTATGTGTAAAGTCGCTCTTTTACCTACCATGCAGTATATTTTATAATTATGAATAGATGGCACTGGAGGACGAAATGTTGGAACATTCGAAGATGAGGCGCCACCACAAGGAGCGTCTATGTGCGGTTCTTTATGCAACATTTTGATAAACTGCACATGGGCACGCGCTGACCGTTTTTCAATATGTTATTTTAAATAAAAAACATTTGTTTACAAAAGAAAAAAGTCCAAACAGACGCCAAACCAACGTTAACGTAAACCAAGGACCCTGCATTAAAAAAAAGGACCAAACACGAACAAACCAAAACAAAATCCTGCATAGAGAGCTGCATTTAGGCGCTTGTCCACCACAGAATACACCCACTACGGGGCGCTACTACTAGCGTCTACGTCCCAAATTCAACTCGGTCTTTCGCGCTGTTGCCAAATTGTGCAATTTAATATGTCTTTGGTTTGGACTTTTTTGGTATTTTTTTTGTTGCAAAAAACACCAAAACAACCAAAAATCAAAGCAAAAAAACACCAAAACAACCAAAAACCAAAGATATATTAAATTGCACAATTTGGCAACAGCGGAAAGACCGAGTTGAATGTGGGACGTAGACGTTAGGGGGCGCTACTTCCGTCAGAATAAGTGGTGTTCCTCTCATCAAACTTTGAATTTTTGTGGTTTCCAGTGTTGCCGCAACAAAATAGTGAAATTCGTATCAATAATTTTGAGTTGGGTAAAATCGGGGATTTTAAAGTTCAAAATACCCGATTTTACCCAAAGAGCCGCTCGTTACGAGCGTATACGCTAAAACTAAAAACACAAGTTGGGTTACCCAACGAGCGTATACGCAACTATAGTTTTTGCCAGGTTTTTCGTTGCTACTTTAAAAATTTTGATGACCAAATTAACAAGGACCCTTGCATGGGGAAAAATAATTAACAACACAAAAAAAGTAAAAGTAAACTTTATTCTTTACTTATAGGAAGATTATTAATATGCGATAGTTTTTAGTACTTAATTTTTCCAGTTATACCAGCCTACATTCATTCATTCATAATGTCTTCTGTTTTATTCTTTATTTCTTATTCTTCTTCTTCTTCTTCTATTTGTTTTGGCCTTGATTATTAACCATATCGGCCAGGAGTCCGTCGTGTCAAATCCAGGGTGAAAATTTGGCTTTTTATTTTTTCTTCTAATCTTCTGTCTTTTTTCTTTATTTAAATGTACAAGGTTGGTAGGCTATTGTAGCTTACTTCATTGTTGCCAAGTTAAGTTTGTTGTTACTTTCACGTTTCGTTTATTTATTGTATTTTTTCCAATTGTTTACTTCCATTTTTTTCTTAACATCTTGCATTGAAATTGGCGAAGGCGTCCAAAATCGATCTTGATCTTGATGCTTACGCATGCGCATGCATTTACCACATATTTATGGATGAGCCATCAAATTTATGAATGAGCCATCAAATAACTATTAAGGATTACCACGTTTAGGTACATATAGCGCTAACTAGATTCATAAATCCTGCAACAATCTCTCTTTCTCTAAAACAACGATAGAAAAAGACAGACTGCTATCTGGATTTATAATTTATAAATTATAAATCACGGGAGTTAGCCACATAGGTTATGTGGAGAGCGCTAAGTGTACACGTCGTAAATGAATATGACACAACGACAACAAGGTAGGTACTTTAAATAATAGCATCTATTTTAATTAGTAATAATACACATATATACTAAAGTACAAAATAAAATGTGGATTATTTATTAATAATTATTTGAATCATTGCGAAGAAATTCAAAAACGAAAAATGCTTGGAAAATATAAAAAAAAACACATAGGGAAATACCTCGGAAAATACCCGCAAGCATGATAAAAATTCTTGCTAACGGCAACACTGGTGATTGCTGCACGAGAGAGGGTTCGGCACACAATTATTACGGGGAGTGACTGCTGAAACGGTTTGCGGTTCAATAAGGGCACATCCACAGGCTTAAACAACATAGTACATAAGAATATGATGCCGTGACTGGCTTGATGTGCCGCCATCTATCTTGCCAATCACGGCATCGCATTCTTATGTTTTATGTTCTTATGCAAGCTTCTGGATAGGCCTTAATTTGAACTGAAAGGCGTCTCCAGCAAGCTCTCATACCCATAAACATAACGTTAGAAGCAAGCCTGCGCACAAGATACATGACTGCACATCAAGTCAATCATAGCATCGTATGTTATTTATTAGTTATGTAAGCCGCTGGACGGCGCTCAACGAGAAGTATAAATTATAGACTGTACAGTATATAATATATACATATAACTCCAAGCACATTTTTAGTACTGTTTTAAGTATCAGTATTTTAGTATTATTTTGGCATATCAGCGTTGCCAGACCCTAGTGGGCTATATCAAATCCAACTAGATGAACCATATGGTTTATCTTGGTTCATCCAGGCCGTGCTACTGCAGTAGCATGGCCTGGAACTTCCAGGCTGGAAGTGAAGGGCTGGAACTTCCAGGCTGGAAGTGAAGGGCGCCTTATTATTATTCACTTACCAGTCATTTTACACTAAAAATATAAAAAAAATAACGAACTTTGCAGCAAAAAGTGTGCACTTCCTGTTAGAGTGACTATGAAATTTAGGATAAGTCATTATTTGACTTTTGTGGCAAGTTAACTTTAACCGTCTGCCGGTTTAATTATTTTATACCATTCAAACTGTAACGGTTCAGCAGTCACTGCAATTTTACGCGCATGCGCTAAAATAGTGCTATTTCACAGTTGCGATTTTGACAAATTCGTTTTGTGTTTAATTTAATTTATTGTGATTAAAAACAGAATAAAATTCAAGTTACAAAACATGATTTTTGTGTGTTCACGGTAAATTCCCTCCACTTTAAAATTGATCAACAAACTAACGAAAAAATAACATTCGAAAGTTTACGTTTCAATGACATTTGGGTGCATACATTAAGGTTAGTTTATGTCAAAAACGTTTATTTTTGATATTCTAGAACCTGGAATAGGTTAAATAGAAGATTAATAAATGCTATTTTCATTATTGAAGTGAATGCCAAAAGTGTGAAAGTATTTTTAGTTCTGAGTCATCATGCAAACAAAAGTTTGATAGTGTAAAACTGTTTTGTTGCAGGTGTTTTCTGCATCTGGCATTGTGCATCCCATTTTTGAGTTCAAGGTGAGAAAACATAATTTTACAAGGTTTATTTCTTGTTAATTTTTTATAAGCATTGAATACATTGGCAATGGTGTTTATAAAACATGCTTCAAATTCACATATACCAACTATCTGTCAGATAGTTCATACAGTTATATCACCACAACATCTTTTTCTGTTATCATAGTATATAGGGTGTCCTACAATTTTGTATACATCCTATAACCAGTATTAAAAACTAACTATATCATCATCGTAGTATTATCCTGTTCTATATCCATTTTTATTTTATGCCAAAATCGTCCATATACATAATGTGTTTATGGACTATTTTGGCATAAAATAAAAATGGATATAGAACAAGATAGTACTACGATGACGATATGTCAATTAATTACTAGAGGCTATTGTGCCTCTCACTTGCATGCATCCTCCCTTATGACACTTAAATTGTAAAGTTGTGAGTGCACTGGCCTATCCATACCCCCGAACACCCTCCCTATTGGGGGGGGGGGGGTAGCCAAAATATTAAATCTCTACATCCTCTTGTAAATAATATTTAATTATTTTTTGACTTCCTTCAATTTTTTTTTTGGGGTTTTGGACTTTTTCTATCAGCGGATCCGGATCCCTGTCGTCCATAAAATACGTCACGCAAATTGACCAAAATTCATACACTTCATACCCCATTTCTTGTGTTATTAAAGGCTGCAGATATTTTATATTTTGGCTACCCCCTAACACCCTCCCTATTGGGAGGTAGCCAAAATATGAAATCTACATCCTTTAATAACGCGAGAAAAGGAGTATGAAGTGTATGAATTTTGGTCAATTTGCGTGACGTATTTTACGGACGACCTAGGGGTTTAATATTTTCAGCTATTTGGGAATGTATAAAAAAAATTCTGTAAGAACAGACATACCGAGGGTCAATTTACTTATCAAAAAATGTACACCCAATTTTTTGGAAGTCATAACTTACTGTTTTATTTTAAATAGTAGGTACTTCCATGTACTTCCACATTTCCATGTACACTTCTTTCAGAAAAAAGTGGGACACCTAAAATTGTTTTGTATAAATTGGTTATGTGGACTGCAGATGCATATTATTATTATTATTATAAACAAAAAGTAAGCGTCACAGCCGATGAAACTATCCTATTAGTTATTATATGAATATAAATATATGTATGTTGATTGTATTCCTGGGGTGCGGTACAGGTCCCCGGGGGCTTGTAAGCTAACTGTCTGTGCTCTTCTATTTAGTTTTTTTTTCTACAAAGTAAAGGATATACAGGGTGTTTACTAAGTATGGTATGTAACTACAGGGTGTTACTCCTTACTTAAAAATAAGATGCTGCCCATGTGCGAAAAGTTAAAATGGACCTTGGACCTCTCAATAATCCACTTTTTGGTTTGTTTGTTTGTTTGTTTGTTTGTTTATTCCCACCTAAGCCCAAACTACTAGACCGATTTTAACGATCGAGACACCAAAAGATTCTTCTTAATAACGCGAGTGACAGGTAAAAAAAATTGTTTTGTTTTTTGTCGGGTTTGGACTTTTTTGGCACCTCGGTTTTTTTAATAAACTTCTTTTGCCATATTTCCTACGCCATTTTGAATTTTAAACTTATAGGATCCACACATAAATCATCATACGAAACATGTATACCAAATTTTATTAAAATCGGACGAAAAAAAAAAAAAAAATTGACCACCCTAATGACGCGGGATTTGGGTGTTCACAATTTTTATCATATTAGTAATCAGCGGTTTCAAAATTCACTGTGCATTTTAACCTTGTACCCTTCACTTCTAAGAAGAATAATGGTTATTTTCTGTCTTCTAAGGATCCTAACAATGATTTTATAAGGGTCAGAAAAGTTCCGCAGCGAGGCCAAAAATCGCCGTTTCCTGACATCCTCCCACATAGGTAGAGAAGATATAGTGGGTATTAGATAAAGACAAAAACACATTAGGTGTGTAAAATTTAGTCCGCCATTTTTACCTTTTAAACGTCAAAATTTGTAAACAAAAACAAAACCTCAAAAAGGTTTTTCACATTTTTACAAGTCTTTACAAAACAAGTAATTTTTAAGTTAAAATTTTTAATACTATAAACAAAATAAAACTATAAAGACACGTAAATACCACAAAGAACGCCACAAACAAAATATCACCAATTATTCGATTTCATAACAAAATGACAGAGTGCAGCGTTGTCGGACCTCCTACACATGTAAATTTACGTTTGCTTGCATTTAAACGGTTTGAATGTAAATTAATGCCGTCTTTAAGTGTTCTTATTAAAATTTGTAGCAAAATATTGGAAATTTATTGGTTTTTATAATTAAAAATTATACGGTTGAAATGGTTTTGGCAACGTAGAACCGCCATTTTTACCGTTTAGATGTCAATTTTCTATCTATTGTTATTACGCAGCGCAGAACCCTGCGCAAACGTTTATTTCCCCTATATATTCTCTACCTATGTGCATCCTCCTTTCACGTTCAAATGAATTTTTTTCGAAAACGCTTAATCCTATGGTATTACAACAAGAGTACCTTTTTTATGTATCTTTATCTGAGGAATACTATTCTGATAATAAATCCATAAAAAAGTTACTGAGAAAAAAGTTTGGGGCAAAAAGGTGATAAGGCCCCCCATTTCGGACACCCCTGGTTAAAATAAATATATGCAAATACCATTGGCTGATAGTTAGGCCTTATTAGAGATAGATCACATGCAATACCTCGTTTCTTTAAAACAAATGGTTCCTGAGTTATTAAATAATAATCGAATTTTTGGGGCGTAGCTCCCTTACTAGTCGTTTTAGGAAATATGTTTATAGGAACTTTTTTTCTTATTTTTGGGTAAGGAATTACACTCTGAAAAATCGAAAAAAAAAACAATTTTACCCCCAACATGGCCATTTTTGAATATTTATAACTCGATTGTTATTAATATATTAAAAAAATAATCCCAACAAAAATTGTTGGAAATTTTCTTCTTATCATAATTCGTTATATGCATTTTTATCGTGAGATGCATTTAGCGAGATAATCGCACTCACCCTTAAAATACAAGATAGCGGACACCCCTTACGCAAATCACCCTGTGAAAAACTAATAGGAGTGTTCTGTTACTATCCACTACTACCCTTTAAAATATTAGCTCATGTACATTTATTGCAATTTAACAAAGGAATTTTTCGTTATTTGACTGGACTACATTCACTGATATGTCAAATGTGAGATTTGAAACAAAGATATTCCAAGTGGTAAAAAAACTTTTAAATAACAAGTCTCTATGCCAAAGCGTTCTTGAAATATCGCAGTAAAAATTTCTTTCGTAAAGGACAAATTTTCAATGTTTTCATTCTGGAGTTGTACCAAAAAAGTGTACATAATATTGTGATGGACTTAGTTCCTTTTATTCCCAACATAGATATTTATTGTTAAAAAACAACACTTTGAAAAGCCTTTGACGCATGCTATCACCTTTTGTTCGCCTCATGTAAAAGAGTAGGCAGGGTTACTTGAGATTACACAGGACTACATGTGCATCACTTTATACGCTACGTAAACAAATATTTTCCACTACTAAAAGTCTAATTTTCATTTACTTTTAATACGGGTCGACCCGTATTATATGAGGCTATCAGAACCAGAACGGCCTAACTCACTTTGCACTTGTCTGGTTGTTTGTTCTTGTTATTTGGTTTCCCATATTAATACATCACAGCCATGTTTCAGGTGGGTTAGGCCTTAATTTGACGTTTTGCATTAATTTGACTTTTTCTTGACAAAAAGCGTTACATTAAGGCACTAGGTTAGGCCGTTATGGTTCTGGTAGCCATCTTATAAGACTCTGTGTAGGGTAAGCATAATTAGGTACATATTTGTATATATTTTTGGCTAAACTTGGTAGATATCGAGGTACATATTTCTCGATAATTGGGTTTGGACTTTTTTTATTATTTTTTAAAAAGTCCAAAATAACCAAAATTTGCGTTACGTAATACTTGAACGTTCCCTTATTGTGTTCTGTTAAAAAAAAATATGACCCTGCACAAAGAAATCCAGTGTGTCAAATTTACGCATTTCTTTTTTGTCGGATTCTTATGTAGAAAAGTTTTTTATAAAGAAATTACACTGCTTTACTACAGAATTTTCACAATCAGATTTTTTTTATTTGACACACTAACTGGGTTTCTTTGTGCAGGGTCACATATTAAAAAAAATCTATTCGTTAGTTTTTTTAAATCAATTTTTTTTAATTTAATCTAAAAACGGCAAACAATGAATTATTCTAAAAAGTCCAAACTCGGTATTTTTGAAAAAAACGGATCATATTTAAGAAAGTTTTGGCTTGTTTGAAAGTTTAGACTTTTTTTACTGATTTATATCTTGGAATTCCGGAAGGGAACCCTTATTAATGATAATTTTTCGATTTAGTTGTGTTTTTTTTTATTTGCTACGCCCATAAAGAAGAAAAATAATTAAAAGTAAATCAATTTTTTTTTTAGTTTTTGCTCGAGTTTTTGTTTTCTTAGAGCTTTTGAAGAGCTGTATTATACTGAATTAAATTTGCATATTTGCTTGCATACATAGACAGTATATAAAAGTATTTTGGATTAATATTGATTTAAAGAAAAAATAAAGAAGTAAAGTCACAATTGTTACCCTGGAGGGTAAGGGTTAAAAAATGTTTTTACCTTCCAAAATTGATTTTACCAACTTTTCAAAAAAGATATATAATATATAATTTAATTCTAAATAAACTGCTGTCAACTAAATATGACTCTTTTCTCTAGGTCTGTGCCTAGGTTAGTTAAAACCAAAAACGAAAAAAATAAACAAAAAGATTTGTTTTTTTTTTTAATAAAATACCTTTTTTAATAGAAAACGACTCGGAAAACGATAAGGAATGATGATTATGGCATGCCATAAGGTCTGTTTTTGTCGACATGTTTTTCATCATTTTGTCTTTCAGGCGAAACGTGGAAATCTATTCAATTTTGTTGTTTTATGTATTTTATCCAAGGCCGTGATTAATAGGCCTATACTGTCCTACTAATCAAAATTATTCTAAAAAGTCCAAACTCGGTATTTTTGAAAAAAACGGATCATATTTAAGAAAGTTTTGGCTTGTTTGAAAGTTTAGACTTTTTTTACTGATTTATATCTTGGAATTCCGGAAGGGAACCCTTATTAATGATAATTTTTCGATTTAGTTGTGTGTTTTTTTATTTGCTACGCCCATAAAGAAGAAAAATAATTAAAAGTAAATCAATTTTTTTTTTTAGTTTTTGCTCGAGTTTTTGTTTCCTTAGAGCTTTTGAAGAGCTGTATTATACTGAATTAAATTTGCATATTTGCTTGCATACATAGACAGTATATAAAAGTATTTTGGATTAATATTGATTTAAAGAAAAAATAAAGAAGTAAAGTCACAATTGTTACCCTGGAGGGTAACGGTTAAAAAATGTTTTTACCTTCCAACATTGATTTTACCAACTTTTCAAAAAAGATATATAATATATAATTTAATTCTAAATAAACTGCTGTCAACTAAATATGACTCTTTTCTCTAGGTCTGTGCCTAGGTTAGTTAAAACCAAAAACAAAAAAAATAAAAAAAAAAGATTTGTTTTTTTTTTTAATAAAATACCTTTTTTAATAGAAAACGACTCGGAAAACGATAAGGAATGATGATTATGGCATGCCATAAGGTCTGTTTTTGTCGACATGTTTTTCATCATTTTGTCTTTCAGGCGAAACGTGGAAATCTATTCAATTTTGTTGTTTTATGTATTTTATCCAAGGCCGTGATTAATAGGCCTATACTGTCCTACTAATCAAGAAAGCAGTAACTCCATTTGTCACCTGGTGACGTTTTTCTGTCAACTCTGATGTAATATTTTGAAAACGCTGCTATTGACAAATGAAGTTACTGCTTTATAGCTTAGTAGGTCAATATAAGTCACGGGTTTGTAAAAATAAACCGCTTAAACTTTAAAACGGCCATGGATAAAGTATAATATATTATTTTTTCTTTATTTAGAAAGAAGAAAAATGGCGGTAAAACAGAAGGTGGTGGAATGCGTGGACCCTTCCACAGAAGCCCGCCTTCAAATAATTCTTCGAGCCCTCCAAGATGTAACATCCAGGGATGGTCTACAAAACAACATGTGCCCAAAAATCGTAACTGGCCTAGGCACGGTGCCCATCCCTAGTGATACCGAGGGCTACAAAAAATTCATCGCAGATATACAGAGCGTTATGATGATATTAGCCAAAGAATGTTCGAATCAAGACTTGATTTTCATCACTCTAAAAGCCATGTACGATGAGATTTCCGATCCCAATAAAACCCCGTCACCAGCCATGTCGATCGTTTTACAGTTAATGGATGTTGAAGTTATTCCATGTGCAGTTAAATACATTTTGAACACAGGTTATCCTGAACAAAATTTGGAACGTGCCTTGTTTACGTTGTGCAATTGGTTGTCTAGATGGACCTGGACTCCAAATCTAGGACCTTTGGTGTTGGCTTATATGAAAGGACTTGAAACTGAACACCATTATGATATTTTAGTGGAAGTAACATTAGCCACGATAGTGCCCCTGTTTAAGCTATTAATTTTATCACCAACGAGAGATAATGTAGGGCCTGTGGTGCTGTACATGCTCACCAGAGTACAACACAGTCCGGAGGTCTTCCACAAGATTATTCCACATGTGCCAAACGTGGTTTCTATGGTGGATAAGGATCAAAATAATAGGAGTTTTTCCTATGTACAGGAAATTGTTAATTTGTGTATTGCACTTATGGAACATTTTCCCGGATATCCGAGTTTGTACGAACCTCTGAAGGTAAGTTTTTTTTTGTTTTATTCCCAGAGGCCGGGCTTTAGTACTTATTTACCAGGGGCTCTTGAAAGTAAAAATTTTACAAGGATGTTTTAAAATTTAAAAAATAGTATTTTTAAATTAAATCGCACTTTAAACGATATTTTACTGACCAGAATATCTTGTCGACGCTATTATTACACAGTGACAATTTATAAGTATATATTTCAAATTGGCGTATCCCAAAAACTTACAATAACAGTATCAACATGGTGGTCCAGTTAGTGACATTTTATATTATATTATATGGTTTAGAGTACCGATTAATAAGAATTTTATTTATTATATAATACTTATTAGAGATCGACCGATATCGGCCGATATATACACGGTAAAAGCTGCCTATATGCCGATATGGATATCGGTATCGGTCGATCTCTATTACTTAGTTATTATATTTTTAAAAAATGTAAATTTTGCGAGCCCCCGGTAAATCAATACCAAAAGTATGGCATCTATTTATTACATTTGTTCAATAGATTTTTCCCCTATAAAGTTTTTTTTTAATGTATTCAGTCTAAAAAAATCGGGCCGTTTTTGCCTTTTTTGTTTGTTGTTCGTCTGTCTTCTTTTAATTTCTGTAAAATGAGGTTGATATAGGAATAAATGCAAATGCAATTAGATTTAATCCTTTGATTTATAAACACTAAAAATATCAACTTGTTTTAATACAGCTGCGAAGTAAATGTTTTTAGAACGCTACGTGTAGCGCGGGAAACTTCGCTCGTTTCTTAAAAAAAAAAATAGTTTTACACAATTTTTGGTGTAATTTAAAATTTTAAATGTCAATTACAAAAAAATATCCGTTTTCGAAGTCAATAATTTTTTATTTATTTTTGTTCCGTCTGGTCACCTAAGGGTCGGATAAGGATTATTAAAAAAAGGCTTCCCCTTAACACTTACAATTTGTCCTGATTGGATTTTTTTATCCATTATTCTTTTAATCAAGAGACAGAATAAAAAAAATTGACAAGTAGATTTTCTGTGTCAAACATGTCAACAGTGGCAGAATGTAGAATTTTAATTTTTAACGATTTTTTTATTATATTGACTTTAAAGGTAATAATTCTTTTGTTTTTTCTTATAATTTTTTTTTAAATAGTTATTTACATTTGTGGGTCACGTGTAGTTGGTCGTGTGTGGTCGATAAACTTCGCCTATAGTCGAATAAATGGGTAGATTCTGCTCCGAAAAAAGTGCGGAATTTTCGCACTTTTAAATATAATTAGTTATTATTAATTGGGCCGTTTTCTCGCTATTTTTTTTTTTCATCCAGGATAGATTATAAAAAACATATGATTTTGACATATTAGTGACAAATGGCAAATAGCATCAGTGGAAATCAAAATGTAGTACTGTTTTTTTTATTTCTTAAAATGTTTATGAACTTTAGGGACCCCCGAATCCTACAGAGCTATAGGAGACAGGTACATATAGCGCTAACTCCCGTGATTTATAAATCCAGACAGTAGTCTGTTTTTTTCTATCAAGTTGATTTAGAGTAAGAGAGACTGATACAGGAGTTATAAATTTCGATAGTTAGCGGTGGTATATGTTAACAGTTAACATACATACATAATTTTTGTAATTATAAATTTTACAATAAAACTCGATATTTTGCGAAAACAGTTTTTTTCAGTATCACATTTTGACTTCCACTGAAACATTTCAATTTCTCATCAAATATGTCAAAATCACATGTTTTTACAATCTATCCTGGATGAAAAGGACAGCGAGAAAACGGCCCAAATAACATATTAAACATGCACACTGGGATAGTTGCCGCCACTTACTATTCTCGCCAAAAAGAAGTAGAACAGCGATCTTTATAGTGGTGTAAATATACGTAAATTTCTTGTTTTTTTTTTAAATCATATAATATACCCTATAGTCAAATTAAAGTCGCAAGCAAGTTGCAAAACAATTTTGCACTACGATATTTCAAGAATGCTTTGATATAGAGACTTGAAGTTTCAAAAAAAATTTCTCTACTACTTAAAAAATATTTGTTTCAAATCTAAAGTCTCTGGGTGAAAGCGTGCTTGAAATATCGTAGTATAAAGTTGTTTTGCAACTTGCTTGCGACTTTAATTTGACTATGGTCTTTTTTTTCAAGCAAGATAGTAAATTAAAAATCGCACAGTAAATATATTTACAACAGGTTTGAATAGTATATGTTTTTGTATAGAATATAGTTATGTTTTATAAAATAAACTACGCAGTATATTTGAATCTGTTTTAAAAATATTCACTGTGTGATTTTTAATTTGCTATCTTGTTTGAAGAAACAGACCATAGTTATACCTTCAAAATTTTTGTTTCAAAATTTGTTGCAAACTACTTGTCCCACTTCTTTTTGGCAAGCGGTACCTACTACATGTGAGGCAAAAAATAAAAAGCATTAAAGCTACAAAATAAAAAACATCTATGCCTAAAACTATTAGCTGTTTTATAATAGGTGAAGAAATACAATAATTTCAGGAGTTTTAGTTGAGGTTTTAGTGTAAAACGGAATTATTTACTACACTTCTGCTCAAAAATATCGGCCCACCTAAAAAAATACACATTTTCAAATGCTAATAACTCCAAAACTATTCAATAGATTTATTTGACCTTTTTTTATTTTAAAGCTTGAACTTTTAGCTCTTAATTACTGGAATAAAAATTATCAAAAATCTTTTTTTAAACCGGCAGCAATGAAAATTACACAGCTATGTTTTTTTACTGCTTCTTTCGATATGCGCACGGTTTGCCACTGCATATTTTTTTACAATTTAATTAATTGATTTTATAGGCCAATTAAATGGGAGTAATTTCTTTTTTAACTTTTTAATTTTCCTTTTCTCGTTTAGGAGATATACGGTTTTTTCTGAAAATAAACATTTTTGCAAATAACAAAAAAACTACACAGTGGATTTAATTGATTTATTTTTTAATTTGAAGCTTAAATAGTCATGTTTTTTTTACCCAATCTTTTTTGATGCAATTTAGCCACAAACTCAAATGTTTCCATAAGTTTTAAAACTTATTCTAAAAGCCACACTTATTGTGACTGATTCCTTCTTTTATTTTTTATCATAAGTCTTCTCATTTAGGAGAAATTAAAGTTTTTCGGAAAAAGTGACTTTTTAATCAGTGGGCTAGTGCCACCCCTGTAAAACTGTATATGACGGAAAAGCGTCGATAGAATATAAAGATCTATTGCACTTCTATAACTTTAGCTTAAATAAATACATTTAATTAACACGTTTTCTGCGTTAGCAACTTTTTGGTTCCCAGCTCAGACTGCGTTTTGAGGCATATATGTCGAACGAACTTTGCACAGACTGTTTAAATCTCTAATGGTACTCCAAAAACAAGTTCTAACGTCTTTTTAAGGACTTTTTGCTTTTTAATTTTTTTTAAACAAAATATTTTATCAAATAAAATAACAATAAACAAATTTTAAATTTTATTAAAATTATTTAATAACAATTATAAACACAAAAAAACGTATTAGACGTGTATGTTTTTTTACAACAATGCTGTTTTTCGTTATTATTAGTTACATTACATTATGGTCAATAAAACATTCAATTTAATTTAACAAAACACTAAAACTAACCAACATTACACGGTTGAGGCTAGGTTATCAATGTGTATACACTAGTTAAAATTTATCTACATAAATATTATAGACGTTATAGTCATATTTCCCAATGTTTTTCATACAGAATTAGGTTTTAAAAATGGTTTGAGGCAGCTGTATATCCCATGCCTGGCAGCATTTACTCCTATTCTTTTCAAAATAATAATTCCATTCCTTTTTTTGTACATTTTCCAATTTTTTTTTCACAAATATTCCATACCGTTGAGCAACATAACGCTGACTGTGCCCTTCTTGTAGCAGAGCTACAGCTTGGGCAGCTACTTCCGGACTTGTTTCCATTTAAATAATACAATTAAATAAAATTTTAACGAGTTAAAAAAGTATTGTCACATAAGTGACAAGTCTTGTCAATCATAAAAAAGTTAGTTACAGGGGTGGCACTAGCCCACCACTTAAAAAGTCCTTATTTACCAAAAAAACATAATTTCTCCTAAATGAGAAGACTTATGATAAAAAATAAAAGAAGGAATCAGTCACAATAAGTGTGGCTATTAGAATAAGTTTTAAAACTTATGGAAAGATTTGAGTTTGTGTTTAAATTGCAACAAAAAAGATCGAGTAAAAAAAACATGACTATTTAAGCAATGTAAACTCAGTTTAAACATGTTTCCAACAGAAACCTAAATTAAATAAATAAAAGTTTACGATGTAAGCTTCAAATTAAAAAAAAAATCAATTAAATCCATTGCGTAGTTTTTTTGTTACTTGCAAAAATGTAAATTTTTAGAAAAAACCTTATATCTCCTAAACGAGAAAAGGAAAATTAAAAAATTTAAAAAGAGATTACTTCCATTTAATTAGGCTATAAAATCAATTAATTAAATTGTAAAAAAATATGCAGTGGCGAACCATGCGCATATCGAAAGGTGCAGTAAAAAAACATAGCTGTGCACTTTTCATTGCTGCCGGTATAAAAAAAGATGTTTGATAATTTTTATTCCAGTAAGAGCTAAAAGTTCAAGCTTCAAAATAAAAAAAAGATCGAATAAATCCATTAAATAGTTTTTGAGATATTTGCATTTAAAAATGTGTATTTTTTTAGGTGGGCCGATATTTTTGAGCAGAAGTGTAGTATATTTATAGTGCTAGCTTATGCTACATTTTATCCACAAAAACAAATCGATTTAAAACTTCCGCACTTTCTTGGAGTAAACACAAATTTTGATACCTTGCCGAATTTTTTTAAAAAGCATTAATCGGTTTTATCAAGGTGGGCATTAAAAACATAAAGCAAAAACACAGTATCCACTTTTTTTTCTTCTAAAAATTGAAATTAGTAGAATAAAATTTATCGGAAAAATAAAACAACCTAATTTACATAACTTTTCTAATTATAAAGCATTATAAGAATAATTTAAATAGTACAATACAAAAAACTAACAAACATTCTAGTACTTACTGTATTTTATCCTGGACGGTTTTTGTCAAAAGCCTAACCCAACTTTTAAAATCTCTTGTCAAAATGATTTGATGTTGTAAAATTTACGATTTCAATGCTTCCCTTGATAAAACCTATTAATGCTTTTAAAAAAAAAATCGGCAGACCTCATTATTAAAATACTCACAATAAACGCAGTGATTTGAAAGGCCATTTTAGAGCCTCACAATCCCGTTTGTATTATAGACAGGTTCACAGTAATGGTTATGTACATCTAGGGGACACTGGGTATCCCGGGAAAAGCAGTGTTTTAAACCGCAAAAAAAAACATTTGTTTTTATCGGTTTCTGCTAGCCCTGACCCCAGTTTACTAAAGAAATATATATTTTTGTATTTTTTTTATTTATATACTTTTAGAGCGTTCTGCAACCATACCATCCGGAATCAAACTACAAGGACTCACTTAACTGCCCATCCTGGTTTGACAGTTCAAATTGTTCGCTGCCTTCCCGTTGTTCTATCGGCAAAGTGGGGCTAAACAATTTAGGCAACACGTGCTACATGAACAGTATTCTTCAGGCGCTGTTCATGACGAAAACCTTCAGGAACGAGGTGTTGCTACACAACAAAGATATGATGCCGTTGCTACAAAAATTGCAGATGCTCTTTGCGCTGTTACAGCATTCGAAAAAGTTTTCGCTGAGCCCTAGTGATATTCTAACGTTATCCCGACCACCTGGGTTTTTACCCGGTCACCAGCATGACAGTTCGGAGTTTTTGGGGTATTTGCTGGACACGCTGCACGAGCAGGAAAACACGCTGAATGCTGGAGGTATGTGTAAGAGATTAGTGTGCGTGTTTTTATGAGTCCCAAATATAGCAATATTCCCTCGTTTTTTTTTAATTTTATTAACAACATTTTTATACGATTCTACATTGTAATATTATAAGTAAGACGTTTGGACCAAGCTCATTTTATAATATGCAGTATACATAGCAACAATAGTGTGCTTGGTCTATGAGGCGCCTTTTGGGCCAAAATACAATTTACTGTCATATAAATATGCTGAAACGCGCTATAAAATTTTTTTGTTATATAAAATTTCGTGATTATACAGGGTGATCAGTAACTGCCATGCCAAAATTTAGGAGTGATTCTACATCCAAAAATATGAAAAAAAGTTTCTATAAAGGGTGGTCCGGAAAATTCTAACCAATTTGTCTATTTTAACAAGTTTGGGATCAATTAACTTAAAAACAGTGTGTTGTAGTAACTAGGCATTAGGTAGAGTCAGAATCCTTTGACAGAACCCACGCATTTTTTCAGCTGTTGACCTGTTTAATAACTATTTCTTCCAGGTGAAGCATCCGCAATGATTCCCACATTAGTTCAACAGTCGTTCGGCGGCAAGACAGTGACGATATCAAAGTGTGGCGAATGCTCGACTCGCAGCGAGCGCGTGGACCATTTCCGCGAGCTGCAGCTGTCCTTCCCCACGCCGCCGGAGGGCCAGAGCGTGCAGACGCTCCTGAACTACTACCTCCAGCCGGAGAAGCTGAGCGGCGACAACCAGTACAGATGCGACGTGTGTGCGCGTCTGACGGACGGAGAGCGCGTCAGTCAAATCATCGAGGCACCTCCCAGGCTTATACTTACCCTCAAACATTTTCGGTAAGTTTAATGTTAGTCCAGTGAAATAACGAGGAATTCCTATGTTAAAATTGCAAAAATGTACACGGGCTGATATTTTAAAGAGTAGTAGTGAATGGTAACAGAACACTCCTGTTAGTTTTTCGACGGGTGATTTGCATAAGGGGGTCTGCTATCTTGAATTTTAGGGGTGAGTGCAGTTACCTCGCTAAATATTTATCTTATGATTAAAATACATTTACATTTTGTTTAACCTCCAACTATTCTACTTAATTAAGCATCCCCTAAGTCCAGGACTTGTGTGCATATAAACACTTTTGTTAAGGAGGAAATTTCCAAAAATATGTGATGGAATGGGCACATGTGGCGACATCTTAATGCTTATTAATTACTAAATTATAATGAATTAAAAAAATCAACAATAAAACTGACATTTATAGCATGACTTAAGTGTGGACTTGAGCGATTGAATAAAAAGCAATGAAATTAAGCAATTTTGTAATTCCAGAAAAGATGTAGTCTGAAACACCTTTGGAATGCCCTTTCTACACTCGTGCAACCACACTGGTCTGTGGTTCGCGTGTCAAAATTTACACGTGGGAGGCACATATTGATAAAGTACAATAAATTTTCTTTAAAATAGTATTTTACACTTAAAGAAACATGCCAAAGGCATTTTGTAGTGAACTATATATAACCCGTGAATCTAGTTTTTTAGTGGGTTTCAAGATGAAAGTCATATTGGCAGGTTCTCGGGTAGGTTTTAATAGCTTGACGTTGACGGTTAGCATGTATACATCGCTGAACTATTATACCGCACAGTGAGAACTAAACCGTTACAACTCATAATTTTTCAATTTTAAGATTTTGTGCTAAAACGACAACAAAATATGCCATTTATCAATAGAAAGAGGAATTAGCCACAAATGGCTAGTTATGCTATTATCCGAGAAAGATGTCACTATGCTATGCTATGTTATGGGCAAAATGTATTTTTCTATTTTGCGACTCTTATAAGCTCATAATCACACGAATTTTGCGTGTTCTTATAGGCCCATAAGGTCTGTACTTTTTGTTCTTTTGGGCTGGCAACAGACCTGGCCTATCGCTTGACGTTTTCCGTGCAAATGTCAATGTCGCTTTAAAGTTGAATTTTCTACAAAATTTTGTGTTTAAGTTATTTTTACCATGTTAAAATTGTGGCTTGGTTAATTGCAGTAAAAAAAAAAGAAGAGATGACTATAAAATATATCAAAATATCATTTGTTCTTAGAATTTTAAACATGGTGTAAACTGTAATGCCAATCCAAAACAAAAATCCCTAAATTAGTCATCAATTTAAATGTAAGTTTTTTAAATTTTAGAGCTAAATAGAAAAAATTGTATAAAGCACTCGTTTCATAACACGTTTTTAGCGCACTAGTACTTTAGAAAACTCGCCGCAAGCGGCTCGTTTTTTAAACTTGTACCCGTGCGCTAAAAACGTATGTTATGAAACTAGTACTTTAATATACTATTATTTTTGCGATTTCCCGAAAGTTGTGTTTTTTTGAGTTGCGACAGTTTACTTCTCACTGTGCGATACGTACTTTGCCAATTACTAAAACAGTAAGGGTGCTATTTGAAAAAAAAAAAGGTGTGGGTGATTAAAAGAGTGGTATGAATTGATTGGTAATGGGAATGGTCATTTTATCCTTATTAAAACTGAGATCTGTTTTTTTTAATAACTAAGACACCTATAGCCTGTAAATAAAATTTTGGGTAATCGGACACAGTGCAAAATTGTCTACTTGCGTATATGGACAATTTTGATGTACTCGACGTGAGAAATAATTTGGCATAGGTTCTACTCCTTGTCGCTTGAAGCCGCTGTCCATAAGGTTTTTGGCATCATTTTTTATTATATATTTTTTTATATTAGGCGAGTCAGTTTATTTTAATGATTCTGTTTTAGGTACGACCCGGTCTCGCAACAGCGAACGAAAATTCTACAGCGTGTCACATTAGACGATCATATCCGGCTGGAAGGCGCATGCTACGAACTATACGCGGCCGTGGTGCACTGTGGCTCGAGTGTCGACTCGGGCCACTATTACACCTTCGCGAAAGATGGCTCCGCCGATTGGTTTAAGTTTAATGACTGTTCGGTGATGAAATCCAGTGCGAACGATTTGTGCAAATTGCGCCCACCCGAGACCCCTTACATTTTGTTCTATTGCCGCAAGGATTTGAACGAACCAGATAATTTGCCGTCCATGGTACTGTCACCCAGACTACAGATGGCGCTCACGAAGGACCATTCTGAATTCGAAACTGAACTTAAACGACCTTTGACCCGTACATACAACACGAGACAGCAAAACCGCAACGACGAACCCCCACCTCCCGGTTGCGGGGGAGGGGGATTCTCGAGCAATAACAGCAACATGTTTATTTGTTAGATAATTTGTAATTTATTTTAAATGAAATGGCACGTTTAGGCAGAGTTTTAAGCCAATTATTAGCGTTAATATAAATTAAACAGTAGGATTCTGTTCAGATTTGGTGTGTTATGCAACCATTTTTTTTTTTTTGGAAATCGTCTTTAGACAACAAATTACTTTCGTTTTTAAAAGCAGCACCATGTGATATTCAATAGAAATTCTCTGTAATGTTTGATAACATCCCAGTAAACACAAATTACTATTTTTTTTCAAAAAGTCCATTTATTATACATACATTTACGTATATACGTATAATAAACGACAAAAATAGAAATTTGTGTTTACTGGAATTTTTCAATTTATCAGAGTATATATTATTTATCGTTGTAAATTAAGACTGTCATCTAAAAATCAACAAATATATACAGGGTGTTTGGTAGGGAGTATGACAAACTTGGCAGGTTGATAAATTAGGTCATTTCCACTATGTTTTCTGAATACGACTTTGACTTAAGACTCTTAGGTTAAAGTTATGATTTTATTTACAAAAAAAAAAAGAACTAAAATGAGTTGTAAGTTTTCTTAACCCATTCTGTGAAGTTTGTGAACGCACCAATTATTTTGTTGGATTACATCTGCAAAAATTATCATCATTCAATAACAAACTTACATTAAGGATGTCAACAAAAATTATTTTCAGTGCATAAGTATAAAAGAAGAAAATACAAAGAAAATAAGGTAGAATAATGTGATATTTTCATAAATATTGAAAAATAATTATAACTCTATGACCTTGAGTCTTAGGTCAAGGTCGTATTCAGAAAACATGTTGGAAATGACCTAATCTATCACCCTGTCAAGTTTGTCATAGTCCCTACCGAACACCCTGTATATTTCCAATATTTCCAAGGTAATACATATTTTTAGATTTTTTTCTCTTAATTTTCAATTTATGTGGTTCACGTTACGTTGTATTTTAAAACCAAAATAACGTTTTTTTTTATTATTTTTTTGTTAAAACAAAATGGTTGAAAATTCACACTAAATCTTTTAGAATCACACCGTGAAACTTTTAAACAATTGTATAAACTAATTTTATTTGGTAAAAAATGTATTTATTAAATAAATTACTTAAATTTCTGCCTTAACTGGGCTTAAATATATAAATGTAAGTATATTGGTTGAAAAACTGGAAATTCTGTGCAGATTGTTTTAATCCGTGGTTTTACAAGGAAGCCATTTTGAAGTTGTAACGCGCGGGCGCCCTCTATTAATTTACGTTGAAATTAAAGGTAAATATCTCTTTAAAATTAATTTAGGTAGAAATATTTAAAATGCTTTTAACGATTAGTATTCCATCTGGTGGGCAGTTATCGAATTATTACTAAGTATTTTAATATTTATATCACAAATATAGAGAAATATTTAGTCGTAATTCGATATTCGATATCGGTTATATGAAAGTATTTAGAAATAAGTTACAAGCTTTTAAGGGGATACATCAAAACATGAAAAACATTCCTTTACTGGTTAGTTTTTTTCTAACCAAGGACCATCATCATCAGTAGTTTGTTTGGGTCTTTAAGAGACAGGCGCAGCCTATGGCTCAATTATCTAAAAAATAATTAGTCTGAATTGATAGTTGGGGCAGTGAGTCTATGCTCACTGATGCGAATTGCATCTGTCATAATGTAGGGGGGGTGAGTCTCTGCTCACTGATGCGAGTTGCATCTGTCATAATTTGGCGCTGGGGAGTGGGTGGGAGGGGGATGGGATAGGGAGAGGAGGGATGTGCGGGAGGAGTGAGACTAGCTCACTGATGCTGGGAATGCATCTGTCCTGTATTAGTGGGTGCAAGTGAGCATATGTTAGTTAGAATTTAATTATATACCAAAATAATCTTACTCAATGGAAATCTGCTGGGCGACGTCTATCTTCGCTATCGCTCACTCGACTATTATTCATGTAATAATAACCAGGGACCAGTGACGTAGCGTGGGTATAAAAAGTGGGAGGGCTCAAGAACGTGGGTGTAAAAAGTGGGAGGGTCCAAGAACGCGGATATAACAAGTTCGATCAAATGTGAACAAATGTAATGATCTCTGAAAAGATGTATGTGCGCAAGTACAGTGAAGCAGATTACTTTACCGGGGTATGTTTGGTCATTTTGAGCCAACAAAAAACAATTTTAGAAATTCCAAACGTTTATTTAGTACAAAATGCACAGACATATTAAGCCAAAAGTTACAGGGTGTGTTTAAGGACTCTAATACATTCTATAATCATAAAAACACAAAATTACAATCAGGTCAATTAATTAAATAATAATTTAACATGCCTCAGAAGCAGGCACACACAACCTTGCTTTCGGTTAAATGAAAGTGGATGGATTCACCAACAGTATTTCTGGGAACGTGGGTGACATCCCCATAGTACTAGCTCGAGATTCAAAATTCCTGCAAAAATAAGTGCGTGTGATACCTTTACTTTGACCAGTCATGTGAAAATATATTTTTTAGTAATATATGGGACCTACCTAATCAAAGGGTATTTGCATAAAAATAATTAAAGCATGTTAAATACTTGTTTCGTTACAACAGGGGCAGGTTAGCGTTGTATCTCACTCACGTGCTACAAGACGCCTGGCGTTATCAAATATACGGATAAGCGCTCTATCTCGAGAACGGTTAATCGTATTGCCTTATACCAATTTGTAGAGAATTTTATGCTCTAAAACTTTTCTGATAATTTAAAATGTCATTTAAAGCAAAGAAAACAAGGTACAAAAAAATTACAAAAAACCGTTTTTTCTACGTTTGACCTTGAATATCATGCGACGCGGACACGAGATTCTATGAGACTTTTGACCTAACTTATAGCATGTCAAAACAAAGATTTATACAAGTTCATAAACTGTTATCTTTCATTCCGAGGTTTACCCTTTTTTTCACCTTAAATGAGTGTACCAATAGAGCATCCCTCCACTCTCCCAGGAAAAATCCAAAAATTGACCTTCGAACTCCCTAACCTCCCCCCAATCGGGAAGAAATTAATAATTAAAAGTCCAAACGCACTTCTGGAATAGGTGGAAACTTGAAATTTAATATGTGCATGGAGTATTATCTCACAACCCCAGAAAAATTCGGAACTTGATTCGACCCTCCTAACCCTCCGAACTGGGGGAAAAAATAATAAACACACTTGGTTTGGACTTATATACCTGGAGTGTGCTCTCATGAGACTAGTAAAAAAAAAACGAAATTTGACCTTCGACCCCCTAAGCCCCCCAATTGCGAGAAAATTATTAAACACACTTCTAGAGTTGGTAAAAACTTAAAATTTGATATGTGCATGAAATATCCCTCCAGGACCCTAGGAAAAATCTAAACTAGACTATAGACCCCCCTAACATGGAGTATCTCACCACGACTTCAATAAAAAATTTAAACTTGACTACGATCCCCCCAAAAACACCTTAATGGGGAACACACTTCTAAAATAGCTAGAAACTTCAAACTTGACATGTGCATGGAAAAGAAAATACTCCCTTAACCCCTTGATAGCATGAAAATTATTAAACAAGGTTAGAAATTATTTTAGTTTTTGAAATAATTCGTGCGAAGAACGGGTTTCACGGCTGATATAATTATATAATACCGTAGGGATAGTCGCTTTCTAGAGAAATACAGTTAATTTCAACGTAAATTATTAGATGACTTCCGGCGCGTTCCAGGTTCAGAATTATTTCCAACAATAAAATTTATTTTATGTTGATTTTACAAGGTTCTTTTCAACAGGCAAAAAGAATATTGTAAGGTTTATATTATAATTTATTATATTTTTGTCATTATTTGTTCAAAAAGTATCTAAATAATGTTTCTTAAAGCGCATTTAAAAAAGAAAAACATCAAACATGCCAAAAACCCAAATCTATATAATATTATATAAATATTATTTTTTTAATAATTAAAAAAATCATCAGACATTAAGGATTGCATTGTGATTTAAGGTTATACGCATTGAAGTTTAGCATGGATTATGTTGGCATTGAAAACGTTTTTACCGACAATAAGGTATATTTTCGGTATCTATATTTTTAATTATTTTTTACAGACGCCATGTAAATTTGCGTTTTGCCACAGGTCTCTTTTTATCAGTGTACATAAAAACGATAAAAGCGCGTATTGTCAAAAAAAGTACAAAAATCTTTTATGATTATAACACACAAATATTTCGTTAAAATTACGGGTTTCAAAGTATTTCCTGCAAAGTTAAATACTTGCGAAGTAATTTTCATGCAAAATTGTCATTATTATTATTATTTCATTATTTTTTCCCGGCTCTATTTTATATATGTCTTAAAGTATATTTGAACAAAGCTATTTCCAAAATGCTAGGATCCGGATCTGCTTTCTTTGGGTGCTAGAAGCTCCGAAAGCTGTAACAAGGGATAAGAACAGTCTTTAAAAAAGTGCCTTTGACATATGTGACAGATAATTTATGAAATGACATTTTGTTTAAATGGAAATTCTTTCGAGTTTATATTATTGACATACAGGGTGATCCATAACTGGCATGCCAAAATTTAAGAGGTGATTCTAGATCCAAAAATATAAAAAAAGTTCCTATAAAGGTTGGTCCAGAAATGAGCCCTAAGGGATCTAGGGCCCTTTAAAATTGTAATAAAAATAAGGTTTTTAATTAATAACTCGGGTACCGTTTAAGCTAGAGCGGCGAGCTTTTGCATGTATACTAGTATTAATAAGGGCAATAAGTTTATGTTAATTTATTTTTTTAATTTATCCAGAGGCGTGCCCAGACGGACAAAATATATGAGGCTTAAAACATTTTTGCCCCAAACTATTTTATGTGTATGTTTTTTGGATTTGTTGTAAAAAATATAGATTTCTAGAGTAAAAATACATATAAAATATCCTATAGTGTAACACTGCAGGAGCAACCGTTATCAAAAAAAAATGCAATTAAGAGGAAGTAACATTTTGTGCCACCAAAAACGTTACTTTTTAAAAGGCTATTACTCCTTTAATATTAAATTTAGGTGTTTTGGTGTATAATACTCTTTTGCTCAGTTTTAAATGAAGAATCACCCTGCAGCATTAAAATTTTATTGGTGTTTTTTTTTGTTCCCCATTCAATACGTCATCTTCGAAGGGCCGTAGCTCCCTTAGGGCTCATTTCCGGACCAACCTTTATAGAAACTTTTTTTCATATTTTTGGATGTAGAATCACCTCTTAAATTTCAGTACGCGAGTTCTGGAACACCCTGTATATCAAATGAACTTTTTAAAGTGGGTTTTTTCCACTTCATCTGCTGAATAATTTTGTGTGTGTAAAACTGTGAAAATAGACTAATCTGTAATGTATTTGACTCGGTAAGTTAAAAATATATTTTTTGTATATCTTTTTGGGGCTGATCCAGCACCAGGCGATTTGCAAATAGCTTAATTTTAATGTATTTTAAAACATATAAAAAATAAAGCTTGGAGAAACTAATGAAATTAAAATGGTCACCAGCTCTTAGACTAAAATAATACTTTGCGAATTATTGTTGTTGTGGAATTTTTATGCGAAATTACAGGCATGCGGAATAAAATTCCTGCAAAATTTTTGCTTTATAGTGAAGTTTTAAATTATACGAAGTTTTCTTAGTATTGTATGGTTACCCAGGGCCGGCGGAAGACAAAAGTTACCGGTATACCGAGCAAAACCCTGAAAACACCTTTAAAACAACACTTGGGGCCCCACTTGCCACAGTTTAGGCTAAAAAAAAACCTTCATCCAAAACCGACCCAAATAATTACCAGTTTGGCACCCCTTCTCATCAGCGATCGGGCAGTCCGGTCGGCCGGTCCTTCCGCCGGACCTACCAGTTGCCCTTGTTAAGCAGTCTAGACACCATGGCACAGTAAGTATTTGGTGTTATTTCGATTACTTTTTTAACTGCAATTCAGAGAGCACAGCGGTAAAAAAAATCGTGATTTTTTTTCTAGTTAAAGCAAAAAAACTAAGATTTAAGCTCAGTCACCCCCAAGGGTCCACGCAAGGGCCCTGATAAATATATATAAAATATATCTAGGATAATTATCTTATATGGTTATTAAAATACTAATTTAGAACCTTGTAAAATCGAAAATGGTTGATGCTTTGTTACTTAAATTTAAGACTGAATAATATGTATGATGTAAATACAAAAAAAAATAGTTTTAAATAAACGGAATAGAGTTAAAAATAGTAATCCTATAGTATCATAATATTGTTTTTCCCACTTTGATGCATATAATCATAGTATAGAAATCTTACTATCTTTTACACTTTTACACCTCTACCTTTACTTTTTTTACCTTTTTTGAAGTTGTCGTCAAGATATCTGGAGGCTTTAGATATCTGGAACTAATTCCAGTCATCTTGGTTGTCATATATCAAATGTCTATAATTTTTATTTTATCATTTTTTATTTTATTCTCCCTGAAAAAGAGTACACAATAAGACTCGAAACGTTGAAGGAAATATAATTTTTAATTTACTTTTATTGTTCTTAGAAGAAGATTTTACATATGATTTATATAAAGAACGAGAAAAAAAAAGAGAAATATCATCATAGAGTGGGATAGAGTGCACGTTAGTAGCGTGACCAGCTTGAAACCTAGTAAAAAAAAATTTGAATGCAAAAAAAGTTTAAAAACTCAAATAACTTGACAACAGTTACTGAAGGTTTTGCCGAAATTCTGCTCAGTGTTAATCTAGTTACAAACAAATCTGAATATTTGTTTGACCGAAAATATTTATTGTAGAAATTTTTTGAAAATGGTTATTAAAATTTAGTCTTTACTATTAAATTCGGATAGTGTCCTTTGGTAAAAAAGCCATTTTTTAATGCATTACCTTAAAGTGTAAAAAATAAATAAATATGTTTTTAGTTTTGGAAATTATAATAAAAATGGTTGAGTTGTGGGATATAGGCCAAAAAGAAAACAACGCCAAAAACTTTGTTAACTAAACCGACAGTTTTGTTTATTCTTTGTAAACATCCTCCGGGTTGACTAAAATAGGAAAATTACGTAATAAGTACACTTAAAAATAAATGTAAATAGTACACATCTCACATATATAAATACATATATACACGAAACTTTACCAAATAAAATTAATAGATGTACTTAAAGCGTAAAAGGCATTTAGTCATATAATCAAAATAAGCTCTGAACCTCTCATATAATGCTTTGCATTCTATAGTTCACGGTGTAATTTCCGAAATTTTAAGGCGTGATTCTGCATCAGAAAATACGACAAAAAGTTCCTATAAACACATGTCTAAAAATTCGTCGTAAGGGATCTACGTCCCTTTAAAAACTCGGGAACCTTTTAAGATATAACAACGAGGGGGCGGCGGTGGCTCAGTCGTGAACGCCTCGATCTAGTATTCGAGAGGCCTGGGTTCAATCCTCGGTTGTGGAACAACTTTTTCACAGAAATAAAATACCGTCGTTTCCCCACCACGTTGGCTTGTGCTGCCGAAGATCTAAGCACACAGTACAGAAAAAGGTTTGCAGTGGATAATGCCGCACTAGCACTCGGACCTGTGATACTACCCGGGCGCACCGAAAGGGAGCAGCAAGGTAGCTGTCAGGTCTGTTGGCCGAGCTCACTTTAGGGACTTTCAAGCAACCAGGATCTGTACTAAGGCTGCAAGCGAAAATGATCCTTAAGCGCCGGTGCAAGTGCAATGACAGCCAATAAACTTAAGGATCAAAGCCGCTCACTTAGCGGCTTTTTTGGCTAATAGCCAAAAAAGCTGACAAAACGGATACCTCGCTAAACTGTAGATCCCGGGGTACAACAAAAATCCTCGTTAGAGTAGAAAAACTAGTAACACAGGGGTAGGCAAAAAGGACCAATATGGTCTAGTTGCCAGGCTTGACCTCCCCACCATTACTACTACTATATAGCAACGAGATTTTGCACGTGAACTAATCTTAATAAGGCCCATCTTCGTATGTTATTTTCATGTACTTATTTTTACCAGGGGGTGCGAAACGAGGGGGCCTTATCATTTTTTTGTTCCAAAATTAATTTGAAGGTGAAATTTCACGGTTCGTGGACGAAAAATTAAATACTAAAACGTTGAAAACCAAAATTTTAATGATGCAGGGTTACTTTATATCGAAAACTAAGAAAAAAAGTTTCTATACATGTATGTCGAAAAATCGCTTTTAAAGCTACTATGCATATACCATATATGGTCCTTTAAAAATGGTGAGGTTTTAAGTAAACGGGTCGTTCTACCTTCAAATTTTAAAAATATCTTTTTTCTTAAATATTTTTTTTTATATAGAAAGAAAAAAGATATCATTGTGAAATTGTCTAAGTATATTTATATTCAAAAAATACAAACAAAAAAATATATTTTTAAAGTGCCATTTTTGACCATAAAAAAAACATAAAAAAAACGGTGGTCGCCATGATTCCGGCCGTTTGGATCAAAATTTGGATTTAACATTTCTGGGATTTTTTTTCAAATCGGAGATCGGACATTTTCTTCCATAGTCCAGTCAAATGATTGGAAATTTCAACAAATTCACACGGGCTGATATTTTAATAGGTTGATCGAAGATTTTCTTTCATTATTTTCGATTGTTTTTTATTTAGCCCCCATAACTTTCTTAATTGATTAGTTTTGGAGATAATTTTAAAAACCTTATACTCGTTATAACGTTTTTTATGGTCACAGAAAAAAAAAGTCAATAACTTTTTAGAATACCACTGTATTCCTATGTATTTTGGGGCACTGAATCCAAATTTCAGGTCAAAGTATCACCTCTCCGATAAGTTTTGGACATAACCTGAAAAAAAAAAAATACTTTTATACTTGAAAATTATTGAGGTTATCTGGAAAACTAATCTATGAGGTGATATTTTGCCGTAAATTCGGATTCATCGCCTCAAAATACATAGCAATGCAATGGTTTCAAAAAAAGTAACTAATAAAACCCCTATATGAGAATACTGTATATAAATATTTTTTAATCTAAATAAAGTAAAATTTTGCCTTTTTGGGCTCTTTAATGCTAGCCTTATGCTAAAAATAGGTATCTTCTTTTTTATTTTTAAGGTTTGTCTAATCTAAGAATATTTAGGTTTGACATTAATAAAACTATAATGACATCTTAATCATCTTAAAAATAGAATATTTGTTAGTCCTTTAAGATGTTTCAACATTATGGATACGTTAATAGAATATAAGTGGATATCAAATTATTAGATGAAATTCATATGATTCTCAAAAAATATTTATAAATTTACGAAACCAATTTACGAAAATAAAAAATATTTCACTATTATATTATTATAAGTATTTAAAATTACGAAACCAATTTACGAAAATAAAAAATATTTCACTATTATATTATTATAAGTATTTAAAATAAGGATTTAAATGATTGTTAATCATAAGTTTAACATAAGTCTTCTACTAGCTTTTTTTTCGAAAAACAGAATATTTATAGCTTGTTGGGTCTATTTTATCTGGTGTAAATTTTATTTTAATGACTTAAATAATAACGTCAAAAAACGAGTGATTTGATTGGGTGAATCACCCTGTATACATTAGTTTTTTAGAAAAAATAACACTTTAATAAAAAAATGTCAGCAGCAGGTTGAAATCCAATTTCTTAGCTTCAAATAAAACAACTAGTTCTAAACTAAAAATATTTTTTATTAATAACTTATCACATGCAGTGCCGAGGACCCCGGCCCGAGTTATAACAAATATAATTTTTATACGAAATATTTAATAACATTATATTTTATCATAAAAACTAGATTTAAATCATAACAATCAAAAAATTTTTAACAGTAATATCCTTAGTGCAAAATAAGTTATTGACAATTTTGTTTTGGTATATCAGAAGCATTTTAATGCATGAAATGATGAGAAAACTTTCCTTAAAACAAAATGTTTTTGATATGCCAGAATAAAATTCTCTAATAGTTCAACTCGAAATATTCAAGTTGCACGAAGGATTATTTAATAAATGTTTTAACACGTCGAAAATTTCACCAGTGCAAATTCTCAGTAGTAATATCATAAGTGCATGTTGAATTATCGATAATTTTTTTACTGTAGTAAAAAAATATTTTGCTTGGCAATTGTTTGAGATCATTTTTCGTGTTACAAAATTCCGAAACCGCAGGTCGAGGAATTTTGACGAAAAATGCACGAAAAAAATTTCCTTAAGCAAAATTTTTTTATATACAGTAAAAAATTATGTATAATTCAACATGCACGAATGGTATTTTGAAAGACTATTTCACAAACAAAATAAGGAAGTATATAATTTTACCATGTTTAATGTTTCATATTTAAATTAAAAATTTAAGAACTAAACAACAATATTACTTTACAACTATAATTAAAAATTTAAATCTCAAATTTGCCGCGCTTTTTAAAACCACGATGTTCACTTATTCGCGAATGTTGCCAAGTCTAAACTTTGCTTAAGATTATTCCAATAAAATAGTTGTTCTCATATATTTTAGCATTTAAATAAAGATCATTGCTGTTTTTGATTAAAAAGTTTAGTTCAAGTGTTTAAATTAGTTTTGAGTAGCCTGTTTTTAATACCAAGCAAAGTAATCTATGTGTTGGTATACTTTGTAGATCCGACTACTTTTGTTGATATACTTTGATACCAAGATTCAACTAAATAAATTAAAATTTATGATTCTTGTTTTCATAGTAACCAAGTAATAATTGCATTTGTGCTAAAATTATCAGATTCATTTTGATTTGATTGGTTAGATTAAAAATGCAAGGTTTTGATTGACCTAGTTATATATTGTTTGTGAAATAGTCAGTGTAATTTTTTTCTTGTTAAATAGTCATATATAATAATACAAGAGACTGATAATAATGCGAAAATAATTTAACTGTTTTCATAAAAATTGGTTGTCTGAAAATAATTACGTTATGAGTAAATCCCCTTTGACAACTAACTTAAATGAAAATAAGGGTGGGTTTTACAGAGGTAAAAAAATAACTTTTTTGGATTCAAGTGAGTACACCCTTAAGTTTTCCGTCAGGGTGTCCGAAAATCGGTTACAATTTCGGACGGAACCGCCCGTAAAAGTGGACTCTCAGATCCAGTGTCGAACGTAAGGGGGGGGGGGGAAAGTAGGGTAATAATTTTCCGTTTTTGTAACTTGTTTTTTAAAAAAATGGTATTTTGCTTGGCAATTTTTTAAGAATACAAATTGTTTTTTGTATATATTTTTTTTTTAATTATACTTTTTGTCATATTTTTTACATATTCACGTTATAAATGTTATTGTACTATTTATAGCGCGTATCGCCTGAATATTCTATACAGGTTGTTTCAGGAAGGTGGTTTACCCCCCTTAACTTTTTTAGATAGAATCTTGAAATTTACAGAAGCTATATTATGTATAATTTAAGATTTTTTGACATAGTTGGAAATTTTCTGGCACTTTTTCGGTTTCGCCGGAAATGAATCGAACTTTCGATTTTTAAATGGAACACCCTGTATATTTTTACATATTTTTATTCAGAAATCAATTCTGAGAACAAGCATGTCACTTGTCAAATTTTGACAGGTCATCCCATTTTTTAGTTAAATCTTCATTTTAAATATTTTGTGTTTTAATGCCAAGTTCTTCCAAATAAACTATTCATGTGTGGTATCAAAATGTTCGCAAGAAATTTCTCTTTCATTTTAACCTGATGAGCCCGAAATCGTAACCGATTTTCAAAAAAAGGGTAATTTCGTAATTCGGACTTCCTAACGGAAAATTTAAGGGTGTATACACCCTTAAAGTATACTCACTTGAATCCAAAAGTTATTTTTTTACCTCTGTATAACCCACCCCTAATGAAAACAATTAAATTATTTTCGATTATTGGAAGACTCGTGTATTATTTTGAAAATTATTTGTTAACGTAAAATAATGTTTTTTTTGACATGACATCCCCTTAATTAAAAAATTAACTCGAATGAACCTGTCTTGGAAAATTATCTTGGTATTTTTACACACATTTTCTTTAATCTGTTTTTAGTTTTATCCTCCGCAGACGAGAATAGATCGTTTTTGGTAATTTTTTAATTTGGAGAAAAAAATGATTTCATTTGTCAATATCAAAAAACACGTCATCTACAAAAAATTCTGAGTAGGATAATGTAGAAGATTCCCACTTATTTGATAATATGGTTAACAAAAACGTTAAAAAATAATCAACGTAATTTTTTAACAAATTTGGATACTATAACAAACTTTCAAATAATTTAATGGATATAAAGGTTCATTTTTACCCGACTACAGCAACGCGAAAAGGGGGTTATGTTTTTAAAGTGTGTAAGTTTGTTCCTATATAGACTAGGGTGGGTCAAAAAAACCGACTATTTTTTTTTACTTTATACTCGGAAAAATCGGTTGCTAGACACCTCTAGAAAATTCTCACAAAATATGAGCTCTTAATTTTGATAAAAAGGTTCTCCGCTTTACAATTTTCCATTTTTTCCTCAGTATTAGAAAAAAAAATTCATATCTCTTTGACAACTGTTCGTTTAAAAGTATCTCTCCTCATATTCTTGTAGGAAATCGAACTCTCTACAAAAATGGTCTCTTACTATTTTTTCGTAAACCTCACCGTTTAAAAGATATCAAAGGTTTAAGTTTGATTATTTTAAGAGACATTTCTGTTTTGCTTATGAATTTTATAACTCGCTTACAAAAAATTGTTATGAATTCTAGTTTTGTAGGAAATTAACTGCTCTACAAAAATGGTCTCTTATGATTTGTCGATTAAATTAAGCGTTTAAAAGATATTCATCGTCAAACTTCAATGCATACTAATTTTAATAGTTTTTGATGAATATTTCGAAAAATTTCAATTTAATTTATGAGTTTCACGAAAATTTTCGAGTTATTCATCAAAAACTATTAAAATTAGTAAGCATTGAAGTGTGACGATGAATATCTTTTAAACGCTTAATTTAATCGAGAAATCATAGGAGACCATTTTTGTAGAGCAGTTAATTTCCTACAAAACTAGAATTCATAACAATTTTTTGTAAGCGAGTTATAAAATTCATAAGCAAAACAGAAATATCTCTTAAAATAATCAAACTTTAACCTTTGATATCTTTTAAACGGTGAGGTTTACGAAAAAATTGTAAGAGACCATTTTTGTAGAGAGTTCGATTTCCTACAAGAATATGAGGAGAGATACTTTTAAACGAACAGTTGTCAAAGAGATGATGATGAATTTTTGTTTCTAATACTGAGGAAAAAATGGAAATTTGTAAAGCGGAGAACCTTTTTATCAAAATTAAGAGCTCATATTTGGTGAGAATTTTCTAGAGGTGTCTAGCAACCGATTTTTCAGAGTATAAAGTAAAAAGAAAAAATAGTCGGTTTTTTTGACCCACCCTAATATAGACCCTAAATTGCTTGGTTGAATTGAACGAATCTCAAGATTCGTCTTGATCACGCTCACAGGTCAGGGAAAAGTCAGGAAATTTAACTAAAAAAAAGTCCAAACTCTGGTCTACATAATAAATTATTACTAAAACAAGTATTTATTCATTAAGTTTAAGTAATTCATTTTACAAAAAAAAAGTAAAAAAAAAAATTAAAAACAAACAGCATGTTTCAATTTTTTGCGAAAACTGGTTTTGAAAGTTTTTTTGTGTGCCAAAACCAGGAAAAATTTTAAATTTTGATCAGGGAAATCAGGAAAATATCAGGGAATCTTGAGTTGCAAAACCTGTGGGCACCCTGCTACGTAAGAATTGCCTATGTTTCGCCGTTAACCCTTTCGAGACCAAGGCTCTATATATTCGTAAAAAATTTAATGTGGAAACCAAGACCAGTGACGTATAAATATATACGTCAGTGGTCTTGGGCCCAATTTAATTTTAAAATTTTACTAAAAATAAGGTTTTTAATTAATAACTCTGGTACGCTTTAAGCTAGAGCGACGAGGTTTAGCATGCATACTAGTATTGATAAGGTCAATTAGTTTATGTTAATTTATTTTTTTTAAATTTATTCAGAGGCGTGCCTAGACGGACAAAATGTAAATCACACATTTTGAGTTTATTTAACGCTAGCCACGTTTTGATCGGATTTTTGTTAGATTAGTCGGGTTTTCGTTTCTTACGCGCATACTTAGCGGTTTAATAAATAAAGAAAATACAGTATAACTTACTATTAATTTTATGGTCCTTTTTACATTAAATGCTCCAAAAATCATTTAAACAAAATACTTTTAATATTGGGCTCGCGAAATAAATGATTTAAATATTGTGATAAATATATACAGTTTGTGAAAGTTATTTTCAGATAGATTTAAATCATTATCTCTGATATAAAAATATTTTGAAAAATATTTTCAGATGACTATTAAACTTTAGTAAAGAACTTCTACATTAGTTTTAATTTTGGTTTAGAAAGAAAAGTTTTAATGAAACCTTTAAAAGTCATAATTTCAAAAGTAAAAACAAGTAGCTTGTAAGCTTTAGTTTTAATCGAGGTTTTAATTTTGAAATTTATAAGGCGTTTCTTTTTTTTTAAAGATCTAATACATTTTAACTAAAAAATTCCATAGCAACGACAAATTTAAATAACTGTCATTTACCGTAATTACTCCCATATTATTATTCTCGATAAAGTGATTTTTTCAAGATGTTTTTTGTCGATTCAGTACATTTCGTCAAAACACAACGAGTGCATAAAAATTTCCTATAGAAAAATAAAAAAATACATAGTGCTACTAATATAATCTTACTAATAGCTGCTCAGCTATTTTCTTTTTGGAAAGAACATTCGTGCATGTCGCTAAAAAGATTCACTCGTCCTTCAAGCGCCTTGCGCAATGGCGATTTCTCCCGTTAGATTAGACAGGGACAAAAGTTCTACCCAAAAAGGATAGAAGACATACATACACTCCCACTTCCACCCAACCAAACAAATTCTGTATTTGTTCTTTGTTGAACAAATACAATATTTACTTGGCCGGGCGAAAAGTGTAACTATAATATTTTTATTAAAGAAATTACTGGCGCCATCTAAATTTTAGTAGAATTATCTTATTCTACAGATTCACATTAGCTATGTTCGTTCGTGCCGCTCACTGCTACACTTTCCGGCCAACCAAATGAATACTGTATTTGTTGTATGAAAAACAAATACAGTATTTATTTGGTTGGCTGGAAAGTGTAGCACAATTGAGATAGAGATAGGGTAGACGTCTTTTGTTTCATAATTCTAGTTGTAAAGAGCTCTATTGAATTCATGCTATGAAAAAACAAGTCGTGAAGATATGTAATGCTTCGCATTTCTTAGTATACTGTTCATAGTGGATAGTATATTGCGTTTTATCTTGATATAATTCCCAAAATATAATTGACCTAGTGCACGGGTTAGACCTTGAAGTTGCGGACGACAATGATTTATGTAATTTCTTTTCGACTCCATCGCCTACCAGATGGCGCCATAACCTGTATTTTTCTGTCCTTGGATTGGCAAGCAAGAAAAGAAAAATAGAGGTTGTGGCGCCATCTGGTAGGCAATGGAATCGAAAAGAAATGAGAGAAATCATTGTCGCCTGCAACTTCAAGGTCAAACCCGTGCACAACGTCAATTGCTTTGATCTCGTGCGCGTATTTTATTTTTTATACTGCATTAAAAACTGGCACGCTCTATAACTTTTTTATGAATTGAATTTTTTTAAATTAGTAATTGGTAATCTTTTCTAAAAATTTGATATCTAGTTTTTCCCCCTATTTTTTACATTTTTTTAAAAATTTGTGACAACTTTTTATTTTTTTTTAAATTTCCTTCAAAATTGGTAGGATAAATCTTTTTTGTGCGTTTTAAAGAGTATAATAAAAAAATATATGTAGGTGAACCTGAAATCGAACCCGATCGAACAGATTTCGAACCCACCTTCATACGTACAAACTGAGCTAACTACTACAATTATTGTATTGTAAAATATTTCCACATCGTTTACTGTGAAACCCTTATTGAGCACTGTATTATATTGCTTAATTTGTACAAAACATTTGTGGATTGATACTTTAGTTTCCTTTTTAAAGATTCTTCTTGTAATTTCGTCTTAATTTTTAATAATTACACAACCCCACAAAAAAAAAGTTCAAGAACCTTGAGACAGACCATGATATTCCTATGTATTTTTCGACGCTGAATCTGAATCCGGGGTCAGAAAAGACCCTAGACGTCTGGAATTCACCCCCGGACCCAAAAACTACCCTTAAAAGGGGTGAAAAATTGAGTTCGAATTGAAGCCGAATTGGAGGTCAAAAAAATTTCGACACCCCTAGAGTTCACCCCTGAGAAGGGTTGGAAAATTGAGTTTCAGATTCCAGATACTCGACCATGGCATACCTATGTATTTTTCGACGCTGAATTCGAATTTGAGGTCAAAAAAATTTCTACACCCCTGGAATCCACCTCCGGACGCAAAAACTACTCCCAAGAAAGGGTGGAAAATTGAGTTTCGCATGCCAGATGCTCAACCATGGTGGAAAAATACATAGGTATACCATGGTCGAGCATCTGGCTTCCGAAACTCAATTTTCCAACCCTTCTCGGGTCTAGTTCTGGGCCCGGGGGTGAACTCTAGGGGTGTAAATTTTTTTTGACCTCAAATTCAGATTCAGCGTCGAAAAATACATAGGAATAGCATGGTTGAGCATCTGGCATGCGAAACTCAATTTTCCACTCTTTCTTGGGAGTAGTTTTTGCGCCCGGGGGTGGATTCCAAGGGTGTAGAAAATTTTTTGACCTCAAATTCGAATTCAGCGTCGAAAATTACATAGGTATACCATGGTCGAGTATCTGGCATCTGAAACTCAATTTTCCAACCCTTCTCAGGGGTAGTTTTTGGGCCCGGGGGTGAACTCTAGGGGTGTCGAAATTTTTTTGACCTCCAATTCGGCTTCAATTCGAACTCAATTTTTCACCCCTTTTAAGGGTAGTTTTTGGGTCCGGGGGTGAATTCCAGACGTCTAGGGTCTTTTCTGACCCCGGATTCAGATTTAGCGTCGAAAATACATAGGAATATCATGGTCTGTCTCAAGGGTCTTGACCTTTTTTTTGTGGGGTTGTGTTATTTGGATTTTTTTTTAAACGTCAAAATCATGTTTGTACTGAAAATGAATTTGAACTTGATAGCAACCTTTCATAGGGAATTCTACCAGCCATACAACAAGAAACAAATAAACATCAACTCTGCGCGGAGTTTAGGTTCTATCTTTCTTCGTCCAGGAGTTATAGCGTTTTTAAAAATATTAAGTTGAAAAACGTAGTAGCCATGATTTAGCAAAATAAAATTTACTAACTAGCATTTGAAATCATCACCTGTCAAACTTATTTTGTTTATGTCAATGGTCGGCGTCACATTTAGATTAGATAAAGAGATAAGTGCTACAAAGGAAGACAAAAGTATAATTATTATTATATTTTAAACTTAAATTATAAACATTTTAGGTATTCATTAGCTATTTAAAATGTAATTTAAAATGTTATTCTTACCTAAAATATGCATAATTTTATTTTAAAACATAATAATTATATTTTTTTCTCCCTCTGTAGAACTCTCTTTATCTAATCCAAATATGGCGCCGACCATTGATATAAACAAAAAAATTTTGACAGGTGATGGTTTAAAATGCTAGTTACTAAATTTTTGCTAACTCATGGCTACTACGTCTTTCAACTTAATTTTTTTAAAAACGCTACAACTTCTGAACGAAGAAAGATAGGACCTACATTTATATGAACATTTCTTCATGAAATTGAATCTACTTTTCGTTGCCTTTATTTGCAAACGGGCTAATGAATCACCCTGTATAATATTTTTTCTACTACCTAAAGCTAGTAACTCCAAATATCTGTTAAAAAAATAGTTTAAAAATTAACTGTTATTTTTTTTATTATTAGTCGTCGTCAAGAAACAATGCTTAACAACGGTCAATAATAATAAATGAGTTCACTAATTTTATTGGTTATCAAGGTAAACAATTATAATTTTGAGAACGGTTTATATGTATTTAATTCAGCACTTAATTAGGTAGTAGAAAATAGCTATTTTCCTAACAAGTGCGGAAAATCCTCTTTACGCATGCGTTAGGAACAATATTTTTTCTACGAGCGAGTAAAACATAAAATATGCTTTTATATAATATATACATATTATGTATAAGTATACTTAATTGAATAAATTTTATTTGTATATTTTTTTTCAATAGAAAAAAAATTAGCAATTAAGAAATTTAAACATTTTTAATTATTTTGTGAATAAATATAACAACAATAACACGACAGAATTAAGATATTAAACAGTTTTAAGAATTATTAAAAATAATCTAACAGTTATTACCAATTCTATTTTGGTTGAACATTAATGATAAATTTGTTGCAGTTTTCATTTGCATTTGCCATTTCTATTATTCCTTCAGGTAACATTTCATCTTCTTCTTTAAGGTTCATCATTTTCTTTTACAAAAACTTTACAATTAAAATTGACAACACAATTGACACGAAAAAACTAGCCTAGGACGCTATCATGTTGATTGGTCGCTATGGAAACAAGTGTCTTTGCCAATAATGTTACATGTTTGTATAATCAAGCTACTTGCTTTTACGAAATAATTATGCGAGCGGAAAAGACCTTCTTTCCACACGCCTATGAGTGCGGAAAGAGACATCTTTTCGCACGCTTGTAGAAAAACAACTTTTCCTTATAAACTTGTCTAATGTGGAAGTTTATACCTAAGTTTTCATTATTTGTATTATGTAGGTATTTGTTTTATACTAGAATACTTATATAGATATTTTTTTTGTATAAAAGACACTTAGAAATTTACATTTATACAATAGATAGGTATAAAATTTATTTAATTAATTAATTTACAGACTTTACTTACATTGTTAAATTGGTTATGTTTTGTAATACAAAATTTCATTTATAACAAGAAATATATAGATTTCAAAAATTATTGGATTAAAGTTTTATCGTTAAAGTTTATAAATAATTTTATACTAAAGGTTTGTAAACTTATATTTGTATATAAGGGGATATGTACAAAGGCAATATAGGTAATACTTTTTTTGAATTTTTTATCCTATGGATATATCGTAGGCTTACAAGTAAAAGGCACTAAGTCACTTTTTGAGATTTTAATGGCACTTTAATTAATTTTTGATGATCTATGTATAGGTAAACCGAACTAACTTTTAGGTGGACTGCCAAGGGAGTTACCCACTATACAAAAAGTCCAAACGCACCAATTTGATTTTGATTAAAATTTTATCTGGCAATAGGCACTAAGTCACTTAGTGTACTTAGTGCGGTTTACTTGTAGATTATTTCAAATGTTTCTGCACTAAGCGACTTTCTAAAAAGAGTTAATTTATAAAAATATGATTGCTTGAATCATTTATATGATACAATATCTCGTTATTTATTGTACTGTCAAACGCATTCAAATTTTGCTCTGTTAAAGTTGATGGAATAGAGAAACAGAACTTGACCTGTAAAATGACAATGCTTTTTACGTGTACTTTCGATGTGTAGGTAATAATTGAATTTTCATTTGCATTGGTTTTTTTTAATATCAGATAATATTTCACAACTAAATTTGAAGCCTTCACACTAAGTTCCAAGTCTCGGTGCATTTCTGAGGGGTGTTGCACCGTGAAGTGTTTTATCATTAATAATGATTCATTATAATTATTGACTTTAGGAGATGCTTCTTTGTCGGCACAGCCGATGGCCTCTGAAAATTTTCTTAGTTCTGGCATAGTAAGCAGTTTCATATAAATAATACTAATTAATAATTATTGCTAATTTTGGAAACGTTCTTTAAACAATCAAAAAGTCCACACCCTTCTTTTAAAAATCTAGTGTTTGAAACTGTATGTAAACATCTTGTTTTCTACTTTATAGTTATACATTACCTTTAATTAATAGAAGGGTTTTAATTTTAAATAGTTGTTTTTATATTATTTTATTGACTTAGTGCTCTTTACTTGTAAGCCGACGTCGTGGGCCTACAAGTTAAAAGCACTAAGTCCATGTCTTTCTTCAAATTTAGTTGAATTAAACTACTTAAATTTTTCTTTATTTAACTGCAAATGAGACATTATTATGTCCAAACATGTTATTGCAATTTGCGGTAGTTTTTTTTCAAAAACAATTATCACAAAAATTAAAAAACAACAATGAAAGTTAAATTTGCCAATATCTCAAAACCATGTTTTTGGACTTAGTGCTCTTTACTTGTAAGCCGACGATATTTTAATGTTATTATTTTTATTTTTAGTGTCCTTTAAGGTAGGTAACAATCCAAAGGATTTTGAGGTCACTAATGTGCTGAATCTAAATCCGTTAGCCAGTTTTGAGCTTTTTCGGGTCCAAAACATTTTAGACCCAACAGTAATGTAGACAAGGGTGACTAACATCCATGCTCTCAATTTCCCTACTTCCTAACAACTACTCCACCAGAACTCTACTCCGTAACATTCATATTTCCCAACAACCGTACTCCCCAATAACCCGACTCCACACTATAATATTTTATGTACTCGATTACAAACCCCAATGAGTTTATTTTAAACAAACAACATATTTAATCTAATTCTATGGGCACGTCCGCTCGTCTATCTTCCTAAAACACTTCAAAGGCTTATTCGGTGTATTGGGCTCACTTGTGAAAAAAACCGTTGCGTAATAGGAGTGAGTAAAAGTGAGTGAAAGTCTGTGGGACCCCACATGGTTAATGCCGTCCCAAATTTATTTTAACATTTTACAATTTTTTTAAGTTAAAACATGCTAGATATTGCTTATAATTTATTACCAAGTTACTATTTTATACATATTTTGCTGGCTCAAACTTATTTCAGTCAGAAAAATATTTTTTGGTGGCTGACTAACATTATTTATTCATTTAGGGGTAAATCCAGCAAAGGGAGGCTTATTTACATATTATGGGAGTTTTATAGTCATATTATGGGACTGTTAAAGGCACATTATGGGAGTCTTATGGGACTAGCGACCCCAAAGCTCTTTTAGGCTAACGCAGACATATCGCATTCGCTGAAACCTCCCAGGGACTGAATATGGGACATCTCATGGAAGCTTATTGTGGGAGCTCCCTGGAAACTCCCTGGGGGTATTTTTTTGACTGAGACGTTTGTATGGAATTCTTGAAACCTTTATGTCTGCTTATGTTTGATTGAATATAATACCAACAATTTTTTTGGCAATGAAATTTGTTTGAAGTTGCATTTTTTGGTAACGTTTTTAATAAAGTTTCTCAGAATATTCAAAAAATTTTTTTTCTGAAAAGACGTCTTTATTTTTTTTTTTTTTTGGTCCTGTGTAGTTTAATTTTGGCGAAGGCGACATAGAAATAGCCTAAAAACTGATTTGAAAGTTAGTAAAAGCCGCGGTGGTTCCCTCTACTACTAGCCCACACAAGTCTTGGACTACTTAATAGTAGAATAGTACGAGGTAAAACAAACATGTAATGTAGGTAAACAAACATATGTAATGACTTAAGTCATTACATGGTAATTACCATGAAAAATATAAGAGATAAGTTTCTAATCGAGTGCATACCCTGTAAAAAAAGTCCCATCAAATCTTATGTAAACGGTTCCATGATATCAATAATCAAAATTGTAGGAAATGTCCCATCAACTGATAGGTTTTCATGGTTTTTGATAAACTTTGATAGCGTTTTCGTCAGTTTGAAATAGGAATTAATATTCCTTTATAATCCTTCGAAAATACCATTTTCGGTCTCATTAAATCCTATGCAAACTATGCAAGACCATTTAATCTTATTAAATTCCCATAGGATTTTAATAAGATTTTGCAGGACCGTTTTTACAGGGTATAGAGCGTTAAAAAAAAGTGCGGGTTATTGGGAATCCGCGGGAGTTTCGATGTTACAGAAATAGGTTGTTGTAGAGCAGGGATGTTACGCAGTAGGGTAATTGAGAGTAGGGATGTTAGTCTACCGTAGTAAATCAGTGGGGTAAAATAAAATTTTTGGTTGGCCGCCAAGAAAAGAGTGACCGCAAAATTAGCCTCATTTTCAAACATCTGTAACTTCGATTGGAATTGATAAAATGTAACGTATCAGTGCTCAAAATTTTTGTCTGGTCATGAACTGGTGCAAAAAGCAAGATTTATTGTTCTAGAAGCTAAACATCCCCTTAAACAAAGGGTTAACTAGAGGTACTTGAATTTTATACCAAAGTTTCTCACATTTTATTCAACATAACTGACTTTTTTATTTTTTTCGATATACTTTATGATTTACTACTTTTTTTGCTGTTTGGGGGGTAGTTTCACCCTCTTTGTGGGGGTGGATTTTCATTAAATCTAAGGGTGATGCCCCTTTACGTGTTTTTTATGTTTTATATTACAGAAAAATGTGTTTTTTAAATATTTTTCTGCATTATAAAACATAAAAACACCTTAAGGGATATCACCCTAGGATTTGAAGAAAATCCACCCCCACAAAGAGGGTTAAACTACCCCCCAAGCACCAAAAAAAGTAGTAAATCATAAAATATCTCGAGAAAAATAAAAAAAGTCAGTTATGTTTAATAAAATGTGAGAAAGTTTGGTATAAAATTATATTCAAGTACCCCTAGTTAACCCTTTGTTTAAGGGAATTTTTAGCTTCTAGAACAATAAATCTTACTTTTTGCACAAGTTCATGACCAGACAAAAATTTTGAGCACTTATACGTTACATTTTATCAATTCCAATCGAAGTTACAGATGTTTAGAAGAGCGGCTAAAAGCCTTTTTTTTGCGGTCACTTTTTTCTCCTATAATGTGACACTTTTTGGTCCTGTAAATAACTTAAGCTTAAATAACAATTTTGGTAAGAAAAAATAAGTAAATAAAAAGAAATTGTAATCTTTACTGATTCTTTGGCATACCATTTTCATTAGCGCAATGGGGAATTTAGGTAATTAAGTAATAGTAAAAAAATATGTAAAAATATCTTTAACACGCTATAGATTTGTTTTTTTGTGTGTAATGAATCTTGACTTAAAATTTCAAAATTCAGATGTATAAAAATTTATGGTCAGCAATTTTCCGAGCCAAAATTTTTAATTAAATATTTTGACTTTTGGCTCACAAATCACCAAATTTAAAGTGTTTTAAGGAAAATTTGTAGTATTTTTTACCGGGTAACTCAAAAAATTACTTAAGTTCCTATGTATACCTACGTATTCCTCTCACTCAGGGATGCCGCTATAGGTGGGAATAGGAGGAGCGCATTTCAATAACTCTCAGGTTGGGAGAGTCGAATTTCACTTTTGAGTTTGGAAAATCGCACTTTTATCTTTCTAGTCATCCCTCAACTCTCTGCCCTCATATCCTCATAGAAAACGTATCGAGTTTGAGTTGGAAAAATCATTGTTTTTGCCTCTCCTCTCTGCCTTTAACTAACAAAAAATAGCATCACTGAAAGTGTCATTCTGCTTTTAAAGTAACTTATATTTACATATTTTAGATGATTTTACATTATAATTCATTTTCCTGTTGCACTTTTACATCTGCTGTACTGTCAATAAGTGGCGCAGTATCGGTAGCGCCTTTTGATAACATCGGCGATTTGCTTTCCAAGGACCACGGATCCAGAAGCTGGGAACCATTCTGATCTGGGAATTTGACAGATTTTCTTGGACCTAAGAAATAAAAAAATTGTTTAACTGTAATTTCGCCGTTCTTTTACACGGTTTTTTTTGCAACGGATTTTTAAATTGCCTGAATTTTTTTGTGCGTTCCCACATGCAAGTTAAGCATATTGCTAGAAATTTTTTTTAATCGGGCCCCAGATTCAGCCCCTAGCAACCAAAACATCATATCTTGTCAGAAAAGCCCTATTTTCTTAATTCTTGTATAACATTGTTATTATAAAATATATTGATTTAAAATTTAGACAAATATAAATATATTTTATAAAAACAACAAGCATTAAGAATTTGAGGCTTTTCTGACAAGGTGTGATGTTTTGGTAGCTGGGGGGCAAGTTTGGGGCCCGATTAAGAAAAAAAAATGGCCATAAGATTGACTTGAATGCAGGAACGTACAGAAAAAAAAATCAGAAATTTCCAAATACCCTTGCAAAAATATACCCCAAAATTTGCGTGAAAGAACGGCGAAATTATAGTTAATAATATAATAATAACACTACTCTGCACTCCAAAAAATTTCCGACACCATTTTAGATGATTTTAGACCTCTTTGATGCGCTATCTTCGAAACCTTGCTTCGATTTTCTCGATCAGCTCGTTCGTTTGAGAAATAGAGTACGGTGTTTTTTTGCCTATAGTTGTAGTACAAAAAAAAAAATAGGTCTAATTAATTTGCGATTTCTATTTTGCGACTCATAATCACACGCATTTTGCGTGTTCTTATAGGTCTCTACTTTTTTTTCTGTTGGGTTGGCAACATACAAAAGCCTATCTCTTGACGTTTTGCGTGCAAATGCCAATGTCGATTTAAAGTTTAATTTTTTTACAAAATTTTGTGTTTGGGTTATTTTGTACCATGTGAAAATTGTGGACTGGTTAATTGCAGTGAAAAAAGAAGAGATGACTGTAAAATATATCAAAATATCATTTGTTCTTAGAATTTTAAACATAGTGTAAACTGTATGCAAAAATCCCTAAATCAGTCCATGGGCGGATTTAGGGCCCCCATGCCCCCCCCCCAGCGAGATATATTAGCATGAAATACCTTCAAAATAATAGTTTTTAGCACTAGTACTTTAGAAAACTCTCCGCAAGCGGCTCGTTTTCTAAACTTGTGATCGTGCGCTAAAAACGTATGTTATGAAACTAGTACTTTAATATACTATTAATCGACTCTGATTTTTATAAGCAACACTAACACACATGTGAGGTTTATTTTAGAAAGGAGATTTTGCGGGGAGTTATTAAAAGCAGAACAACAATATTTTAAATTATTGAATGTTTATTTAATGTTATTTTAATGTTTCAAAGCAAGGAGATTTTTTTTTTTTATTTTTTCGTTTTGTTTTTTTTTTATAATTAACCTCGTAATAAACTTTTAAGTTTAAAATTTATTGTGTTGCTCTTCTAAAAATAAATAAAGTACTTCGATATTTTTGTTTTTTCTTCGTCAATGGATTAAATCTAAAATCTTTTTTATTGTTAAAAACCGCACATATAATTAACCTCGTAATAAACTTTTAAGTTTAAAATTTATTGTGTTGCTCTTCTAAAAATAAATAAAGTACTTCGATATTTTTGTTTTTTCTTCGTCAATGGATTAAATCTAAAATCTTTTTTATTGTTAAAAACCGCACATATGTGTTAGTATTGGTTATAAAAGTTAGAGTCGTATCTTTAGTATTTATATAATTTTTTTTTTTTCAAAATATATCGAAACAATTCGAAAAAACTCATTCATAGAATTTAGAAGCCAATAAAAAACAAACGAATAAATATATTTAAAATCCGCTTTTGTTGACTTAGAGCCCCATTATTAAAGAACCAATTTGCGGCAAAAAAATATTTAAATAGTTCTTATTTTTTTTACTACTAACTATAGGCAAAAAAGGCACTGCGCTATATCTCAAAAAAAAACAAGCTGATCGATAAAATCCTTTTTTATAGAGCAGAAATATCGAGAAATAATAAATTTTATATAACTTCACAAACTGGATTCTCGAGATCTAGAAATTTGTGTGTGAGTGTGTGTTTGTGTGGTAGCTCGACGCGCTCTTACGATATTTTTACCGTCTTAAAACACTTTTTTTCTCATAAAATTTTATATACAACGTGTTGTATTTAGTAGATAATTTGAGACTAAAAACAAAACAAATCAAGCGGACTATTTTTGTTTTGCAAAAATATATTTTGTTCAGGAAATTTATCCATTTGATTCTTTTAAAAAACGAATTTAAATTATTTTAAAACAGAATAAAATAAGTAGATAAAAATAAAGTAAACAAATCAGAATGCTGCTGCCAACAAAAAAAAACTTTCCCCTATACCTACTAATTTTTACAAATTTTTCAAAAACTTTAAAAAGGCGACTTAAAAAAAGAGTAAATAAACAATACTACGTTTTAAGATTACGAGGAAATCTTTGAAGATTTCCTCCTAAAGGTGTACAAAATTTTGTCAGCGGTTTACCTCTCGCCAAAAAAAAAAAATAAAAAAAATATATATATATATATATATATATATATATATATATATATAAGTATATATATTTTTCAAAAATATATACTTAGTTTCCTTTTTTGAAAAACAACAAATCTTCTTAAATAGGTGCCTTTCTAGTCCACAGTGTCCCGTAAGGACCCCCGTGAGTTGATTAATCGGGTCTCTGCTACTACATAAAGAAACCCTACAAACACTGGTACGTTGGCCGCCCGATGACCAACATTCAGCCGATGTAATTTGCGTCAGCGGAAGGTTGGCCATCGGGCGGTCGACGCGACGTTCCAATGATTGTAGGGAAGTATTTTGCCTGTTGTCAGTTCGTTACCGTTGAGAAACTGCCGGATATTAGTTATGTAAAGTGCCCAAACCAGTTTTAGATCTTTATTTTTATGCGAACCTTACCCTTATTATGGTTGATGCCAGATGGTTCCTCTAATACAAAACTGGGATGATTTCCAGAAGGACTCTGCGTTGGCGATGCTCGTGTCTCGTGACAGGTTGCGGCTCTCTTGCTACTCATATAGCTGGTGGCAGTCGGCTGCGATGTGTATTGGACGTTAGGTAACTAGAAGAGTTAAAATTGACTAAACTAAGTTAAAAATGCTGCGTTCTTATTGGTTGAGCGCTAATTTAATCCAGGTTTAAAATTTGGATTTGGTGCAAGTGACCCTTAGACATCAAGCAAGTTAACAAAAAAAAAATTGATATGATTTCATGTGATTGATTTACAGGTTTTTATAAACATATTTTACATCAAGCAGTATACATTGTATACTATACAAGGTTTTTAAATTACGAAATTAAGTATGTAACTACAGATCGTGTCAAAAGCCTCCCTTTAACTTTTGAACGACTTCAGATATCAATTTGAAATTTGGGAAACGTAAATAAAATAACCCAAATAATTTTTTGGTGTATACAGGGTGATCAGTAACTGCCATGCCAAAATTTAAGAGGTGATTCTACATCCAGAAAGGTTGGTCCGGAAATGAGCCCTAAGGGAGCTAGGGTCCTTCGAAGATGACTTATTGAATGGGGAACAAAAAAAAGCGTCGATAAAATTTTAATGCTGCAGGGTGATTCTTCATTTAAAACTAAGCAAAAAAGTATTCTACACCAAAACACCTAAATTTAATATTAAAGGAGTAATAGCCTTTTAAAAAGTAACGTTTTTGGTGGCTTAAAATGTTACCTCCCCTTAATTGCATTTTTTTTGAAAACGGTTGCTCCGACAGTGTTAGACTATAACATTCTTTATGTATTTTTTCTCAAGGAATCTATATTATTTACGAAAAATCCAAAAAACATACACATAAAAAACTGGGGCAAAAATGTGTTAAGCCTCACATATTTTGTCCGTCTAGGCACGCCTCTGGATAAATTTAAAACAATAAATTAACATAAACTTATTGCCCTTATTAATACTAGTATATATGCAAAAGCTCGTCGCTCTACCTTAAAGGGTACCAGAGTTATTAATTAAAAAACTTTTTATAACAATTTTAAAGGGCCGTAGCTCCTTTAGGGCTCATTTCCGGACCAACCTTTATAGGAACTTTTTTTGATATTTTTGGATGTAGAATTACTTTTTAAATTTTGGCATGCCAGTTATTGATCACCCTGTATTTTATGTTTAGTGGGCACAATGGTGGCAGGGGGCAAGGAGGGACATTTGTTTAAACGGTAAGGGGTGTCGTGTGATATATAATTTAAAGGTTATAAAATTCTCTATTTGCTTAAATATTTTAATTGTTTTTGAAGCAATTTTAGGGGCATAAAATCTGGTTAAATATGGAAATTTTCGACAAAATTTCTTTAAAAAAATCTAACAACTTTTGAAAAAAGGTTTATTTTATGATACAAATACGCCAATTATACTTTTAAAATAATTTTAAATTATATAAATAAAATTTTATAAATTTAAAAAAAAAATTGTATTTAAGCAAAAAATAATAATTGAAAAATGAAAACCTTAAAAAATGTTTAAAAAATTAAATAATATATGGACGATTAGAGAATATTATAAGCTTTAAAATGATGTATCACACGACACCCCTTTCCATTAAAAAAAATCCACCTTGCCCCCCAGTCTCCACTGTGCCCCCAGCGCACATCAAATATATACCAAAAACTTATATTAGTTGTTATTTACGCGTTCCATATTTCAGATTGATACCTTAAACCGTTCAAAAGTTAAAGAGGGGGAGGGACGGACTTTTGGTACGATTTGTATATTTTCTGTAGCCTAAAAATATAGTAGAATATAATTTGGTTACAAAATTAACGAATTCCAAAATATAGTTATTACGTTAAAGTCAAAAAGTTTTCATGTATTCTTTAAAATTGGGATAAATAAATCAGAAAAACAAGAATACTGACACATAATTTTTAAATTAAGGAACAACAAGGAATACCTTAGGATGGCAATTTGAAAAATTTAAGAAATAGAATTTGCAAATGATAATGTTAAACCAAATTTGGTTTAACTTTTTTATGGATTTCGCTTTAAACTATCCCTACTGAAAATGATGGGTCTGCGCGGGTATAAGTGGTGTATAAACCGGATTTGGGCGGGTGAATTTCATTCACTCAAGTCCGGTTTATGCACCATTTATACCCGCACAGACCCATCATTTTCAGCAGTGATGAGTAATAATTAGTGCACCGTCATGAACCCCAGCCACCCAAATAGCACCGATGATCTAAGAATATTCTCTAATTATTGGGAATATTTTTAGAATATTTTAATATGCATAATCTATGCATATGGATGACATATTCTTAAAATTTTCTCATATCATTTTTCTTATTCATATTCTAAGAAATTTCTGTTAATATTGTGCTTAGAAATTATGCTATGCATATTCTAAGAATGTTCCGATAGAAGGTTTATTTGAATTTGCCGCTGTTCTGCAATACCTGTTTGATATGTTGGAGTTGAATTTCTACAGTAGCCGATAAAAAGGCAGTCAGGCCTTTGCCTGGATAAAATGCTACTTAATAAAGTAGTCAAGAAAATAACTAATAATTTACTAACCCTTAGTTCATCCGTAGCTCTCCCTCTGCCTGCTTTGTATTCTTGGTATTGGGATATCACACATAATAAGGCATAAGTCTAAAAAAAACAAAATACGTATTTTTAACAGTATCCGATATCATGTGACCATCATTAGCAAAAATATACAAAACTTCGAGGTAAGGTTAGATACGTGGGACTCCGATTTACAACTCCCCATGATTTTTTTTTCACCATTTTTTCATGAAAATCGAGTAAATATTAATATAATATATTAAAATATAAAATATAAAATATAAAAATTATTCTAAAGACACGCTTTTATTATAATACATATTTATAATGTTTTTAGCTCTGAGCATTTTCAGGTTTTAACTGAAATTAAACGCGTAGGTTTCAAATGTTTCTCCTCAAAAGGATCAACTTTTAATTTTAGTTCAAGACTAAATTTACTGAATTTTTTATACTTGTTAGTGCATTTTAAAATAGTATAGTATTACTATACCTACTAGTAAAAGCATGTCTTTAGAAAGATTTTTTGTAATATACAAGGTGTCCCAGCTAAAATTTTTTTAAAATCATAATAATTTGTAAATTAGCTTCTATGGTAAGGATTTGAAGTACCAAAACTATTTCTTAGATGGAACTACTGTATTTTTAACAGTTTAATCCAAATAAAGTTCATTTAGACCTCTTTTGTTACTACTTGTGGCACTTTTACGTTAGACGTACGTTATATGTTTGAATCCTAAACGCATCTTACCCAAGTTAAAGTTTATTCATTTTGACAATTTATATGACATTTGTCCAGACATTTATAATTTTGATATTTAATTTGCAAAATTCTTAACTGCAATCAAAATAAGTGAAATTTATGGAGTTCTTGATAAAATAATTTTATTAAAAAAAATCATAGTTTTTTAATGAAATTAATAAAAAAATAATTTAGATAATTTAGTATTAATTTGATTTGTTTAACAAATGTAAATAAATTATAGAATTGTGTCTCAGAAATAAAAGCTAGTAGAAAACTGTTGCTTAGACACAAATATCGCTTTTTGGGTGTATATTGACTGATATAAATTTTATTCCGATAGCCTTAATAAAAACGCAAAAAAACGATTGATAGGTGAGAGACCCTAAATATTATAAAAATTATCAATAATTATTATTATTGATTATAATCAAGTTCTTAATTCATTCATTTTATCGGGAAAATACCTATATTTACGAAACTGAGCATTTTTAGATACATGTTTGTAAAATAAATTTTATAATTAAATTTTTCCTAATTTTATTTTTATTTTTTTGGTATATCTTAGGTATTGGAGATAAAACAAAAAATAAGCATTTAGAATAGGTTATTCTATAACTCGGTATTAACTAAAATTTCTAAAAAGTAAATTTATACGACAGTTACTGATTTTATTAACCGGTTAATAAAAAGGAGGAGGTTATCAATTCGACGTGTAACTTTCTTTTTTTATATTTGTTCCCGCATAACTTTGGAACAAATGAACGGAATTTGATGAAACTTCTTGAAACTTAAAGAGGGCATTCTTGTGGTGATCCCGTTTAAATTTGACGCTTGAATAATGCCGGGTAAGCCAAACGCAATTTCACTTAAAAACGGCTTAATTTGGTTCTACTACCAACCAAATTTTTAGAGATATATCCGGTAACTCGGATAAGTCGGATAACTTGATTAAGGGGTCACTCAAATATTTCGGCACACTGAAAATCTTTTAATATACCAAGAGAAAATGATAAATTTTGTGTTTTTACCATAAGGCGTTATTTGATTATTACTTATTGCTTAAAGTTTAACAAGTATTTCTTAAGTATTTCGTTTAAAATAAGGTTGGTTAGACTCTTGGGCGCTGAAATAAAAATATTACTTTTATTTTTTAGAAATTTATCTTTAAGATAATAACGTCACAAAGCACTAACAGTGCGTTGTGACGTCAGCAGCTTGCCGAGGTGGAATGACAATTATAATTTAGCTTAGATGACGTTACAAATCTGCAAGTTCTGTGTCTATAAAAAGTAAAAAATAAAAACTTTACCCAAAAAAAAATGAACCGACTTCTGTGTCTCTAAAAAGTAAAAAATAAAAAATACTTAAGTCGGTGCCAATTTCACAGCAAACAATAATAAAATAATGAAAACATTGCTAGTAATAAATTTAGGGAATGGTGAAATGGGAACCGATTAACGTATTTTTTATTTTTTACTTTTTAGAGACACAGAAGTTGGTTAATTTTTTTTTGCGAAAAGTTTTTTTAATTTTTTTTTTATTTTAAGAAATATTATTAAAAACATATAGACTGGTCACTAGATTTACTTCTGCTTAAACCGAAATACTTACATTTATAGCTAGTAAAAATAAATCAGTGGTTATGAAGATCGCTGTCAGAGGATTCTGCATCTAAAATAATAAAATTCCAGTAAAAAATTATTTCAGGTTTAAACCGTATAGGCAGATTAAATTGTAAAATTAATATGATTTAAACCGAATTTTTTACTGTTTTATAGGAAAGTTAACTGGATCTTTAAATTTACTCTACGACGAACACTTTATAATAAAGTTTTATTCTAAAACAAAGTTTTAAACTGCAATATTACATTAATTTTAAAAATTTCTTTAACTTTAGTCTTCTTTACCGTAGTTTATATATTAGTTTTTTCACTACTAGCACTATTTAACTGTTTTTATTTAAATAATAACTGTTAACTGTTAACTGTTTTTATTCAAATAATAATAGTATATTAAAAAGTACAAGTTTCATAACATACGTTTTTAGCGCACGAGTACAAGTTTAGAAAACGAGCAGCTTGCGGCGAGTTTTCTAAAGTAGTAGTGCTCTAAAAACGTGTTATGAAACGAGTGCTTTATACAATTTTTTCTATTTTGCTCTAAATATTTTAAAAAACTTACATTTTAATTGATGACTGATTTAGGGATTTTTGTTTCGGGTTGGCATTACAGTTTTCGCCATGTTTAAAATTCTTAGAACCTATGACATTTTGATATATTTTATAGTTATGTCTTCTCTTTTTCACTGCAAGTAACCAAGCCACAATTGTAACATGGTAAAAAATAACCTAAACACAAAATTTTGTAGAAAATTAAACTTTGACATTGGCACGGAAAAAGTCAAGCGATAGGCTTTTGTTTGTTGCCAACCCAAAAAAAAAAAGTAGAGACCTCTTATGGGTCTATAAGAACACGCAAAATACGTGTTATTATGAGCTTATAAGAGTCGCAAAATGAAAAAAATAAAATTTTAACAGACATGATATTTCTTGAAATTTTCATAAAAATCAAGTAGCCTTAATCAATGATATTTGCTCAAATAAATACTTTGAACTGACTTTTAAAAAATTTAGTTTTCTTAAATTTTTTTATAATATTTAGCTAATTATTGATTGCATTGATTGGTAATAATTATAATTCATTATATTTAATAAATAAAAAGTTATTTAAAGCTATTTCCTTGGGTTTAATTAGTAAAAATTGCACAAAGAACTTTAACATCTAAAGTGACAGAAATCAATTGTTTATAAAATTTACTCCTACTGGAAGAGAAAAAACTTTTTGCTATAGGTGAAAAAAATTGGTTTTACAGTCTGATAACATGATAAATAATACTATGTTCTAAAGCTAGTAGTGAAAGTAAAATTTATTCTAGGTGAAGTGGTCGTGAAAACCTAAAATATAATATAATATATTATGAGGAAACTTTTCTCAGGTCGAGAAAAGGTTAGGATTTGCATATATATTAAAAAAATGAAAAACATGTAGTCTTTTTAAAATAAATAAGACCAGGGGGAGGGTTAAGCAACATCCCCTCTAATTGCTATTTTTAGTTAGTTTAGCAGTATTGCCAAACAGAAGACTTTTCGGGAGGCTTTAGTTGTAAGATTTCTCATGATTAATAATTATTATTATAAACAATTAATTACATAATCAATTTATGATCAGGGAAGGGGCAATTGCCCCCTGCCCCTCCTTGAATCGAATATGCGCCACTGCTCTTATCGAGAAAATATCAATACTTTTTCTTACCGTATGCTGATAAAACGTGTAAAAGATGTAACACGCATCGTTTAATATTATTAATGCCAAAATTATTATCCATGGAACAAGAAGGTATCTGCAGTCCTAAAACAGATAAAAAGTTAAAAATAAATATGAAGTTTATACGCTTATATACAGTCTGTATAAAGGAACTATGTTGGATTGAATGGTATTAGAGCTGGTACAATATCTTATGGCGATTCAGCCTTGAGTGCTTATTACAGTTACAGCGTGGCCTTTGAAAGGGACGGGTGTAGCCTTCTTGGCACCTGATTTCAGTCCATCGGTTTCGCCATCTTTTATGATGTGCCTTGTGTATTTTTGTTTTGCCTTGTTTTATGATGTGCCTAGAGTATTTTTATATTAATGTTTTATGTACATGTTAAAGTGAACCATATTAATCTTGTGAACTGTTGAATTTTAAATTGATAATAATGGTCGTTTGAAGATATTTTTTTTGTGTGATTTTATGCTAGCGTGGAAGTTACTACAACAGTAATTTGTCAGTGATAGTGCGCAAGTCAGGATACATATTCGATTAGTACTTGCGCACTGGAAACCTCATGATTATATAGAGAAACCCTGGTTAATTATTCGGAAGAAAAAGACCAAATAAATAGAGAGGGTGAGTGAGAGCGAGAGCGTATTAACATAAGCTTTACCTCTCACATCTTAGGAATGTTTTTTTTATTATTATTTAAATTTAGTGCCCTTTGCATTAAATTTTGATAAATATAATTTTTTTAAGTGGGGCAGGTTAGGGAGCGTTCAAGTATTACGTAACGCAAAATTTTGCCATTTTCAAGACCTCCCACGTTACGAAACATTTTCAAAAAGTAAAAAAAAAATTAAAGAAATTTTGCTTTATGGTTTAGACCGGTTTTTAACCAGTTATTATTTTAACCCAAAACCGGTCTGATGTAATTTCCGAAACCGGTTAACCGAAAACCGGTTATTGGCTATGGTTTTCCATCTCTAATTGTTTTTGCTTAGAGGATTTCGTTAACTGTTAACCACGCCGTGTGCAATAAAATTTGCAAGGAATCCGTCCCTTTAGGCTTAGATCATTGTTAAAAGCGTGATCCAATAAACATTTTATAAGTTTATAATTTTTTAAGTGTTACGTAACATTTTTACTGACACCCACCCCCCCTCTGTAACGCGTTACGTAATACTTGAACGCTTCCTTAAAGTAATGTTGATAAGCACTTAAAGCTGAAGCGCCTTGAGATATTGTACCAGATCTAATTCCCATAAAAGAAAAAACAGTTAAAACCGACTAAAAAATACTTTTTAGTTTCTACTAGGTTTTGTTCTTATAGCTTTATGTCACTTCATCTAACATAGGCGAAAAGTTTGCTACACACTGAGAATTCATTACTAAACATTCGTGGGGTTCCATATATTCAAAAATGTTTAGTATCTGTTACGATAACGAATCCTCAGTGTACTAAAAAATATACCGAGTAAAAATATTTTACACGGCTCGGTTGATATGGACACTATGGCAAACTTTAAGCAAACTTCACATCCTTTAAAAAAAGAAATTTTTTAGTTAAAAAAACGGCTGAATCAAAAACTTGCAGAAAGTACTGTGATATTTTTTTACTCAATGGTATGGAATGGACATAACTTAATGGGTAAAAAAATGATAAAATTTTAAAGAATGCATTCTTCACCATTCCAATAGTATAAAAATAGTGTATCTGCCGAATTTTTTTTTAAAGCATTAATAGGTTTTATCAAAGTGGGCATTGAAATCGTAAATTTTACAACATAATTTTATTTGACAGGTAAGAATTAATTTTTAAAGTAAGGTTATTTATTTGTCAAATTTAAAACATATCAAAGCAAAAACACAGTATTCGCTTTGATTTTTTTCTTCTAAAAATTAAAATTAGTAGAATACAAATCGAAAAACATAAAACAACATCATTTACATAACTATTTTAATTATAGAGTATTATAAGAATTATTTAAATAGTACAATACAAAAAACTAACAAAAAATCCAGTACTTATTGTATTTTAACATAGAGCGTTTTGTCAAAAGTTTAACCTAACTTTTAAAATATCTTGTCAAAATGATATGATGTAAAGCTTTCAATGCCTCCCTTGATAAAACCTATTAATGCTTTTTAAAAAGTTTCGGCAGGTATTTTGTGTATTTGAAATAAAACGCAAATATTGAAGATTGACTAATAGTCTAATAGAGTGGGTTAGAAAACAAAAAAAGTTTTTAAATTTTAATCTTAAAAGATCTAATAGTATCTAATATTTAGACAAAAATTATATAAATATTTTTGTAAACTATAAAAAGACCTTTCTAATAATAATTAACTTAGTTTTAAGCTAAGCAAATTATTGCAAAAAAATACATTTTCCCATTTTTCCCACATTAATTTTTTTCAAAAAATTATAACATTTTGGGTTTGGAAAAATCCAAACCAAACCTACGTCTTAATCTTAAATCTTTTAGTTATCGTGCTGAAAACTTGTCCTTGTAACATATCAGATAGTTACTTATATTCATTTTATATTTATGTGTATTATGTGTATGTATATTTAATATTAATTATTGAATTTTAACAATATTTAATACTTGTAAAAGTCTGTGGAAATAAATATATCTTATCTTTAATCAAAACTTGATTATTGCGTTATCCAGATTTTCATTATTTTTTTGTTATTGGATCTTATTCTAAAAACTTTGTTGCTTTTCAACCCACTTTATTGAATAAACTATAAAATACTTTTAAAATAATTAAAACTGAAAATATCACTGAAATTAATTTATTTTTTATTGAAAAAAAAAAATCATTTGAATTTTAATAGTTGAAGTATTTATTTTATGCCATGGCAAAATTATTTGACGTCAAACAATTTTGCAATTCAGTAATTTTAAATAAAATATTTTTCTCGGATTTTCAAATTATAACTGAATTTCTTGTTGAAAACCAGATAAACATGTATTTTAGTAAAAAAATATTTATTACATTTTTCTAGCAGTTTAAAAAAATCTTTTATTTAGGTACTAAATTAATAAAATTCAATAATAATCATAATTAACTTAATTATAACAAAAAAATGCTAAAAATAAAAGTTTTCTTGCTTTTTACCCCCCACCCTACATTTTTTAACCCCCCAATCTTTAGCTCTTCAGATTGAACCAAAAATCTTTTTTACTGATTTCGACTCGAGAAGGACTAAAACTTAGGGAAATGTGAAAAAAAACATGACTTGTGTGTGATGATTTCAATACATCGACACTCTTAGAAGTACTAAGTACCGAAGTAATAATGTATTTTATCCACGGCCGTGATTAATAGGCCTATTAATCATGGGTCTGTAAAAATACTTTAAAACGGCCGTGGATAAAGTATAGTATTCTACTCGCGTATAATAGCTATTAATAATTTGGGCGATTTAGCCACTCGCATGTAGGCTCGTGTCCCAAAATTCACACTAATTGATTAATAGCAATTATTATAAGCTCGTTGAATAATATACTATTAATTAAAACTGCAGATATGATGACAATAAAATAATAATTTAAACTGGCAAATCTAGTAAATTTCTCCTAGTAAATGATTTAAAAAAATCAGCTGCAGATATTGTTCTATTTTAACCCCCTGTTTTTCAAAGTACAGATTAAAATGTATTTGGAAAATCCCTTAAACAAATATCCAACTGTGGATATTGTGGTAAATTTTGCTATATCTACAAATATCCATAAGTGGATACAATGGAGCGGAAGGGGTTAACCCTAATAACTTTTACCTCAAGACCAATGTTTATGAAGGTGTCATCTTTTTGTTTGTTTATTTACTAACAGAAACGCGATACAGCTTTGTGGTGTAAAATTTAGATGCGGCTAGTCGACTTTAAGGCTACCTAGTAGCGATGTTGCGTAGTTTGCACCTTATCATGAATTCAAATCATTATACTTAAATTAAAAATGTAAAAAACTTTATTGTGTATACTATAATTATGTTTAATAATATAGTATATTTAAATCTATTAAAATTAAACTACTAGTTCATATAAAACTCATACAGAACTAATGTTTCTTAAAATTTACGATAAAATATCCAAAGTATATGTTTCCAATCGGCAATACTGTACCCCTGTCAGTCATTTTACGACATTAGACTGTGAGTTTACACATTCTTTCTCTCTCTTTACGCGTACTAAGTGTAACCAATAGTCACTACCCACCAGCCCCTCACCGTAGTTGGTTCACGCTTTCAACAAAGCATACGGTAGATTTCATCATGTTCCTTCTTGAGGTAAAAGTTCTTAGGGTTAACCTGATAAAATCCATTACATAAATGTAACCATTTTCCCGTTTGAACCATTTATGACTTGTATTAGTTTTTAATACCTATATTGGTGCTAAAATAGATTTGGGTTTTTTTAATATTGCCTACAAGTTTTTATATTTTATTAGATGCCCTAAAACAAAAAACAATCAGGGGCCGTAATTCTAGGCCACAATTATCCACAGCTTTTTAAGTCGTTTATTTTTTTTACAATTTAAAATAAATGTTTTTTTCACAATAAATATTTCTTACGATGAATATTTTATTTAGAATTGTTTCACTTTATTAAATACCATTAAAAAATAAACAATAATAAACCTAAAAATCACAAAACAGAGAGGCGGGCGCCATTCAACCCATTTCCAAACAAAGGATTATTTTTTTATTGGTACAGTGTAAACCATTTAAGTGGTCCACTCAAAAATTTAATGCAATTTCAAATTTTAATATTTTGCTATATCTACAAAAATCCATAAGTGGATACAATGGAGCGGAAGGGGTTAACCCAAAGAACTTTTACCTCAAGAAGTAATTTCAGACCAATGTTTATGAAGGTGTCATCTTTTTGTTTGTTTATTTACTAACAGAAACGCGATACAGCTTTGTGGTGTAAAATGTAGATGTCGCTAGTCGACTTTAGGGCTACCTAGTAGCGATCACATATTTATACACTCTATATTGGCCTTTCAATGCTTTTGCAGGTGAAATAACGGAAGATAACAAAAGATAGAAGATGTACGTCAAAATGGTGTAATCCACGTTGTCAGTTTACAATTTTGCTTTAAAAATAATAAAATTTAATTAATTTAACCATTTAACAATTTTAATTTTAATTGGCATTTATTAGTCAAAACAAGTTACAATAAGCTAATTATTAATATAAAATTATTTAATAAGCAAGGTATAATATAAGGTCCGGCAACATTGTACTGAGCATTTTTCATACATTAAATATTGAACATTTTTCATACATCAAATATTGAGGTTATAATTTGGTTTTCTTCATTGGTTTGCTGTTTTTAAGGTTTTAATTGTTTGTTCTGCGTACTTTTTTGGATTGTTTTTTTTACTTGTGTTAGTTTATTATTGATAGTGACATGTTTTTTGACTTGTTTATTGTTTCATATTAGTACGCCAAAATGGCGGCGAGAATCTACGCTGTGTGTTCCCAGTTAATCTCTTTCTAATTGCCAATATAGAGTGTATAAATATGTGGTAGCGATGTTGCGTAGTTTGCACCTTATCATGAATTCAAATCATTATACTTAAATTAAAAATGTAAAAAACTTTATTGTGTATACTATAATTATCTTTAATAATATAGTATATTTAAATCTATTATAATTAAACTACTAGTTCATATAAAACTCATACAGAACTAATGTTTCTTAAAATTTACAATAAAATATCCAAAGTATATGTTTCCAATCGGCAATACTGTACCCCTGTCAGTCAATTTACGACATTAGACTGTGAGTTTACACATTCTTTCTCTCTTTTTATGCGTACTAAGTGTAACCAATAGTCACTCCCCACCAGCCCCTCACCGTAGTTGGTTCACGCTTTCAACAAAGCATACGGTAGATTTCATCATGTTCCTTCTTGAGGTAAAAGTTCTTAGGGTTAACCTGATAAAATCCATTACATAAATGTAACCATTTTCCCGTTTGAACCATTTATGACTTGTATTAGTTTTTAATACCTATATTGGTGCTAAAATAGATTTGGGTTTTTTTAATATTGCCTACAAGTTTTTATATTTTATTAGATGCCCTAAAACAAAAAACAATCAGGGGCCGTAATTCTAGGCCACAATTATCCACAGCTTAAGTCGTTTATTTTTTTTACAATTTAAAATAAATGTTTTTTTCACAATAAATATTTCTTACGAAGAATATTTTATTTAGAATTGTTTCACTTTATTAAATACCATGAAAAAATAAACAATAATAAACCTAAAAATCACAAAACAGAGAGGCGGGCGCCATTCAACCCATTTCCAAACAAAGGATTATTTTTTTATTGGTACAGTGTAAACCATTTAAGTGGTCCACTTAAAAATTTAATGCAATTTCAAATTTTAATATTTCGAAAAGTACTAAATGAATTTTAAAAGTGAACCTAAATATGTTTTTTTTGCATTAACTATCAACATTTTACAAGTTTCTTAGAAACCGAGAAACTGCTTTAGTCCAGTTAAATGATAATTTGTAAATTGCAAAAAATGCACAAGCTGATATTTTAGAGGGTAGTAGTGGATGGTGACGGAACACTCCTATTATTTTTTTACCGGCTGATTTGCGTAAGGGTTGTCCGCTATCTTGAATTTTTGGGGTGAGTGCGATTATCCCCGTAAATATGCATCTTACTATAAAAATGCATATTAACAATTTTGTATTTTGGTACGGTTACAGAAGGCACAACTCGACTTTTTACTTTTATCCTCAGATGTATAATTTGGCTGAAAAATCGAAAAAACTAATTTCACAACCAACATGGCCATTTTTGAATATTTATAACTTGATTGTTATTAATATAATAAAAATGACCCAAACAAAAATTTCTAAAAATTTCTTCCTGGTAATATACATTTTTATCCTCAGATGCATATTTCCCCAGATATTACGTAACGCTCCTAGGGGGGGGGGGTCATTTTGGAGTGTTACGCCCATGTTATATGTATAGGAAAATAGCGTTACAGAGGGGGGGGTCCAAAATGATCAAAATTTGCGTTACGTAATATCTGAACGTTTCCTAACCGCACTCACCCCTAAAATTCGAGGTAACGGACACCACTTACGGAAATCCGCTAACATCCATTACTACAATTTAAAATATCAGCCCAATTACAATTTTGAACATAGGAATTCCTCGTTATTTGACTGGACTAATTCTATTAGTTTCTATAAATGCCCCATAATTGTGAGAATTTTGTTTTTAAATTTTTATTCTCTTCTTTTTCGTTACCAATATATTTTTGTAAAAATTGCACTTATCATGTAAAATTTTTTATTTATTTTTTATATTTTGTATTTTTAATAAAATTCGATCTTACATTTTTCTTAGTATCGCATTTTTATATCTTCATTTAAAAGGGTGCGCCTTCGCCATAATTGTAAATATCAAACAAGCCGTAAAGATATGTAATGATACGTATTCAAAGAAAAAAAATCTTTTGATAAGAGTAATTTTTCCTGAGATTTTTCCTGAACAAAATAAGTTAATCATTCAGCTTTTTCAACTTTTTAAAAGTTTAACCCCCCAACTTTTTTCTTTTTGGAGGAATCTTCCCCTCGTAGAAATCGATTTTTCCTGGAAATTTCAGGTCGATCGGATTATTCGTTCTTGAGTTATCGTGTTTACAAAAATCGTGGAATCAGACAGACGACGGACAGACAGACAGACGGACAGACATTTGAAAAAAAAAGTTGCTTATTTTTTCACGAAACAAGTTTATATCCAAGAATTTTTGGTCCAGGACGATTTTTGATTTTTTTGAAAATTGGAAACTACCATATCATAGGTAATAAGAATAGCATCTTTAAATTATATTTTAAATATAAATTATAATTTAAATATAATAATAATTATTATTAGTAAAAAATGCTTATTAAAATTTCACTTTTGCCTTTATCCACAGTCAGCTCACTTCCACGTATTCTGCAAACTTAGTTAACATAGTTTTTACATATTTAACTAAAAATTGAAGTAAAATTACCATTTCACGTTATAATAAACGCCTAAAGACAGTGGAAACGTGTTTAAATTTAATACAAAAATTTTAATTTTAATAATACTGCTATCGTACATTTAAAATTTGTTTTAAATGAAAATAAACTGAAAAACCGCCAAACCCCAATTAAAGGTCTAGATATTAATATCGATAGCGCCTTAACCCAATCAGTCTTACCCAAATCATTCTTAACAATTCCAAAAACGAAAACCAAGCCAAAATAATCACAAAAAATCACAAGCATATTCTCTAGCCGTGATATTTTATCGCTCGAATATTTTGTCATTACGATATTTTGTCACCAGGCTGAGTGATTTTTTTCTTCACGATATTTTGGACAGAAATATTTTGTCGCTTGGTTATTTTGTCGCATTTATTTTTTAGTGTGAACATAAGAAGCGGGTATATTGTCGCCTGGATATTTTGTCGCACCCAATTTTTTTATTTTGGACTTAGATACACAGAAAAAATATTGTTTTGAATGTGTGACTTGGATATAACGGAAGAAATATATTCTCCTTTAAAGCAACATTGTGCTTTAAAGATAAAAGGATAAGAATATGGTATGCTTGAAAGGACAATATATTCTCAAATATAAAAGGAAGAATATGGTATTCATAAAAGAAGAATATATTCCCTTCGTTATATACAAATCACCATATTCTTGATTTAAGACCATATTTTTCTGTGTGTATCTTGTCCCCGGGATAGTTTCTTGTGGCTATTTTATTGTTAGATATTTTGTCGCAGCATATTCTGTCGGTTTAGTGACATCCTGTATTATTTAGGTATAAAATACACTGCCCAGTAAAAGAGCTTTCCCATTTTTCACCTCCGCGCGTAAAATGGATTTTTTATTATCAGATTCACTTTTAGCAACCTTAAAAATATACCAATTTTCACAAAAACCCCAATATACCAGTTTTCACGAAAACTACCCTTTACCCCACAGGGGGTGAAATTGGAAAATAATTATTATCAGATTCAAATTCGTCGACCCAAAAACCCCTATATACCAATTTTGACGAAAATATTGAAAATATTTAAAAATATTTACTCCCTCGCCCCTGAGGGTCCAAACGAGAGCTTTTGATAACCTACGTATGATAAGATTTCACGGACAGAACGATCGACCGACCGATCGACCCACCGACCGACCAATATTTTTTTTTTTACTGGAAATTGATTTATATGGACATAAAACGTCATAAAACGCAAAAATACACAAAAAAAAATTGAAAAAATTTGCAGGAATACAAGGCTTTTTGAAAATTTTCAAAATGGGAAAGCAAAATATCAACCATAAAATAATATTTTTTTTTCTGTTAAAAATAAATCAGATAAAAAGATAATATACCTCGTGTTTGAGATTATTCAAAACGGAGAAAACAAAGATGAAACGATCATATCAAGGCTGACGTGATTGTAGTGGGGAAGACGGTCCTTCCGATGCGCTGTGTCATTTAAAAAAATATCACGTTGATCTTGGTTTTCTGCATTTTGTATAATCTCAAACACGCGGTATGATGGATTGGAATCAATATACAGGGTTATTGAGAAATTTAAGGGGTGATTCTACCTTAAACAATATAAAAAAAGTTCCTATAAAGTCGGAAATGAGCGCTAAGGGAGCTGCGGCCCTTCGAAGATGGACATATTGAATAGGGAACAAAAAAAAGCACCAATAAAATTTTAATGCTGCAGGACCATTCTTCATTTAAAACTAAGCTAAAAAGTATTCTTTACCAAAACACCTAAATTTAATATTTAAGGATAAATAGCCTTTTAAAAAGTAACATTTTTAGTGGCACAAAATGTTACTTCCTCTTAATTGCATTATTTTTTGAACGGTTTTTCCTACAGTGTCACACTATATGTCATTTTTAATGTATTTTTACTTAAGGAATCTATATTTTTTACAAAAAATCCAAAACAAAAATATACATAAAAAAGTTTGGGGCAAAAATGTGTTAAGCCTCACATATTTTGTCCATCTAGGCACTCCTCTGGATAACTTTAAAATAAATAAATTAACATAACCTTATTGCCCTTATTAATACTAGTATACATGCAAAAGCTCGTCGCTCTAGCTTAAAGGGTACAAGTTATTAATTAAAAACCTTATTTTTATTACAATTTTAAAGAGCCGTAGCTCCCTTAAGACTCATTTCCGGACCAACTTTATAGGATTTTTTTTTCATATTTTTTAACGTAGAATCACCTCTTAAATTTCTCGAACTTATTTTTTTTTAATCTAGTTTTAAAATGGTCGCAGAGTTTTATATACTTAAAGCCTTAAAAAATGGGTTATTTTGAAGTCGCACTAAATATTGTTTCAGGAACACCGTAAAAACCATTTTGGCTCTTAATTAAAACAGCCCATACTTACTCGATACAGTCCATAAAAAAGGAAGAGGGTGGTCAAAACACCACAAATGGACAGCGATAATATGAGGGTGGTAAAGATCATGGAGGCTGAAAGAAAAAAGAAAAATTACCTACAGATGGATGGCTATTCTAATAGATTGTATCCCAAATTTTTGTGAAAAATTTAAGATATTTTTTTTGACCTAGATAGAGTTGGAGAACCATTACTTATGATCAGTACCCGGCGTATTTCCAGTTATAGTCCAGTCTTCAAGCTAATAAAAGAGGCTGGAAATAATTCAGGGAGTTAGATTTTTGGTTTATTAGGTAGGGTTTAAGGGCGCAAATAAATAATTTTGCGACATTGAACTCGATTTGGAACTGTAATTTTTTTAACTTATTTTTCACAAAAAACAAACTTTAAAATATCTCAAGATCGGTGCATCCTAGAACAAAAAACTTTTGATATGAAAATAAAGAGGACCAAATCTCCATTATTGTTTGTGTCATATATTTCTTTATACGACTTATAGCTAATTCACGACACCGCCTTAAACGTTACTCGAAATGGGGAAGAAATTTGTGAATTATTAAAAAAAAATAATTTTACGTAAGTTAAAAAGAATGTGCCAGAAATATTTTTTTAATTTTCACCCAAAATGTTCTCAGGGGCATGCCTAACCGACGATAAAGAACAATTTTGGTTTTTCGAAAAAAAATATTAAAAATCTAAAAACGTGTAGTGTAACGTTTAAGAGATATTTTAAAAAGTGTGAAAAACTCGTTGAAAAAATGACAGTTCCAAATGGAGTTCAATGTCGCAAAATTATTTTTTTTAATTTATGGCCATTAACCTACCCTATAATCCGAAAATCCAAACTCCCTGAATGTTTTCTAGGTAAAGCTTCTTTTATTGACCTGAAGACTGGACTACAACTGGAAATACGCCTGCTACTGCTTATGATCAGTAATCGGTATAAACTCAGTTATGACTCATCAACGTTGAAAATAAACACAGAAACATAGGCTTACGGAATAATTTTGCCGAATTATGGGGAAATTTTTATAAAGGTCACAAAATATTGACTATACATATTAACTATAAAAAAAAAATGTATATATATATATATATATATATATATATATATATATATATATATATATATATATATATATATAAAGTCAACGCTAGAATCGACACGGCGCCTATGGGAGCACTGGAAATTCGCCGATGACTGCTTATGATAACACTACAATTACTTTTTATTTACTCTTTGTGACGAATTGATTTATTTTCATTTTACGGTCATTCTTTAGCAACCGGTACCGAGTACCAAAAAAAAAAGTTAAATGAAACAAAAAAAGATCCTACATCGTATTTTAATAAAAACTTACTCTTTAAGTTCAGATAATATTTTTTCGTGGGGGTCATTTTGGAGTGTTCGCCCATATTAATGGTATAGGAAAATAGCGTTACAGGGGGTGGTGGGGGTCCAAAATGATCAAAATTTGCGTTACGTAATACTTGAACGTTCCCTATTTTATATGCTTTTTTTAATATGGACATAACTTTGGAAAACGAGCGGGTGGGATTTAGATTCAGTAGATTAATAAAACCAAGACATGCAGGAATCCGAATCCGCCGTGTTTTTTGTAAAATTTAAAAATAAATTATTAAAAAAATCTTGTTGCATTATAAGTTGTTTTATTAGGGATTATGAATTAAAAAAATTATCTTAACATCGGATTTTTTAATTAAAATACAGCACAATTGTGTCATGTCAGATATGTCCCGTCAGATACAAAAAATTATTATTTTTCCAAATAATGAAATAAAGTTTAGGCTAACCATGTACATCATGTGCCGACATCGTGTCTATACAATTTGTATAAAATTAAACAGTTTTAAATAAACGCGAGCAAGTGTAGAATGATGGGTGTTTTTTTTTGTCCCGTCAGATACACTCATTAAAGTTGCTCTAGCAAGAAAACTATCATTAGCTTTACAATCATATTTGACACAAGGAAGGTAGTTCCTATTGCAAGTAATATAAATAAAAATACATTTAAATATAATATACATTGAGAGATATTTGTGTTTCAAGTGTCAAAATGTCACGTCAGTTACAAAGAGAATGGCTGTTTAAATATATCCACATATATATTAAAGTATACAGTGTAATATTAAACTAAATTTTGCCAAATCGCATTTTCTTTACTTAGTTAACCAAACACAAAAGTAATTATGAATTTTTAAGTTATGTTTACTTTTAAGATTACTTTCTTAGTTTTGTTATACAGAATATTTTATATAAACAATCAAATAAAATTTTAGTAAATTTTGATTTAATACTTAGTAATACTTATGTTATTTTGTAAACGTTCATATATTAAAAATTAAAATTAATGCACCATGATCATACCTAAGGATGCTCACTTAATTTGTCAAAATTTCTTTGAGTATGGGATGCTCAGAAAAAATAGTTTAAACACTAGCATAATAAATCTAAATACTTAGCGGTAAAAAAGAATTAAAAAAACGTTTTTTAGCCTTTAATCTTTTAACTTGTCAACTTCGCAATGCCATTTTTTTCAGAAATCAATTAAAAATCTTTTAAATATGTATTAGTTTATTGTTACTTGATAGAATTCTCATGGTTTTGAAAGAAGCAAATTTACTATTTTTAGATATTTGTATCGACTTTGGTATTAATTTATGTCTTATTAGATTTGTAATATTACCATTTTGTGACAGTTTTCAATCAATGTTTTCTTGTTTTATATTTTTGTGGCGTTGTCATTTTACCCAAGGGTAGATGTAAAATATGTAAGCATTTTTTATGAAATAAAGTATATTATTATTATTATTATTATTATTATTATTATTTTGTTGCGATCATGTCTTCTTTTGATTTCCAGGTAACATTTACTATATAGTATAGTAGCATATACTGTACAAAAGTTTTTTTTAATTATAAATTGAATAAAACGATTGTTTTTGGAAATTAAAAAAAGAAACACCACTAATATCTAAACGAAAATAAATACATTCTTCTTTCAAACTCGTAAGAGTTGTAAGTTGTTATTAGGTAACAATAAACTACTGGCATTGTCAATTTGGCAACTCATAAACCTGTATGCTTTATAATTAGACATCGGATTTTAGCGAGTCGTGACGTCAAAATGCATAGCCGGGTACAATAAGTTAACAAATTCATATTAATTTTATTAAAATGTTTAATATATTGCCAAACTACTACATTACCAACGAAAATTAAATAAATATTATGAAAATTCCATAAAGTTTTATTTAAGCAAAAGAAAATTAAAAAAAAACAATTCCTAAAATTACGATTTAGTTGGGCCCTTTAGGTAATAATCCAAACTTAATTTTATAGTATTGTGACATGGTGGCTGGGTATTACTTTTACCAAGTTAAAAAAAGACTGCCTGACCAATCTTTTTTTATTCGCAATAAAAGGTTACGTGACGTTTATAACTTGTGATCAAATAGGCAAATTAAAATTAATTAATTAGTTAAAAAAGTCCTTGCTTCTCATCTCCTTTATGGGTTTTTGTATTCACATGTCTTAAAATATTAGTTTTTCTTTCCCAAGTTGTCTTTTTTACAAAATGTTCAGTGTAAAATACTGCCGTGGAACTCTAGTTCTGGATAATTATTAACTAGAGTTTGAGATTATAATCTTCACTACATGATTTAACCGTAGTAAGTAATGGTTTTACGAATATTTTATTAAGAGATTTAACTATTATAATGAAATGATCGGTAAAAAATGAATATTAGGCCCAATAGGTATATTAAAAAACAAAAAAGATCGAGCAAAAAAAAAATTAATTCGCATTGCTAAGATAAGTCAAACGAAATTACTTAATTTACTTGCAATAAAAACCTCGTTTCCGCATGCGCTTGATTCTAACCAATAAAATAACGTACATGGTAGGCTTGATCTTACATCTCACTTATTTCGTCGCACGCATACCGAAACAAGTTTAGAGCTTTTAGATTTCTGCCGAGTACATGTTTAATTAACATTTCAAAGAGATTTCACCTTCAAGTAACCACTTCACAAATTGAATAAAACACAAAAAGATTTCGTCGGTAGTTTGTTTTTTCTGCAAACACTATATGTTTTAGTTGTGTAATTTTGTATGTTTTTTATATTTTATTTATAATATGAAAAACAAAAGATTTAAGTAAAAATAATGTTCAGAGCAATTTTAGCAAATTAAGAATCCCTTAACACGTTAATAGACATAAATATACACAGGCCAACAAGGATTTTGTGATCGGATGTTTTTTTTCTGGCTTAGTTAAGACCCACTAACTGCCAAATAAGCATTTTTTTGTTTCCATCACGTATAATTTTTTCAGCTATAAGGCATGCCAAAAATCTCATTCTTTAACAAGAAGTCTAGAATTTTTAAGTTATGGACATTGGTCTACATCAACATAATCAAAAGAAGCCATTTGATACATTTTTAGAAAGATAGAAATAAAAATAAAATTTTGTCCACCATGATGGCGCGGATTTTTTTTTATTTTTCGTTAGTTTATTCGAAATTAGCCGTATCAAAAATAGTCGTATGCAAAAATTCAGAATTTTGTCTGACCCACTGTGCGGTTACGTGATGGACAAAAACTGAAGTTATATTCGAAATCAACATAACTAAATTACCCAAAATCAGTGGTCAGCACCAAATCAACTTTCAAAAGTTAAAAATTTGTTGTTGGCCTGTGTAACTGATTGCACAATTGCGCCTTCGCCAAAATTGTAAATTTCCATTCCATTTATAAATTAAATCGTTTTAAGTTGTTTTCAAGAAAACAGCAAAAAAACCTATAATTGAAAAGTATAACTTGCAAAAAGTTTAAGTGCTATTGACACTTAGACCCTTTGTAACTGTAACTTATAGTGACATACATAGTGTATAATTGAAGAGTATAAAAGGGTCTAAGTGCCAATGACACTTAGACTCTTAGCTAGTTATACTCTTCAATTATATAAATTAATTTATTTAAAAACATTTGATTTAAAGAAATATATCTTGTCGAAACATCAATTTATCAATAAAAATAAATTATAAACTGGGAGGAATTATTCTATTTAATAGAATAGAGTAGGTAGAATAGAATATAATATATCGTTTTTAAAGATTATGAGAAAGAACGCAAAATATTACATATCTTCACGGGTTGTTTTTATTTCATAAACGAGAAATGGTTACACGTCTTTACCTACTTTTAACCTATTTACTCAAAAGTAGAACAAGCCGTAAAGATATGTAATGCTACGCATTCCATTATATATTATTCACAGTATACATTTATTTATTTATGCATTTTCCCAAATACTAAATAAAAAATAATAAAAAACAACATAAAAAAAGATCTTTTCTTGAAAAAAGAAAAAAAAAAATTAAAAAATTGTCATTTTTTTTTTAATTTTCTTTTGGCGAAAAACGATTTTTAATTTTTTTTTATTTTTTTTTGCGAAAAACAAAAAAAAATTAAAAATATTTTATTTTTTTTAAATTAAACCCCCCATAACTTTTTTGTTTTTGGTGAGATTACTTTCAAAAATAATAGGATCTTCCCCTCACAGAACTTTTCCCAAAAATTTCAAGTCGAACGGATTATTCGTTCTTGAGTTATCGTGTCTACAAAAATCGTGACATCGGACAGACGGACGGACATATGGACAGACTGACAGACTAAAATTTTCAAAAGTTTCTTATTTTGGGAACTTCGAAAGTACCGTATAATATTATTCTAGCCCAGGCGGTTTTCAGCTCCCAAAAATACAGAAGAAAAATATAGCCTTGTTAATAAGGTAATTGACTTTAATTCTTTTGTAGGCCTGATTTTTAAATTTCCAAAATCGTCTATCTGTATGTCTGCCAGTGACAGTGTCTGGTTGGCTGGTTATCTGTCTATCTGTCTGTCCGGCTGTCTGTCTACGTCCGTCCTTATATCACCTTATTATGTGCGTACGATAACTCCTAAACGGAATACAGTACCTAAATGAACTTTTTTGTGGACCGATGTAATCTTTAAGCACTAGGTAAAGAGCATAACAAAGAATGGTATTATTTTTCTAAATGTGCACATTCTAACATCTCGATGCATTTCGTAAATTTTTCCTACATTAATATACTTATTTTGAAACTTCAAAAAGATATTAAATATTATATTATCTACTAAAAACTTTAGTAGACACTTAAGAATAGATTTTTCTCCAATTTTTGCAAAATAACATGAGCATTTTTATTTTAAAATAAATCATCTATGCATATAAAATGTGTTTGGTTTAATGTAGATAGTATTTTACGGTTCGCCGTTATTCGTTTTATAAAGTTCGACTTTGGAAAACGCTTAGTTTTATGTACAATTTGTTTACTTATAAGAAGTAGCCGGCGTAAACTCAGTTATGACTCATATATACATATATTATATATATCGGTGTTTTTCAAAGAAAAAACCGACATTCGATTTTTATCTTTTAAGAATACAAAAGTATTTAATTTTTATTTATCGATAACTTTTTCCCCACCTTACTCGTTTAGATGGAATCATTAAAAAAAATCAAGATAAAAAGAAATAAAAATGTTAATATTTAAAACCTCTCGTCAACGCTAGAGTCGACGCGCCACCTATGTACTGGAAATTAGCCGAGTAATGCTTATAAGCAGTACCCGGAGTATTTCCAGTTATAGTCCAGTCTGCAGGTCAATAAAAGAGGCTTTACCTGGAAATAATTCAGGGAGTTTTGATTTTCGGTTTATTGGGTTGGGATTAAGGCCGCAAATAAAAAAACAATTTTGTGACTGAACTCTATTTGGAACTCTCATTTTTTAACTAATTTTTCACAAAAAAAAACGGATTTTTCAAAATATCTCAAGATCGGTGCATCCTAAGACAAAAAACGTTTTATATGAAAATATGAGGACCAAAACAACATTTTCTGTTCCATGTATTTTATGTACGACTTATATCCAATTCACGGTACTGCCTTAAACGTTAGTTAAACTGTAGGTTTTTAGATTTATAAATTAGTTTTTTCGAAAAACCAACACTTTTCTTTAGGTTAGGAAGGTTTTTATGCTTAATACAATGGTGATTTTCAATCGAACATCGGTTTATTTGAGATAATGGAGCACAAATATGTGAATTATTTTAAAATTTGTAATTTTACGTAAATTAAAAAGAAAGCGCCAGATATATTTATTTTTTGGTTTTTATTATTAGCATTATTTTAAACTACTGTATTATACTATTCCAGGGATTACGTGCTGTAATAGTATATTACATAACTAGTGTGGAAAGTAACATATTTCACGCGAGTGGGAAGGTGATGAAACCCCACAAATATACGAAATAAACTTTCCAACGAGTTATGTACACTATTTTTCCTACGATCCTAAAAAATATAAGGATTCTTAATTTATTATTTTCTAATTTTTATTACTTATTCAAAGATTTTTTGAGAAAAGCAAAGCATGTATGTTAAACAGAAAATATGATTTTCTTTTACTTTTAGTTTTATTGATTTTTTAAATTTAATACAATACTATACAATATAATTAAATTAGATTTCTTTAGATATGTTCCCATATGAAACAGAAAAGTTGTACTGTTTTACGATTTCATCAGAAAAAGACCGTGTATTTTGATGTTTTTTAAAAAATGTAAGGTAACTAAATCAAAAATTAAGTAATTTTTATAAAATCTAGACATAAAACATCCCAAGTTATATCTTGGTCAATCTAGTAAGGTTATAACTATAGTTTCTATTTTTGACACGAAAAACAGAAATATTTGGATTGAAAAACATAAAAGATATCATAAAATTATTAGACGAAAGGTGGAAAATGGCATATAAAACGAGATGAGCTAAATTTGTAGAATCTACATCCTAAATAAAGGCAAACCTACATACGTGAAATTAGACAAACCTACATACATAAATATCAAACTAGGGTGATATAAAAATATCAAACTAGTGTGATATAATGCGTTTTCTGAAGAACAAAATAGTGTGCTAAATGTCATTTTCATAAGGTATCGTAGGAAAATAGTATAATGTCATACCAACTAGAAAATGATAGGGTACATAAAGGTGAAGCTATAGAATAGGGTGGCATAAATAAATAATTATGTCAAAAAATGTCAATGATGCCCTAGGGACCTTTTAACATGGAAGGATTCAATGGAAATGTTGTGAACTAGGTTACTTAACTTTTCCATAAATTACGCTTAGCCAAGCGCATAATAATCTTTGAGAGAAATATTAAAATTCATTTTAATATTTCATTTTAAACTCAAGTTAAAAGCTTTTTAACAGTTTATTTATTGGTAAATTAATTAATATTTAAATTGTTTTTTTTGTATCACGCGCCGCCTATGTACTGGAAATTAGCCGAGTACTGCTTATAAGCAGTACCCGGAGTATTTCCAGTTATAGTCCAGTCTGCAGGTCAATAAAAGAGGCTTTACCTGGAAATAATTCAGGGAGTTTTGATTTTCGGTTTATTGGGTTGGGATTAAGGCCGCAAATAAAAAAACAATTTTGTGACTTTGAACTCTATTTGGAACTCTCATTTTTTAACTAATTTTTCACAAAAAAAAAAACGGATTTTTCAAAATATCTCAAGATCGATGCATCCTAAGACAAAAAACGTTTTATATGAAAATATGAGGACCAAAACAACATTTTTTGTTCCGTGTATTTTTTGTACGACTTATAGCCAATTCACGGCACCGCCTTAAATTTTAGTTAAACTGTAGGTTTTTAGATTTATAATTTTGTTTTTTCCAAAAACCAACATTTTTCTTTAGGTTAGGAAGGTTTTTATGCTTAATACAATGGTGATTTTCAATCGAACATCGGTTTATTTGAGATAATGGAGCACAAATATGTGAATTATTTTAAAATTTGTAATTTTACGTAAATTAAAAAGAAAGCGCCAGATATATTTATTTTTTAGTTTTTATTATTAGCATTATTTTAAACTACTGTATTATACTATTCCAGGGTTTACGTGCTGTAATAGTATATTACATAACTAGTGTGGAAAGTAACATATTTCACGCGAGTGGGAAGGTGAGGAAACCCCACGAATATACGAAATAAACTTTCCAACGAGTTATGTACACTATTTTTCCTACGATCCTGAAAAAATATAAGGATTCTTAATTTATTATTTTCTAATTTTTATTACTTATTCAAAGATTTTTTGAGAAAAGCAAAGCATGTATGTTAAACAGAAAATATGATTTTCTTTTACTTTTAGTTTTCTTGATTTTTTAAATTTAATACAATACTATACAATATAATTAAATTAGATTTCTTTAGATATGTTCCCATATGAAACAGAAAAGTTGTACTGTTTTACGATTTCATCAGAAAAAGACCGTGTATTTTGATGTTTTTTAAAAAATGTAAGGTAACTAAATCAAAAATTAAGTAATTTTTATAAAATCTAGACATAAAACATCCCAAGTTATATCTTGGTCAATCTAGTAAGGTTATAACTATAGTTTCTATTTTTGACACGAAAAACAGAAATATTTGGATTGAAAAACATAAAAGATATCATAAAATTATTAGACGAAAGGTGGAAAATGGCATATAAAACGAGATGAGCTAAATTTGTAGAATCTACATCCTAAATAAAGGCAAACCTACATACGTGAAATTAGACAAACCTACATACATAAATATCAAACTAGGGTGATATAAAAATATCAAACTAGTGTGATATAATGCGTTTTCTGAAGAACAAAATAGTGTGCTAAATGTCATTTTCATAAGGTATCGTAGGAAAATAGTATAATGTCATACTATCTAGAAAATCATAGGGTACATAAAGGTGAAGTTATAGAATAGGGTGGCATAAATAAATAATTATGTCAAAAAATGCGCATAATAATCTTTGAGAGAAATATTAAAATTCATTTTAATATTTCATTTTAAACTCAAGTTAAAAGCGTTTTAACAGTTTATTTATTGGTAAATTAATTAATACTTAAATTGTTTTTTTTTGTATCACAGTAATTTTGTCTTTTACGAAAAGAAAAACTCCAATATTTTTTTATTAGATCATATCTGTTATTTTACCCACAAAAAAACGCAATCTTTTTTTTATCAGGGGTTATGTTGCACAACCACGCATGACCACGGTTCGCTCCTGGATGAAAAAATTCAAAAGTCGAGTTCACGACGTTTGTTAATGTATTCTATTTATTTAAGATGTATATAGCAATAATTAACAAAAATAAAAAAAAATCTATCGGTTATTTTTTTTTTATTGCGCATATGTTCAAATTGTTTAAAAAGACGATTTTTTTTGTTTTTTCCTGTCGTTTTTGGACTTGAATGACAGTAATCTATTATTTTACTATTCACAGGGCGTAGCGCTAGAATAGTATTACACGTTAGTTTTGAATTTACCAAAATCGCCAAAAAACGTCATAGAAAAATTTTTTAGATAGAAATGTGTTTCATGAAAAAATAAGAAACTGAAAATGTCCTTTTGTCCGTCCGTCCGTTCGTTCATCTGTCAAATTTTGCTGTAAAAAGTGTTTTTACCCCTTTGCTCCCATCCCTATTTACTTTCCCCAAGGAAAGTCTTGCATTAGTAAAAAAAAATCGAAAAATTGTTATTGCTTTTTTTACGTTTCTGGACATTTTATATTCAAAAAAATATGATTTCCGTCAAAAAATAAATCTGTCTGTCGGTCTGTCTGTCAGTCTATGTCCGGGAAATTTCTGACCACGATAACTCAAGAACCCTTCAGGCTAAATAGTTCAAATTTGGACCATAGGTTGATTATTTAAAGTTATAGGCTAGGATTGATTTTGGTAAAAATCGGATTGGGGAAAGGGGGTAAAATGGGGTAAAAACTATTATTTTCAAAAACATTTTTTTGAAATATACCTGAAGCGGACTTAAAAAATTACAAACAAAGAAGTTCCACTGCACTTCATTTTTGATTTTTGGTATTTTTGGTTAAAAATTGCGAAAAATGGCTCATTTATTTATGTAAGAAACCTGACCAGAGGAAAAAACGGACTGCGTATTCGTAATCAGCGCCAAAATTTAACTAAAAAACTACTTTCAGCTACTTGGGTCATAAACCTTGTAAAATTGTGTTACCTTTTCAACGATGTCACAAGGGGTAGGTTGCTATTTGAAAACAAAAATTGTGGTGGGTGGAAGCAAGGGTGAACATTTTTAACAATAAAATTTGCAAAATTAAAAATAAAAATCGACCTGTCCGTCGGACAGTGTCCGAGCGTTGTAAGTGAAAAGTTATCGGGCATTTAAGGGTGAAATTTTGAACTTCTATAGATCTATGTAAAAGTATGCAAATTAAGCCATTATTAATTAGCTAGCTTACAACGAGCTTACAATTTCAAGTAAGGAGACAAATGATAGCACGTACGTGATAAAAAAAAAACGAGGTTGAGAAGATTTATTACACGTTAATTAAGAAAAAATAATAAAAAAGTTTCTTTTACATAAAAGACCCTTTTAGAATGTCCGCAAAAAGAAACATAATTAATTATCATGAGAGCGAATTGGTTAGCAGAACTATAAATCATGTTTTACTAGCTTGCTTTTTTTATTCTGCCCTGATACGACAGAAGGTCGGATCAGATATTTTTAAAATTTTCAAAATATATGAGTTCAACGGAGGCCATATTTAAAGTTCACAAAAATTTCATAAAATGACACTACTGACAGGTGGACTCGGCGCAACTGTATAAATCGCCCCAAATGTACATTGGACTTGTACCCTAAGGCTAAAAAGTCATATTATGAAGAGTGCAACTAACCCACAAAATTATTATTTTACAGGAGAATCAAAAATGAGATTATTTTTTTTTTCTAATGATATTTATGCTTAATAATAATTATATTTTAATAGTGTTTGATTGTTTATATCGTTTTATGTAGATTTCAACAAAAAAAAGTTGAAATAAAGGCCTAATGAATGCCCTTAATTATCAAAAGGGCCTAACCCACACATTCCTTATACGGTCGATTTTGCATGAAATCTTCTATTTGCTAGTCTTAAATAGGTTCATAAGGCTTTTTCAATCAAGAATAGAATTTTTATTAAATATTGTCTTTTCTAGTTTTAAATAGGTTCATAACCTTTATTTAAATAAGAATAGTTAACGGTAAATATTTGGGTGGGGCAAAAAAAAAAATTATCAAAATTTTCACCCCTAAGATTATTTTTCAATGCATTTTTTTGCCACTTCTTGTAAAATATTAGGAATTTTTATTAACTAGAGCGATAAGTACGTTAAGTAGTATCCATTTCAAGCGAAAAACTGTATTTTGCAAATAATGAGGGTTAGGCCCTTATGTTAGTTGCACTCTTCGTATTTAGATTAGAATAATGGATTTCTATAGTACGTGGAGTCAGCCTCTCAGTAGTGTCATCTCGTAAAATTGTTGTAAACTTTTAAACATGGCCGCCATGAAATTAGCATATTAGGATTTTCTAAAAAGTATTTTACCACAAAATTATAAAAAGTTTGGGGAATAAAAATTTCTCATAACACGTGTACACGTCTAATATATCATTATCTATATTTACAAATTAATACGTGTAACTAATAGTAAGTACTATTAGTACTATTACTATTACTATTAAGTAAATAATAGTACTATTATTTACTTAGTTAACCTTGGTAAATTGATAAACTTGTAGACTTATGAAAATTGTATGCCATTATATTTTAGTGTAATAATAATTATAATTATCATTATAAAAAGGCAAAAGGCGTTTCTACAAAATATTTTGCCACATACGACATTATTTTCCTAAAGGAGTAAATAGTAGGCCAAGTATTAACTAGTCTTATAATGAGAAGCTATAAGAAATAATAACTACATAATATTGGGTGTTTCCAAAATAAAAGGATCACATTTTATGTAGTACTAGGGTGGACCTTATTTTTTTATTGTTTTAAAATTTTCATTCTGGTGTATCTTGAACATCCTAAAAATATGAGGGTGATCAAACTTCTCTAAGGATCCCCAAAAATCGTAAAATGGACTGTACTTTTTGTATTAGTGAAAAATTTAATAAAACATAATAAAACAAATAAGGTCCACTGTACGTATAGGTACTGCAGACAACAATAAACTATTTATTTCAAAAATAGTAGGAAACAAAATGATAAAATATGACTAAAAACAACGTATTACTCTGAGTAAATTCATTCAGCCATTCATCGATAACTCTATTAGTTATGTTGTCTACCTTTTTCCATACCGCTGGGATTTTTTCGGACTGTTGGTTAAGGAATATCTATTTTATAAGTATAATTTGTATTCTCTTGTGGCAGTGCTCGCTTTTTCTTGGATTAAATCGGTAACAGGAACTCCTGAACTTTCCAAAAATCGATTTCAAGAATTAAAAAGCATTAAAAAAGGTTAAAAATTTTATTTAAAAAACATATAGGCTACTCGTAAAGGCCTTACCTCGCTTTCTAGGTTTTCTATTTCACTTAAAGCGAGTCGCTTGGCAGGTTGCAGAATTTACCAATTTACTTTTTAGTGATTTTAGAGCTCTGAGTCATTGTTTTATTATAATAAATACAAAAAAATCACTTCCACTTTAAGATTTAATTTACATTATATCCTCAAACAAATCAAATCAAATAATCAACACCTTTTAACTCTAAAATGACCAAGATACATCACTGGTTCAAATTCACCACTTTAATAAAACATTATTAATTGCAAAACTTATTATAAACATGAAACACTTCATTTATAAATAATTTATTGAAAACATGTCGCGGCCATAGAGCTATTTACGGCTCTTTTTTCAGAAGTTTAACAGAACAGCTTCAGTAGCTCGCGCCTGCGCGATATGTATTCGATTTTCTACCGATAAGAAGTGTTTATAGGACTCAATGTCATAAGTAGATCAAATCTATTTATTATGATTGTCATTTAAAATACAATCACACGCTGTTTTGACAAAATCATAAAGGTTTTTTTTTTTGTAAAAATATAATGTCATCGGATGTTATTAACGATACTTGTAATAAAAGGTGATATGCTGTCAAAAAGTTTTTAAGTGAGTTAAAAAAGTTAATAGCTTAAAAATTTAGTAGTTTTTTTTTCGGATACCTAAATGTACAATCATGGACAAATAAATGTATTGTTGTTTTAACCAAATATGATTTCTAAAATCATGTAAAAATAACCCTTTGTTTTTTTTTATAATTAAATAATAAGCCAATCCAGGAGCCATTATTAATAACATAATCATTCTGCCAGAAGGTTTCTTCAGTTGTTAAATTAGAAAGAACTCTAATTAACCAGCAATGCGCTGTTTATTAATTTATAGCTAGTGGCGTACTGTTTTCTTTAAAAAAAGTCTGCTCCTAAACGACTGAGTATATTTTTTAATTCAGTTTGGACAATTTAAACTCTAACATGGACCTATATGTGTTTTTTTTTAATGACCATATTTCTGACTTACCTTGTATAAAATCAATGGAATACTTTTACACCTCTCCAAGAAATTAACGCACCACTTAATATTTTAAAATAAATATTGCCATTTTAAACAAACTCTTCCATATTTCATCAAATTTTTAAAGAACCTTGTATATTAGTTATTTTAACAACAAACCACGTGTTTATTTGTGCTGTTTTTGTTTCGTTATCGAACTTTTTTCTGAAGTCGTAAAATTTATTTTAATATAAATTGATTTTCAAGGCAGTTAGTGGTTTATTTTTGCCCATTACAGTTTAAATTTTTGTACGATTCCATAGTCTTCTGTTTGAATTATTGCAATGCAAAGCAAATCCAGAAACTTTAGGCCTGCTGAGTGTGCCCAAGCCATTGTATTGCACAAAGAAGGTTTGAGCTATCGCCGAATAGGTGACAGCTTTGGTGTGTCCCATACACCAGTTTCACGTATGGTTGAACGATTCAGGAAAACTTGTAAGCGCAGTAGAAGAGCTGGACAAGGGACAAATTGCATCCCGACCCCCGGTCAAAATCGTTTTTAAGACTTTCCGCTCTAAGTTAACGATTTGTAACAACAAGATTGTTGCAAACTTAGCTTCAAGACGCACATATCATTCAAGTAAGTTTGGCAACAATTTGACAACGACTTCAGGTAGATGATTTGCATCCTCGCATTGATGCCCGAGGGCCAGCCTTAAGCGTGGATCATCGTAGAGCCCGGTTAAACTTTGCCAGGGAGCACGTTAACTGGGGGGGAGCTGACTGGAAACGAGTTCTTTGAACAGATGAGTCCAGAGTTTGCCTGCATACGTGTAAAAGACGAGTTCGTGTTTTTAGAATGCCAAATCAACGATATTGTATTATAGTTCTCCGCATGAAAGAAAGTCTTCGACGAAAGGGGGAGGAATCATTAGCACTCTCTTTTTTCCGTCAAGAGCATTATAAAGCGTGCGTGCTTACAACGGGCCTCCCACTTGCACACACATTCCAAACATATTTCCCGTATCCACAAATCCGTGCGTCAAACTATAAGTATGATCTTATATGTTTCTTTAAAAAATTTAAATTCCGAATTTAGTTTTATTTATTTTTATATATTTTTTCAAATTTTGTATGTTTAATTCTAGAAATACATTTTAAGAAAGTGTTTAATTTACAAGCAATTTAATAAAAGTTATTGAAATAGAGAGTTTAATTCGTTAATTAAATTTTAAAATTAAAATAATTACAAATTTATTAGTGGTGCGTTAATTTCTTCGAGAAGTGTATACGACAATTAGACGAAATTTTAACTTAGGTTTGGTTACAACAATGATTTAATTGCCTATTTTAACGATGTTTTAGTATACAGGGTGTATTTGAAATAGCGTAGGAAATTTTAACAGGTGATTCTATATGATAAAATATGACAAAAACTTCCTATAAATATATGTCTCAAAATGCCCCTTTGAAATTGGCTTAAAAAATCGGTTTTTATTTAATAACTCAGGAACCCTTTGAGGTTTTGCACGTGAATTAATCCTAATAAGGCCCATCTTTGTATGTCATTTTCACGTACTTATACAGGGATGTGCGAAACGGGGGGGCCTTATCAGTTTTTTTGTCCCAAACTTTTTTCTGTGTATCTTTTTTGCAATTTTATTTTTGAAATATGATTCCTCAGGTCAAAATACATAAAAAAGGTAAACTTGTAATACTGTAGGATTAAACGTTTTCGAGAAAAGTTCATTTGAAAGGTGAAAAATTCTTAGTTTTTGATGTAGAATAACATTGCATCATTAAAATTTTGGTTTTCAACATTTTAGTATTTAATTTTTCGTCCTCTAACCGTGGAATTTCACCTTCAAATGAATTTTTCTCGAAAACGGTTAATCCTACAGTATTACAACAAGAGTACCTTTTTTATGTATTTTGACCTGAGGAATTATATTTCAAAAATAAAATTGAAAAAAAGTTACACAGAAAAAAGTTTGGGACAAAAAACTGATAAGCCCCCCCCCCCCGTTTCGCACGCCCCTGGTTGAAATAAGTACATGAAAATAACACATAAAAACGGGCCTTAGTAGGGTTAGTTGACGTGCGAAACCTCGTTGATATATCTCAAAGGGTTCCTGAGTTATTAAATAAAAACCGATTTTTTTAGCCACTTTCAAAGGGGCCTAGCTCCCTTATGACGCATTTTTAGACATATGTTTATAGGAACTTTTTGTCATATTTTGTGATGTAGAATTATCTGTTAAAATTTCCGATGCTATTTCAAATACACCGTGTATGTTTGTATACTTTGATATGCATAATTTTTTTTATCCCAGATATGAATTTTTTGTAAATATGACGTCTTTTGTTAGAACGGCAGTTTTTGGGTGTAGGTTTATGTAAACATAGACTTTTCATTACACATTTAATGTATTTTTTATAGTTTATTTACAGTTTCTAGACCCTTATATGCTCAATTTTATTGTTTACTAAACAGCTATAGTTTTAGGAAAATTATCAGTAATTTTTCACAGTCCCGTTCAATATAATACGTATATTAGCTTTTAAGCTAATAATAATATTTTTAAAAGGCTAAATTTTTGACATTTACCCCAACATTAAAATCTTAGATAGCATCCCCATCTTGTGATAAGTCGTTTAAAATAGCTTAAAAAACGAAATATTTTGGTTAAAACAAAAATTAAAAATACCAACCCTTAACTTAAGGGTGAATGATTTTATTTCAAAATTATTGGTATAAAATATTCACAAAAATAGCTAAAAATTTAAAAATAAATAACTTCAGTTTAATTCAATGGGGTTTAACTTCTACCCTTTAGCTACCAGCCACCCCAACTATTTTATTTTTAATTAAATCCAAATTCATGCGATACACTTTTTTAAAGAGCTTACAAAGTGCTATCTTTGATATACAATAAGCCATAAATAAGTCGTCCGCCTTATTGACGCCGACATTTTGAAATTCTTAATTTTGACCAAAAATTCTTAATCTAAGACACAGAAATGCCCCTCAAACAGAAAACCCGCAGATGCTGATTTTGGTTCGATTAGGCCATTAATGATAAAAATTGTCCGTCATGATGGCGCCGCCATTTTGATTTTTTAATTTTTTTAAACTCGCTAACACCGATTTTGTTTCGAATCGGCCAGAAATCACACAAGTCGTCCGCCATTTTGGCGCCGCCATTTTAATTTTTTTAATTTTGACAAAAAATTTGTAATCTTTGAGCCCAAAAACCCCTGATACCGATTTTAGGCAGATATGAACCATAAATAACTAAAATAGATTTAAAATTTTTATTATAAATAATAAAAAATATTTTGTCGAGAACGGTGCATTTTTGCAAAAAGTAATTACTATGTTCTTAATAAGGATAGTTGAATTAGTCTTAAAAAAAATAAACCTCAGCTATAACTGGTGTAGTAAACGAAATAACATCCTTAATTTACCCTAACCTTAAACTTATTTTTCTCGAAATCTACTTTTTGTTGCTAATATAGCTTTTCGTTTGGACATTTAACAAAATAATAAAAATAAAATAACAAAAATAAAAATATATGAATAAAAAAATGCATGCATATTAATAGGGTGACAAAAATATTTTTTGTGATTTGAGCAACTTCAGTCTTACTTTGGACACACGGTATCCTTTAAAAAAAAATATACACGAATTTAGCTTTTATGGAAATAAAAAATGGTCGACTTAAGTAACATGTATTTTTCCAGTCTGGATTTTTGACAAGGGTACAGGCCTAAATAAAAGTTGACAAGCGAATCTCTCAGATATGCTTTGCAAATTGCAAATCACAATCCGTTTTATTACAAGTGTATACTATACACCTTAGAGTGCCTAGTACAGGGTGATCTAAACTTAAGTTCTTAGAACTGTATCACAGTAAGAGTAAGAGCCAGAGCAAAACTAATTTTTTTTTTGTTTTAAATCTCCTTGCCTACCGCAATTTCACACAACAATAGTCCAGAATCACACAACTATAGTCCAGTCACACACCTATTAAAGGTGTGTGGCAATCGCACCTTTACCTTTGTTGGTATATTTTTCATAATTAGAAGGGTCAGCTATTTTAATTTCATCGAACCAGCCCTTATATTGGCCCTTGAGTCCTGATCAGTAAAATATTTCTAAGGGTATGTTTTTGCGCTGGTAGCCTGCATAAAAATATTTTGTCCTGCTTCATATTTTTCGGTTTTTCTGCATTTGTCATGGTGAAATTTTCAGTGTATTCCTTAGCAATATGCTATATATTCTGGCTCCATATCGTAACTGACGGTCATCATGTTCGCGGCTGCAGGAGCTGGTTTTTCCTTACCTTATAAAGAGAGACAGCCATAACCCCAATTTTTGTGGATTTTTAATTAACCTTACACTTAGTAAAAAATTAGAAATGTTCCTTTTATTAAAAAAAGTTTCTTTTTTCGAAAAACTAAATAAAAAAATATATTTTTGAAAAAACTTGTTTTTAACCTGTTGTACTTCCTTACCCCACACCGAATTTTATGAAAAACAATCCCAGCCCAGAACTTTGGATAATCAACCTATGGTCCAAATTTGAAGTCTTTAGCTCAAAGCGTTCTCAAGTTATCCTGGTCACACATTTTTGGACGGACAGACAGACCGACAGACAGACCGAGATTTTTTTTTGACGAAATCATCTTTTTTGGATATAAAACGTCGACAAACGTGAAAAAAGCAATACAAATCTCCAGACTTTCCTTGGGGAAAGTAAAGTTTATTTTTAAAAGGAAATTTAAAAATATATTTTTTTATTTTTGGGTTGTTTTCTCTTTACCTTGTCACATACTGCATTCCTAAAAAAATTGACTACGAGATACCAAACTAAAAAGCAGTAACTACATTTTTTTTTATTTAAATAAATAATTCATGATTGCGTACTTGTGTTATAATAAAGGTACTTTAAACCTAAAGTTATACACCCACTTTCTGGATTCTAGCTATAACATAAGGGAGTGGCTAAGACGATTTACTGTTTTTGCCATTATCTCAGTTTTACTAAATATGGAGATACTGCTTTTTAGGGTAGTTAGGCAGTATAGTACATGAGCAGCGTATTTAGAAAAATATTGAAAACGTGTTGCTCTAGACACCAACTTTAATGAATAATTGTAACGATTTAAAAATAATTACCCTCCGCCCCCTGGTGGTGAAGTTAAAACATGGACTATAGTTGTGTGGCTAGACTATAATTGTGTGATGTTACGGAATATATTCTTAAAATAGTGAGAAAGGGCCTTTTTTGTTTAAAAACATTGTACAACTTATGTTATTGTTCCAGAAACAGTAAAATTTTAGTAGCTTATTTTGGGGACAAAGGTAGTTTAAAAAAGTTATACTTTCAAAACTGCCCATTGTATTTTGGAACAAAATATAATTTTCTCACTACCAACTAGGTAAGTTGACATTACTTAATCAAAAGTGTCCGACACTTACCGTAGGGGGACATCTAGACAGAAGTCTACTATTTTTAATTTTATAATGTGATTCCATAAAAAAAATATTTGTTAAATTGCCACACATATAACTGTAAAAAATACTATCAGTAATAATTTCATAAGTGCATGTTGAATTATCGATAATTTTTTTACTGTATTAAAAAAATATTTTGCTTAGCAATTGGTTGAGTGCATTTTTCGTGTTACAAAATTCCGAGGAATTTTGACGAAAAAGTCAAGAAAACATTTTCCTTAAGCAAAATGTTTTTTTTATATGTAAAAAATTATGTATAATTATTCAACATGCACGAATTGTATTTTGAAAGACTATTTCACAAACAAAATAAGGAAGTATATCATTTTACCATGTTTAATGTTGTTTCATATTTAAATTAAAAATTACAACAATATTACTTTACAACTATAATTAGAAATTTAAATCTCAAATTTGCCGCGCTTTTTAAAACCACGATGTCCACTTGTTCGCAAATGTTGCCAAGTCTAAACTTTGCTTGAGGGATATTTTATGCTTGAGATTATTCCAATAAAATAGTTTTTATCATATATTTTAGCATTTAAATAAAGATAATTGCTGTTTTTTTTATAAGTTTAGTTTTCAACTGAAAATAAATAAAATAACGGCTGTTTCTACCCGTAAAAAAATAATTTGCGATCGGTTTCTAATAAAGTTTGGCAACGCTGTACTGGTACCAGCGCAGTCATTTGATGTTTTAATTTCCGTAATTTAAAACAAGTAAATTATTTACTTCTTTACTGTAAATATATTTTTAATGTTTAAATTAGTTTTGAGTGGCCTGTTTTTGATACCAAGACTCAATTAAATAAATTTAAATTTATGAATATCAGTGATTTAAAGCTTTTAAGATGGAAAGTGCATAAAATATAATATATTAACTGAAATTAATTGGGGTTCATACCTAGGATGTTTTGGTAATAAAATAAATCAACTAAAGGTAAGCTTCACAAATTAAAAACATTTTGCAAAAATATAACATTTATTACGATGTCGACATATCGACACTCCAAGCAACAAGGATGTAACTCAAGTTAGACCCATTTTGAGTTATACTCATAGGTAAACGCCTTGAAAAAAGACACACATGGTGGTACTACTCAGGTTTCTCCACAGTCCACTTTAAGCAAAAGTTTACTTAAAATCACTAAAGTAAGAAATTCTAAACTTGAATATTATCAGAAACAAACAGTAAATAAACAATAAATACTTAAACAGTTAAATAGAGAATTTTATAAGCTTTCAAATGATGTATTACATGACTTCCTTTTCCACTTCAATCATTTACCCACCCTTAAATAACAAAAAAAAATATTTTGGAAATTTAGCTGTCGTAAAAATGACAATATATGAGTTACGGCTTTGTTGCTTGGGGGTATCGATATGTCGACTGATCAGTAACTGTCAGGTTCTTGTTTTGCATAGTAACGAAGTGATAATTGCACGTGCAAAAATTATCAGATTCATTTTGATCTGATTGGTCAAGAAATGCAAGGTTTTGATTGACCTATATATTGTTTATGAAATAGTAAATAAAATAAGATTTTAACTCTTTGGTAGTGAGAAAAATGTAATGCGCTACTAGTAGGTAAGTTTTTTTTCTGTCTTCGGTCGTATTTCTGGACACAAAATACGATCTTACACAGTAAAATTCAGTTACCTCTACTAGAAGCCCAAATAGCCATTCTTAAATTAGTTTTATCATCTTAATACAAGGTGGATTAACTCGAGAGAATAAAGTTACCATAGCAATATTACAATGTCATTGTTTAAGAATAACGTTTTAGGTCTAAGTATTTACCTATCAGTTACCTTATTACCTTGGTATTTAAATTATAAGATTACTAATAAAAAGTGTCTTTTATTTAACAATGAAATAAAATAGGCAAATTTTAATCAATAAGTTACGTTTAGAGTAACTTTGTCCTAAAAATAAATATAATTTTACTGTTTCTGTAATAATAAATAGTTGTTTTAACAACTAGATTAAAATGTTTTTAAAGAAAAAGATGCTATTGTTATATAGTCATTTTTAAAGTTAAGGAGATAAAAAAAAAAGAATAATTTTTCAAACTGCTCTTAATATTATTAAGATAAAGTTCTAGGTACTCAACTTTCGCTGACCGTGAAAAATAACATATTACGCACTAAATACGAGAAGCTAGTCTTCAGTGCAAGAGAGTGCTTACTTTTTTACGAGGCAGAACCGAGTAAAAAAAGCACTCGAAGTGCACTGAATACGTTTGAGTCGTGGTGCGCATACTATTTTTTTTACGACCTAAAACCTAAACATCCAAAAACGCAAAAAAAAATTTAAATTAATTTGTCAATTTGACGTTTTGTGTTTGACGTTCACTCATTCTCTGACAGCAGATATGTCAAATCAGCTGATTGTCACTTTCTGATGGCAACGGATGGAAAATAAGTACTCACTACTTACTAAGTCATAGGATTTTTTTTATATTTTGCGTGGTTTTATTTAAAGTTCAACCTGATTTTTTGTTGTTTCTAAATAAATAACTGACTAGGAAAATTTTACGTTATTAAAGTATATGATACACTGTATGTCATCGGATTTTGACTGTGGAAACGCAAAAGCATTGGAATATATAGTCAAATTTTAAGTATTTTCTATTTGCGAGCATTGTAGCAAAAATTTGCATATAATATTTCTTTTTTTTTTTGTTTTTTTTTCTATTTTCTTACTGGTTTCAGGATTTTCTTCTTACTTAAATATCAAAAAGTTAAAGCCAAAAAAAAACTGTTCAACCTCTTTTCAACCCCCTAACCCCCAACAGATGGACTTTTTACCATTTGATTAAAACATCTATACTGAAGTTTGCTATGTATATAATATTTAAACTAATTTTGAAATTCTTTTTTATAAAACTTACTTATTGATATAGTTTCATGGTCTACGAGTGCGTTGGTCGGTGGATTCTTGAACTCATTTTGAAAATATGCAATCTCTTCCTGCAGAACATATCCTGCATGTATTACGTTTAAAGTGTAAATAATCTGTAACAGAAAAAGAAAAAATTAGAAACACATGTGTTTCACATGTATGCATACATTATTAAAATATCGGGTATTATGGGTTTTTTATATACTATATACGTATTTTTTTCAGGAAAAATTACCTTCATTAAAAGTTTACATATCACGGTACCCCTCAATATTATTTAGTTAAAAAAAAATGTGCCCAAAATCTAACAACGGATCCTAGTAGTGGAAGGTCCGGACATTAAATAACCACTTTCAGTAAAATCCCAACCGTAGCGCTTTTCGAGAAAAAGCTTAACATCTCTTCAGGAGGATTCACGCTTCGTACCATTTACTTTTAGAAATGAGTTTTCTTTAATCTTATATAATTTTTGCTGCAGAATTCGAAACCCATTGAAAAATTTAGCTAACTCTTTTCGTATTCTAGAAAAACGCAATTACTTCTGCATTTAATGCCATTTTAGAACAACCATATTAAAATAGTTTTTTAACCTAACGCTCTTTTGGCGAGCCTAAAATTCAGCTTTACGCTTCTTCTTTAAAATGGTAAAAGTTCAAAGCATAATATGTGTATATATTGCACTTTCAGACCCTTTAATTAAACCATAGTTTCAGATATTTATGCTTAACTTTGTAGACTGTGCTATCCGTCAAATTTTGATTATAGTGTCAAATTTAGCAGAATCGTGGAGATTAAATGCAGCGGTCCCAAAACCAAAATTTAATACATTATACTTTACTAAAAGTACAAAAATACTTTTTGTGGTAAAATTTCGTTTAGTCAGACTTATTCTTCTTAAATTGGAAGGAATATGTGAACTTTGTTTGTAAAATGTGTTCAACCAAATCTGCAGCAAAGAAACTGTTCGTACTTTTTATTCCTGCATTTTCTTAAAGTTTTAAATTTAATTAATTTAAATTTTAAAGACTAATTTAAAATTAAAATAGACCATTAAATTTGTAAAAAATTTCGCCTGCGGCGCTGGGGCATTTTTACGTTCTTTTATTGAAGATTGAAAAATTTAATAACCCCCCCCCCATTAGCAAATCCTGCGCACGGCCCTGATATCGCCTATATCACTTGCGTGATAATTCTTTTGATTTTTGCCTGTCGTTAAAATCGACCCAGTAGTTTAGGCTATAGAAGGTACTAAATAAATATGCATGCATAAATACAAATATATAAAAAACATAGCCCTCAGTTCACCTTGCCATAGTTCAGTAAAAATAATTAAAATCAAATACAAATTGTTTTGAAATTTAATTATAGATCCAGTTCATTAAATAAAAAAAACACTTAGAAATTAAAATTATAAAGCAACATAATTATTTTTAAACAATGTAAAAATGGCATTTTTCCTTAGTTTAAACATAACGTTTTTTTATAAAACCTTAATAAGAACTGATAACTTATTGAAAACCGCTGTCAGAAAAAATAATATTTCTAATAACACTAGTCTACACATTTAGGCTTAAGCATCTCTAAATATCTTTTTATAAATGGTTCAGCAGGTACAAAACATAAATATATTATGTTTTATAATTTTACAATTTTAAAGTATAAGAATAAAGCTTTATTCTTAGCTTGCTAAAAAACCGTAAGACTAAAAGACTGTTTTAATATGGTTGTTCTAAAATAGCATTAAATGCATACGTAATTGCGTTTTTATAGAAAATACAAATAGTTAGCAAAATTTTACAAGTGGATTCGAATTCTGCAGCAAAAATTATATAAGATTAAAGCAAACTCATTTCTAAAAATAAATGCTACGAAGCGTGAATCCTCCTGAAGAGATGTTAAGCCTTTTCTCCAAAAGCGCTACGGTTGGGATTTTACTGAAAGTGGTTATTTAATGTTCAGACCTTCCACTACTAGGATCCGATGTTAGATTTTGGGCACATTTTTTTGTAACTTAATAATATTGAGGGGTACCGTGATATCTTACCAGATAAAAAAAAATACAAAAAGTAAAAATTAGAAATATCCAATTAGATCTTTTGCGCGTTGGATAATGTTAATTATTTTTAAGAGCATTTATAAAAAGTTACATGTAACTTATGCATAACCTTCTGCCCTGGGTGTGGGATGGACGAGGAAACGCCCTACCACTTCATAGGGGAGTGTGAGGCTCTGGGCAGGCTCAGACAAGACATCTTCGGAGTGGTAACACTAGTGAAGGAAGTTGAGCCTCCTAGCCTGGTCAGATGTTATGAACTTCATCAGAAGGTCTGTCAGATTTAGGAAGAGGGAGGATAGGCAGCAGGTTGGGTAGGTTATCTTGGGGGAGACAAAAAGGGCTATTGGGCCTACTTGTCAGGCGTCGGAGCCTACCCACCTTTTACTAATACTACTACTACTATGCATAACCTTAAATAATTTTATGTAAATAATCATGGGAGGATTGGTGTAGTGGTCTACCGCGTCTGTACATGACAATTCTACTAGCCAACTAGCGCGCTATAGCGTAAGTTCTATTCTCAATGGCGCCGATATGCCTTTTACAGTTAATTAAAAATTGAAATTTGGCGAAGGCGAAAGTGAAGCGGACACTCCCTATAAAAACTGGTTCGAAAGTCAGTATAAGCCGGTGGTTCCCTCTACTACTAGCCCACACAAGTCCTGGACTTAGGGGATGCTTAATTAAGTAGAATAGTACGAGGTTACGTTAAACAAACATGTAATGTAATGTAAATAGACAATTTAAATAACTTTCAACTGATGTATCACTCGACCCACCTTTCCATTAAGGATTTTGTACCCCAGTGCCCCCTAGTGTTACTGTACATTTAAAAAATATATACAAGTTATGACCAAAGATACTATATTTTATGTTGTATGTCTGTTCTAAATTTTAAGTCGATCACACGATGGCACGATCGCACGTCGTCGAACGCCGAGCAAAAGTTATAGGTAATGTACCATTTAAAAGAATAACGCTATATATAGATTCGGGTTTTTTTGCTTTCCCATTTTGAAAATTTTCAAAATTTTCAATTTTTTTTTGCGTATTTTTGGGTTTTCTTACGTTTTATGTCGATATAAATCCATTACAAGCAAAAAAAAAATGTCCGTCGATTGGGGTAAATACAATAATTTTTCACAAAAATTTGAAAATTGAATATGATACGACACTGAATTTGATAATAAAATTTTTCCAGTTTCACTCTCTAAGGGTGTGTGGTAGTTTTCGTGAAAAATGGTATATATTGATTTTTGAGGTTGCTAAAAGTAAATCTGATTATGAACAGATTCCAACTCCACCCCCTGAGGGGCGGGGGGTAGTTTTCGTGAAAATTGGTATATAGGGGTTTTTGAGGTAGTTAAAAGTGAATCTGATGAAAAAATTCATTCAACGCGCGGAGGTCAAAAATGGGAACGAGATTTTACTGGGCAGTGTATTTCCTTAAAAGTCCATCACAAGATTGCTTAGAGGATTTTGTATAATGCGGATGAGTAGTTGTGGAGTAGAGATGTTATGGACTAGGGATGTTACGGAGTAGGGTTGTTATAGAGTAGGGATGTTATGGAGTAGGGAAGTTATGGAGTAGGAAAATTAAGAGTAGGGATATTAGTTTGAAACTAATAGTTTCCATAAAAATATATTTTTGTAAAAAGTTGACTTTCTCGTGGAATAACTTAAATATCAACTGGGCTAGCTTAAAACATTTTTTATTTTAAAAAGGGCAATCTTTTCTTATACGTTACTCATAACTTGAAATTATTTGATTGTGGCAATAATAAGGTAAGTCCAATTAACTTTAGTGTCATATTACTTAAAAACACAATTTTAAATTCCTCTAAAAAATTTAAGGGTATTCTCTTAAATGTTTCTACAATCAAAAAGTCCAAACCAAGCAAGAGTACCTTTATTTGATATAATTTTTTTATTTGAAATATTTCCAACAGGCTTAATTTAAGAATATTTTTGTAATATATCAAAATTTTAAAGACAACATATTAATTAAAATAAAAATTTATGATAAATATTTATTCATAATTATAATGATTCGTAGTCATATTCATATCAATGGGCTGAACGGTCCTTCGATATCCCTTACTCTTTCTCTTCTTACCCTTTTTTTATTAATATCTTATTAGTTACTATGTTACTTGTGTAATACAATTTTTCTTCTATAAAACGGCTGGTTTAATGTTTACAATTAGTTTTGATATAACCCTATCTATTTTACTACATTTTATCTTGCCACCGACTAAAATACAGATTTTGTAAATGGCAGGTATCGAGTACAACTTCGGTGGTTTTGAAGTTTGCGTAAAACTTTCTGAAAGTTTGTTCGACCGGCTAATACGTAACATACGGCTTATTTTACAAAATTCATATTAAACATCAAGAGTGAATTTGGCACAAAACCACTTTTAAATCTTATTACCCGACTACAGCAACGCGAGAAAAGGTTTTTTTATTATTATTATTATTATTATTATTATTATTATTGCTGGAACCTATATTGGGTGTTACAAGGAAGCAGGTAAAGACCGCTCTCGATGAGTGGGCTTATGGAGGGCTGCCGGCAAGCTAAGGACTTCCTAGCTGGCCCAAGCAAATCAAAAACCGAATGATTGCTGGAAATGGGAAGGACTGCACTTAGACAACTTGTAGAGGTCCTCACGGGCCATTGCAAGCTAAGGAAGCACCTGGCAACAATGCGGATTCTAGAGAGTCTGCTATGCCCAGAGTGCGGAGAGGATGAAACATCCTCTCAACCAAGAGGAACTAAAAGATCTCCCCTGGGCCAATATCCTGGCCTTTATTGAAATGACGGGCAGGTTCAAGGAGGACTCAAATTAGTAAATTGATGGGATTGCCAGGGGTGACAAAAAGGGCCAGAAATCGTCAAGTTGGCTTTGGCCACACCCAAAAATTTACCACTACTACTATTACTACATTATTATTATTATTATTATTATCATTATTATATGAAATTGAATTTATTTTCTCAATTAAACATACAATATAAGTTTAAAATTTAATAGAGTACATATAATCGGCGATACTGAACTTAAAGAAGAATTCACTTCATCCAAGTCAGTTTACGATAGAAATTATCTCAAAAAGTAACAAGTTTGTAATATGACGTCATTTCGTGTACTGTATTATGGTCCCGATCGTTAGACTCTGAGCACAAAGAGAGACAATTAGGCGTTAATTTTTTATTACATATTTCGGTCTCTCGAGTTGCGCAACAAGTTTTTTTTTTCTTTTTTTTTTAAATATCATTTTTATAGGAAGGTAAGTTATTTATATCTGTAACTCCTATATTTTTTTAATACAGTTATTATTTTTTTAAGTTAAAAATGTGGCGCCAGTGAGAACCGAACTCACGCTAGTAGGCTTTCTATGTACACGCGTTAGCCATTAGGCTATGCCTGCCATACTTAACGTTTTTGCTTATATGGAACCCCATGAAAGTTTAATTAACATTCACTGGTCGTTAGAACTATAGCAACGTTAAGTTTGTTTTGTTTGTTTGTTTGTTTGTTTGTTTGTTTGTTTTTAACCTCGTACTATTCTACTTAATTAAGCATCCCCTAAGTCCAGGACTTGTGTGGGCTAGTAGTAGAGGGCTTTAATTGACTTTCGAACCAATATTAAGTATTACTGTAAGAACTACACCTTTTCAAGATATAAATCAGAAAGTGTGATATTAATTTCAGACAGTGTAATTTGTTATTCAGATTTTTAAAATCAATTTTAGAAAGTATAAATTGTAATTCAGATTTTTAAATTATATTTCAGAAAGTGTAAATTGTAATTCAGATTTGCAAGTTATATTTCAGAAAGTATAAATTGAAATTCAGACTTGTAATATATATTTTAGAAAGCGTAAGTTGAAATTCAGAAAGTGTAAATTATATTTCAGAAATTAATTTTCAGAATGTGTTATTTTATTTAAATTTGTATCTGTAAATTCAATTTCAGAAAGTCTAAATTAATTTTAGGAAACGGTAATTTGTAAATCAGAAATCATAATTTTTATTTCGAAACGTATTATTTTATTCAACAAAATTTAAAAACAGTAGCAGTTATGTATTATACATATATTCGGTATTAAATATTGAACAGCAATAAATTTAAATTAAAAAAAATAGTTTTTACATTGTTAGGTTGGTAAGTTTTGTTTTATTTTAAAGTTTCTCGATAGATAAATATTTCTGAAATTTAATTTACACTCTCTGAAATACAATTTACACTTTCTGAAATACAATTTACTCTGTAATAATAATATAAAGTTATAATTTCTAAAATATAATTTAAACTTTCTGAATTTCAACTTACGCTTTCTGAAATATAATTTACACTTTCTGAAATTTAATTTATTCTTTCTGAAATATAAATTGCAAATCTGAATTACAATTTACACTTTCTGAAATATAAGTTGAAAATCTGAATTACAATTTACACTTTCTGAAATATAATTTATAATTTCTGAAGTATAATTTACACTTTCTGAATTTCAACTTACGCTTTCTGAAATATAATTTACACTTTCTGAAATTTAATTTATTCTTTCTGAAATATAAATTGCAAATCTGAATTACAATTTACACTTTCTGAAATATAAGTTGAAAATCTGAATTACAATTTACACTTTCTGAAATATAACTTTCAAATCTGAATTACAATTTATACTTTCTGAAATGTAACTTAAAATTCTCAATATCAATTTACACTTTCCTATTTACAACTTGAAAAGGTGTAGTGAATGTGAACTTAACTTTCGTGGGTTTCCATAAACGTTTAGTATTTACTACCATAACGAGCTCTCAGGGTACTCTCATTTTACAACGTGGGTTAACATATTGTTAAATAACACAATGCATTAGTAGAAAATCGAACAATTCCAAAACCCTTCTTAAAATTGGGGCATCGAAGGCAGCAAAAAGCCGTTTTCGATAAAACTACTAAAAACTTAATTGAGTACGTTTCGCTTGGATTTTTGTAAATTCCTTAGGGTAGTCGTGTTTTTTATTTTACTTCACGCACGGTTTGCAAAAAGGTCCTGTATACAAAAAGGATATAGAATAGGATGTGTCGAAAAATCCCAAATTTCGAAATCGAAAAGACTCTCTGGCTCAAAAGTTGCTCCTTGGCTTGAACTTTTAAATATGGCCTATTTTTAAAGGCATGGTGTATTTTAAGAATGGCGCGCCAATGGCGTAGCTCCCTTAGGAATGATTTTTTGACCAAGGTGCATAAAATTTTTTTTTCTCGGTTTTTAATGTTAATTAACCACCCATTACCAAAATCTTTGATTTTGGCTTTATAATTTTTTTATTTGTTATTTTTGGTTTGGACTTTACATGCGTAAAAATTTACTTTTAAATGCATTTATCTTTAAAAAGGTTAATCCTGCTATGTTACACCATACAAACTTTTTTATGTATATTCACATAAAAAGTATATTTCAATAAGAAAAATCCAAAAAAAGTACACCGGAAAAAGTTTTAGGCAAAAAACAAAAAATCCACCCGGTTTTGAATTGAATTTGAATTTTTTTACCCGATTTGTTAAAACAAATAATGTATTCTGTATGTGTATATGCAGGTAGGTCAACATGTATATATGCTTGTATACTAATATATAAGTTTGCGGGTTTTTGTATAAACCATTTTTAAGCACTTTTAAAACTTGCAAAAATTAAATTTTCTAAGTAAACATTAATCGATTTGGCTCATTTTTGAGTGGCCACCGTTTTTTTACCAAGGAGCAACTTTTGAGCAATCGAGTCTTTTCGATTACAAAATTCGGGATTTTTTGACACACCCTAATTAGGGTATATTAATATAGAAACAACTTTACTAATGAGATTCCCTTGTGCAAGAAACATAGGAATATTTAATTACCTATATGGTAAAAAGTAAACTGAATATTCAGTTACAAATGGATAGAAAATCGGAAGTTATTATCCTATAAAATTGTACTTTAATTTTTGTTAAAAACACGCAAATTTTCATGTCCGTCCTTAAATATTAAAGTACGTGACTAGAACTACAGTGATTTTAACAAAAGTTGAAGTATATTTGTATACGATCGTAACTCCGTATCCATTTTTAACTAAATATTCAGTTAAAAACGGATAAGAAGTTATGATCCTATACAAACTTACTTTAATTTTTGTTAAAAACTCTATAGTTCTAAAGTCACGTACTTTAATATTTAAGGACGGATATGAAATATTGCGTGTTTTTAACAAAAATTAAAGTACAATTTTATAGGATAATAACTTCCGATTTTCTATCCATTTGTAACTGAATATTCAGTTTACTTTTTACCATAAAGGTAATTAAATATTCCTATGTTTCTTGCACAAGGGAATCTCATTAGTAAAGTTGTTTCTATATTAATAAACCCTAATTAGGGTGTTGCAAAAATTAAAGTACAATTGTATAGAATAATAACTTACGATTTCATATTCATTTGTAACTGAATATTTAGCTTACTTTTTACAGTGTCGATAAATAAATATTCGTAAATACCGCAGAAAAATGCGTTTACACTGGAGTTAAATACAGTATTAAAAAAAAAACGGTAGTAATAAGTACAGTAGTTAGGTACAGTGTAAACATGCACTGTAAAAAAATTACATTTGTATGTCAAGTTTTTGAGTAAAGTATAAAATTTTTACCATACTGTCATTATTTTTACTCGATTTGTATATACATGAAAAAAATTAAAATTAAAACGTTTGTGTGGTATTTTTCCCATTATATTTTACAATGTAGTCATGGGCGTTTGACTCTCTATAAAAGTTGTACTCTTCAATTACCCTTTACGGTTTTCAGTCAAACTGAACCATTAGTGGGAATGATTTTCAGGAAAAGCCAGCAATTTCCGAATAATATTTGATCTGTCCCGATTTCTCGATTTAAAGTTAATTGGACGTGAAACTCGTTTTTAACAAGGATACTTACCTTTTTACTTTTCCCTAGCATGACAGATAAGAAAGTCTTGCGTTTTAAATTGAAATACTACGGATGGATGGCTACACCCTAGGGTGTGACTAAGAATTTTGAATTTTCAAGCACCTTGGAATATTATTATCTTTAGGTAGGAACTCAAAAATATTCTTGAGAGGAATAGAAAAAAAAATAGAAAAAATATGTTTTTTTTTCACAAAAAAAAAATAATAAGTTAAGGGGTACTGACTTGCCCACAGCCAAAGTTTTGAAAATTTAATACAAAGTAAGTTTTTTATGATTATTTTTTAACGTTTTTATCAACCAATAATCTAACAGTATTTCTGACCACGTGTTTATTTCTGTCCAGTCCTATTACAGTTATATCGGGAATCTTTTAGTGTAGAAAATTCAAATGAGATTTTTTGTAGTATTTTTTTTTTACAACAAATATTCATAAAGTTTGACGCACGGATCTGTGGCTACGGGAAATATGTTTGGAATGTTTGCAAGTGGGAGGCCCGATATAGGCATGCACTCCTTGATGGAAAGAAGAGAGCGCGAATGATTCCTCCCCCTTGCGTCAGAGACTTTCTTTCATGCGGAGAATTATACCTAATAATAATTAACAATTAAATGTAAGTACATTACTAGTTATAATTATTGTTATTATATTATTATTTACCAAAAATATCACAAAATATTCCCTTTATGAAATGTAATCACAGTTTTTCTAGGTCAACTTTTCAAGCTTAGGCATAGGATTCAGTTTAGTTTAACCGACTATGTACTAGTGTAGCAGAAATTAACATATTAAACTTTCAAAAATAAGATAATTATACCTATAATGTATACCCAAAAATAGTTTTAGTAAGTTAAAATATTGAATAATTCACGTATAATATATTAATGTACAGTGCGTGCATTAAGTCTGGAATCACCCGATTAACTTTTTAGTTACAAGTAAAACACAAAAACCCTCGGATAGGTCGATTTTTATTTTAAATTTTGCAAATTATGGTGTAATAAAAGTTATTAAAATTTGCACCCCCTTGCACCCTCACCCCCCAACTTTTTTTTTTCAAATAGCAACCTACCCCTTGTGACACTTCGTTGGAAAGGTAATTTAATAAGCTTTCCAACGGTGTATAATAAAGCCTAATTTGGTAAAGGGCTAATGATAAAATGCACAATTTAGTTTATTATAAAGACATGTAAAGTATAACTTTAGTTCACTATAAATGTTCAAATTGATGTCCTTCAGCTCTTTGACAGTGGACAGTAAAAAAACGGGATAAAAATCGATTAAATAGTAAACATAAAATTGGTCAATAATTTGTGACTATTGCTTACGTAAAATTTAAGGTAGATCACAAGTCGTTTAGAGTTGGTACAAGAACCTTAAACATCAAGAAATCCCTAATTTTACTAGCTTTTTTAATCCATTTTCTACCCTTGTATCCACATGGTGTAAAAATGTTAACGGGCCCTAGTCTGAAATTGTAGACCTATACATGTATATTATATATGCAAAATTTTAGGAGAATCGGAAAAAGTTAGGAGGTCGCGCAAGAGCCCTAAATGTTTAAAAATGGACGATTTTAACTCTTTTTTTACTTTAAAATTAAAAAAATATATATGAGATTTTAAGATTACAAATATTTTTATTTTTTTTTACTCTTATACTGGTTTGACTTTTTCTTAGTTTTTATTTAACTTGAATTTCTAGTTTGTTAGTTTGTTACTATGTTAGTTTGTTATTTAGTTTGTTTGTTAAGCAGGACACCTTAGGTTAATGATAGAAAGCTGAAATTTGGTATAGTTATTTATCTTAGAAGACAAATCAATATAATAAAATAAAATAACTCCCCCAACCTCCCCCCTCGTTGGGGAGGTATACCTCTTTTTCAATTCTTACCAAAATGTTTGTGTAAATTTTGTACTGACGGTTTTTGCACTCACTAGAGCTAAATAAAATATTTAAAAAATTACCCCCACCCCCACCCCTAATTTAAATAAAAAAGTCGTTTAAAAATATATTCTATTTTTTTATACCTAAACTGGATTCTCGTTAAGCTCTTATATCACTTTCAGATTTCTAGTTTATATACATTAAAATGTATAATATATAATTATATACAAAAGTATTGCCTACGAATTATCTCCGTAACTATAAAAGATAACTTTTTGAAATATATATGAACCGTAAATATCCCCATTTTAGCATCGTCATTATAAAAAATATCACTTCCGGTCTAAGCGGAAAATGGCGTCATTTTAAAGTTTTTTTTTTAATTCATCAACTTGCCATATTCCATTGGGATTCAATATAGCTTCCAACGGAATATGGCCATTTTCCTCAAAAAGGACCAACCCTATTAGGCTGTTTGTACGTTTTACGGTTCATATATATTTCAAAAAGTTATCTTTTATAGTTACGGAGTTAATTCGTAGGCAATACTTCTTGTATATAATTATATATTATACATTTTAATGTATATAAACTAGAAATCTGAAAGTGATATAAGAGCTTAACGAGAATCCAGTTTAGGTATAAAAAAATAGAATATATTTTTAAACGACTTTTTTATTTAAATTGGGGGTGGGGGTAATTTTTTAAAATATTGTATTTAGCTCTAGTGAGTGCAAAAACTGTCAGTACAAAATTTACACAAACATATTGGTAAGAATTGAAAAAGAGGTATACCTCCCCAACGAGGGGGGGGGTTGGGGGAGTTATTTTATTTTATTATATTGTATTGTCTTCTAAGATAAATAACTATACCAAATTTCAGCTTTCTATCATTAACCTAAGGTGTCCTGCTTAACAAACAAACTAAATAACAAACAAACTAAATAACAAACTAACAAACTAGAAATTCAAGTTAAATAAAAACTAAGAAAAAGTCAAACCAGTATAAGAGCAAAAAAAAATAAAAATATTTGTAATCTTAAAATCTCATATATATTTTTTTAATTTTAAAGTAAAAAAAGAGTTAAAATCGTCCACTTTTAAACATTTACGGCTCTTGCGCGACCTCCTAACTTTTTCCGATTCTCCTAAAATTTTTCATATATAATATACATGTATAGGTTTACAATTTCAGACTAGGGCCCGTTAACATTTTTTCACCATGTGGATAAAAGGGTAGAAAATGGACAAAAAAGCTAGTAAAATTATGGATAATTTGAAGTTTAAGGTTCTTGTACTAACTCTAAACGACTTGTGATCCACCTTAAATTTTACGTAAGCAATAGTCACAAATTAGGCAACAATTTTAGTTGATAAAAGTTTAAGATTTCAAAATCTGCTAATTTATAAATTTAAAATTAAAGAAGCTCGTAAAATGGGTAAGTTTAAAAACTTTAGGACCACTGTGCGGTGCCTTAACGTATTTCGATTGACTTCAAATTTTGGATAATTCATATTACCATAAAGGGCAACAAATTTTTGTGTAGATAGCATTCGTATATTCAATTTGAATTTTCGCGACCACCCTACTATAGAGGTTATGTATTGGTTTTAATTGAAATTTGAGCATGGTGATTTGATTTGTTTTGTCCACGTTTTTTATTTAAGGTTATGTTGAGAGAGATTTTTTAAACGATTATTATACAACCTACATAGGTTAGAATTAAAAAGACGAAACATAGGAATGGGACATCCCAAGATAAGTAATATTTTCATATAAAAACAATTTATATCACTTTGCGATGAAAAAAATATAAAAGTTGGTTTGACGTTAAATCGTTAAAAAATAATCTTCCGAATTACACACATTCTTCGAATTATCGGGAATAATTCACACTTTTTATTAAAGTTTGTTGTCAAAGGAAATAATTACTCCACATTAATCGCAGAGGCGATACCCCTGTCGTAATTATGTCCATACAACAAACTTGAATGAAATACATAAATCTGGACCTGAGAGCATTATTGGAAGTAAATTGTAACAAATAAAAAAAAAATTAAAACAAGATTTCAGATTAAAAATAACCCAATACAATTCAATTAAATTTAACTTAAAACTTCATCAGGAAAAATTACAAGCAACTGCGAGGAGTATATTATAGAAAGCGAATCTTTATACATATATTATCACTGCTTGTTTAATAAAGTTTAAGCCAACGAATTTGTATAATTTTAATTTTTAATATGTGAAGTTAACTTGTTATTTAGTCTGATAGAGGTTATCATTAAATTTTCAAATGCATTTAATTTATGCTTAATTTTTTTAATATTTATTAAAATATACCAGACAGAAAAAATAAAATAAAATTATGAAAATAAACAATCATTCATGGTTATAAATAAACTAAAATTATTACACCATTTTCTGATATAGATATTATTTTTAAAAGTAATCCCACCATTCAATTTTTTTTTTATTTTTTTTTTATTTTTTTTTGAACACAATCTCAAATTGACAAATAAATTTTTTGAAAATTTTTGCTAGGTCGTATACGCATCTCGACGCAAACCATTTTCAGTACACTTTTTACTCGGCTCCGACTCGTAAAAAAGTAACCACTCTCGTTCACTGAAAACTAGGTTCGCGTACTCGGTGCGTAATATACTATTATATACACGTGAGATTTATCATAATATTAACTATACACGGTGTATTTGAAATAGCGTCTGAAATTTTAACAGATGATTCTACATCATAAAATATGAAAAAAAGTTCCTATAAACATATGTCTAAAAATGCGTCATAAGGGAGCTACGCCCCTTTGAAAGTGGCTAAAAAAATCGGTTTTTATTTAATAACTCAGAACCCTTTGAGATATATTAACGAGATTTTGCACGTCAACTAATCCTACCAAGGCCCGTTTTTATGTGTTATTTTCATGTACTTGTTTCAACCCGGGGTGTGCGAAACGGGGGGGGGGGGGGCTTATCAGTTTTTTGTCCCAAACTTTTTTCTGTGTAACTTTTTTGCAATTTTATTTTTGACGTGATTCCTCAGGTCAAAATACATAAAAAAGGTACTCTTGTTGTAATACTGTAGGATTAACCGTTTTCGAGAAAAAATAATTTGAAGGTGAAATTCCACGGTTCGAGGACGAAAAATTAAATACTAAAATGTTGAAAATCAAAATTTCAATGATGCAGGGCGAATGTACATTAAAAACTAAGAAAAAACCTCATATACAGGTACTTCCAAAAATGAATCCTAATGGAGCTATGGTCTCCTAAATATGCACCATTTTTAAAGGGCTATGGTAGCTTTAAAAGCGTGTTTTCGACCTACATGTATGGAAACTTTTTTTCTTAGTTTTTGATGTAGAATAACATTGCATCATTAAAATTTTGGTTTTCGACATTTTAGTATTTAATTTTTCGTCCTCGAAACGTGAAATTTCACCTTCAACTGACCTTTTCTCGAAAACGGTTAATCCTACAGTATTACAACAAGAGTACCTTTTTTATGTATTTTGACCCGAGGAATCATATTTCAAAAATAAAATTGCAAAAAATTTACACAGAAAAAAGTTTGGGACAAAAAACTGATAAGGCCCCCCCGTTTCGCACACCCCTGGTTTAAATAAGTATGTGAAAATTACATACAAAGATGGGCCTTATTAGGATTAATTCACGTGCAAAACCTGGTTAATATATCTAAAAGGGTTCCTGAGTTATTAAATAAAAACCGATTTTTTTAGCCAATTTCAAAGGGGCGTAGCTACCTTATGACGCATTTTTAGACATATGTTTATAGGAACTTTTTGTCATATTTTATCATGTAGAATCACCTGTTAAAATTTCCTACGCTATTTCAAATACTAATTGCATTTATAGGTATAATTATAAATATTATTTGTTTTACAAAGTTTTTTTCTTAGAGGCACGCCATTTCCCCCCTTTCCCCTACTTGTTTTTAGTAATCATTTCTCTGTGTGGTTATGAAAATATACCATATCATGCTTGTTTCCAGCAAACAGGAGTTGACATTCATGGCGAAAATCAGATTACGGATGATAATGCATATTCCTAGTAAATTTGGATAGATAATAATTGAACGAGGCATTGAAAATTTGTGACAATGGGAACTAAACATACCGGGTGTCAAAGAAAATAATGCCTACGACTCGTAGGCTACGAGTTATATTTAGATAGTGTACTGCAATATATTATGCATAATATTTACAGTAATAGTAAAAAAATAGCCCGAACTGTGAATAAGGGCTGTTGCATAGCAATATCCATTAAACCTTCTGAACTTTTTAGGGCGTTGGCGAACCACAAAAATTTCCGTTTTGACAAACAGTCGGCTAAGAGGTAAATTTACCTACACTCTAAATTTGTCCGTCAATCTTTCAGTGTAATAATTAAAGAAAATTTACCATGTCAGAACGTGAATTTACAATATTTATTAAAATTAACCTCAATATTACTTGGTTTAGTAAAATCTCAGCTCTTTTTCTGCAACACTCTAAATTTTTCCGTCAATCTTTCAGTAGTATTAACTGTAATAATTAAAGCAAATTCACCATGTCAGTGGGAATTTACAATATTTATTAAATTAACCTCAATATTACTCGGTTTAGTAAAATCTCAGCTCTTTTCCTGTCGGTACAATAATTTTGCATTAAAATTCATGCATGTGGTCCAAAAACCCGGCACTTTTACAATATTGGTTGAAAATTACCATAATTATAGCTTACATTCTACAAAAGATAGCAGTAAAATTACCAAAATAAAAATTCACATTTTTACAGATAACAGTGAATTTACAGTAATAATTTAAATTTACCACTTTCTTTGCTGGTAACATATGACTTACTTTATTTGCTGTGAAATTATCATGTTTTCGTTTACAGTGCGGTACAATAATTTTTCATTAAAATTCATGCATGTGGTCCGAAAACCCGGCACTTATAGACAGTCCCGAAAATTACAAGAGCCCGTAATACTGCTTGAAATACTCACTAAATTCTCTGCTTAAATTACTGTGAAATCACAGGTAAAAATTCACATTTTTATGGACAACAGCGAATTTACAGTACTGATTTAAATTTACCACTTTCTTTGCTGATAACATATGACCTACTTTATTTGCTGTGAAATTACCATATTTTCATTTACAGTGCGGTACAATAATTTTGCATTAAAATTCATGCATGTGGTCCGAAAACCCGGCACTTTTACAGACAGTCCCGAAAATTACAAGAGCCCGTAATACTACTTGAATTCGCTGCTTAAATTACTGTAAAATCACAGGTAAAAATTCACATTTTTACAGATAACAGCGAATTTACAGTACTGATTAAAATTTACCACTTTCTTTGGTGGTAACATATGACCTACTTTATTTGCTGTGAAATTACCATATTTTCATTTACAGTGTAAATCTATTTTTTTTTTCAAAATCTGTATTTTTACAGAATCGGATACAACATTTCTTACTCTATGTTTTTGTTTAAAATTAACTTGTATTAAATCGATACCTACCAATAAAAAGAATAAAAAATAAACATTTTAGAGGTAAAATTACCTAAACCGATCATAAAATTCCAAGTAAAGCCCTCAAGTGTTTTAGTTATAATTTTAGATGACATTTCTCATCATTGATATCAGGCAGTAATATAATAGGGATACTTTTCTTTTAAAACATGATAGTTCCGTACAGAAATTGATCTAATAAATATAATAGATATAATACAAAAGCGCCTGGAAATATAAGTACATACACAATAAAATAAGATATACAAAAATCTTTATAAATATCATAATTTTAAACTAGATTCTATATCCCCTTATGGCCTTAGGTTTAGGTAAATTTACCTCTAAAATATATGTTATTTTTATAATGTCAAGTACCTATACCGATTTTTGTTGAATTTCAAACAAAATAGTTAAGAATGAAATGATTTAAATACATTAACGAATTAAGTGCTCTTTAAGGTACCAAAAAAATATTTATGGTAAGTATAAAACACCAACCTAAATTTCAAAATCGTTTTTTACGTTTCCTGAAAAATTTGAAAATTTACCTATTAGCCGACGTTATTTTTACTCGACGACAGCATTGCGGAAGAAGGGTTATATATGTGTGTATGTATGCATGTTCGTTTGTCCCCCTGTACAGCCTAAACTACTTGGTCGATTTTAACTATCCTCCGTCAAAAACCGATTTTTCTTCATCACGGGAGTGACATAGGATATATAAAATTTCAAAATTTAGTATCATATGATCCATTAAATTTTAAAATTATATTTAATTCTCACACGTTTCGGATTTTTTTTATGAAATTCCAAGAAATCTGTAGATTTTTGTTATGAATTCAGTGGGTATTCTTATTAAATTTAAAAATAGCTTTTGATTTTTCAACGTTTCGGCTGTTTTATTTTCTTTATTACACATTATATAAAGTATATAAAAATGTAATTATCTTTTTTCCAACCCCCCCTAATAATTTTAAAAAATGTTTCTGAAAATAACTTCTTTAATATTTACAAGAAAATGTAAAAAACATCTAAAAGGTAAAATAAATTACATAAAAAATGTTATTGTCATTTTTTTCCATGACCTTTCTTGCCCATCTAGATATCTCCACGAAAGGTAATAAATTGTTTTTCCATAACTTTTTAAGTATTCCTAAACAAATAAATAAAATTACATAAAAAATGTTACATATTATCATTTTTTTCATGGTCCCTCCCCCTCTCATCAAAATGTAATAAATTGTTTCTGGACATAACTTTTTTTTATAAGAAAGTATTCTCGCTCATTCGAGACGGTTCGTTTCTAGTTAATCCGACATTATTCCAGTTTTAAAAAAATATTGTAAAGAAAATGTGTACCTTCTAAAAGGTTGGAAGCTCAACGTGCCGCATCGAGCACATAACTAATTTTTTTCACTACTAGCTTTAGAACATACCATGATTTATGTTTTCAGACTGTGAAATCGATTTTCTTCACCTATAGCAATATAGTATAATAAAGTACTAGTTTCATAACATACGGTTTTAGCGCACGAGTACAAGTTGATAAAACGAGCCGCTTGCGGTGAGTTTTCTAAAGTACTAGTGCTCTAAAAACGTGTTATGAAACGAGTGCTTTATACAATTTTTTCTATTTTGCTCTAAAATTAAAAAAAAAACTTACATTTAAATTGATGACTGATTTAGGGATTTTTGTTTTGGGTTGGCATTACAGTTTACACCGTGTTTAAAATTCCAAGAACAAATCATATTTTGATATATTTTATAGTTATCTCTTCTCTTTTTTACTGCAATTAACCAAGCCACAATTTTGACATGGTAAAAATAACCTAAACACCAAATTTTGTAGAAAATTCAACTTTAAAGCGACATTGACATTTGCACGGAAAACGTCAAGCGATAGGCCAGGTCTGTTACCAACCCAAAAAAAACAAAAAGTACAGACCTCTTATGGGCCTATAAGAACAAGCAAAATGCGTGTGATTATGAGCTTATAAGAGTCGCAAAATAGAAAAATAATTTTTTCTCTCCTAGTAGGAGTAAATTTTATAAACAATTGATTTCTATCACTTTAGATGTTCGACTTCTTTGTGCAATTTTTACTAATTAAAGCCAAGAAAATAAATAGCTTTAAATAACTTTTTATTTGTTAACCCGGCGTCTGACAGGTGGTTTAGTTTTACAAGTAACGACAGGTGGGGTGTAATAAACCCCAACAATAAATGGGACCGTTTTTGCTTTATTTAATAAATTTTATATAAAATGTAGTAAAATATTCGAGTTATACAATATACAATATACCTAAAAATAATTTTAAAAATCTTAAATACATATATGTTTATTTTTAATCGGTTAACAAAAATAAATCAAATTTAAAAAAAAAAAATAGGAAAGCTTTTTGTTCCCTATTAACTAAAAAAAAATAACGTTTAAAATTGCCAAACAAAGATCTAAATGAATAACATAAATTATAAAGTTTTAAATATTATAGGTAGTGTTCAAAATAAATTACTTTAAGTAATCGTAATATGACTGAAAAATACAGGAGAAACAGGAAGATAATAGTATATTACGCACCGAGTACGCGAACCTAGTTTTCAGTGCAAGAGAGTGCTTATTTTTTTATGAGACGCAGCCGAGTAAAAAATCTTTCGAAGTCCACCGAAATAGTTTGCGTCGAGGTCGGTATATTATTTTTTCTACGACCTAAACATCCAAAAGACGCAAAAATTGTCTTAAAATATTAATTTGTCAATTTAAGGTTATGTGTTTCACGTTTACTCATTTTCTGACAGCAGATGTAAAAAATCAACTAATTTTCACTTTTCAACCATTGTCATAGGCAACGGGTGGAAAATAGGCACTAACTACTAGCTAGGTTGTAGGAAAATAAATATTACTTATTATGACACGTGGGGTGTCAGAAACCCCAGGCGACTTCAAAAAGACGTGGCCTCTAATGCTTCAATATTTATACTGCCGTTCATGCTACACTGTGCAAATTAAAAAGCGATTGAAAGGTACTGAGGCGCTGTCTTCGCTTGGCGCGAAAATAAAATAGTTACGGAGTAATATTTGGACTCTGGGGTTTGTGACACCCCACGTGTCAGACGCCGGGTTAAATATAATTAATTACAATTAATACCATTTATACAATCAATAATTAGCTAAATATTATGAAAAAATTTAAAAAAAACTAAATTTTCAAACGTCAGTTTAAAGTATTTATTTGAGCAAATGTCATTGATCAAGGCTACTTGATTTTTATGAAAATTTCAAGAAATATAATTTCTGTTAATAATTTATTTTTTTATTTGAAAAAAAAAATAGTTAAATAGTGCTAGTAGTGAAAAAACTAATATATATATATATATACTACGGTAGAGAAGACTATTATAGCCTCGCACTCTTAAATTTAATAAGCTCGGCTATAAAAAATGTCTTCTCTACCTTGGTATATAATTACTATTTAAGGGTGTAAAAGCAAACGGTAGGTCCTAATAAAGAAATGGAAAAATTATTTTTTTATTCTATTTTTTTAATGGCTTTTGGAGTTATCGACATAAATTTTGGTGCGAATTATTTTTACAACATTTGACAAATTAAGGGGGGTCCTAAAAACCGTTTTTAAATATCACCCTACTGTATATGGTATCAACCTCGGTATCAACTGATAATTTGATGCCCTCCGGGCTTATACGAAACTGCGGTGAAGCAAAACCCTTTTAAACTAGTGTTATTGATTTTGAAGTTTACTCAATAGGTATCCTACATTTTAAAGGCTTAAGGGAAAAATGAACATAAGCCAAATTTGTTTTATTTTAAGAAAATCGACTTTTAACAGAATCCTGAAATCACGTATTATTTTTCAAAGACGATTTTAGTAGATAATAATGTGACTTACTATTACTTACATGTGCAGGTAAGTAATAGTAAGTTTTATCAATGAATTTATAAAAAAATGGTCTATGACTGACTAGATTTTTTTTTTAATTAAAAAAATAATAATAAAAAAATACACTGCCCAGTAAAAAGCTTTACCATTTTTCACTTGCGCCCATGAACTTGATTTTTTATTGTCACTGATAATAAAAAATAAATTTTACGCTCGGAGGTGAAAAATAGGAAAGCTTTTTTACTGGGCAGTGTATTTGCAAATGTTTGCCAGATTACTTTGCCCATTCGTATGTACGTTCTGCGCATAAATATTTTCCACCGAACACTACTGCGCATAGTATATTTGTATATGCTTGGCATAACAATTATGCGAACTCGTAAGTTTTGTGTTGCTTTTGTTGACTTTAAACAAAGTTAGTATTTTTATTGGAAACAAAAACGCAGTTTCGCCATCTCTCGGTATTATGCAATCATTTTTACACCGTGGTTTTCTGCAAATTTTAACTTTTTGTTTCCGACCCCTGATTTTTTTTTTGATAAATTGTTTAAACACACACAAAGAAGTAATTTAGGCAAATATAAAAAAAAACGTAGGGGTCAATGGTTTTTTCTTATAATATGTATTGTAGATATAATAAAGTAAGTATAAAGTAGTAGTGATTATAATCACTATATTACAAAAATTCTTATCTGCAACGCCAAAGGGCGCATCTTTTTTTTTTGTTTTTTCTAGCGCGTTATTGTTTTATGGCAAACTGGACCGAAAAATCATCGATTTTTTTTGCATATTCGAACTTAAAATGCCATGAAACAAAAAATGTGAAAAAGTGGGTGTTACAAAAATATCAGTCTGTCTGTACTCTATCTATAAACCTTATAACTTCTAAACGACAGGATTAAAAAAAATCACTAAACGATTAAGGCCTTTCAAAGTTTGACGTCAAATATGGTTAATTTTGGAGAGCAACAATGGAGAAAAAGGGGTAAAAAACTAATATTTTTGGCCATAACTGGCTTATTATTGATCGAAAGATAACAATTCTTATTCTACAACAAAAATAATTTAAATTTTAGTAGAAAAAAAAAACACTTTTTATCTGCACAAGAAATGTTATTCTACGATCAATAATAATCCGATATCACAAAAAAAAGGTTAGTATTTGCCCCTTGTTATCCATACTTAACGTCAGGTAAACTACGAATGTCCTAAATCGTATAGTGAAATATTTCTTTTAAATCTGACCTTTCGTTTAAAAGTTATAAGATTTAGAGACAGAGGACAGACAGACCGATATTTTTTTAACACCCACTTTTTTCACATTTACTTGGCGTTTCATGGCATTTTAAGTCTGAATATGCAAAAAGAAATTTTGATTTTTCGGTCCACTTCCTTTGGCGTTGCAGATGAGCATTTTTGTAATTTAGTGATTATAAATGTAACCCTCCGGGCTATTTTCGAATATCATAAAAAACAATATTGTTTATTTATTTAGAAGTTACTCATCATTGCAATAATATCTTTTGTGAGGAACCAATTTAGGTTAGTCTTTTCTAAATAATCGAGTGAGACTCATGTAGATGAGATTTTCCGAGACGCGCTTTGTGTTTAGGGCTTGCCTGCTGAAAATTGTGAAAGAGTTTTCCAAAAGCTTAGGAAAACTTGCCAGTATGGTGTATTAGTAGACAGGGCAAGTACCGTTCAAAATTAAAAAATGTTTTTGTTTTTAAATAGTAATTTTAAATCGTAATCGCCGCAGAATAAAATAAATATATTAATAAAAAGTGTTCTATATAAATTGGATTATTACCCATGTTCGAGAAAGATAAGTTATTGATGTAAACTAACCTTTTACGAGAATACGCTGAATTATTAATTATTAAATATTCTAAATTTAGTATTTATTCTTTATTTAAATTTCATTGATATATTTTACTTTGTTAATTTATTATTTTATTTATTAAATAATCATTTATTCTAAATTTTATTCTTTTTATTTATTTTAACCTAGTTAGAAAAACGATTATAAATATTTCAGGGCTACGAACCTCCTCCGAAGTCAACTAGATCTTCATCCCTTATCCAGGGTGGAGGCAGCGCTACGCTATCTATTTCTCTATCTTCGAGGGTTTCGACCCATAAGGTGGTCGTCTTTGCTTTAGTCTTTTAATAGAAAACTCAGTGAGGTCTTTATGTGACCTTGGGGTTTTACAATGATGCCAACGGGTGTTACAATAGGAGTTGCCGTGGTGTTACAATGGTGGCACCTGTGGTTCTATAAGGGTCGCAGGGGTGTTACATAAATAATGTTTTTATTATTATATCTAAAATATATAGTTACTACAGTTCAAGTAAGTAATATGTACATATTAAAATAAATTATAAAAAAAAACGTAAAAAAATGATCGGCCTCTACGATTTTTTTTATATTTGCCTAAATTACTTATTTACAATTACAATTTATGAGAAAAAATCTGGGGTCGGAAACAAAAAGTTAAAATTTGCAGAAAACCGCCGGGTTGGAGAATGTTGCAATACGTTCCTGTTTTGTATAAGTATTCGAAAATGTGGTCTTTTTACCTTATTCCTCCGAGTCCTTTATTTGTAGCAATAAATGTCGGTTAACCGGCATTGCAAATTTACAAGAAAATGAATGTAAACAGGCAATTTCATATTCAAAGGCGGAATTTCCACTCGTCCAAACCGAGTTTTATTTAGTATCAGCAACAATCAATTACATATTTTTCCATATAAAATTGGATACATATTAAGCTGGTCCTTAAAAAATATATTTTATGGAACGTGTCCAACATTTGTTTCAAATTTTTAAGAAATGTGTGTGGTTGAGCGAAAAGGTATATTAAGAACAAAAAGTAGATTTCGAGAAAAATGTGTTTAAAGTTAGGGTAAATTAAGGATGTGATTTATTTTACTACATATTAGTTTATTTTTATTTAAGACTAATTCAATCATTCTGATTACGAAAATAGTAATCAATCATTGCAAAAATGCACCGTTCTCCCGTGGTCGACAAAATATTTTTTCTTATTTATAATACAATTTTTAAACTTACTTTAGTTATTTATCATTCAAATCGGCCCAAAATCGGTATCGGGGGGTTTTCGGGGTCAAAGATTACAAATTTTTGGTCAAAATTTAAAAAATCAAAATAGCGGCGCCAAGATGCCGAACGACTTGTGTGATTTCTGGCCAATTCCAACCAATATCGGTATCAGGGGGGTTTTGGGGTCGTAGAATACGAATTTTACGTCAAAATTAAAAAATCAAAATGGCGGCGCCAACTTGGCGGACAATTTGTGTCGTAGATTAAGTATTTTTGGTCAAAATGTAAAATTTCAAAATGGCGTCTTTTGTTATTTATGACTTATTCCAACCAATATCGGTATCAGGGGATTTTCGAGTCGTAGATTACGAATTTTTCTTCAAAATAAAAAAAAATGGCGGCACTATCATGGCGGACGATTTGTGTCATTAATGGCCTATTCGAACCAAAATCGGAATCTGGGGGTTTTCTGTGTCGTAGATTAATAATTTTTGGTAAAAATTAAGAATTTCAAAATGGCGGTGCTCATATGGTGGACGTTTTTTGTTATTTATGACTTATTCGAATCAAAATCGATATTTGGGGATTTTTGACTAAATTTAAAAAATCAAAATGGCGGCTCTAATATGGCGAATTTTGGCATTTATGAACCATGCCGAATAAAAATCGGTATATGTAAAAAAGCTATATTTTTTTTCGAATTTTTTTACTAACGCAAGACTTTCTTGGAGAAAGTAAAATAATTCCCTGATCAGAATACTTTCTCTTTGGGAGAAAGTAAAAATCAAATATTGCTTAAATTAAAAAAAAGCGTAATAAAGTTAAATAAAAATCCATAAAATTAATTAAAAAGTTTGATCAGTTATAATTTCTGTGTTCCCTTTGGTTGAAAAAAAAAACTTTGTTATAACTTTTTTATATCAAATACTAATACAATTTACTGAACTGAATTAAATGAATAAGTTTCTTGTATAAAATTTGAGCCCTTTGTGTTATTTTTTCCTGATAATATGACAGATTATAATTATACAGGCACACAAAATAAAAAAGTGGTATGTACTTTAATAACCACATATGTATTTTTTCCGCTGAATCAGAATCCAAGGTCAGAATTGGCCCATCACCCAAGGATTTTGACATAACCTCAAAAATTGCTAAAATTAATCTTATTTTTGATAAAAGAGTTTATTATGAATTGAAATGAGCAAACTATGCTACTTATACTTACTTATTTAGGGGCGCTGAAAACGAATCTGCACTCAAATTTACCAAACATGTCAAGCTTTCGACATAAACTCAAAAAATACCTCAAAATGGTATAATTTTAGATAAAAGTTTATAAATCTAAATCTTGCCAACTATACTCATTTTGGGGCGCTGAAACGAATCCGAGGTCCTAATCCGCCGATCACCCTAGGATTTTAAATGAGCTGGCTTTAATGCGGCCTTCGGGCGGCCAATGTAGGACCAATGTAGTTTTGGTGTCTCCTTAGTATGTAGCTCCAATGTGGGTTTGCCAACATTGGTCCAATGTAGGAAACATTGGCACGCCAATGTTTGGCCAAAGGGCGGCCAAAGAACCAATGTTTGCTGGGTGGTGTTCAGCCGCATTTTAGCTGATATTCCAATTCTTGGATTCGGATTCAGCAGAAAAAAATACATCGAAATCATGTATGACACTTTTAGAAGTTTTTTTTGCCTCTCATTCAAAATTCTAGGGTGATCGGCCGATTCGGACCCCGGATGTGTTTCAGCGCACCAAAATACGTATAGATAGCATGATTTCGATTTATAATAAAGTCTTTTATTTAAAATTAGGTAATTTTTAAGTATTTTTTAAGGTTATGTCCAAACCTTGACGTGTTTGGTCAATTTGAGTGCAGATTCGTGTTCAACGCCCCTAAATACGTATAAGTAGCATAGTTTGCTAGTTTCAATTCTTAATAAACTCTTTTATCAAAAATAAGGTCAATTTTAGCAATTTTTGAGGTCAAGTCAAAATCCTTGGGTGATGGGCCAATTCTGACATCGGATTCGGATTCAACGGAAAAAATACATATGGGTACATGTGGTTATTAAAGTACAGACCACTTTTTTTATTTTGTGTGCCAGTGTTATTAATGTTTAGACTTAAACTTTTTATATTTGTTTGTTCTCTGCTTTTAGGTTTACTAAGATTTTTCATTAATAATTTGTATTTAAATCCATGTCATGCTACAGTGTTAAAAATGAGAGTAAAATTAGAAAATAATGCTAATATCAGATTAAATTTAAAAATTTATACGATTTTTTTTACTGTTTTATAGAAAAATAAACAGAATTTTACCTAAGGTTTAAATTTACGATGATGACATAATTTACTAACAACAAGTTTTTAAATTAATAATAATTGATTTTAGATGTACAAATGTTTACATTTTTCATACATTAACCTAAGCAACATAATGCTTGTATGTATATGTAAAAAAAAATAATGTTAATTATATAATACTAAGTATTATTAATCTTATTAATCTAAATGACTTAAATATATTTCTACTGAGTAAGTACTAAGGCATATGACATAAGTGAGATAAAAAAAGAGATAAAGAGCAATTAAAAGTAAAGCAAAAACGAGCGTACAGCGAACAGGGGGTTCTTAGAACGGATATTTAAAGTTAATAAGTTAATTGTTTTAATTTATTTTATATTATCGGGTAATTGATGATATATTTTTAAATAAAGGTATGGAGAATTTATTGAATGTGAATCTGGTGTTGGTAGAAGGGCAAGAAGGGATCCTGTTTTTAAATGCCCATATAAGACGCTTGAAAATGTACCTTTTTTTTATTAGGTACGTTAGCTTCATTATAAATTACAATATTATATTAAAATTAAGGTATGATTTCATATATAATACAAGAGACTGAGAATTATGCTGGAGTAATTCACTGTTTTCATGAAAATTTGCTGTCTGGAAATAATTACGACCGGGCATCGCCCCTGGAAAATTATTTTCTTTGACAACTTTGAATGAAAACTGTAAATTATTCCCGATAAGGGAAAGTTCAAGTATTACGTAACCCTCCTAGGGGGGGTGGTTGTCATTTTTGAGTATTACGCCCATGTTAATGGTATAGGAAAACAGCGTTACAGGGGGGGGGGGTGGGGTCCAAAATGATCAAAATTTGTTTTACGTAATACTTAAACGTTCCCTAATTCGAAGAATCGTGTGTAATTCGGATAATAAATATAAAGATGATTCAAAATGAAAGACTGAAAACATAATAGTTTAAATAAACTGGTCGTATTTGAAAGAGCATTCCACGTTAATTTCTTCCCAAATGGAGTTTTGAACAACACACATCAGCGTCTGAAGATGGTCTTTAGACCAATTGGTAAAAGTTTTTAGGGCCCCTTCATGGAAATAGTTGATGTTTTAGTGTTAATCAATATCGAAACTCTGCTAATAAAAGTCTAAAGAAATCTAGCAATTGCTTTGGAGCCACTCTATCTAGCGGCGCACAGTGCAAAATTCTGTACTACGCTCGCGACAAAAAAGTGGGAAAAGAAGTTAGCAACGATTCCTACTTTAATTTTGATATGTTAACAATTTAAATCTGACTCTTAATATTAGGTTATGCCATGCTTGACAGTAATTAGGAGACAAAAAAAAAGTAAGACTATCCTGTCTTAGAAGTACATACATGACATTTTGACAGCCAGGTGCACATTGAATGATAATGTATTTTATTTGAGGTTATGTTACTTCAAAAGTTAAAAAAATGAAATTTCTTCACAAATTGACCAGCATTGTTAGCTATGATTTTTTTAAAAAATAGTTTTCAGCCAGTTTTCGGTAAAAAAATGTTTTTTTTCGACACCAACAGATGGCGTCAGCAACGCTTGTCAAAAAAACGAAATATGACTTTCGATAATATAAATATCCCTTAATTAATTTTTATTGATAACACTTTAAGTGCCTGTCATTTAGCCCATTTTAAAGTTGGATCTGCAGCTTCAAAATGTGATCCTTAAAAAATTTGTTTGAGAAGATAAAAATTTTAAATTTGTTCCCAGATTGACTTACATGGATAGCTATGTTTTTATGAAAAAAAGTTTCAAATTTTTGTACATAGGGGGCGCTGCAGATAATTTTCGGTAAAAAAAATTGTTATTTTCGTCGCTAATCAGGAAAAACAAGTGTGCCATTCGATAATATAGATATTCCTTTGTTATTTGCTACACTTATATATTTTATTCCTTGAAAATTTTTATCTTGGTGTAACAAGAAAATTTTAAAATATGAGGGTGATCATACTCTTCTAAGGGCCCTTACTGGGCCTCTAAAATTTGTTTAGGGGCAATTTTGGCGGCACGTAGAATTTTTTGATAATTTTAATATAGTTTTTCAAAATTTAAAATGGCGGATCCAATATGACTGATTAGATTTTTTAAAGTTTCTCGGAAAATTTAATCCGCCATATTGGATCCGTCTGTCCTATGTCATGATTTTATAGACACGATAACTCAAGAACGAATAATCCGATCGACTTGAAATGTTTATGAAAAATCAAGTTCTATGAGGGGTAGATTCCTTTTGTTTTTTATAGTAATTCCCACAAAAACAAAAAAGTTATACGAATCAGCGTTTTTATTTATTACCTAGAACTGTCGCTAGAAAGAGTGACTCTAGATCGCTAGTTCTAAACGTAAGATATTATTGCGTTTGATCTATTTTTCAAAGAAAATTTTATTACTTTTTTATTGGAGTGGAACGACAATATTTTTAATTGTCGCTTATTCGTTTCAAGTTTAATCTTTACTACCAGTAACCTTAACTGTACAGATTTCATAATAATTAGATACTTAAGTACTTAATCTTTTCATAAAATCGTTTTATCTTTTTGTTTTTAATATCCGAGTTTAGAAATATTACCACTATTTTTTACATAGCCTATATCTTCGTTATTTAAAAAAAAATATCAAAAAGAATCTTAAGTGAGACCAAATGACATTTAGGTTCCGTATCAAAACCTATATTATATGAGCACGAGAAATATTATATTAGCAAGAGAAATACTACTATAATCAACAAAATGTGGAATTTCAGTTTGTGACACAAACTTTGTGTCAACCAGAGAACATTATTTAACATTATTTTCCAAAAACAAGTTTTTGGGATTTGGCTCCCTATAATTTTATAATTAGTAAACCTTCTACTACTATGATCCATGGTCAAATTTTTCTGCCAATTTATTCAACCCTATTGATCATTCAAGAGTACTAACGGTGAATTGTGAAATATCAACATATTTTTGTGGGACTTTTTTTAATTTACAAAAATATATTTTTTGCAGGACCAAGACTAAAACTTAATTTTACGCTTTCATTTTCGGAACTAAGCTTGCAGTTTTTGTCCCAATAAAAATCACCGTAACCTTGAAACATTAAAATATTATACTTCTATATGCTTTACTGGTACAAAAATTAGGTTTGGTGAAATTTTGTTATAAATCAGCGATTCAAACAAATTTATTTGATTTTGGCAAAGAAAACATTAAAAAATAAAATTGTTTAAATTACTTAAAATTTATCTTCTTCGTCCATTTTTTCGAGCAGACGTTTGTGCCAACCGTATTGAAAAACAATTCAAATCGTGATAGCCGTGAAACTAACTTTTCGCAATTCAAAAGCATCTTGATTAAATTACGAAAATAAAACACCCGATTTCAGACGCATGGTTTTTAATTTTAATTTTATCTAGCAACCTAAATTATGTTTGATCGTTCAAAAAATAGTGTATATATCTCAGGACTAAACGTGGCTGTTTTAGTCCCTTCCATTTCGGTTTCTCTCGCTCGCTGCGCTCATGTAGCGGGACTAAAACAGCCAGTTTAGTCCCTTGGTATATAAATAACTATTATGAAATACTTTAATTTTTGTATTGAAGTATGCATTATAACTTAAACTTAATAACTATTATAATTAATTATATTATTGGCAAAAGGTCAAACAAATAAGGGACAAAAAAGTTTGAGGAAATTGTGAAAAGTGCCTCCCTATTTTGCACGCCTTTATTAATATTAGGGCATACCTAAAATGTTGTTGCTGATATTTAATAAAATTATTTTAGACAGACCCTTAGAAGGGCCGTTGCTCCCTTAGGGGTTATTTTCAGACCCAACTTTATGGGAACTTTTTTTTTCAAATTTATTGGTGTTGAATGACGTCTTAAATTTAGTACTACCTGTATTTTTAAAACTATCTGTATTAAAATACTTTTCGTTTTCTTAAATTATAAAATATGCAAAATAAGTTTGTCCTTATTTTAAATTTACTATAAGCCCCTTTTTAAGGCTATGAGACAGCGACAAAGTTTACAGTGTGGCATTTTCAAAATGAATAAACTCAATAACTGAAAATAATATTTTTTATTATAACACTCCTCGGAGAGTTCGATTTTTATTTTGAGCCGAAATTCTTTTGATTTTACTTACATAATCTTCTGCTATCAAAGTGTGCTATTTTTAAAAGTTTCATTAAGACCATAATAATATTATTGTCAATATATATATTTTTTTCGTAATTTGGAAGGTTTTTTGTTTCTGGTTCTAATAGCCTTTCTCGATTTATTTGACATTTATTGCTTTCAAATTTACATGTTTGATAAACTGCAGCTCTGTTTTCAGACGATTTTTGATCCATGTCTATATAATATTATGAACCTTTTTTTACGTGATATTAAATTCCATTATAAAACGTTTGACCTCAAAGAGTTACTGTGTTCTCCTATTAAGAAATGCTGTTAGCACGTCAACGCTTGTTAATTTTTAGTAGGGTTGTATTAATTCAGTTATTGTTTATGGACTCATGTGCAGTATTCGGCGTAAATTATAATTTTGCCGAATTATGAGGGAAATTTTTATAAATCGAAACATTTGACGACTAATTTGTTACCCACAACAATATAAACTATACATATTAACTATACATACGTATATATATCGGTGTTTTTTAAAGAAAAAAACGACATTCGATCTTTATCTTTTAAGAATACGAAAGTTTTTAATTTTTATTTGTCAATAACTTTTTTTCCCACCTTACTTGTTTAAATGGAATCATTTAAAAAATCAAAATAAAAATGTAAATATTTAAAACCTCGCGTCAACCCTAGAGTCGACGCGGCGCCTATGCGAGTACAGGAAATTCGCCGACTACTGCTCATGTGTCGGGCGAGTGTAGATTTAAAAAAAAAAAACAAAAATCGTTCTACAAAAGAGGATTTTACGATTTATGTTCAGAGTACCCTCTATATGCAGAACAATATTTAAAGAACATGGAATTATGACTATTTATAACATGTATATGTATATGACTCATTCTACGAACGTTGGCCATGTTAATTTTGTTTTCTAATTTTTGGAAAGTCAGAGTTTATCAAACTTATACAGCGCGTGCTTTAAGTCTGGAATCACCCGATTAACTTTTTAGTTACAAGTAAAACACAAAAACCCTCGGACAGGTCGATTTTTATTTTTTATTTTGCAAATTATGGTGTAATAAAAGTTATCAAAATTTGCACCCCCTTGCACCCTCACCCCCCAACTTTTTTTTTCAAATAGCAACCTACCCCTTGTGATACTTCGTTGGAAAGGTAATTTAATAAGCTTTCCAACGGTGTATAATAAAGCCTAATTTGGTAAAGGGCTAATGATAAAATGCACGTTTTAGTTTTTTATAAACACATGTAAAGTATAACTTTAGTTCACAATAAATGTTCAAATTGATGTCCTTCAGCTCTTTGACAGTGGGCTAAGCGAAGTATTGTTTCCCTCTGCACGTTATTAATAACATCCGGACTAATAGCCCTGCATTCTTCACGTATTTTCGTTTTAAGGTCTTCCAAATTATTGGGTCTATTTTGGTATACCTTATGTTTTAAATATCCCCACAAAAAAAAAGTCTAGAGGTGTAAGATCTGGTGACTTTGGTGCCCACTCAATAGGACCTCTTCTTCCTATCCATCGACCTGGAAAAATATCATTTAGATAATTTCTTACAGGCACTGCGTAATGAGGAGGAGCACCATCTTGTTGAAAATAAATATTATCGCTTGGTGTATCTGGGTCTTCTACATTGGGATATAAAATAGACAATGCAGGAACTAACTCAAACCGCAAAAAATCCAAATAACGGGCCCCATTCAGATTTCCCTCAAAAAAGTATGGTCCTATGACCCTGTCACCAACAATTCCAGCCCATACGTTTACTTTTTGAGGATACTGGGTATGCGATTCAAGCATCCAGTGCGGATTTTCAGTTGCCCAGTATCTACAATTTTGCCGATTTAGTGATCCATTTAGGCAAAATGTGGCTTCATCAGAAAAAACGGTATTTTTAATAAACACAGGGTCTGCATTGCAAAGATCCCTAAATTCTGCGCAAAATTGCATTCTTCGATCGTAGTCGTCTTCTGCTAGCTCATGGACCAGTTTTACCTTATACGGATGGTATTTATATTTTCGAAAAATTTTGCTTACCGTTGACGCTGCGATATTATTGTCGAGGCCTATTTGCCGACATGAATTCGCATTCTCTTCTACAGTAAGTAAAATATCTAGCTTCACATCTTTATTTTTAGGACGACCTGTTCGAGGCGCATTACGTACACTTCCAGTTTCTTGAAATTTGGTTGCAATTTTACTTACTGTGGCTTGCGATATTGGAGTTTGGTTAGGTCGCCCTTCATTAAATAAAATGGAAACTTCTCTTTGAGAACGTGTTTTATCTCTTTCAGTTAAAGGCATATTCGAAAAAAATACAAAAATCAAAACTAAATAGGCATACACCAGCTAAACTGTATACACGCAGTAATTTATTTTTAACATAATTTATTTGGAATTGGTAGTTTTTTTGGAATAAAAAGTATTTGAGTGAAAAAACGGGATTAAAATCGATTAAATAGTAAACATAAAATTGGTCAATAAAAATAAAAAAAATGCATTTTTCAACAGGGTATAAAATGTTACAATAAGTTTAAAATAACCTTATTTAGATTCTCAGGAAGGTGCCAAGTAGGAAATAGGGCAACAATTACCATATTATACCTAATATTTCACACAAACAATGTTTAAGTAAAACATGCGTTTTTTCATAGACCCTTTAACAAATTAGGCTTTATTATACACTGTTGGAAAGCATATTAAATTACCTTTCCAATGATGTATCACAAGGGGTAGGTTGCTTTTTGAAAAAAAAAAGTTGGGGGGTGAGGGTGCAAGGGGGTGCCAATTTTGATAACTTTTTTTAGACCAAAATTTGCAGAATTAAAAATAAAAATCTACCTGTCCGAGGATTTTTGTATTTTACTTGTTACTAAAAAGTTATTCGGGTGATTCCAGACTTAATGCACGCACTGTATATTATTTTGGAATCTTGCTTGTCTAAGCAAAAGTCAGTTGAGCACTTTTTGCATTAGTTACAGAGTTATCGGATATTTTATATAAAAGAGAATATGATTGTAATAAATATGATTTATGTCAAGGATGCCTTGTTGCCATTCATATAAATATTTATATTTTTTGTTTTGTTTTAAATTACACTACCCGGCAATAATTTTACCTTACTATGGTTCGTTTCATCAAGCAAGAGAGTACATTAAAAATCGCACAGTAAATATTTTTACAACAGGTTTGAATAGTATATTTTTGTGTATATAATATAGTTATGTTTTATAAAATAAACTACGCAGTATATTCGCACATCCAATATTTGAATCGGTTTTGAAAATATTCACTGTGCCATTTTTAATTTACTCTCTTGCTTAATAAAACAAACCATATAACTATTTTTTCTCCTGATTTCAGATCCGTGGTCAAAATTTTCCCTGTACCACATTTTTAAGATACGGGGAATTTTAGTTTAAATATAGATTTTTTTTAAATATTTCCAATTGCATAATTTTCTTTCAAACTCGGAACTACAATAAAAAATTGATGTAATTTTATTATTTAGTAAAATGTACCGGGTGATCCAAAGTTCCCAACCCAATCAGTTTTCTCCGAAACGGTAAAAGTTATGGACAAAATTTTATCGGGTTCTTCGATGGGGTCACCTAAGCTACAAATTAAGGTGAATTTAAGGTTTTCAGTTTAGTGAATAATGGGAGTAGCGATAGTCATTTTTTTAATTTTTAGTGGCATGTATAGGAAAACTAACTTAAATCGAATAATATTTTAATTTTATATATTTATCACACAAAGTCTTTAATATACACACAAGCGTTAAGAAGTTATTTTCTAGATAATATTTTTTACCTTAAGTCAAGTTATTTTAAACGAAAAAACAGACAGTCGGTGGTTCAGTTGGTTTAGGCAGTAAACAATTGCAATCCCCAGTAATGGTCTGGGTTCAAATCTCAACAGCGTAACTACTTTTTTTATTAATAATATTTAAGTTTTTATTATTATTTTTTAATAGTATTAGTTTTTTTGTAGTTTATCAATGTTCCATTAATTTTATTATACAGAGTATTTGTAGATTTTAAAACAATAAATAGTTCAATCCTTTTAAATATAAAAATTAAGAGTCAACACAATTTAAAATTTTAATTGACCACTAAAATTAAAAGAACTTTCAATTTCAGGTTAAGACCGTGTAGATGGGTCGTTAGTTTTATTTGTAGTAAATTCTCTATATTTTTTAATGCATTTTACCGCAAACAAAAAACTTTTTTGTTTTTCCCCAAAAACAAAAAAAAATCCCCCCGAATTGTTCTCAAAAACAATATAATAATAGAGAGCTTTCCTTTTCCTAAAACTAACTGTTATTTACTATTAACCAGCAAAATTAAAACTTTTTTCGGTGTACTTTTTTTTTATTTTTTCTTATTGGAATATACTTTTTTTTTGTAAAAATATACAAAAAAGTGTGTGTAGTGTAACATCGCAGGTTTAACCGTTTTGAAGATAAATGCATTTAAAAGTAAATTTTTACGCATCAAGAACCAAAAATAAAAAATAAAATAAAGCCAAAAACAAATGTTTTAGTAATGGGTGGTTATTTAACATTAAAAACCAGGGTCTGAGTAGGAGAAGGGATCAACTGTTGGGTCACATAGGGTAAAACCCCCAATTATTGGCACTTAAGAAATTTTTTATATATATTTCATTATAGCTTAAAATATTTTACGTCATTCAGTAGTTATTCTATTTTATATATTATATAAAATTGAAACTAAGTTCTTAATAATGTTAGATTTTTTAAAAATTAATTATAAGATTTCACAATTTCGTATTATTGGCACCTTTTTGCTAATAATTGTGAACAAGATTTTCCTATTATTGGCACCTAATTTTTGCTTTGAAGCAACGGAATAAATTATTGAGTACTTTTTAAACCTGTGCCAATAATAGGATTTTAATATAATTTGGATACCCATAATTGGCACAGTGATAAAAAAATTAATTTTATACAAAATGGTATTGTCAACCGAGTTAAGCATGTGTACCAAATTTTAGCTTTCTAAGTGTATTCTAAGTGGTTAAAACAGAGAGAGGGTTAACTTAGCCTTATATGCGTATGGGGGGTGATGGGGAGACGAGGGGGGTCGTAAAATTTATTGCAAAATTTTATTATCACTAAATGAGTTTGTAATCTAATTTTAGTTGTAAATTATCTCATGTGGATAAAAAAGAGATTTTTTTAATTTTAGGGGTGGGGGTTGGAGGGGGGGTAAATTTTACATAAAATTGTATTGTCAACCGAGTTAAGCATGTATACCAAATTTAAGCTTTCTAAGTTTATTCTAAGTGGGTAAAAAAGGCTTTGGCAGATTTGAGGACAATTATATTTATATCTATCTATATATCTATATAAAAATGACAGTTTACATCAAATTTGAGCTAAGTTATTTAAATTATCTCAGTGTACAAATTGTAGTGCCTATAACGATTCGCTCTACTTTAAACAGCTCTCCTGAAAATTTAAATAATAAAAAAGTTAAAAAGTGTATAAACCAATTTGTTGCCTGCCTCTTTTTCCCCATTCAATTTGTGCGAAAAAAGTTTTTTGCCTTTTTCCAAACTTATTTAACAATATAACAGTTTTTTTTTCACAATATAAATTTAAATATAGGAGAAATATTAAATTTTAATTTAAAAATAATTGGTCGAGCCGATCCTTAATTTAACTGTGAACGACCGTCCACCGTTTAGTCGAGATTGCAATTTGCGTTGAAGTGTATACTATACACTGTCCTAACCCGCTCCGCTACACTTCCATGTAAAGTTGTTTTGCAAGCGACCTGTAACCTTAATACGACATTAGTTAGCTATTTTTAAAATCCGCTGGCGTGGATTTAATAATTAGATTAAATTATTTATAAATTAATTAGATTCGATTACACAGCCCCACAAAAAAAAAAGTCTGGATCTCTAGACCAGACATGTGTATCCTTATGTATTTTTGCCCGCTGAATCCGAATCCGAGGTCAGAAAAAGCCCTACACCCCAGGAATTGGCCCCAGAGGCCGAAAATGGCCGCTGAAAGGTGTGAAACGGGAATTCCGGCATGACGGATGCTCAGGGCAGGTTGAGATTGCATTCTCAAGGCAAAGTCGAATTAGTGGCTAACGGTGGTTAGATCCGATAGGCATCGCGGCCCCCGAGGCCGGAAAATGGGCCCTTGGGGCCCGAAAAATCGAGATTTTTACGTCGGGATCGCAGTACTTGGATTTTCTTGAAACTTCAAACTGCAGCTACGTAAAGAGGCTGGAACCTCTTCCAGGCCCATTGAAATTCACGCCCAGGGTCCGGAAAATGGGCCCTCAGGGCAGGAAAATCAAGATTTCCACGTCGTCATCACGGCATTGACGTTTCTATGGACTTTCAAACTCAGGAAACACTGACGATGTTGGAACAATTCGTGGCTCATTGGAATGTATGCCCGAGGCCCAGAAAATGGGCCTGAAGGGCCGGAAATCGAGAATCCCATGTCAGAATCACGGCACTCAAGTTTATATGGACTTTCAAACTCAGGAAACACTGAAGATGTTGGAACAACTTCAGGCCCATTGGAATTCATGCCCGGTGCAAAGAAAATGGTCCTTAAGGCCTGGAAAATCGAGATGTCGGAATCACGGCAGTCGAATTTTTATGGAGTTTCAAACTTGAGAACCACCTACGATGGTGGAACAGGTCGAGGCCCATTGTAAGTCAAGCCTGGGTTTGAATTTCAATGGGCCTGGAAGAGGTTCCAGCCTCTTTACGTTGCTGCAGTTTGAAGTTACAAGAAAATCGAAGTGCTGCGATCCCGACGTGAAAATCTCGATTTTTCGGCCCCCAGGGGCCCATTTTCCGGCCTCAGGGGCCGCGATGCCTGTCGGATCTAAGCTCGGTTACCCACTAATTCGACTTTGCCTTGAGAATGCAATCTCAACCTGCCCTGAGCATCCGTCATGCCGGAATTCCCGTTTCACACCTTTCAGCGGCCACTTTCGGCCTCTGGGGCCAATTCCTGGGGTGTAGGGCTTTTTCTGACCTCGGATTCGGATTCAGCGGGCCAAAATACATAAGGATACACATGTCTGGTCTAGAGATCCGGACTTTTTTTTTGTGGGGCTGTGTTATTTATTCGCTCTCTAAAATTAAGGCTGATTCAGGCATAATTATTAATAACCTGTTTCGTTCTTCCGACTTTTCAAAATGCCAGGGGGGCGAACTTTTTTGAAGTTTAAAAAGTTACGTTAAAGTTATAAATTTTTATTTAATAAAATAAAAAACTAAAAATATATTTAAAAATTATGAAGCTTTTATAATATTTAAAAGTATAGGCAATATTCCAAGGGGGACCCATCCCCCCGTTTCAAGTCCAGGGGGGGCATTCGATATTTGTAGTTCTTAAATTGTCGTCAGGGTGCAAAGGGAGTATATGTTTTTAAGGGAAAGGGGGTTGTGTGATACATAATTTTAAAGCAAATACAAATCTCTGTTCGAACATATATTTTTTTATTTTTTAAACATTTTTTTAAGCATTTCATTTTTGATTTTTTTTTACTTTTAGTAAAAAAATACGATTTTTTTTGTAAAATTTAATTATATCAAAAAAAATTAGTTAATTGACGTATTTGCTTCATAAAATAAACCATTTTTCTAAAATTGTTTGATTTTTTAAAGAAATTTTGACAAAAATTCCCATTTTCAACACTATTTTAAATCCCCAAAAATAATTGTCTCGAAAAATAAATCGGGTCAAATGGAAAATTTTAAAGCTTGAAAATGGTGTATCACACTATCCCCTTTTCCATTTAAAATGCCCCCTGCCCACATTTTAAAAGCTAAAAATATCAAATATATCCAAAAAGATGATTTTTTCTTATTTACGAGTTATAAATTTGAAGTCGATATCTCAACTTTAAAAGTTAAGATAGTATAGTATAGGGGGACATAAGTATATAAAAATCACCGAAATAAAGACGAGGTTTTTTTGATCTATATATCATATAGGATAATTTTTTACGATTTTGTAAATTTATAAACATTAAAAATGATAAACTAATTAAAAAGTCTATCAGTACATTTTATAAATATATATATATATACAGATTAATATGCAATTATTGTAATCGGTGACCTAATATTTGTTTTACAAAACATCGTTTTACTACTATATTATACAGGGTGATTCAGAAATAAGTAACAAAAATTTAAGGGGCGATTCTAGGTCCAAAACTATGGAAAAAAAAGATCCCATAAAGGTTGTACCGGAAATGAGCCCTAAGGGAGCTACGACCCTCCTAAGGCTACATCTGAAAAGTAGTTTTTATTTAATATCTCTGGAACCGTACAAACAACAGTAACGAGTTTTTTCACACGCCTTAACATCAATAAAGGTTGTCATTTTATGTAATTTTTATTTGGTAATTTTAACCAGGGACGTGCAAAATGGGGGAGCGATGTCACCTTTTTGCCCCAAACTTTTTTATCTGTAATTGTTTTGATATTTTCTCAATAAAATATTAATCTTTCATTAAAAATATATTAAAAAGGTACTCTTTATGTAACACCATAGGGCCAACCCAACAGTTTTCGAGAAAATTGCAATTAAAGGGGAAATTTTACTAAAAAATGCACCAATAAAAATTTCAATACTTCTGGGTGATTCTACATGCAAAACTATGAAAAACAGCTCCTATACATCTAGGTTCGAAAATCAGTTTTAAGTGTACTACGGCTTAAAGAATAACACTTTTTAAGGGACCGTAGCACCCTTAAAAGCGATTTGTAGATATTTGTATGTGGGAACTTGTTTTGTAATTTTGTTGTTACTTTTTTTGATGCTCAGAATGTGATATTGTGTCTTTAATTGAAATTTTCTCGAAAACGGTTGGCCCTACGGTGTTACACAAAGAGTACTTTTTTAGGTATTAATAATTAAAGATTAATTTGCTATTAAAAAAATGTCAAAAAAACTACGGATAAAAAACTTTGGGGCAAAAAAGTGATATCAAGTCCCTGTTTAATAGGGGTGACCGGGGCTAGTTGTCGCAGGGGTAAGTTGTCGAAGTGCTTATATCTTAAAAAGTAAAATATTTTTCTGCGCCAAACCAAGATTAACCGCTGCGTTACAATACTGCCATTTATCATTTGTAAACTTAAATGCAATAAATTAAAAGAACATCCAGATAAACCAAAAAATGTAAAAATTAAAGAGCCCAGTAATTTTTTTGTGGTAAATATTTTTTCTTATTCTTACTGATTTAAAGCATTAAGATAAGAGAATTTTATGTATAATAATAGTTTAAGGTGAATATTATTTGTTAATATTGTCATTTAGGAGTGTTTATTCGTTAATTAGAAAGTACTTGATACATAACGTAAAATTGACCACTGGGGCTAGTTGCCGCATTTGGTTTGGGGCTAGTTGTCGCATGATCTGGAGATATGTTCATGGTATAACATTTCCTTTTTGGCATTTTTGTATTTAAAACTGTCTAAAAAAGTGAAACTTTGTCGAATAGCAAATAAATTCGTTTATTAAATTATATTAAATTAAAAAAAAATCAAAAAAATATTATTTAATTATAAAGTTGGAAATTTTGGCACAAAAGTAAAAAGTTAGATAACAATCAGCTTGTGGGGAGGCACATGTCTTATTAGTTATTTATAATTTTTATAAATGCCTTTATATTTCTTCAAAAAAATATACTCGAAGTGCCTCGACAACGTGCCCCGTGATGGGGCACGTTGTCGCAATTTTTAAGACTTCACAAAAAAAAACATAACTCTAATACCCTATAAATTTTTCCACGTTTTTTCTTTAAATAATGTTACTGAAACATGCAGCTAAAATTATCATTAGGTCAATTAAAAAAAAATACAAAAATAAAGGAAAAAACTGATTTTGAATGAAAAGTGCGACAATTAGCCCCGGTCACCCCTACTAACAAATAAAAATAACATAAAACGATAGCCTTTATCAATGTTAAAGCATGTGCAAAAAATCGTTACTCTAGTTCATGGGGTTTCAGAGATAATAAATAAAAACTACTTTTTAGATGTAGCCTTATAAGGGTCATAGCTCCCTTAGGGTCATTTTCGGAGCAACCTTTATAGGAACATTTTTTCATATTTCTGGAATGAACCACCAAAAAAATTTGAAACCTATTTCTGAATCACCCTGTATGTTTAGAAGATAATATTTATTACTAAACTTTAATTATTATGTCGTAAGGTCGACCAAATACTTTATAATTATCTTTGGATAAATGAATGAATTTGAAAAAATACTGCTGCCAACAAAATAATACTTCCCCTATAATAAATTTGAAAAGATCATTTTTTACAACCAAAAAAATATATTATAGCTATACAGCTTGATTCACCTAACACAAATCACCTGCTTTTTGATGTTATTATTATAGTTATAAAAGTAAAAAATTTACCAGTTAATTTGGACCTAATAACCTATAATTGCCTTTAAACAAATGTTTTCTACTCTTTTTTGTTATTGAGCTAGAGCTTCAAACAAGCATTTTTTTAGCATAACAACATTTTTAAATGCCAAAATTAAAAAGATATATTTATTTTCTTTATCATATAATATTTGTTTTTACTAATAATATTAATTTTTTATAATAAAATAATGAAAAAATGTTGCTATTAAGAACACTTTAATAAATAAAATAAATATATATAAATATTATTAAATAATGAATTTTGTATATTTTTTTTGTTTATTTTTTGTCAATTTGTTTTTTACTTATTCACATATCTTAATTTTTTACTTATTTACATATCTTAACTAAACACTTATACCTATACTTTATACATGGGAGATTTAGCTCAGCGGTCAATGCCATCGATATAGCCTGACACTGATCTAATGATCGTGAGTTCAAACCTCACTGGCGCCGATTGCCTTTTTCAGTTAATTAATAATTGAAATTTGGCGAAGGCGTACTCCCTAGATATATTGGTTCGAAAGTCAATTAAAGCCGGTGGTTCCCTCTACTACTAGCCCACACAAGTCCTGGACTTAGGGGATGCTTAATTAAGTAGAATAGTACGAGGTTAAAAACAAACATAAAACATAAACATAAACTTATACATCTATACACCTTTACTCCTTTACCTATTTTAATTAATTTTCATCTATCAGTTTTTTGACAATTAGATTTTAAATTTGTATAATTTTTTATTTCTATTTTTAATTTTTTCCCTGAAGAAGAAGGGACATATTACCTTCGAAACGTCGGAACTGTTCATATATATTTATTTTATTTATTAAAGTGTTCTTAATAGCAAGATTTTTTCATTATTTTATATAAAAAAGAACAAGAAATATTATAATTAATTTTTTATTAAATCTTTTAATTTTAAAAAATCTTAAAAATTGTGACCTGTTAACGTAAAATAGTAGATTGCCGGCAGCTTTCTGCTACTGTCAACTTTCATAAAAACATGTCAAATATAACATCAAAAATTTCAATTAGATTTATTGTTAGAACGAAAAATTTGACAAAGCGAGATTTTTGGAAATCTTTGTGAAGAAAACAGTTATGTAGATAACATATTTGGCTGTCCAGAAACTTAAAAAAGGTGAAAGAAAATCTTTAAAAGATAATACTTTCGGGTTAATGTGGCAATTTATACAATAATTTTATTATAATCTAATTAATAAGGTACATTGCATTATAAATTATGTATATTTGTTTAATAAAAAAGTATTTTTTTAACGAAACAAATGTCTCCATTTTAATTAATTTTTCACCATAAAATTACAAATATTCACTCCGGCTAAGCTACTTTTATAAAAGCCATAATATGGCTAATAATATTCCAATATTATTGGGATCTTGATATTTAATAATAATAATAATAATAATAATAATAATAATAATAATAATAATAATAATAAAGAAGTTTATTTATGATAACAACGTTACATAAAATGGAGTTAGCTCAGCTCTTCTCAGGGACTGGTCGTTACTAGAATGTACTAGATTGATAAGCAGTCCGGCCCCCAAAAAGTCTGATCTTCCGCTAATCCAAAGAAATAATAAAAAAAATACATAAAGGTACATAAACTACAACTATAGTTTCTAACTATATATAAATATTATTTGCTAGATACTTTACTTTTGCCGATGACACGGTATTTGTGTATACACATGAGGACTTGCAGCTCTTGGAAAATATTATAAATAATGATCTCAAATTATACTTTCAGTGGCTGTGCCATAATAAACTCAGTATTAATTTAAATAAAACAGTATATATGGTTATAAATCAACGTTTCAAAGCAAATACCAATCTTACATTAAAACTGAATGATTTAAAATTAAAACAAGTTAGCGAGCACAAATATCTTGGACTGATCATTGATGAAAATCTCAAGTTTGACAAACATATTGCTTCTGTCAAAACAAAATCATACCTTTAACAGCTGCACTTAGAAGATGCGCTTCGTATATTAGCGACAAGGCGAAGAAAATGCTATATCACAGTCTAATAGCATCTCATATACAGTATCTCATCACATGCTGGGCAAACACGTCAGAAGTACACCTTGACAAAATACAACTTTGTCAAAACAAGGCAATAAAAGCTTTATTTGGTTTTCACTTTCTAACACCAACTGATGAAATCTTTGCAGAAAGTAGGTTTTTAAACACTATTAGACTACGTGATTATGAACTAACAAAACTCATATTTGAGCTTCAAAATGGCCTTCTGAAATCAAATCAAAAATTGCAACTAGTTAGTGAGTTCCATGACTATAACACTAGAAACAGGGACTTGATCCACAGAAGTACCAGGCATACCCTCCAAAGTCAAAACTCTCCGGTCTATAGAGGTATTGAAGTATACAATCAGTTAGATGAAAATTATAAGGTGTTGAGTGAAAATCAATTCAAGAAAAAAGTAAAAGAACATTTTTTACAACTGTGATATTCTGCTTTTTAATAATGTTAGTCTGATATAATGTTAGTTTATATTATATTATGTTAGTTGGTTTTATATTATTTTAGTTAGTTTTATATTATATTATATTATTTTTTTTTTTGTGTAAATTTTAAATTTATTTGTTTATCTATCTATATTATAATATTTGTGATATTTTAAAGTATTTAGCTAGGCCTAGTTACCAGTTTTGTACTGCATTTTAGGTCAGAAATAAATTATTAAAAAAAAAAAAACTAATATAATAGTTTGATATCCAGATATTACTAACTATTAAAAAGGAGTTTTTTTTTTGGTTTGTTTTAAACTTGTTTAATGAGAGTGACCTAATATCATAATCCAGTCCATTGCAGAATTGCACAAAATTGTAATAAAAAGAGCGTTCATAAAAAGCGGAGTAATAGTGAGGTAGAGACAAGGTATTTTTTCTTCTATGGTTTACACAAATTTGCGTACTATTTAGGTACTATTTTTATTGTAATTTAAATTAAATTAAATTTCATTATGTAAATCTTATCAAATAAATCTTATTCTTTGAGAGTCTTCAGAAGACTATCAGACTTGACATTTATAGTCATATTTTATGAAAATCGTATTTGAAAATTATTAGTTTCACAGCAAACTATTTTTTTGCATCATTCCAAAACGAAAGTAACATTTTTTAAGATTTTTTAAAATTGAAAATTTTAATAGAAAATGAATATTTTTAGTAAAAAAATCTATTACATGATAAAGAAAATACATATGTTTTTTTTAATTTTGGCATTTAAAAATGTTGTTATACTAAAAAAAATGTATGTGTGGAACTCCAGCTCAAAAACAGAAAACAGTTAAAAACTTTTGTCTAGGGGAAATTGTAGGTAATTAGGGAGGATTTTCTGTTTTTTGCCTAAAACATTTTTCGGTTTACTTTTTTGGATTTTTTTTTTATTGGAATATTTTATGATATTTTAAAGGGTAGCACTGGATAGTACTCCTGTTAGTTTTCATCGGATGATTTGCGTAAGAGTCCGCTATCTTAAATTTTAGAGATATGCAGCTTACGATAAAAATGTATATAACCAATTTTGTTAAGGAAAAAATTTCAACAAGTCTTGTTGGGATAATTTTTTTATTATAATAATAACATAAATATTCAAATATGGCCATGTTGGGGGTAAAATTGTTTTTTTCGATTTTTCAGCAAAATTATTCATCGGAGAACAAAAGTTGTTATGAATAAGCTTATAGCTGTTGTAATTCTATATAAATTTTATATATTATAAGTTTTGTTACGGTTACAGAGGACGGTGAAAGTCGCGCCCTCTGTAACCGTACCAAAGTACCTATGAAAATTTATAATATATGAAACTTATACATAATTTAAAGAGCAACAAGTTTGCTTATAACCAAAAAGTCCGGTGAATAATTTGGCCAAAAATGAAGAAAACCAATTGCACCTCCAACATGGCTATTTTTAAATTAACTGCATTGTTATTAATATTTAAAAAAAAACGTCCAAACAAAAATTGTTGGATGATTCTTAACGAAATTGGTTATATGCATTTTTATGAAACTTATACATAATTTAAAGAGCAACAAGTTTGCTTATAACCAAAAAGTCCGGTGAATAATTTGGCCAAAAAAGAAGAAAACCAATTGCACCGCCAACATGGCTATTTTTAAATTAACTGCATTGTTATTAATATATTAAAAAAAAACGTCCAAACAAAAATTGTTGGATGATTCTTAACGAAATTGGTTATATGCATTTTTATCGTAAGATGCATATTAAGCAACCCACCCATAAAATACAAGCAATTTACATTTATTAGTTGACAGACTATTTGTATTAAAAATTCATTAATAATAATAAAAGGTGTAAAATATTATTTTCCATTAATGTTATCATTTATGTCAAAACTAACCATTTAGGTCGGTATCACTATTATATTTACGCGAACTTGTTTAACTCTTAAATAAGCCATAAAGATATGTAATGCCACGCATTCCATTCACAGTGGTATACCGCCATATTGCATTTTTTACAAATAGCACAAATTAAAATTATTTAAAAAGGAAAATAAAATATTGCTGCTAGTAAAAAAATACTTACCCTGTAGACTGCCTACAGAAGGCCTAGGTTCAATTAAAAAAAAATATATGAAAAATGATCCAAACAAATCGGTACCTGTTTTTCGGATAAAAAGTGATTGTATATAAAATTGAGGAAATTTTTGAGGGTTTCTTTGGTAATATTTAGAAACAATACTAATTGTAAAAAACTAAAAAAAATATATCCCCCTCCCCTTGAGATAGAACATAAAAAAGCCAATTATTTGAAGATTTCGCTAAAATTTAATTTTTGCAAGTTTTAAAAAGTGCATAAAAAATAGTTTTAAACAAAAAATATGCAAACTTATATTAGTATATAAGCATATATACATGTTGTGCCTATAGTACATAACTATTACCCAAAAAAACGTATTATCTAGTATTTATCTGTCTAAAAAAGTGTATCTTTTACGATTTTATTTATTTATTTATTTATTTATTCCTAGTATACACAAAGTCATGGAGAGGAATTGATTTCTTATGTCATCAGGTATGTTTTAGTCCAGAAAATGTAGGGGTCCACGAAATTTTCATTTAAAATCGCCCAGGTGAACCTTGCATGCTTAGTTTAGGTGTTCATATTACATGGCTTAATCAACCATACGATATTATTAAGCAGTATTGTTTATTTAAACTTACTTTTTTTTATGTGTAATTAACAAAAAAACATATTTTGGATTATGATAAAGATATAACAAACAAAACATATTTTGTCTGTACTCCCTATAAAAAAACAATCAAAATTAGCATATTTACGATATTGAAAATTAATGAAAAAAAATAGGGTAAATATTTGACCGAAACAGTTTAAATACACTGCCCAGTAAAATGGCTTTCCCATGTGTGAAACGGATTTTTCATTATCAGATTCACTTTTAGCAACCTCAAAAACCCCAATATACCAAATTCCACGAAAACTACCCCTGCCCCTCAAGGGGGTGGAGTTTATTTTATTATCAGATTCACTTTTAGTAACTTCAAAAATCTCAATTTGTTATCAGATTCACTTTTAGTAACCCCAAAAATCCTAATATAGCAATTTTCACGAAAACTACTCCCATCAAAGAGGTGAAATAAGAGAAATTTTATTATCAGATTCAGATTCGTGGACACCAAAATCCCCTATATACCAATTTTGACGAAAATATTGTAAATATTTAAATATATTTCCCCCCACCCCGAGACGGTGGAGTTAGAAATTTTTTTATTATCAGATTCAATTTTAGTAACCTTAAAAACCCCTATATATGTCTTTTATTGTAAGAAAAATATATTTTTCCCCATTTGCCCCCTTTGCATACCAATGTTCACCAAAACCAATTTCGAGCAAGAACTTTTGGTAGCATAGCAAATTTTTCCACGAAAACAAGACTAACCGAAATTTTGAAAATTTTTGAAATGGGAAAGCAAAACTTTTTTTAACTTTTTTCCTAATACAATTTTGTAAAAACAATTCTGAAGATATCGGGGAAACTACCTCAGTCCTTTCGATAATGTCTTAAAAAACTAACTAGGTACTAACTGTAAATTTACTCTCTCAGAGTTTGTATTTTTTAGTTTTTCTCATAATGTTCTTATATTATACATTAGGGTGACCCACCAAAATTTTTAATTGAAAATTTTTAATAGAAAATTTTGGATGTCTCATCCTTCAAATTTGTTCATTGAGGTAAGAGTATCATCCCTGATTTTTTTCCGAATGTTCAAAAGAAAAAATTAAAAGTTTCTTTTTTATTTTTTTTACGGCGATAATACTTTTACCTCAACAAACAAATTTCAGGGGTGAATTTTTCAATTTAAAATTTAGTTATAAAAGTTAAACATGTTATAGACACTTAAATATAACATTGTTTTAAGTCCTAAAGCTCATGCGCAAATTTATTAGCGCATAGCGAAAGCAACTTTCAATATGTCGCCTAACAGATGTTTAGAGTGTCGTGCAACATGTGTTGATGTTAATAATAACTTAGCGGTTGCAGACAGGCAAAGGAATTCCTGACCAGGCCAAGCAAAGCTAGGTTGGTCTGGCTACTAGGAAGGGGCCGAGCAACCATAAGCCTCCTTACAGCCCTGGGTGTGGGATGGACGAGGAAACGCCCTACCACTTCATAGGGGAGTGTGAGGCTCTGGGCAGGCTCAGACAAGACGTCTTCGGAGTGGTAACACTAGCGAAGGAAGAGATGAGCCTCCTAGCCTGGTCAGATGTTATGAACTTCATCAGAAGGTCTGGCAGATTCAGGAAGAGGGAGGATAGGCAGCAGGTTGGGTAGGTAATCTTGGGGTAGGGACCCTAAATAAAGTGACATTTAACTTCACACAAAGGGTTGAGACACCAATTTAGTAATTTCTGCAGGGTTATGTTTTTTTTGCGAATTGGCACTATTGGTATAGTAGAAGTGACATTACTTGTCAAAATATCCATAGACGTGTTTTTTGAAAAAATGGCACGACAATGTTCAGTGGTAAACTGTCGTAATTCTATCCAAGCAGGATATATATTATTACTAAATAATAAAAAATATATTTTTTAGATTATAATAAAAAAATACATAAACATGCCTAGTGCAAGCCTAAAATAAACACATTCTAATCAAAGTTTTAATGTATATTTTTCTTATAATTATCATAGAAAACAATAATGAAAAACCTGCAGTTATCATTAAAGGAATACCTATAAAATTATTTTTTTTTTAATATTTTTAGTTTGCTAAAGTAAAACTACTAGTTGATCATATTCTTCGGTACATGCCTGAATTTTTTACATTCCTCTTATTTATTTATATTATTCTTTTCTTCAAAATCAATTCAGTTCCAAATAAAAGTAATTTCAACTATTTAGGGAAAATTCCGAGATTATTCGAACACTGACGGTCGTCAGTATATTCCATAAGTAAATCTTGATTTAAATTGTACAGGTATTTTCGTAGGCACTTTAAAAAAGTACAATAATAAAACTATAAACCATAATTTCGTAAATAAATAAATTTGATGACCAAATATTCAGTTTGACACTGACACTTAAATATGACAATATTATTATATTAATTAATATCGACGCCTCTGTTCGGGTTGACATTTAACTATAACCTCAGATTTTGTATCTGACAGAATTATATTAAATTTAGACATAATTATTACTAGATTTAGATTTGGCACCAAAGCACTTTGGATAAAACCATTGTCTTTCATTGTTTAACAATACTAGTGCTTGGTTGCCATTTTAACCTCAAAATCAAAGCGTGTCTCAACCCTTTGTGTGAAGTTTAATGTCATTATATATAGGGTCCCTATCTTGGGCCTACTTGTCAGGCGTCGGAGCCTACCCACCTTTTACTACTACTACTACTAATAATAACTTTAGTGCGTGATCACATAAATATTTCAAGATAAAAAACTTCAAATATGAATAACTTAGTTTATAAACAATTATTGCGTATTATGTACAATGTACATTGTACATATTTGTTTTGGATACACTGTATTGTAGATTCATATTATTTAATAATACGTTGTTTTAGTTTTTTAAGGAAGGATAATTAATAAAGATGACGACAATCAGCTGATTATAATAAATTTTTTACCAAAATATTGAAAGTAGGCAGTTTGGGCATAAGTATACCCAAAGATAAGCACATGTAATTACATGTGATATGTAGTTTCTATGTGCACATAAATGAATTTAAAATACATTACAACAAATTTTGAAACGCAGTATTTTATAAATAAGAGCTCAAATGTCTAGGTAGATATTGGACTTTAGTAGAGATATTAAGAATGTAGTCTATCGAGAGGTAAATAGTTGTTTTTATTTGTATACTTACAGCTGATAATAATATACCTAACTTTCTGGTTAAATAACAAAGTTGTAGTGCTATTGTTAAAGATTCTCGTTGATCTAGAAAGGCGGTTTGTTGTTTTCACTGACAGATAGTTTATAACTTTTGGAGGTTAAAAACCATATTTTCACAATTTCTGTACCGTACATCCTACTCACAGTTAGGCAATCTCTTTGTATGGTATTATACTTCCTAGGAATAAAGAAACAAATTGCTTATATGTGTTTGTTTAAATAAAATAAACATACAGGGTGTATTTGAAATAGGGTCGGAAATTTTAACAGATGATTCTACATCATAAAATATGACAAAAAGTTCCTATAAACATATGTCTAAAAATGCGTCATAAGGGAGCTACGCCCCTTTGAAATTGGCTAAAAAAATCGGTTTTTATTTAATAACTCAGGAACCCTTTGAGATATATTAACGAGGTTTTGCACGTGAATTAATCCTAATAAGGCCCATCTTTGTATGTCATTTTCACGTACTTATTTAAACCAGGGGTGTGCGAAACGGGGGGGCCTTATCAGTTTTTTGTCCCAAACTTTTTTCTGTGTAACTTTTTTGCAATTTTATTTTTGAAATATGATTCCTCAGGTCAAAATACATAAAAAAGGTACTCTTGTTGTAATACTGTAGGATTAACCATTTTCGAGAAAAGTTCATTTGAATATGAAATTTCACGGTTCGAGGACGAAAAATTAAATACTAAAATGTCGAAAACCAAAATTTTAATGATGCAATGTTATTCTACATCAAAAACTAAGAAAAAAAGTTTCCATACATGTAGGTCGAAAAAACGCTTTTAAAGCTACCATAGCCCTTTAAAAATGGTGCATATTTAGGAGACCATAGCTCCATTAGGATTCATTTTTGGAAGTACCTGTATATGAGGTTTTTTTCTTAGTTTTTAATGTAAATTCGCCCTGCATCATTAAAATTTCGGTTTTCAACATTTTAGTATTTAATTTTTCGTCCTCGAACCGTGGAATTTCACCTTCAAATGAATTTTTCTCGAAAATGGTTAATCCTACAGTATTACAACAAGAGTACCTTTTTTATGCATTTTGACCTGAGGAATCAAATTTTAAAAATAAAATTGCAAAAAAGTTACACAGAAAAAAGTTTTGGACAAAAAACTGATAAGGCCCCCCCGTTTCGCACACCCCTGGTTTAAATAAGTACGTGAAAATGACATACACAGATGGGCCTTGGTAGGATTAGTTGACGTGCAAAACCTCGTTGATATATCTTAAAGGGTTCCTGAGTTATTAAATAAAAACCGATTTTTTTAGCCACTTTCAAAGGGGCGTAGCTCCCTTATGACGCATTTTTAGACATATTTTTATAGGAACTTTTTGTCATATTTTATGATGTAGAATCATCTGTTAAAATTTCCGACCCTATTTCAAATACACCGTGTATTTGTCCGGCATCAAGTTCTAACTTTAGATTTACTTACGATTTTTGTTCTAGACAGCTGACCATTTTTAGGTAACCTTAGCATAGTGTAATCCTTATTAGTTTTCATTTTTTTCGTGAACAATATGTTTTTCGTGTCGAATTGTATCGAATATTATTTGTCAACAAAATGAGTTGTCATTTTGTTCCTTGACGTTAGTTTTTTTTTGGTAGTTTAAATGCTCTATTCAGTGCAAATGTGCCTACTTTTAGTGTTTTTTGGTAACTTTGGTTTTGTTAGGTTGCCGGTCTGATACAAAAGGAAGAAGGCCATTTTTGTGACAATTTCGGCTGTGTGAAAAGATATCATGAAACATCTAAACAATCTTACGTTCTAAGTTTATATAACTACTTTGGGTGAGTTTATAATTTCATTCTTTATTTAAATAATATAATATTTTTGATCGATGAATAGTCTTTACGTTATTTTTCGGTAATATGTGTTTCGTCTCTTGTAGATAGAACATTAAGTTGCTGAATGATGTCGAGTGGAAATTCTATTTGGTTTCTGTAAGCCCTCAAAAATACTGAGGTAAGTTGTCGATATTTTATTTTGTTTCGAGATTATCAAAATCTTACGGTGAAAATATTTCTTTTAGGGTTTTTTTTTACGGTGATGCTTTTTACTGTGATGGTTTTACTGTGATGTCACAATTTTGAGGTTATGGTCAAAGTTCAAGATTACATTTTCTAATGTAATATTTTCATGCTAAGTTATGGAACATACCGTATAACTTATAGTATGTTGAATTACTGTCTTAACCGATGGAGTATTTCGGTTATGTTGAGTAAGTTATGGTCTATGCGTAGTATAAGTTTTTGTTGGACTTCGAAGCCCCTAGTTCTTCGACCTGCTGTTCAAGTTGAAGTTGGCAAGTAACGAAAAGATTTACTACATAACTGTAGGTTATTTTATTATTTTTATTATGGGTCCAGTCTTTACGTAGAAGAAGAAATAGCAACAATTTTTTATTTTGTTTAATTTAATATTTTATATTAAATTACCTTGCAACAATTCTAGAACTAGAATGTTAATTTTTTTGGTACATACTTTTGATATTTAAATATTCTGAGTGTCATGATATATAATTTTTTTATTTGACATGGTCTGATAAAGTTTTATTGGTACATTTTATAAATACAGTTTAGGTACATTTTTATATGTGAACAAATTTGCAAATTTGGGGTTTTTTTATTTTAACATGGTATTTCATAATATAAATTCACTTACTTTACTATGTAATAAATATTGGTACTCATTAAAATTTAGCTGGTAATCATTACCACCCATTAAACTTTATAAGCTTATCACTCTCTTTGTCATGACATATTAGGTTTTGTAAATAAATACTATTCACTTTACAATTATTTTTTTTTCTTTATTTATTATCTTTCGGCATCAGCACGACTTAAATGTATAGTTTACCAGTTTTAATCATTTAAGAAAAATCCAACAGTACAAACTGGTTGGCGCCTTTTTATATAAATTCTCAACCCCCCATTAGACTGCTACCAGACTATCAGAGCTCCGGCAATTAACTTTTTAAGTTTTTGGATAACCACTTCATATTTTTATAAATTTAATGCCATTAATCGGAATAAATTCAGTTATGACTCATCAACGATGAAAATAAACACAGAAACATAGGCTTACGGAATAATTATGAATTATGAGGGAAATTTTTATAAAGATCACTAAATGAAACATTTGACGACTAATTTGTTACACACAACAATATTGAATATACATATTAACTATAAATATGTAAATATATCGGTGTTTTTCGAAGAAAATAAAAATGTAAATATTTAAAACCTGACGTCAACGATAGAATCGACGCGGCGCTTATGCGAGCACTGGAAATTCGCCGATGACTGATTATGGCCTAACGATATATTATGGCCTAATGTTGACATAGGGTCAAATATCACTTTTTGTTTAAAAAATGTAGAATTTAATGATAGAGCTAGATTTAGCTGATCATAATTATATATCACATACTTTAGTTTGATAATTTTAGTCTCTATAAAAGTACTACTGGGTTATTTTTTTTGCACAAGACAAAATTTTTCTTTATGAGTCAATTAACCCTAAGAAGATTTGGTGTGGAAATGTGGAAAATCTATCTAGAGTCGCTTTTTTTTATTTGATTTTTTATATTTTTTACGTAAAAATTTAGAAAATATGTGCCGGAGTTAAGTATAGGCAAATTATTTAAAATTTGTAATTTTGCAAAAATAGAAATTCAGAAAAAAAGTAATAAATGACATGTAATAGCTCATTTTAAGGCTGTTTTATGCTGATTTGGAAGGTAAATTTTGAATTAATTATTAAAAATTTAACACCTTTAAAATTATAATAAAAGAGCTTTAAAGCGAGCTATTACATGTCATTTATTACTTATAAAATTATATAATTGTAATTATGGTCATATATTTATTTTTCTGGTAAAATCTGAGATAGGTCTTGTTACATATTAATGAAAAACCGTTTAAAATTCAATTTAATATGTCCTATTTTCTTGGATCCTTAACAATGCCGGCATAGATTTTTCGAATTTATACCTAAAAAATATAAAAAAATTAAAAAAAGTGCCTGATAGATTTTTTTTTAATTTTCACTCAAAATATTTCTAGGCCCTAGGGTCATGCTTAACCGAAAATTTTGGTTTGTCGAAAAAAAAAATAAATAAAACGCAAAAAACCTATAAAGATATCTACACATAGGTTCAAATAATATTTTTATTTTAAACGCAGGTAGATATAATATCAGCATTATTAATAACATGAATTACAATAATAACCAAACATAAAGTTTATTTAAATATATTTTGGAATAAAATTTACATACATATTTTTGTTTTTATATATAAACTTATACAAAATATTATTATTATTTTTTTCGAAAAAAAAGTAAAAGTTGGTGTTTTTTTAATATCGTTAATAGAGTGGATATTTTAAAGTGCTAAGAATAGATCATAAAAGTGTATAGGATCTTGAAAATGTAAAGGTAATAATGGAAATACACTGTAAAAAATAAAGGTTATATGCCACTACACTGTAAAAAATGTTTCCGGTATGGATAACTTCCAATTTAATTATCGGCTATAGTCGGTAGAGCTACCGGCACCAGAATTTTAGAAGAAAGTGTAAAGTTAATTTTAGAGTAAAATTATATTTTTGCTCCGACCGGCTTTAACTTTGGCCTTTTGGAATTTCGTCCAATTTCATAACATAATTTTAAAATAATATTGTAAATTTAAAGCTTGCCTTAAAGATAAAACTTCAATATAACGTTTTTTTAGGAACGTTTAAAGAACATCGTATAATAACTGACCTGTTTTACTACCTTTAAAGATTCAATTCTATGCACCAAAACACGTCGGTTGAAGAAACGTAAAAAACCATAACCTTAAATCTCATTTGAAGTGCAACTAACATAAGGGCCTAACCCTCATTTTTTGCGAAATACAGTTTTTGCTTGAAATGGGTACTACTTAACGTACTTCATCGCTCTAGTTAATAAAAATTCCTAATATGTTACTAGAAGTGGCAAAAATATGCATTGGAAAATAAGGTTAGGGGTGCAAATTTTAATAATTTGTATTTTTGCCCCACCCGAATATTTACCGTTAACTATTCTTATTTAAAAAAGGTTATGAACCTATTTAAAACTAGAAAGGCAGATTTTATAAAAAAAAAATCTTATAATAAACGGGTAGGTAAGGCTTTTTTAATAATTTTCTTTTTTTGTCCCACCCAAATATTTACCGTTAACTATTCTTGATTAAAAAGGCTTATGAACCTATTCAAGTCTAGCAAAGAGCAGATTTTATGCAAAAACATACTTATAAGAAATGTGTGGGTTAAGCCCTTTTGGTAATTAAGGGCATTCCTTAGGCCCTTATTTCAACTTTTTTTTGTTGAAATCTACATAAAATGATGTAAACAATCAAACAGTATTAAAATATAATTATTATTTAGTATAAATATCATTAGAAAAAAAAAATGGATCACATTTTTGCTTCTCCTGTAAAATAATAATTTTGTGGGTTAGGCCCTTATGTTAGTTGCACTCTTAATTTGACAAATGACTTTTTTTTATTGACAAGTTCCTCTCCGAATCTGTAAGATGAATAATCCATCTATGGAGTATAATCCATAATCTTTTTAAGACTTTTTGAAGAAAAAAATGATTGGACATAAAATATGTCAAAGTCTTCGCAAACAAAACAAGATCGACATTTACCGGGTCATTTTTAACCCCACTACCAAACCAAACTCTTGAAGCGATCAAATACGATGGTTCGTAAAGTTTGCACTAAAACGACAAATCCGTTTCATCAATTTAGTTTGAAATTTTTAATCAATAAAACGCAACAAAACAACTGGTTATAAAAATTGGTTGTCAAGAAAAAAAGGTTTATTGTCCAAAAAAGCACATTTCTTGCCCAGTTGTGCACATGAATTTAATAACCAGGCTATGTGACATGTACCCAAGTAATCCATACAAGTACTTAAGTTTGACACCAGCATTTATGTGCTTTAAAAATGTATTAAAGTAACGACCAAAAACAGGTTGATGAATGTTGCCGATATAAGTGATCGCCTCCAAACTTTTTATACGTAACCTTAATTTGTTAACACAAAATTGTGTTTTTAGTTGAAGATATAAGGTGCTGTCCATATATTACGTAACGCTCCTAGGGGGGGGGTCAGATAAATTGTTACAGTTTGTTACATGGGAGAGGGGGGGGTTCTAGGTTATAAATTTAATGTTTATTTCCTAAGCTTGGCAGATGTATTTTTATTTCAGCATAAATTACTATTTAGTTGCCCATAATTCCCTTTTTCACACAAAAATTGACGAAACTATGCATATTTAAATAATATTGTATTCAGAAAAAAAAACTGTTGACATTGACATATTAAAAAAAATCTTACGGCCCTGTTCTTGCGTGATCTTGCCGATGAATCATCGGCGATGATACATTTTCGCGAGGAATGTGTAATCACAGAACGCCAATGTGTGTATTATTTTGTGTACCTGTGCATAAACAATATACGTGTTATATGTGACACTCAGTGTAAAAAGAGGTACCTAGTATTTTTTCCCTTTGTGATATTGATTATGAATATTTGTTTAAAGTTTGAGCGATTTTTTCGTGTAATTTTTTTTTAAGGTTATACTATATACTATATATTAGGTTCATGTTTGTTTTGTCGAGAAAAACGAATCAATAGTGAGAATACAGTTAAATTTATTGCAAAACAAAAATTTTATATTGTTACGCGTTACACAGGGGGGTGGGGGTGTTGGTAAATGTGACAGTTTGTTACACAGGGGGGAGGGGGGGTCAATTTTTTTGAAAAATTGCATTAATTAATATATGGACAGCCCCTAATAGGTTGTTGTCAAATTATAAGTGGAATACAAACTTAAATGTTACAATTAATTGTAATATTTAATCAATTAATTAATTAATTAATTAATTAAATCAATTAATTAATTAATTAATTAATTTAATTAATTAATCTGTAACATTTAATCAATTACACAGGTTTACAAAAAAAAAGTCAGGACTATTTGACCGGACTATGGTATTCCTAGGTATTTTGGCTCCCTGAATCAGATCCCGGGGTCAGTTTTGCCCCATCACGTCAGGAAAACGAGGTTTCAAGGTCATTAAAGGTCAAAATGGTGATTTTTTGGAAGCAGCCCCGCGGCAATATCTCAAGCGACCTGTTAACTTCACGGGTAACTGTGTAGGTCTTGAATACTTTCTGAATGTTGTCCCGGGGCCGCTCCCAAAAAATCACCATTTTGACCTCCAAATGACCTTGAAATCTCGTTTTCCTGATGTGATGGAGCAAAACTGACCCCGGGATCTGATTCAGGGCGCCAAAATACCTAGGAATACCATGGTCCGGTCAAATAGTCCTGACTTTTTTTTGAAAACCTGTGTTATCTGCAACATTTAATCAATTAATTAATTGATTTGGACTTCTCTAATTAGGTTATGTCAATAGCGAACGCATATATTTTTATAAATTCTTATTGATTCCTGAAATTTTTCAGTGGTATATTTAGAGTTTACTTTCTTTTTACTATGGTCATAATTAGAACAATAAAATACTCTTTATTAACGGTTTTTTAAAAATCTATGTCAGCATAACTTTTCTCAAACAATAAAAATACAGGGTTAAAAGTTACAATTGTTTATTTAGACGTAATACAGCAACGTCGTATTTGATCACATATGATAACAGTAAATAATAACAAACTGATAATAAGTGGTCCGTAAACTTGGACCACTTATTTTTTTTTTCGCTTCATTACTTGTGTGGTTTACTTGGGTCATGTACTGAGTTATATCAATAGCCTTCATATGGTTTTATTTTTTTTTAGTTATCAAAGTGAAGTGCGAAAATGAATGCGAGTAAAATTGTTAGTGAAAAAAAGTGTAAAAAAGAGAAGTCTGGAATATTATCACAGTTAACTTTGTCGTGAGTAGGAAAAACAAAAAATTTAATTTTATTAATTCATTATTTTTAAGTGCAATTTAAAGTTATTTCTTTTAATTCGGACTAAGTCAGTAATTACTAGTAATAAGTAATTATTATTATTAAAATAATGAAAAAGTCTTGCTGTTAAGAACACTTTAGTAAAAAACTAAATATATATAAACAGTTCCAATGTTTCGAAGGTAATTTGTCTCTTCTTCTTCAGGGTAAAAATTAAAAATAGAAATAAAAAATTATATAAATTTAAAATCTAATTGTCAAAAAACTGATAGTTTTTTGACAAACAAAACGTTGGAACTGTTTATATATATTTAGATTTTTATTAAAGTGTTCTTAACAGCAAGATTTTTTCATTATTTTATATAAAAAGAACAAGAAATATTATAATTATTATTATTACTAATAAGTAAGGTTTCTCCTATTCTAATATATTTATATTGAATATATTATATTTTTAGCGCAAAAGTAAAAAAAATAATTTTAATGTTAATATTAACTATTATAATTTTAATTATCAGTAATTATCAGTAATTATAATTATAAAATATGTACTGGTATTCTAATTTTTCTATTCTATTTTTGTATGTATTTTTTTATTTTTTGTAAGAAGTCTTTTAAAATTCTTTCAAAAATCTTGAAAATCTCAGTTTTTTTCTAGAAGACTTTTAAGATTTCTCGAAAATACTTTCGAAAAGATCAAAAATCTTTTTTTTTGTTAAAAATTAAGTCATACAATAAATCAGTGTACAAGTATTTTCGGGTGGTTACCCCACTGTTTTAAAAAAAAAATTCTTTGTTATAAAAGTTAATTGTTCTTTTCTTGGGACCTATTTTTATTGTTATCAACACTGCTCTAGAAAAAAACACTCCTTTTATTTGCCGGGGAACTTTTAGTTGATTCTGGCTATATTTGATGCTCTAATTTTTAAACTTTTTTTATTCTTAATGATCAGCTGTTTTTTTTGAGAGATAAAACGCACAATGTTTTTTTTGCAAATATTTGTAGTCAATAAAAAATGTCTAAAAATTGTGGATTAATTCCCAATTTATAAGGCTTTAAGCCAAAAGCAGGGTTTAAATATATTCATTTCTTTATTTCAAAGAATGTGAATTTTTTGATATAAACTGCTCTGCAAATTTGTTTATCACTAAATAAAATGACATTTTTTTAAATTACTATATTTTAAAGACCGATAACTCGTTATAAATGATTTTTCTTTTGCCTAAAATGATGGTCTCTTGGCTTTATTTTGCAGATTAAAAAAATTAAACACAGAAAAATAGGCGCGAGTATATTTTCTTAGGTAAAGTTGCCAGATGTCCCGTTTTTGCAACAATTATTTTTGAAAAGTCCTAAATACTTATTTTTATGGAACCTTTCATTCTTAACATTGATTTTTTTAAATATGTCTACGGCCTTTTTTCCAGAGCTATGAAGCATTTTGTAAAGAGTGTATATTTGCCTGTTTAAGCTGTTATCAAATAGACCTAAGACCATACTTAAGTTTAACCTAATTATTTAACACTACATTAAGTATTTCATTTAAGATTATTTAACATTATTGGTAAAATACTATAAACAAGCCGTGAAGATATGTAATGCTACGCATTCCATTATATATTATTCACAGTAAATGGTATATTGCATTTTCCCAAAAATATTTAAAAAAAAATTAAAAAAGGTCTCTTTTTGAAAAACGAAACACTCAAAAAAAATTTTTCAAAAAAAAAAAATTCGAAAAAAACCTGTAAAAAATTTCAAATTTTACTTTATTTTTTTAATTTTCCAAAGTCCAAACCCTAAAAATGAAAATTTTACAAAAAAATGTTTCTTTTTAATTACTTCTATGCTCATCCAGTAATGGGTATTTGGTAACAGATTAAACAGGCAAATATGCACTCTTTTACAAAATCCTTCATAGCCCTAGAAAAAAAGGTCGTAGACATGTTAGAAAAAAATCAAATTGTTAAGAATGAAACGTTCTATAAAAATAAGTAGTTATACCATAATAAAAATAATTTTTGCAAAAATGGTACATACAACAACTTTACCTATTAACATACTCGCGATTATTTCGGTGCGACCGAAATAAATAATTAAATTAAATAATTAATAACACAGCCCCACAAAAAAAGGTAGAAATCCGTGAGACAGAATATGATATTCCTATGTATTTTTCGACGCTGAATCTGAATCCGGGGTCAGAAAAGACTCTAGACGTCTGGAATTCACCCCCCGGACCCAAAAGGGGAGGGGGAGGATATATTTTTCGACCTGAATCCTAATTTGAGATCAAAATAATTTCTACACCCCTGGAATTAGTTTCCTGGCCCAAAAACTACCAACAAGAAAGGTCGGAAAATTGAGTTTCGGATGCCGGATGCTCAACCATGGTATTCGTATGTATTTTTTGACCCTGAATCCTAATTTGAGGTCAAAAGAATTTCTACACCCCCGGAATTCACTCCCGGGCCCAAAAACTACCCCCAAGAAGGAGTGGAAAATTGAGTTTCAGATGCCAGATCCTCGACCATGGTATACCTATGTATTTCTGATCCGAATTTGAGGTCAAAAAAATTTCTACACCCCTGGAATTCACCCCCGGGCCCAAAAACTACCCCTAAGAAGGGGTAGGGAATTGAGTTTCAGGTGCCAGATGCAACCACGTATTTTTGGATGCAAGCGAAACTCAATTTTCCACCCTTTCTTGGGGGTAGTTTTTGGGCCCGGGGTGGATTCCAGGGTTCTAGAATTTTTTTTGACCTCAAATTCGGATTTAGCGTCGAAAAATACATGGTCGAGCATCTGGCATCGGAAACTCAATTTTTGGGCCGGGGGTGAACTCTAGGGGTGTAGAAATTGTTTTGACCTCAAATTGGACTCAGCGTCGAAAAATACATAGGAATACCATGGTACCCTTTTTAAGGGTAGTTTTTGGGCGCGGGGGTGAATTCCAGACGTCTAGGTTCTTTTCTGACCCCGGATTCAGATTCAGCGTCGAAAAATACATAGGAATATCATGATCTGTCTCACGGATCTCGACCTTTTTTTGTGGGGCTGTGTAATTTAATGATTTAATTAATGATTTAATTAATAAGTTAATTAATGATTTAATTAATGATTTAATTAATGATTTAATTAATGATTTAATTAATGATTTAATTAATGATTTAATTAATGATTTAATTAATGATTTAATTAATGATTTAATTATTGATTTAATGATAAGGCATTATCTTTGCAAAACAAAGCCAAAAATCATTCTTTTAGGCAAAAGAAAAATCATTCAAAACGGGCTGGAGTTCTTTGAAATATTGTGATTTAAAAAATGTCAATTTTATTAGTGATACTTAATTTGCTGAGTAGTTTATTTTATTTAAAATTCTATATAAATACTAAATATATTACTCCAATTTTTATAAGCAATACTAAAAAATATGTACGGTTATGGTACCCACAGATCAGAGAAAACAGGAAAACACTGGAAAAGTTAGGGAATTTATTAAACCGTAAAAAATCAGAGAAAAATCAGGGAAATTGAAAAAAACTCTGGTCTACATAATAAATTAAAATTATTACTAAAGTAGTAAATTATTCATAAATTTCAATCATCCAAAAAAGTCCAAACCAATCCATATACCCATTTTACAAAAAAAAGTAAAAAAAAAATAAAAAAATCCCAACTCAAAAACTAAACAGCATGCTGCATGCTGCAGCCTCGTAAAATTTTTCTTACTGGATTTATAGCCCAGTCGAACGGTAGTTTGACCTTGCGGTGATATGCACACTCTGCTTTTTTTTGTAATCAAAAGGGATTCATTTGGAAAGCTTGAATACAAATTTGCACCCCTGTGCAATTTTTTTGCACAGCTATGTGCAAAAGCACGGTTTCTATTCGTCGCTCAACAAAAAATGAACATTGTTCATTTGGACTTTTTGTAGTCAATAAATATTACTATATTACTGTTACTACCATTACTATTAAATTGTCTACAATTTATGTAAATAACTTTTTTTGTTTAAACAATCAGAAAAAAAATTGATGAAATAGGCATCATATTCAAAAAATGTTTTACAGTTGTTTTCGAAAAACAGAAAATTGTTTGCAAATTTTTAACTTTTTCAAATTTTCAACGCCCTATAACTTTTTTCTGATTTTTTAAACAAAAGAAGTTATTTACATAAATTGTAGAGAATTCAATACCGAACAAATATTTTTTGTTACGCGACGAATAAAAGTCCAAACCAAAAACAAAAAAATGCGCGTTTGCACATAACTGTGCAACAAAAAATCGCACAGGGGTGCCTATTTGGAATTAAAGTTTAAAAACGAACCCCTTTGATTAAAAAAAAACTAAGTGTGCATATCACTACAAGATGATGCCCTTTTATACGACTGTTCGACTGAACTTTTTTATTTTTACACTGTGTTGGTATTGGTTATAATGTTTAGTATTTTATAAAAAAAAAAACATCAAAATATATCGAAAAACAGCGAAAAAATCTAGTTTTTTGTAGTTTAGAAACCTATGAAAAACAAACGTACAAGGACACTTTAAATTGGCTGTTCTTGGCTTAGAGGCCTATTAACGAAAAACCAATCCATGAAAAAAGAGTAGTTAATTAGACCCTAATATTTCAATACTCTGCACTATATCTCAAAAAACGAGCTGTTCGAGGAAAACGAAGCATGGTTTCGAACAGCGCATAAAACAGTCTGGAATCGACTAAAATGGTCTAGAATAGTATATTCTATAACTAGTATGGAATAGACAATATTCCGCCCGAGCGAGCGGAAAGTTTGTCATACGAGCCGGCAGGCGAGTATGACGGTCCCGCGAGCGCGGAATGACTATTCCATACGTGTTGTAGACTATACTTTTTCTTCAAATGCAAATGTGAAACATTGTATGGCTTTAAACTGCGGACAAGTTTAAAGACAATGTTTTTTGTGACTCAACATTGTAAATGCAACAAAACACATATTTTTAAATAAAGCAATTAATGTTATTTAATAATTTTATCAAATCAGTACTTAAGAAAGATTTTTATTTAATTTTAGCACATATTTACAAATTATAATGCAAAAATTGAGGGTTATGTCAGATTGTTGTGACAGATATCAGGTTTAAATAATTAAAAATAGATGGAGCAGTTTTAATTTTTTGAATAAATTGATAAAAAACAAATATTAAGAAAAACTAATAAACTTTATGTAATTTTAACGCAAAACTTTAAATTGCATTAAATTATTCAATATTTCATGGTAAAATATATAAAATTTTGCTTATTTTGCTATAGTTTTCTTTACTTTTATAAAGAAGAGATGGCACTACATGTGCTCATTCTAACACTTGATACGGAATATTCATACCGTATCTAGAGCTAGAATGGTTTCATTCTGTGTTTGAAAAGTGTGTGTATTTGCTTACATTCTAAAGCAGTCGTAGAAAAATGTAAATGATAGTTTTACACAAAAAAAAACAGTGACCAACTACCCTAAGTAAATTTAAACGGAATAAAATTCAACCATCTCTTCTCAACAAATTTTATTTATTTTGGTCGATCCGGATTTCGTATATTTGCTGATCATATAAATAATTTAAAGGACCACGTACATTTCTTATGGGAAATGGCTCCCGGTTAAATTTGCTGAAATTCAAGTATGTTGGAGTTCTGAACTGACTGATTAAAAGTCTGCATGGGCTTAACAAAAATGGCATTTTGTGGATACATCTTTTAAAACTCCCGAATGAAACAAGAGTTTTAGATGGAATTTGAACTGAGTTATTTAGAATAATAGACTTTTATTTTGGAAGTCAGTGGAGTCCGACAAAAAAAATATATTTTTTTATTTTTCCCTTTTTGCCTAATTGTTGAGACTTTTAAGTGTTTAATATATTGAGGGCATTCGGGACTTATACTTTACATAATTTAACCAGTGGCGTCCTTACTTTATATTTTATTGAAAAAGTCACCCTTTTTATCTAAGGCACTATTTAAACTGTAATGACTTGTTTAAGATTTTTTATATACATCCTGTTCCAGAACTCGCGTACCGAAATTTGAGGGTATATTAAAAACCCTCTGGAAAATATGAAAAAAATTTCAAAAAAAATCCATCTTCAATACTAATTTAAAAGGAAGCTATTTAATCTGACCAATCCTGTTGCTGATGTTAAATTACCTAAAAATTAGTTTTTCCCTACTTATTAGTAACTATGGTTGCATTTTAATGGTTGACTCGTGCATTGTTTAAGACTTTCAACTTTAAAATCTTTTTAGGTTATTATATTTTGACAAAACCGACAGAGGTTATCAAATATTCTATTTTTATAGGGTCACTCCATCCGGCGGTGGTTTTATGATACCCGTCTTGGACGGCAGCAACAAACTGCCGCTGCAACTCCATTGTAGTGTTTTTTTTTATTAGAAACTCAGATCTTTTAATTGATTTACTGGATATAAATTCTTAATACAAATTAATAAAATAAAATACAATAACTGAATTCCTTGAATTAAAAAAACCATCTCTTTGAAACCCAGACTCATCCGTAAAAAGAATGCTTTTTACAAAGTTTTCATTTTCTTGATGTTTCTGCAACAGCCATGTGCAAAATTCGACTCGTAAAGGAAAGTCCTCCGGTGTCAAGCATTGTACTCGAGTGTAATGAAAGGGATGCATTTTTTCATCTTTTAGAATTCGTTGAACAGAGGTCTTAGACATATCAAGATTTCTAGCCACGATACTAAGGCTTGTTTCAGGTTCTTCTTCAAAAGCCTGAATGACAGCTTCTTCATTATCAACAGTTCTTGCAGTTCGCGGAGCGCCTCCAATCTCTTTTTTGTTTGGAGTTAAATTTCCAGAATTTCTTGCCCTTTGCACCAATCTTAAAATAACATTTCTGCTAGATGTTCTCTATTGGGAAAACGAATAGAATATTCTACAGATGTAGCTGAAGCACTCCGGCCACACTTGCCATATAAAATTAGCATTTCGCAATACTCTTCTGAAGTAAACATCATGAAAGTTTTGATATTTTTTTATGACATTAATAAATATTTATGTCACATTAATCACCATGTCAACCTACAGAATTTGTACCTGCAATAATTAAATTTTCTTCCATAGCTACAAATTCAAGCTTTAATGGTAATTTACAATCAGCAACAGTATTGGTCCACTTAAAGCTTTCTTATTTTTGAATTGAACGAAGATGGATTTTTTTTGAAATTTTTTTTCATATTTTCCAGAGGGTTTTTAATATACCTTAAAATTTCGGTACGCGAGTTCTGGAACAGGCTGTATAATAGGTATCTAAATCCTTAAAAACAACTGACTGTTTAATTAATATTTTTTAATTTACACAAAAAAGTTAGAAGCATAAAAAGGCAAAAAAATTAATAAATCAATATATTTTTTTAGAATCGGTTAAATTGGCTAAAATTAAATTTTGTTTTAAATTTTACCCCACTGATCCAAAGTCCTCACTGGAACAAAGTTCTAAGTCTTTGAGTTTTTGTGCTACAGCTCAACAAAATTGCTTTTAACGGATCTACCTTTTGATATGACTCTTTAACAAGATATTGAGATAAGACGAACTGAAAAATGTTTATTCAATAATATTTTTGGTCAAGGGGAACCTATGTATTCAGCTTTTTTTTAGCCTGCTTTAAAATTAAACAGTTATATATTTTTACGAATAAAAAATTCATTACAGTTGAAAAACTAAAGTAGGCAAATAAAATGTAAGGACGCCACTGGTTAAATTAAAAAAGTCCCCAATCGCTAAATATATTAACCCCTTGACGCACCAGTTGTTTTCGGAAAAGTGTTTAATTTTTCACAAATTCGGAAAAATATAAGTCGCCCGAGTTAACCCGCACAGGAAAAAAGGTTATCTTGGCAGAAGATAATAAATTATCTTGGATTTATATTATTTTAAATCGAGGTAATAATCTTCTTTTAAGATCATGTATCCTCGGTTAAATATTATTTGTGACTTTGGTTTCCTTTAATTATTCTCTTGGTAGAAAAATCCTTGTGTTAAGGATTTTTTCCTTAAATGCATGACATTTAAAATAGTAACAGAGAATCAAGAGTTATTATCTTGACTCAAAGCCCCTGTTGTCTTACGGTAAAAAGTTTTCCTGCCTCATCCCACGTAGATATACAGTAGACTCGCCCGTTGTTATTGTTGGCTGGCAGACAATTTGCGCAGTAGTTTAAGATATGCGCTGGAGACAAGTTAGGTTTGTTTTTTTTGCCGTCAGTTGTCTTTAAAGGTGTATCATCTATCAGGTGTATCTGCTTTAAAATGGACGAATTTGTATCTGTTACCCTCAAACGATGGGAATTTTCAAATTTACTTAAAAAATTCATGGGTAAGTAGCTTTAAATAATGTATACCTATAGGCGCCATTTTGCAATGTCGTTTTTCTTCAAAAACAAGTGCTTTTTCCTACGACCACCTATGAAACCAAATTTCATACGTTAACAGAGTAAGAAAGTATCATATTTCATAGGCGTGCGAAATAATCTTATACATGTGTGGAAATTTTTTCAAATATTTACCATTCTATTAACCCTGGAACCTGACTGTGGGGTCTTTATCTTACACCAAGTCTTGGTTTAAGATAATATTATCTTGAATCAAGAGAATCATAATCTTAAATCAAGATTATAATTCTCTTCATTCAAGATTATATTATCTTAAACCAAGACTTGGTGTAAGATAATATGATCTTGGATAAAGATAATATGAACATGAATCTAGATAATACATACTTGGTTTAAGATAATATGATCTTAAATAAATGATTTAAGTAGCTTTGATTTAAGGAAATGTCCTTAAATCTAGGACCTCAAATGCCAAGATCACGGAGGACTTGATCCAAGACAGTCATGGCGTTGAACATATCGAAAGCCATGGCGGCCTTGGTTCAAGATTGTTTTGCTTTGATTCAAGATATCCTTTTTTTCTGTGCGGGTAAGCTTAAAAGAGCCAACCTACTGTTAACGAGTTAACTTGGGTGAGTGCGTTCGTTAAGGGGTTACAGTTAACGCGGGTAAGCGGAAAACAAACTAAAAGTCCAAACTCGGGTG
>OY294048.1:17429576-17464370 GCA_958510825.1 Brachypterus glaber | reverse complement strand
GCGCGAAAAGCCCCATACGAAGAGTGAAACTAAAATAACCCTCATTTTTTGCGAAATACGGTTTTTGCTTGAAATGGGTACTACTTAACGCACTTTATCTCTTTAGTTAATAAAAATTCCTAATACATTACTAGAAGTGGCAAAAAAATGCATTGGAAAATAAGGTTAGGGGTGCAATTTTTAAAATAATTTGTTTTTTTGCCCCACCTAAATATTTACCGTTAACTATTCTTATTTGAAATATTTATAAAAAAAAAACAATCTTATAATAAACGGGTAGGTAAAGCTTTTTTAGAAATTTGCTTTTTTTGCACCACCCAAATATTTACCGTTAACTATTCTTGATTAAAAAAGGCTTATGAATCTATTTAAGACTAGCAAAGAGAAGATTCTATGCAAAAACCTTATAAGAAATGTGTGGGTTAGGCCCTTTTGATAATTAAGGGCATTGTTTAGGCCTTTTTTTGTTGAAATCTACATAAAACCATGTAAACAATTAAACGCTATTAAAATATAGTTATTATTAAGTATAAATATCATTAAAAAAATATGAATCATATTTTTGCTTCTCCTGTAAAATAAAAATTGTATGGGTTAGGCCCTTATGTTAGTTGCATTCTTCATATATAAAAATTTAAATATTATCAATTATAGTCGATTAGTCATTGATTTGTAGAGCTCATTGAAGACTTTAGAGAGTGGCACATTATATTAGAACCCTCAGTTTTTACTGTGACTTTCATAGGTTTTTATAAGTACTTTGCATTAGGCACCTGTAAGTTAAAGAAATAAATTGATATATTTAAGTTTTAGGTACTATTTTGGTATTGATGGTAGCTTAGACTGAGTTAGGACGTAGGAAAGTAATATTTGGAATGTGTTGGATGTGGTTTGTTTTTGGGGTCGTTTTGTTTAATAGTTGTAAAACCACTAACAAGGCCTTTTAAAAACTGTTTTTATAAAAATTATGAAAATAACTTTTATAACTCCCAACTTAACAGGAACTGCTGTCTGTACAAAAATAGTAAAACTTACATCAATTTATTTCTATAACTTTCAGTATGCGAATATACTTATAGAAACAGGTCTGTAAAAAAGCCAAGCATAGCAATTTTTAAAGATTTTTTTAATTTTATTGAGGTTCTCTGGAGTCGTCAAGTGGTATTGGTTCTAGAATTGATTTAAAACCAAACCAAACGTTGTCACATTAGAAAATACAATATAGGCTTACCAGAAAAGCAGCAGTTTTGTTGTATTACTTTTTAAATTAATTTAGTCATTGGTATTGATACTAGTGTTAATACAGCTGTTATTGATACAAGTACTATAGTATTGAACTAATAACAAGTCAATTTTGTTTTTTTGCCAAGGTATTTCCATACCTGTATTTGCTTACTTAAGACTAGATTATAAATATTTTAGGATCCATTGGTTGCGGAAAATCAAGCTTACTAAAAGCCATATTAAAGGAGGTTTCATATGAAGGTCATATTATTACTTCTGGTAGAATTTCGTATGCTTCCCAAAACAATTGGGTATTTCCTTCAACGATAAAACAAAACATATTATTTGGTTCTACATATAACAAGAATCGATACGAAAAAGTAATAGATATTTGTGGCTTAAAATACGATTTAAATGATTTTGAAAATGGCGATGAAACAATAATCATCGACAAAGGATTAAACCTGAGCAAAGGACAGCAAGCCAGAATTAACTTGGCAAGATCAATCTATCGAGAAAGTGAGATTTACCTACTAGATGATTGCTTAACCTCTTTGGATCATGAGGTCAGAAATTACATATTCCAGAAATGTTTCCGAGAGTTTTTGCAAGAGAAAATTGTAATAATTATCACTCAAAATTTGGATCATATCAGTAGCTGTGATAACGTTATGCTAATAGAACATGGGACTACCAGATTTTATGAAAACAGTGATAAAAAAGAAGTAAAAGAAAATTTAGCAGAACAAATAATTACAGAAAAAAAATCTAGTGAAGATAGTATTGATTATAGCTTAGGAAATAGTGAAAATGATAAATTGTTGGAAAAATTGAATGATTTAAACAAACCAATATACCACGAAGTTGGTAAATCAGGATACGTTAGTTTGAACACGTATTGGAAATACCTAAAATTTGGACGGGGTGTTTTTGTTTTTATTATTATTTGTTCATTATTTATAATGTTGCAAGTCTCAGAAACATTTTCCAGCAAAACTTTAAGCAAATGGTAAATATTTTATAATTAAAAAATGCTTAACCCGGCGTCTGACACGTGGGGTGTCACAAACCCCAGAGTCCAAATATTACTCCGTAACTATTTTATTTTCGCGCCAAGCGAAGACAGCGCCTCAGTACCTTTCAATCGCTTTTTACTTTGCACAGTGTAGCATGAACGGCAGTATGAATATTGAAGCATTAGAGGCCACGTCCTTTTGAAGTCGTCTGGGGTTTCTGACACCCCACGTGTCATAATAAGTAACATTTATTTTCCTACAACCTAGCTAGTAGTTAGTGCCTATTTTCCACCCATTGCCTATGGCAATGGTTGAAAAGTGAAAATTAGTTGATTTTACATCTGCTGTCAGAAAATGAGTAAACGTGAAACACATAACCTTAAATTGACAAATTAATATTTTAAGACAATTTTTGCGTCTTTTGGATGTTTAGGTCGTAGAAAAAATAGTATACGGACCTCGACGCAAACTATTTCGGTGGACTTCGAGAGATTTTTTACTCGGCTGCGCCTCATAAAAAAATAAGCACTCTCTTGCACTGAAAACTAGGTTCGCGTACTCGGTGCGTAATATACTATTATCTTCCTGTTTCTCCTGTATTTTTCAGTCATATTACGATTACTTAAAGTAATTTATTTTGAACCCTACCTATAATATTTAAAAGTTTATAATTTATGTTATTCATGTAGATCTTTGTTTGGCAATTTTAAACGTTATTTTTTTTAGTAATAGGAAACAAAAAGGTTTCCTATTTTTTGTTTTTTAAATTTGATTTATTTTTGTTAACCGATTAAAAATAAATATATATATGTATTTAAGATTTTTAAAATTATTTTTAGGTTAATATATTGTATAACTCAAATATTTTACTACATTTTATATAAAATTTATTAAATAAAGCAAAAACGGTCCCATTTATTGTTGGGGTTTATTATACCCCACCTGTCGTTACTTGTAAAACTAATCCACCTGTCAGACGCCGGGTTAATGAATTAATTTTTTTATAAATAGAAATATAATTTCCATATAAAAAGGATTGCCTTTACGATTTTGTCTACTAAAACTTAAGATATTATAGTATATATAGTTTCGTTGCTTTTCCATGCTTTTGCTGTAACTTTATTGTTGATGTTGAGCTAATTATCAACAGTAATATCTTTAGGTTATTAAAAATTTTGTTTTGGCACACTTACAAAACGTACATTCTGATATGTAAAGGTTTACATTTGGTAGTAAATAAAATTACGTTTTATATACCGGATTTGTGTATAAAATTACATATTTCTTAGATGGATACATACCGTATGCACACCGTACGATTAGACGTAAACAATAAATTTTCGCTATTTTCGTCGTAAATTGATTAAAATTCGGTATGTGATATAAAATTTCGGTAACCAATATAATTACCTAGATAATAAGGTTTTATGAAACTAAAAGGCGGACTTTAGACAAGTATTGTATAGGAGGAATTTAGACAATATTATATAGAATGTATTATAACCAACCTTTTTTAGGGTGGATTTGGAGCAAAAAAGATACTCAGCATCAAAAAATATAACTGGTCATTACGATGTTTTATCTGGAAGTACTTCCTATCAACTTAAACTGTATTCTGGCCTGGTATTAGCCAGTGTAATATTGTCTTTATTGAAAACGGTCTCCATTTTCGATTTCACAAAAGTAGCATCGATCAATATACATAAGAAAATGGTAATAAATATAATAAAAAGTACGATGGATTTTTACGACTCGCATCTGATGGGAAATATTATGAACAGGTTTTCCTTGGACTTAAATAACATTGACGAATGGCTTCCACCGGTACTAAACCATGCATTTAAAGTAAGTCCTAGGTCCAAGATATTTTGTATTTTATATCTTATTTATTTATTTTTATTTAGTATTAACAGCATCGGCCCACAAAAAAAAGTTCAATTACTATTAAACCGGAATATATAATATTTTATTCACAACCATTTAGTAATTGGATAATTACATATATACATAAAAGTTAGAAAATAAATTATTATTTACTGTAACTTTCTAAAAATTTAGAAAGACCCCATTTTCCGCCCTTGGTCGGGAGGTTCTCGTAGCTAACTTCACGTATGTAACTTATAAATTTAAATTGTTGATAATTATCAAAAATTTGAATTTATTGACTTGAATTTATTGACTTGAATTTTATGACTTGAGTTTTATAGTTATTTATGGTACTAGTGGGTAAAGTAAGATATTGCCCATGAGAAAATTAACCGAGGCATCAGCCAAGCAGGTTAATTTTCGAGAGGGCAATATCGGTTTACCCATGAGTGCCATACAAGGTTTTATCCAATAAATAGCTTAGGAATTTATATTTTTATTAAAAATTCTAATGACATTTACAAGAAAATAATTTGACAAGTGACAGTTGGGTGGGTAAAATAAATAATTATCCACTCAATAAAGTAAAAGCCACGCGGGGGTTATTATTGAGTTTATCTATTTAAAATAAAGCTGGTAATTGTCTTATTATCTGTATGTATTGGATAAAATATATTTATTTTTTTATTTATTCATTTATTCATGATTTATTTTCACAAAATAACATAACAAATTTTAAGTTATATTTTTTTGGCATTTATGAAAAATAAACAGTGTCCACTTCCAACTTTATAGGTTATTATATCACTATTTTGGGGTTTAGTTAAACGTGATTAACTTTAGTTAAAAAGAAAAGTGCATTACAGTATAAGGTACCTAACTTGATATATCAAATAACCAAAAATAGTTTTAAAGTAAAATAAATTCAATAATTTTATTTACCTTGGTGGTCCATTATTTGTTGACTTCAGTGTATTTCTTTGGTATATGCCTACTATAAATTGTTCCGGCACGACTCCCAAAATTTAATAGCTAATTTATTTATGGAGTTTTTTAAAAAAGTTGTGTGGTCAGCAAGCTCTTCACTATTAAATTTGTTTTCAGCACAAAAAAAAATAAGTAAGAAAAATATAGTCTGGTTAGTAGTAATTGACTATTTTTTTGGGCCTTTGTAATTTTTGTTTGCATTTTTGGTACAAGAACCAATATTTAGACTAAAAGCACTTGTGCTTTTAGTCTTGCAAAAGGCAAGCCTTCCTTTTGGTGTTAGTCAAGGTTTTCTAATTTCGCTACAGGAACATATTAAAGCCACACGGAGAAAAAAGGCTTGGTTTGGTTAACCGATTCTCGCCGAGCTCTATGCAAATTGTATTTCTTGGTTTTAACCTTTTCTTTTCTTTGGTTAAAAAAAATTGCTTGCGGCCCTTTTCTTGCTTCATTGAGAAAAGATCTGAAAAATAGGTTTCCCTTGAAAATGTTTAATTTTAAACAAAAAATCGGATTGTCTCTCCATAGTATGGAGGTATGGAGTCCATACATTGACTAGATTCTAGACTGTATACCCATGATATAGGGTTATTTACAAATAAAATCATTCTTTTTAAAGACCTGGGAAAAAAGGTTTATATATTTGAGATATGATCGGATCTCTGTATATCCAAATTTCATGTCCAAGAATATATCAAGAAATCCAATCATATATGCTTATATATAAGCAGTTATATATCAAGAGATCCAATCATATCTCGTCATATATGAGCAGATATAAATAGATTATATCTGCTTATATATAAGCATATCTGCTCATATATGGCGAGATATGATTGGATCTCTTGATATATAACTGCTTATATATAAGTATCTGCTCATATATGAAGAGATATGATCGGATCTCTTGATATATGCACATATATTTTTATATCTAATCACTTGTACAAATAGATTATATCTGCTTATATGTATATAAGCATATCTGCTCATATATGACGAGATATGATTGGATCTCTTGATATATAACTGCTTATATATAAGCATATTTGATTGGATCTCTTGATATATTCTTGGACATCAAATTTGGATATACAGAGATCCGATCATATCTCAAATATATAAACCATTTTTTCCCGGGGAGTCATCTTCCATAAAAAAAAATATAGACAAAAGTTCCTATAAACATATTTTCAACAATGAGTCATCAATTAAAGTGTACAAATTGGAGGAAGTCTAATCTTTCGAGGAAATATTTACCAAACGTGGGACTTTTTTATGTTATTTTCAATCTTAAAGGAAATTCCGAGAAAATTTTGAGGGATTAGCTCTTAAAAGGAATTAAGGTGTTAACTTATTTTCCAAAGGTTTACCTCGTTGTTCCTTTTCAAAAGGAGCTAAAAGAATTGGTTATTATTATTATTATTATTATTATTATTATTATTATTATTATTATTATTATTATTATTATTATTATTATTATTATTAGTATTATTATTATTATTATTATTATTATTAGCATTTAAGCTATATCAACGTGGTTTTGCATGATCTACTTGATCTAAGCTTAATATTTTTTGTTGTTGTATTTTTTAGTATTCCACATTCCTTTTTCCTAATTAATCAAATGTAATACTGGATTTAACTGGATTTTTTCTCTTGTAGGCTGTATTAAATCTGATTGGAATCTTTATCATAATTTCAACAGTCAATGTAATATTCATTATTCCACTTAGTATATTGTTAATTATAATGATTGTTATACATGCGGTCTACTTAAAGGCTGGAACAACCTTTAAACGTTTGGAAGCTAAAAGTAAGTGGCTATTTTAGATAATTTTTGGACCAAAGTAACCACCTGTCTCTAGACTTAGCAGGACAAATTAAATTACCTATATAAATATATATATATATATATATATATATATATATATATATATATATATATATATATATATATATATATATATATATATATATATACATATATAAAACTAGTCTTTAAGCCTCTTTTTAACAGGAAAGCTCACATTTCACCCTGTGAAGTTTTTAATGATGGCGCTTTCTCCAGTTTTATAACTTAGATTTTGTCCCAGAGGCCGCATTCCCTGACTTTTTTGGGATTTCAGAATTTTCTCATCACTAGACCCAGGTTTCTGATGTGCATGACAAGTTTAAAATTTCCAGCTGGATGGAAAGTATGATAACAGACAGACAGACGCTTCATCGATTTTATTAGATAGATATTTATCTTTTAAAATATGGGCATGGGGGGATGGAAAGGAGGTCATGTGACACCTCATTTACATAGTATATCTTAGATTTTTAGCTTACATAAAAAATCAATGCGCTCCGTTTCATTCAATTTTATAATTAATAGGGTGGGTCAAAAAAACCGACTATTTTTTTTTACTTTGTACTCTGAAAAATCGGTTGCTAGACACCTCTAGAAAATTCTCACCAAATATGAGCTCTTAATTTTGATACGAAGGTCCTCCCCTTTACAATTTTCCATTTTTTCCTCAGTATTAGAAAAAAAGTTCATATCTCTTTGACAACTGTTCGTTAAAAAGTATTTCTCCCCATATCTTGTAGGAAATCGCCCTACAAAAAAGGTCTCTTACAATTTTTTCGTAAACCTCACCGTTTAAAAGATATCAAAGGTTAAAGTTTGATTATTTTAAGAGACATTTCTGTTTTGCTTATGAATTTTATTACTCGCTTACAAAAAATTGTTATGAATTGCGCAATTCATAGTTTTATAGGAAATTAACTGCTCTACAAAAATGGTCTCTTATGATTTGTTGATTAAATTAAGCATTTAAAAGATATTCATCGTCAAACTTCAATGCATACTAATTTTAATTGTTTTTGATGAATAATTCGAAAAATTTCAATTTAATTTATGAGTTTCACGAAAATTTATACTTTGAGTTTCTATCGTAAGAGTAAGTAAAAATTGCACCTTCAAATTAATTTTTATCGAAAACGGTTAATCCTAGAGTTTTTTTTTTTTGTATTTTGACCTGAGGAATCATGTTCCAATAATAAAATAGACTGCCCAATAAAAGAGCTTTCCCATTTTTCACCTCCGCTCGTGAAATGGATTTTTATTATCAGATTCACTTTCAGCACCTCAAAAACCCCAATATACCAATTTTCAAAAACACTACCCCCCGCCCCTCAAAGGGGTAGTGTTAAAAGATTTTTATTCTTAGATTCACTTTCAGTAACCTTGAAAACCCCAAAACCCCAAAAGCTGTAAATTTTATTCTTTTATCTCTTAGAATAAAAAAAGTTATAGGGGCTAGCCACCTTCGATCGTTCTGTCCGGGAAATCTTGGAAGCACGATAACTTTAAAATTCTTTAAGATAGAGACTTGAAATTTAGCATACAGGTTTTTAACCAAAAGTTCTCGCTCGGGATTGTTTTTGGTGTGCGGAAAATGGGGAAAAATACATTTTTTTTACAAAAAATTGAAAATTTCTAGACAGGGGTTTTTAAGGTTGCTGAAATTGAATCTGATAATAAAATTTTTCGAAACTCACCCGCGCAGCGTGTAAATATTTTTAAATATTTTCAATATTTTCGTCAAAATTAGTATATAACCCCTAACCTTTGGGGTAGACGAATATGAATCTGATATTTTTTTCTAATTTCACCCCTTGAGGGGTGGGGGTAGTGTTCGTGAAAACTGATAATAAAAAATATCTAAATCCTCCCCTTGAGGGGTGGGGGGTAGTTTTTGTGAAAATTGGTATATTGGGGTTTATGAGGTTTTTAAAAGTGAATCTTATAATAAAAAAAATTCTAAATCCACCCCCTGAGGGGTGGGGGCAATTTTTTTAATAAATTGTATCTTTCGATTAATATATGATTCAAAATGAAAAGATTTAGTAAATTTCCAGATAAAAAAATCTGAAACAAAATGTTATTTATAAAATGACAAAATCTGTCAAAATTTGACAAAAACTTAGGATAAGACACAGAATTTAATGAAGAATCCAAATATGTAACAATATACAGGGTGTTCTATTTAAAAATCAAACGTAGGGGTCGTTTCCCGAAAAAAACATTATATAATTCATTATTTGGTTTTATAGACACCCTGTAAATTGTATTCTTTTATCTGTAAGAATTAAAATATTATAGGGGTGAGCCACCTTTGAAAAACACCCGATATAACAAAGTCGATGGGGTGTATGGCTGTCTGTCCAGAAGTTTTTTTTCGTTTTTCCCGAAGAACTTAAAAACTGAAACTTGACATGAAATTTGCTAAGCTGCGTCTACTCAGTAGACTCTACTGACAAGGAAAGGCTAATATCCCAAAAATGTTTCAAGGGGAACAAAAAATTGAAAAAAACATTTACAAAATTGGATAAGGTACTACTATTAAAAACTGCATGAGCTTAAATATGATATTTTTGGTTGAAAAGTAGGCTAAAAGACTAGTATTAATTAAGTTGACTATTTTTTTCAACTATCATAATATCGGTTACAACCAATAAAAAACAAGGTATTACCATAACGACGGAATATTTTCGTCTCGAATATAAAGAAAATCGAATACATACCAGTTTTCTAGTTCTCTTATATGACAAGCTTGATAATGTAATATTATAACAAAATATCAACTAAAATGCAAAATGAAGGCAATTTTTATGTCTTATTAACTTATTTTTATTTAATATTAATAAAATTTAACGAATTTAGATATTTTTTATTCAAAAAATCTCTCTGTCGGTGTATTACATATTAATGGCGATTTCTCCCGTTAGATTAGACAGGGACAAAAGTTCTATCCAAAAAGGGTAGAAGACATACATACACTCCCACTTCCAACCAACCAAACAAATTATGTATTTGTTCTTTGTTGAACAAATACAATATTTACTTGGCCGGGCGAAAAGTGTAACTATATTATTTTTATTAAAGAAATTACTGGCGCCATCCAAATTTTAGTAGAATTATCTTATTCTACAGATTCAAATTAGCTATGTTCGTTCGTGCCGCTCACTGCTACACTTTCCGGCCAACCAAATAAATACTGTATTTATTTGGTTTGCTGGAAAGTGTAACACAAATGAGATAGAGATAGGGTAGACGTCTTTTGTTTTATAATTCTAGTTGGAAAGAGCTCCATTATGTCGTTATAAATGTTCTTCACGAATATAATTGGTTTGGACTTTGAAAACGCACTCTACATATTTTTTTAAATAATTTTAGCCAGAAGTCCGATGGTTGGTCACTTTATAGCAACATTAGAAGGAATTACAACTATAAGATGTTGCAGTGTGGAAAATAAATTGATAGAGGAATTTGATGATTATCAAAACGTGTTTATGTCGGCTTACTTTTACTCGTTTCTCTGCCTGATGTGGAACATGTTTTATTTGGATGTAGTCAATATAGTTGTGGTTCATCTATTAATAGCCAGTTTTATTTATATTGAAGGTACCTAATAGAGTACTGGATAGGTAGGTGTGACTATGTTACATGAGACCTAACTAGTTATTACCAACGTATTTATTAATAGTAAATTACAGGTCGACTCGGAAAATAGTAGTTTTCCCAGACCATTTATAGGTCGAGGAAAAGTACCATTTTCCGGGAGATCTGTATACTATTTTATTCGCAACTGTTTTTATTTAAAAATAAACTACCAACTTTTTTGAAACCTAGATGTTTGAATTCAAATGAAGAAAATAATACTATAATACTTAGTTTTTTAATTCTTTTAATTTTTACCACAAATATTTTTTTCTGCATTTCACAAGAAATGCCCAATAATATGAAATTGACGTTCCACATACGCATAACCCAAATAAACTTTCCAAACCACAAAAAAACATTTGTTATTAGCTCACAAGGCACCGTTTATAACATTTATTTTCCTTCTCAGTCTTAAAAGTAAAAAAACGTCGACTAAAACTGTACATTTAAGTTTTCACGCAAAATGTATTATTTTATATCTTGCTTGAAGCATTAATAATTATGTATCGATGGCGCAATCTAGCGGAAATTAATTATTTAAGTTGCAGACCAGTAATAATTAGTTTACTGGTCTCTATTTTTCATTACAGGTCAGGTCCAGGCGTGGAATACAAATCACGTACTTCCCAAACTTTTACATACATGTAATGTATGTATTACATAAACAGTTGCGAATAAAATGGTATTTAACTCCCGGTAAACACCCTTTTCTGCTAGTATTTATTACCTGGGAGATATAAACCCTTCTGATTAGCAGGTGATTAATCTGGCTTTAGCCGTGACAAAAAGCCGTGTAAATGATTGCCAACCTTTGGCGAAAAAAAACAAATTACCCCATACACTTGAATATAATTCAGCAAGTTTTCAAGGTAGTCTTGATTTTTTTTTCTGAATGTTGGCAATACCACCATGGCCACGGTTCGCCGTTATTCTCTTTTAGGTCATCTTTGCAAAACACTTAGTTTTCTGGTATATTTTTTTTATGTAAATATTGATTTAAACCAAAAATAAAATAATCTATCCGGCAAAGCGTTTTTAATCGCAAAAAAGCATCACGTGACCTACATAACTGTTGAATAAATGGGTCAATTTAACAAAAGATGCATTCTCTTACATATTAATTTAAAATAAAATACGGTTTAGTAAAAAACTATAATAAATAAAAATTAAAAACCTAAAATAAATTACGAAAATTTTTAAAAATAAAAATAAATAAAAATATATTTTTAATTATTTTTTGCATCTTTAGATTAAATCGTCTTTTATTTTTAATTAATGAACACGTGTAATGCTTGTTCAAATTAACCTATTTATTTAAAAGTTACGGAGGTCACGTGACCTTTTTGTTGCGATTAAAAGACGTTACACCTGATAGATTATTTCATTTTTGGTTTTAAATTAATATTAATATTATAAGTAAATAAATTGTAAAATAAAACTAAGTGTTTTCTAAAATCAAACTTAAAGTGAATAACTGTAGTTGCTTATTAATAAGCATCGATATATCGTGTAAACGAAGTCTGTGTTAGGTTGGATGGAAAGCTTGCTTAATTTTCTTTATGTAGTGTGTAAGCTACCCACCTACTCTAAAAAACCTACACAGCCAGTGCTCTAGAATCTAACAAATAAGTTATTATTATTATTATTATTTAAAATAACCAAGGCACATCACTCCAAGTAATGAAACGACCTATACTCTACGTACTCAAAAAAAGCGACGTGACGCTTAGTTAAATTAGTTTTATTGCGTCAATTATTTCATTTTATTGCTACATTCTTCAAGATATCCAAGTAATTGGAATTAAGCATTTTCAAACTGATGCAATGAAACGTAAATACGCGTTCTCAGAGCAAAAACGTGCAGCGGCGTTATCATGGCGACACCTAAATAGAGAGCTTCCTCCCAACTGTTTTTCATGCTGCCGATTTTGACAGATGAAGTCAAAAATATTTAACTTCACGGCTGCCGCTGCCTTGTTGAGGTTATGTTTATGTCATGTGATTTTGTCTTTGCCAAGGAGAAAATTTTATAGCAGTAGGTAGATTTGAATGTAAAATTACTCCCCACGTGTATTCATTTACAACTTTATTCGTTTTAAACAAAATATTTGGATAGCGTCGGTTCGCAAATGTGACGTTGTCAAATTCTTTCCTGCCGCTGGCATTACGCGGCAGACGTGCTGCTGGATGCATGTCGAAGCTCTGAGAACGTGTCTTAATACATTTAACACTTTCTGGAAATGTTTTCTCTTTTACACAAATTAAACAAACTATTAGTTCTGCTACCAACTTAAACCAAATTTTATTATCGTAACTATAACATACTGGTATGAAGAATAGCATACTACACACATTTTATTACTTAACTACAACAAACAATGACGTCACACTAACTATTCCTACCACGTACCCTAGGTGGTTTGCTCACATAGTAAGTATTTCTATCCTTTTCTATTATATTTCTGTTCACTCAAAATCATATTTTTTCGAACAAGAAGAGGAAAATATAGGTTAGGTATAATTTTTTTGGGTAAGCCAGACGTTAAAAATATTTGTAAGATTGTTTTGCCAGGCACTTTTTTGTGCAAGAACGGATTAAACTGAAATAATTTTAATTAATCGTCACATATCATTCGTGGATAATGTAGGTACCTATAATAAATGAGTTAAATAAAAGTAAGTAATTTATAAGCTTTATGCAAAAATGTTCTTGCAAAGTTAGGACAAGCCTAATTTTATTCTTGTAGACCTCATTTTTGGTTCTCAATTTCAAATATCGCAAAATAAACAACTAAATCAACTTTATAACCTCGAAAAAGATTTTGGTCTAATAGTGTCCTACTTACCAACTAACTATGACGTCATTTAAACAACACTCTTCAAGCCATACTAGTATGTTATAGTTACGATAATAAAATTTGGTTTTAATTTGGAGCAGATAGTGATGGATCACAATACTAGATTTTAAATTGCACCAAATCAAAATTCTTCATCGCTATATCACTAATTACAGTGTATTAGTATGAACTTTACTTTTGAAGGTACAGGGTGATCCTAAATTCCCGCCCTCGTCATTTTTCTGCAAAATGATAAGGGATATTAAAAAAATTCAGGAACCGTGTTTTATAGTCTCACCTATACTACAAGTTAAATACCATATGACGCTTTCATAATAATACTCGTTGGACCTGTGGCGACCTCTTTTTTCCCCATGGTAAACGATTTTTTATTTACGAAATTAAAAGATCTTTAAATTAGAATAGTTCACTTTCATATCTTTTTTTTTCTGCGCTCATTTGTTTTCTAGTTATGGGCTCTCAAAATTTACTTAATTAATTGTTCCTAATTTTTTAACTATTTCAGATATTAAAATAGTTTTAAATGTGTTACTTTTAGCTTAATAAATACTAATTAATTATAATAAGCAAACAATTTAAAAAAGCTCCAAGTGTCATCAAAACTCTTTAATATCCCTTACCATTTTCGAGAAAAAGGACGAGGGCGGGAATTCTGGATCACCCTGTACAATTCAGAAATTACAGTTTTAAATTTGTTCTTGATTTCTGTTTTTAAATGGCTACCATTTTTAAACAAACACAATAGTTTTAACTCCTAAAGATCAGATCAATAAAAAATAACATGGGACTAACAGCCTGCCTGATAGGGTCACTTTACTGGTTTTATCTTGTGAGTTCTTGTTCTTTTGGGTACATCAATCCGAGATAATTTTTCGACTTGGATACGACAGATATTTTTTAGCGAGTTTTTAGAAAGCAAAATAAGTATTTGACGAGACCATTTTTTTTTAATAATAAAGGTGTATTTAAGTATAAAATCAAATTTAAAACCTTCTATGTAGCTGCAAGCCAGAAAAAAAATTATGTAATAAAAACAAATGCACGTAATTAAAAAAAATATATATTTGACAGCTTATTCTACGTCAAAAAGAAAGGCAAAATTAAATCAACAGGTGTGCTTAATCGCGGCCTAAACGAAAAAGGACTCCTTTAAGGCGAATTTTTAGTCATATTTTTTACATAATAACTGTTTTGACTAATGAAATGAAATTTTAAATATGGTTTACTACTATCTTTTCATGCTATAACAAAAATTGATATTCAAGAAGGAACAGACTTTACAAAAAGTTGATTTTATTTTATTTCTAAATGTTTTATTCTATATTACATTGAAAAGTTCATGCCAATAAGTTAAACGGTTTCTGAGTTATGAAGTAAGAAATATTCTAGAAAAGGGCCTTAGCTTCCATAGGAAGCGAATTAGCACAAAAGTTCATATACACTTTAGTTCTAATTTTTTGACATAAGATCTGCTGTCTAATCTTTTTTAATTTCGTATTTTTTGTTAAAACAAATGAAGATCATTTTTCTAGCTTACAACTGCATAGAAGATTTTAAATTTGGTTTTTGTTTAAAAAGGACACCTTAATTAACAAAAATAAGTCTCGTCAAATATATATTTTGATTTTTAAAAACTCGCTAAAAACTAAGAGTGCTACATAAGCAAAACTTATTTTAGGTATGACTGCAGGAACAGTAGGGCTAGTATTTGTACAGTTATCAATGGTAAGAATGGCCATAGCATCTATCATCAAAGAAATATCAAATATTGAGGTTCTAATGACCTCAGTAGAAAGAACTGTGGAATATACTGCGGTGGACCAAGAAGATATTTCTGGAACTGCTCTAATTCATGAAGGAACCATGGATTATCATATAAAATACGACAATGTTAGCTTGATCTATGGGAAAAGTATTAACAAAACACTCCAAAATATATCTGTGACCTTCGAGCCTGGAAAGAAGATAGGAGTCATAGGAAGAACAGGTTCTGGAAAATCTTCTTTAGTTGCGATTTTACTTAAACTGTACCAGATCGAAGGCAACATATATTTAAACGAAGAAAATATCAAGAGACTTTGTTCATCTTACGTGAGAAATATTATTACCATAGTTCCTCAAGATCCGTTTATTTTTACAGACACAATTCGAAAAAACTTAGACCCTCTCGGCAAATACAGCGACACTGAAATTTGGTTAGTCATAAACAAAATTAAAATTAAACATTTAGTTCCTAGTTTAGATTTCAAAATTGATCGAAATGTGAAATTTTCTACGGGCGAGAAACAATTGCTTTGTTTGGTCAGAGCCATCTTAAGGAAGAATAAAATTGTTGTTTTGGATGAAGCCACTGCTAATATGGATTCTAAAACTGAAGAAATGTTTCTTAAGATTGTTGATGAGTGTTTTTCAGACTGCACTGTAATCACCATAGCTCACAGACTTAAGTGTATTGAAAACTGTGATAAAGTTTTGGTGTTGGAAAAGGGGGCAGTTATAGATTATGATACTCCAAAGCGAAGTATTTTAAAACAATTGTAGTACTCAAATTCTGAGCAAAAAATTGTCAAAAGTAATATCCTTAGTGCAAGTTGAATTAGTGATAATTTTTTTTTAGTATATCAGTAGCATTTTGGTTAAAAATTTTGGATGAAATACACAACAACAATTTCCTTGAAGAAAATGTTTTTAATATGCCAAAACAAATTTATCTAATAATTTCAGTTGCACGCAGGGTGTTTTAATCGACTATTTTATAAAAAAATTAGGAAGATGAAAATTGCACTAGTGCAAATTTACCGTGTTTTTTTGTACTTGTAAACTAGTCGTAAATCAATTCAAATTTTAAGTGATGTGGTGTCACTTCATCAGTGAGCAATTTACATCTAATGTGGATGTGATGTGATATCATGACCGTTGAACGGGACCAATCAGGGTATCGAATATAACTGCTATGAAGTTGGCGTTCGCTGGAAATTTACTGGTGTCATGATATGATAACATTTACTTTTTGGATAACATCACATCACATGAAATGTAAATTGCTTCCCAGAAGTGAGCACTGACCGGTGATCAAATCACACTAGATCCCTGGGGCCCTCATGTGTATAAAGAATGTTTAAGAACCGAATTATTTTTGTTGTATATTATGTTTTAGTATTAATTTAATTATAATTATTTATAAAAATACATTAAATAAATGATATAAAAAAACATTTAATTTAATTTTGTTCCTAATTATTTATTTATTATCCAATAACAGTGTGGAAAATAATTTAAAAATATAAGAATATTAGCTTAGCAATAAGATATAGAATAATATAATAAAAATATTATAATGACTTCTAAAGAGGAGGGCGTGAAAAAAAAAATTAAAAAATTATATTATTGTCCCACTCTAATATTAAAGTCATATGAGTTTAAAAAAATAAGTTAAGTACCAGCTTATTATCTCGGTAAGAAAATTATAAAAACATTATTAAGGTAGGTAAAGTAAAGAAAAAAAAATATTTTGTTTAATTCCATGATAAAAATAGAAAAATTATTATTATTATTATTATTATAAATTGAGAAGGGCAGAGGATTTCTTCTATAAAACCCAAGAAACAAGTTCGGTTAAAATAGTAAAAAAAAAAAAAAGAAAAACCTTAAAATTAAATTATAAAAAAAATAAGAAACAAGAAAAGAAAAATAATAATAAGAGAGAGTAGTGAAAAAAAATACTAAGGATTTCTCCTTAGCCAATCGTCAAAACGATTCTTAAAAATATTAACAGAAGCGAAAAGTCTAGTTTCACTTGATAGGTTTTTCCATATCTGAAAGACACAGTTGCTTAGAAAACTCTGCCGACGTAGTAATATTTTTTATGCAAGAAAATATATTTGACTTGTGTCACGTTTTTTGTGGAAACTATAACTCAAGAACGAGTTATCCGATTGACTTTAAATTTTCAGGAAAAATCAATTTCTGTGAGAGGTAGATCCCTTTAATTTTTGAAAAAAAAAATCCGAAAAAAACCAAAACCCCAGGCCATCACTATTTTAACCCAATTTAATCAGACAGTGTTTATAAGATAATATAACTTTTAAAATGCTTTTAAAATACTTTTTAATATAATATATATAACCAATATGAATTATATATCAGTGCTACATTATTACGGTATTAAGAAAAAAGTTACCAAAGTTGAGGCGTTTCTTAACTTTTTCTTAAGAAATTGGCAGATTCACGCAAAACACTTGCACATATCACTTAACAGTTTCGTCATTTTTATACAGTATCTCCCTCTAATGAAGTAAATGCGTGCGCGTAAACTAGCATAATGTATATTCAAATTTTAAATAAAACACACAGAAAAGTTTTTATTTTAAATTGAAATTACTATCACTATCTGGTGGCCAACCACTGTACTGCTTACCCTATATTTTTTAATTTATCCAGTTTTCGCATATTTTATGTTGTAAATATTTAACTTTCGTTGAAATTGCAGAGTAATTTTCTCATTTTGTTTGTTTACACTGAATTAACCCAATTAATCGATACTTTATCCTGTGGGATGGGGTCTGACAAACTACATTAAGTAATAGTTTTCAATTGGTGTATTGTTTAATAGACTACGTTAACTACACGATAAACAACTACTGTAGTTATAAATACGACATTTCTAAATATCCATTAAATCCAGAGCGTTTAAACATAATAACCAATGGGTATAAAGTACAGGAAAAACAACACTACCTAGAAAACTTTTAAGTTCAATTGGTGATTCTTTTTTTTGCGTAAGGTTGGTAATAACGGCAATATCGTCATTTATAAATCTACCGTTAACACACACGTTTTATTACGGCTAAGGGCCTATACAGAGTCTCACATAACAAGCATAGTACATAAGAATGCGATGCCGTGATTAGCTTGATGTGTCGTCATGTATCTTGTAAGCCAATCACGGCATCGCATTCTTATGTACTATGCTTGTTATGCGAGCCTCTGGATAGGCCTTAAATACCATTTAATAACTCTAACCCTGTTGTTTAGGATAGTTAGATTTAGTCCCAATTAATAAATATTGCTGAAAAAGCCGTTTATACGGGAGATAAATAACGTATTAATAAATACGGTAGTCATAAATATGGTAGTTAGATCTGTAAACATAGACCATGTTTACACATAGCGCTAACTACGGATAGGAGATTTATAAATATGAATTATTTACACAATAAACTTACTTTTGTAAACGAAGTACACAAACATAATACAAGACGAAGAAACTATTTTGTTCACTACTAGCTTTAGAACATACCATTATTTATTATGTTTTCAGACTGTGAAATCAATTTTCTTCACCTAAAGCAATAATAATTTTTTCTCTTATAGTAGGAGTAAATTTTATAAACAATTGATTTCTGACACTTTAGATGTTTCAGTTCTTTGTACAATTTTTACTAATTAAGCCCAAGAAAATAGCTTTAAATAACCTTTTATTTATTAAATATAATTAATTATAATTATTACCAATTAATACAATCAATAATTAGCTAAATATTATGAAAAAAATTTAAAAAAAAAACTAAATTTTTAAACGTCAGTTCAAAGTATTTATTTGAGCAAATGTAATTGATCAAGGCTACTTGATTTTTATGAAAATTTCAAGAAATTTAATGTCTATTAATAATTTATTTTTTTAACTACCAGCCTAAAAGCACATCTTTATTACTGTTCTTTTCATTGGTAGAAATATTATTTCTCTACCTATGACGTCAGGGGTTCTAAAAATAATGAAATTGCACCATAGTTAATAATGAATTTTTATTCAGCTGTTTTGGCATATGACGTTTCACTTAATTATTAAATCACATTGCTATTTACAAGCGTCTTTAGGCACCAAATTTATTTATTGCATGATAAATTAAAAAATATTAACTAAATTAGTACCTATAAAACATGTTTTACAAAAAACACTTCGAAAAGTGAAAATTATTGGTCCATCATATTTAACCATAGATTATACAACCCATATATTACCGTAAGGATCATAGATTACTAGAGGTACAACCCCCATAAATTGATTTTTGAGGCAATAGATTCTCCCGCACAGTTTTCGCCTGTCTCCTTACTTCTGGGGGAGTACCAGAATCATCACTTTGTATTTCACTTTTCATTTTTATATATTTTATTACACTTACACGGAAACACTTTCTAACTTAATAATTTTAGCAGATCACCAGAAAATATCTGCCAGAAATGTCAAGTTATTCATTTGTTTGTTTAATGGCCGCGAACGGCCAGCGTGATATTTTAAATTTATAAGCTTTTTCATTAAATTTTAGTAAAATAAATAAATAAATAGCTAATTAATTGTACTGGTAGTGAAAAAATACTATATTTTCCACGTAAGTGAAGATTTAACATTTTAGACCGCGTCTTGCGGGCTTCGCGCTAGCGCGCTCATCCCGCAATTTGACGCAGGTCAAAAATGTTAAACTTCTCTCACTTGGTAAATAATATACTATTATTATTTGAATAAAAATAGTTAATTAGTGCTAGTAGTGAAAAAACTAATATATAAACTACGGTAGAAAAGACTATTATAGCCGCGCACTCTTAAATTCCTTGCTGCTACGCAGCAAAAATGTATTCTCTACCTTGGTATATATTTACAATTTATGTAGAAACACCTTTATCGGCAAAAATGTATAAAACTTTTTTCTGTAAAGGCATATTATATTACAATGAACTACCTGTGATTACAAAAAACTGTGATAACTACAAAAACTTTAAACGGTTATCGAGACGTTTATTAACTTCTCATTTGAAAGGAAATGTTATAAGTTAAACTTTGACATTGTTATATTTTATGTATTTATTTTTGAAGGTATAAAAATTCCACAAAATTACACATTTCAAAAGCTAAATACAACAAATATTTTCACGAAAAAAATTTAAATTGTCTTATTTACTTGTTCCAAATTTAAAGTCTTTTACATATATGTTTTTTTTTACAAAAGTTTTAACCAGTGCTTGTCTATTTTTTATAACCTATTTTATCTCTACATACTTTTTAACTAGCTTGTCCTTTTATGTCATTTTAATTATACAATTATTTTAACCAGAGTACATGTCCTTCATAAAGTTTGTTTTTATGTTTGTCTTTTTCTTGTTTTTTTTCTGTTTGTGTATTTAATCATTTATTTTATTCTATTTATATTCTAGTTATTATGATTTCGGGGGCAAGTTTTTCAAAAAAGTTTTTCAAAATAATTCACAATTTTTTACTATTTTCAACAATTTTAATATATTGCATTTTCAGCCTTACCACCAAGTTATTGTATATTATTTATTTCATAAGTTTTAGTTTTCAGTATTATAATATTATTAAGTATTTTTTTTTTTTACCTAGCACGTACAAATGTTTATACATTTCTGTGTTTCTAGCATATTTATTGCACCTTATACCTAAGTACTTGTAATTTTTTTTTTGTTTGACAATAAATATTATTATTATTATTATATCTCGTTCAAAAGTTAATTAGTTACAATTATTTGGAGTTTCTTTAGATCAAAAAAAAAAATTAAATTGTAACAATTATTGTTATTTTTGTTCTTTGTCCTTTACCAATTGGTATTGCATTGATACAATATATTTTGATACAATACATATATGTCCAAACCTCAAAGAGACGAAGGTTTTGGCGGAAAACAAAAAGTTTAACCTTAAGAATTTGTATAATTTTAATTCCTAATATGTACAATAATTGTAATAGGTTAATTATTAACCTATGAAATTTATCTTGATAGAGGTTATCAATAAATATTCAAAAGAATTTAATTTATACTTATTTTGTTTAAATATTTATTAAAATATAGCGGAAGAAAAAATTAAATAAAAGTTGTGAAATTGAATAATAATTTATGGTTATAAATAAAAAATATATTACAAAGTTTTATAATATGAATTAAAATATTAAAATTATATAGGCAAATTTACCACTATTCGAACCGACATCATCACAAAATATATCCCTCTTTCTCTCTCTATCTCTGTCGCTATCCGGTCTTTAGCTCGAAAAAAAAAAGTTCACAAAATATTTGTTCCCGCAAAAAGTTCGCAAAACTAAGTTCGCAAAAAATAAAAGTCGCATGGAAAATAGTTCGCACACGATTAGCTCACAATACATAATATCGCATAAAATTAAGTTAGCAAGATTTTTGTTAGCAAAAATTGTTTTAATAGTCAATAAAGATATTTCTTTATTGCACCCTTTTTTGTATTGAGATAGGTACTTACGTTTTAAGTTAATTTTAATAAATACCATCTCAGTACATAAATAAAGCGATAATTTCACAAAATAAAAATAAAATAAAATAAATGCAAATAGACTTCAAGAAGTTATGTCATATGACAAAAAAACACAATTAAAATATTTTGTAGGTATTTGCTATAATTTGTATATTTTTTTTTGTAATTTTAATTTAGAAGTTAGTATTACATATTACATAAACATTTTTGAGTTACTTTAATTTTAGTTTTAGGTCTAAAACTAGAAAGAATTTAGTAATAAAGATAAGACCCTAATTTAAGAGCCGTCCCCCTATTGGGGGTGGGGGAGTAGTCAAAATATGAAATCTCTACATCCGTTAATAACGCGAGAAACGGGGTATGAAGTGTATGAATTTTGGTCAATTTGTGTGACGTATTTTATGGACGGCCCCTAATATGAAATAGCATACATTTTTTTATATAATGATGAGTGCTTTTAGACGTACAACTATAAAGTCCATTTTTCGTTCAATTTTTGTGAAATATTTTGAACCTCCAAATATTTAGGTATAGGATTTGTAAAGATGAAGAAAAGGTTAAGGAGGGCGGAATAATTTTCAAAGAATATAAGAAAATGTGTGTTTCTTACTTCGTTGGTAGTATACTCCAACCATAACCTATTATGTGAACACGACCTACCCTTCCATTTAAAATTTTACCTCCCGTTGCTCCCGTGTTATTTTAAAATATAAAAATGTGAAATTTACGTAAAAATGTATGCAATTTTTGCAATATATACCTGTTTTAAATTTTAATACGATATCTTACGACATTAAAAAGTTTAGGCTGTGTGATTCAAAAGAATAACCCTGTATACAGATTAAGATACGGTTATTGTATTCACTGACCTAATATTTGTTTTACAAAACATAATTTTAGTAGTAGTAGTAGTACTATATTTTTAGAAGATAATATTTATTACTTTTGGTTTATAACTAATAGGTCGTAAGGTCGACCAAATATTTATAATTATCTTCAGATAAATGAATGAATTAAAAAAACAATACTGTTGTCAACAAAAGAACACTTAAGTACTTTCAATATATTTCATAGAAATTTTTCAATTTTTCCAAAGAAAAATAAGAAAATATATTTTTTTTAATATGCTATTTTTATATTAAGAATAATATTCTTATTTTGAGTATCACTAAAAAAAAGATCTAGTTGATTATGGAGAAACTATTTTTTTGGTTGCTGCTACACAAACCTCTGGTTTAGGCAGCCTTAACAAATTGTAAAAATCTGTATACTTATTCAAATAAATAAATTGAATTGAACTAAAAGTTTGACACAACATAAATTGTTGTGCTAACTACATCCTAAAATAATAAAAGCAAATAAAAGTTTTATTTCTGGTAAACACTATAAGTTGTGTTGTGCCTCTACCAGATTTCTGGTTGTAGTAATCAGAAAAATAGTTTGTACTCTTTCTTATTTAACTACTGATATCGTCTCCAAACCAGATCATTTCTTTAGTGTATGTACAGATGTTGAAACGAGAAAAACATACATTGCTTATCTAAGGTCTGCCCCCCAACCCTTTAACTATTGCCCCCATCAGGCCCCCTAAAAATATCAAAAAAAATATGGGTTATATGTTAAGTAGTCCAAATTTGTTTAAAGTTAATATCTTAAGCAGTACAAAAGTTAAAGTAATTAGTTCAAGTATATTATAAAGGATGTCCATTAACTTTCCTACAGTCATTATCTTGAAAACTATGAAAATTTAAAAATAATTTATAAAACAAAATATTGTGTATTTTTGTTTGTTTTTTTAATGGTTCTACATCATAAAAATATTACTTTATTAAGTAACATTTTTTTAGTTCATTTTTGACTCCCTAGTAATGATTTTTGACAATTTTTAGCATGAGTACGTGGCGATAAGCTTGTCCCCTTATGCACCCTTCTTTTTACCCTCCACCCCTACTTAGTATATCACATTATCCATTTTTTTTATATATTTTTTTCATAATATCCCCATTTATTCTACCTATGAATTTAAAGTTTCCATGTTTTAAGTTGGGTATTTTTAACTAATATTGAGTAGCCGAATCTAAATTTGTCCTTGGAATATTTTTATATCCCATGACTTTAGAACAAAAGAGGGATAAAATAATGATTTTTTAACATTTTTATCTCATTTTTCTCAGAAAACTTAGGTAATAGAATTATTTTGAGGCCAGATTTGGTTCGAGCGACCCAAAATTAGTTAAAAAATATATGACACCAATCAGGGCAAGAAATCGTGTTGCCTAGTGTAATAAATAATGTACGTTTTAAAGCGAGTAGTGAAAAAAATATTTTTTTTTCTGATTTATGTTTAAATCAAATGTTCAATATCAGTAATATTTGCTAAATCTCCTATCAGTAGGGATAAAAAGTAAAAGAAGTGGTAACGAAGGCACTTTTCCGTCCATTTTTCATCGCCTTATGTTTCAATCGGATTGTGGAGAAAAGCCTTTTTAGTCTAGATACAGAACTACACACACCACGGCACAGTGAGACCAAATGAATGAATAATTAGACAAGTACGACTTCGTTCGTTCAAAGACTTTCTTTTTAGCGATGAACTAGATTTTTTCCGAAATATTTTGTAATTTAGAACAATTTTTCTCTATTTTGACAAATACTCTCTTGAGTTAATTCATATTTTATGATTTTTTTTAACCTCGGCGCTAACATAGTTTTAAGTAAAAAACTATAAATCGTGTTTTTAACTTTTAAAGGCATTTTGGCCAGTTTGGTTTGGCTTAGAGTCGAAAATTAAAAACCGGGTTATTTAGCCACTTTTAATTGGGCGTAGCTTCCTTACGACGCATTTTTAGACATATGTTTATAGGAACTTTTTGTCATATTTTCTGATGTAGAATCATCCCTTGAAATTTCGGACTCTATTTCATATACACCGTGTATAGTGGTTGGCGCATATACAACTATTTATTGTTGTATTCTATAACCTAATTACGCTATTGATTACGATAGTGTTCTATCAGTGTACTGCTGTGAAGAGTACAGTTGGACCCACAAAAAATGCAAGTTTTAAATATGCCAAAATGTCAATTCTATTAATTATTTTATAGTTAAAGTAAGATTTTAAGAAAGAGGTTAGAATAATTTGACATATTGTCAGTTTTTTAGTAGTCTCTAATAAGTTATTACCAGACCCCGGCTATTTGGTATTGATTACGGGGGTCGCGCAAATGTTACTTATAAAAAAAAGTTTTTAAAGATTAATGGCACACTTTCTTAACCATCTCGTGATAGTTATTATTCATGGCGTAACTTGACGACTATGTTAAACAGGTGTCTCAATATTATGACACGGGGAAATAACTATACTTTTAGTATTAAAAAAGATTCTATATAAATATCAAAGGTAAAACAACAAAAAACTATATTATGTATATTTTACAAAATATTTACATGTAATTGTTCTGAAACTAAATGTACCCATATTTTTAAACATAATTAATATTATTGTTGAAAATAAAAATATATCATCAAGATTTTCTCCATGTTTTCGGCTATTAAGCTTCGCCTTCTTTTACCAAAAGTATATTTATAATCTGAAAATTAACGTTCTATGTCTACCGAAGTACATAAGTAGAGCATAATTAAAGAATATCTACTATTGAACATTGTGGAAAATTCGGAATAACATAACATGCGCAATCTTTAAACCAGAAGCAATTTTGGTTTCATCTAAGCTAAAAATATTTTTGTCTTGTACTATAATTTTTGATTTTATATCCTCGAACGCCTTTGGTAAATAGTTTTTTCTCTTTTTGGGCTCGCTTGGCAACTTTACATCTTCCAATCTTCCCTGAGGATTTTCAATTTTCATCGACGGAATGCTACAACTGGCTTACTAAATCAAAATAAAACATTCTTGTATACCATTATTATCGGATTTTGATGATAAGTGCTTTGAAACATTGCATTTCTAAGATAAACCTATATCTATTTCGCAAGTTCAACAATAAAGTAACTCACGATTAAATTGCAGCTCGGGAATATTTTGAATCCAAGATTCTACGGTAGTGGGCTCACAAGCCATTTTAAAGATTTCAAAACTTATTTATAATAAATTACAAATTTTTGTCATTATACTCAGTAAGTGTCACCCATGTCAGAATGTTCATAAAAAAATAAACTTCCGCGCGCCCCTCGTAATCAATACCAAATATCCGGGTACTAGTTATTACAGATAATGCGTGAATGCGAATAATGTTAAATAACAGCATTATTTATTATATGAAGCTGGAAGAAATGGAAAACTAGCAAATCATGGTTCACCTGGGAGATTTTAAATAAAAATTTCGTGGACCCCTACATTTTTTGGACTAAAACATACCTGATGACATAAGAAATCAATTTCCATTTGAAAGAAAATCTTAAAAGATACACTTTTTTAGAAAGATAAAAAAATGTTTTTTTGAGTAATAGGATGTGTCAAAAAATTCCGATTTTCGAAATCGAAAGCGCTCTCTAGCTCAAAAGTTGCTCCTTAGTAAAAAACGGTGGCCACTCAAAAATGAGCCAAATCGATTAATGTTTAGAGGCAGCTCAAAGCACTCAAACTTTGAAAAATATCGGTACCTGTTTTTCGGATAAAAAGTGATAGTATATAAAATTAAGGAAATTTTGGAGGGTTTCTTTGATAATATTTAGTAACAATACTAATTGTGAGAAACTAAAAAAAATATATCCCCCCTCCCCTTAACTTAAAACATAAAAAAATTATTTGAAGATTTCGCATTTTTTTTTTAATAGGGCATATTTAAAAGGACATAACTTTCTTGATTATGATTTTTTGACCAAGGTGCATATAATTTTTTTGTTAAATAACCACCCATTACTAAAATATTTGTTTTTGGCTTTATATTTTTTTATTATTTTTATTTTTGGTTCTTCATGCGTAAAAATTTACCTTTAAATGCATTTATCTTTAAAACGGTTAAACCTGCGATGTTAAACCACAGAAACTTTTTTGTGTATTTTTACTTAAAAAAGTATATTCCAAGCAGAAAAAATAAAAAAAGTACACCGAAAAAAGTTTTAGGCAAAAAACAGAAAATCCACCCGGTTTCGAATCGAAATTAATTTTTTTTTACTCAACTTGCGGAAAAGAATTATGTCTTCTGTATAGTCATGTAGGTAACATGTATATATGCTTATATACTAATATATAATTTTGCAGATTTTTTATTTAAAACTATTTTTTATGCACTTTTAAAAACTTGCAAAAATAAAAATTTAGCGAAATTTTCAAATAATTGCCGATTTTTTCATGTTCTAACTTAAGGGGAGGGGGGATATAATTTTTTTAGTTCTTACATTTAGTATTGTTTCTAAATATTACCAAAGAAATCCTCCAACATTTCCTCAATTTTTATCGGTATCAGTTTTTATCCGAAAAACAGGTACCGATTTTTTTTTTTTTGAGTTTAAGTGCTTTGAGCTACCTCTAAACATTAATCGATTTGACTCATTTCGGAGTGGCCACTATTTTTTTCTAAGGGGCAACTTTTAAGCCAGAGAGCGTTTTTGATTTTGAAAATCGCGACTTTTTTGACACACCCTATAACTCAAAAAAACGTTTTTTATCTGTCTAAAAAAGTGTATCTTTTACGATTTTCTTTCAAATGGGAATTGATTTATTATGTCATCAGGTACGTTTTAGTGCAAAAAATGTAGGGGTCCACGAAATTTTTATTTAAAATCGTCCAGGTGAACCGTGAAATATAGACGTTCCTCATCTGCAGACGCAAGAAGTCTCCCCAAGATGGTGGTTTTTGTGTCAATATTCCTTTTTTTTACAAAATTAATGGAGAGCGCCTAGAACAAGCTCGAAGCTTTTTTGGGGCTCTCCTTGAATTAAAAAAAATATATAAATAAATATAATAAATAATAAACTGAAAAAACATTTAAAATATTTAATCATATAAAAAATTAAAACACAATATTTAGTAAATCTTATGGGAAATAAAACCTCGAACTCCTTAGTAATGAAATATATAATTTATGAAAATTATATTTTCGTTTAAAAAAGGTTTTTTTGCTACATAAAAGTTTCCAATTTCGGAATTATCAATGCGGCGGTGGGCGGTGGTTTTCGACCCAAGAAAATTTGTATCGTTTATAGCCTGCACCACGTTCTTTTAAATAATTAAGTAAATTTTCACTTCCTTCTTCCCGAGTCTACACGCCTTTTAACCGTTTCCTCCTGTATCCATTTTTTCTTCAATCTTAACAATACTCTCCGAATCATTAAACTTTGCCAAGTCCACTTGCTCATAACCCAATAGCTTGAGCTTTCTTAACATCATAGTTAATGCATTTATAATTATGTACTTAATTAAATTAAATCCTTTATTGATTATGTACTTTATAATTATTATAAATAATTTTGAAAAATATTGTCAACATTGACAACTGCACACGCTGGGCCTTAAGTATTTTTAAATAAAAAGTCAAGCACTACCAAATTTTTTTTATTCAATTTTTTTTATAGACCTAACCTAAACAAAAAACACCAAAATTAAAATAATCCTTAGAGCACTTTTTGAAAAAAAAATCGAAAAAAAAAATTGAAAAAAAAATAAAAAATCTTGTTTTCTAAAATTAATGCTAAAGATTCTTATCAACATTATACTCCTTTATTTGGAGACCTATAATATCTATTAAGACATTCATTAGAATAAAAAAAGTCAGTGCCGTAGAATAAGGAACGTATAAACCAAAAAAAAAAGTTTTTATAAAACGTGGCGTTTTTCAAGTTGTTTATTCAAGTTGAATCATTCGACAATATTGAAGTTGGCCAATCCCTCTGCTTTACATAATTTATGGGATAACAAAACCTATATGGGAGATTTTTTGAATAAAAAAATAAAATATTAAAAAACGAAATAAGTAAATTTCACTAAATCGTTTGGACTTTTATATTATGCAAATTAACAGTTACAGGGATATGTGCTTGAATGGTTTTCTTCGCTCGTAAAGGAAAAATTTGTATAATAAACTGCTTTTTTGTCTCCATGTCTAAAATGCTTTTTTATCTCCGTGATTAAAATATAAAATATAAAAAACGGCGTACCTATATCATATGAGCACAAAAGCAGTCATATACGCTGCATCGGTTATCGGAACATTGCCGGATTCAGACCGTATGGACGAAATTTTTTATATTTTTTAATTTTATTTTGTTCGTTTTTAATTTTAATTTTATTGTTTATGATAACTATTATACTTAGTATTTTTATACAAGTAAAAAAAAATATTATATGATATAGTGGGCTATATGATTGCTTTTTGATAAAGGTTTGTAAAAAGTATTTCTGAATTCAGAGAAAGTTACTTGAGTTTAAATATACCTGTGACACCTAAAGTTTTTTATCACGTTCAACGGTTTTGTGAAGAGGAACAATTTGGTCTGGGTTTCTACAGTGAGCAAGCTGTAGAATCCCTTGACCGTGATTTTGCGCCAGTATGGTTTAAGTATAAAGTTCCTAAAAATAATATAAACTATATGCCAACAGACTATTAATAGCTGTTAGGGAATATACTAGTAACCATACACAATTTCGGGAATTCGCCAATTTTAGTTGTTAAAACAATAAATGTTATTTTTTTTAGTTACATTTTGTTAAATTGCTTTTTATATAAATAAAGGCGGTCTAAAATTTGATTAAAACACGTGAACAAAGTGAAATTAACCCATTTTTTTTTTAATTTATCATAGTACGAACTGTGCTCTAACGATTATTTTAATTTTTGTGTTTTTTGTTTAGGTTAGGTCTATAAAAAAGATTGAATAAAAAAAAATTGGTGGTGCTTGACTTTTTATTTAAAAGTATTTAAGGCCTGCCGTGTGCATTGTTGGTAAACAGTTATTCAATTTACACAACTAGATTTTCTATCTTGTTTTTTTTTTCGGATCCAACTGTGCAAAAGCGGGCTGTTGCATTGGGTGCGTTTTTCACTTGACCTAATACTTTTTTCTGATAAATGAAAACACTTTCTCCGCACTATTTCGGGAATCAAATAGAGGATGATATCGTAAAATATCAATATGAAAAATGACCCTATTTTGAAGTGAATGTTGTTTAACAAAAATAGGGCATTGATATTATTGATTTCCGTAGTTTGGTTCATAAATTTTGTGGGAGACAGATGCACAAAGTTGTCTTAAACGACGCCATAAGAAAAGTCAGAGCCGTAGCTAAGGGGTAATACAGGGTGTATTTGAAATAGCGTAGGAAATTTTAACAGGTGATTCTACATGATTAAATATGACAAAAAATTCCTATAAACATATGTCTAAAAATGCGTCATAAGGGAGCTAAGCCCCTTTAAAATTGGCTAAAAAAATAGGAATTTATTTAATAACTCAGGAACCCTTTGACATATATTAACGAGGTTTCGCACGTGAATTAATCCTAATAAGGCCCATCTTTGTATGTTATTTTCACGTACTTATTTAAACCAGGGGTGTGCGAAACGGGGGGCCTTATCAGTTTTTTGTCCCAAACTTTTTTCTGTGTAACTTTTTTGCAATTTTATTTTTGAAATATGATTCCTCAGGTCAAAATACATAAAAAAGGTACTCTTGTTGTAATACTGTAGGATTAACCGTTTTCGAGAAAAGTTCATTTGAAGGTGAAATTTCACGGTTCGAGGACGAAAAATTAAATACTAAAATGTCGAAAACCAAAATTTTAATGATGCAATTTATTCTACATCAAAAACTAAGAAAAAAAGTTTCCATACATGTAGGTCGAAAAAACGCTTTTAAAGCTACCATAGCCCTTTAAAAATGGTGCATATTTAGGAGACCATAGCTCCATTAGGATTCATTTTTGAAAGTACCTGTATATGAGGCTTTTTTCTTAGTTTTTAATGTACATTCGCCCTGCATTACAATTTAGGTTTTCAACATTTTAGTATTTAATTTTTCGTCCTCGAACCGTGGAATTTCACCTTCAAATGATTTTTTCTCGAAAACGGTTAATCCTACAGTATTACAACAAGAGTACCTTTTTTATGTATTTTGTCTTGAGGAATCATATTTCAAAAATAAAATTGCAAAAAAGTTACACAGAAAAAAGTTTGGGACAAAAAACTGATAAGCCCCCCCCCCCCGTTTCGCACACCCCTGGTTGAAATAAGTTCAAGAAAATAACATATAACAACGAGCCTTGGTAGGATTAGTTGACGTGCAAAACCTCGTTGATATATCTCAAAGGGCTCCTGAGTTATTAAATAAAAAACGATTTTTTTAGCCACTTTCAAAGGGGCGTAGCTCCCTTATGACGCATTTTTAGACATATGTTTATAGGAACTTTTTGTCATATTTTATGATGTAGAATTATGTGTTAAAATTTTCTACGCTATTTCAAATACACCGTGTATAGGGAGATCCCTCAATATTGAATTTAAAAACTCATAAATTAAAAATATAAAACATTTCTGCGCAACTTTTTTTAAAGACGTATTATTATTATTCAAAGTACAAATGTATCAAAATATTTAAATTTATTCTTAAAAAAATAAAAAAATAAGATTTGAATATTCATACATCTGGGGTGAACTAGAATGTTAGTGGCGGATTCTGACAGCAGGTATTATGGCAAACTTTTCTCAAGGACGGAAAAATGAGTTGATTAAAAATAGGTTTGTTTTGGTGTCAAGTTCTAAACTGTCCTAATCAGTTCTGACCAAAAAAAAATCAAATTTTAATCAAGTGGTACAACACATTTCAAGCTCTATTGGCCAGGACTGATTTGGACAGTTCAGAACTTGAAACCAAAAGAAACCTAATGCCAATTCTTTAGGCTTAGTATAACCTATTCCCATGCTTTGGAAAATTTCGTTAAAAATGTCGCTTGGTTCCTTTTCGATAAGCGGTATCCAGATTATATTGTATGTTAAGACATAGGTAAAATTCATCTGGGAGAAAATAACTTGTTAAAAATGTTCAAAAGCTCCACGATTATCAATAATCAAATTTTGAAAACTATCCAGTGAAGTAAAAAAGGAATATGTAATAAATTGAGGGAAATATCGGCAATATATTGAGAAGTGATGAAACGCCTTTTCGACGACACAATAAATTTCAAGGAAAATCAATTTTCACCACTCACAGTACGTTACATTTTATTAGAAGGTTTCATTGATATATTTCTTGTGGATTTTATAAAACTTTTCCGAAACGATAAAATCTTAATACTATTCGAAATAATATTTACGGCCCTACGATACCAACTTTTTTATTCTATGAATACCTAATAATATAACCATAACCAAACCATTGGTTAACAGTAAAAACAATAAACAATGTAAACATTTTGGGATTATTATAATAATTATGAAATCCCATAGATTTTCGCGTCCAAAAGCTGGATGCATCATGATACATGTATAATGGTACCATGACACCATGGTGTCATTAAATATCGGGACAAACAATTTTTCATAGATTATAGTGAGTCTTGTGTCATTTTTTTGAAAACTTCAAAATATGTCAAATTTTTGTTTATATTTTGCTATTACAGAGAAGTTTGTAATTTTTTTTTTATCTTATTTTAATTTAAAATCATCTGTCCTGAATTGGTGTGTACCATTACTGGTTGAGGACATTTTTGATCTTTTTGTGGGTGTAGTGGATTCCGTGATCACAGTCTATAAAGTTCAAAATGAGGGGGTTTGGGTGATCTAAATTGTCTTGTATAAAAGACGTGCTGTAGCGGATGATTTCCGTTTTTAGGAGGGGCATTTTGAGATCTCTGTGTATTTGGTTGTTCCTTGTGTTCCTGGTTGTATTGAAAAAATATTTAGTTTTTATATCAAGCCGAAAAAGGGTCCTATAAGGTCATTGGTGAAACAATTTTTAATTATATAAGAAAAATAAAGGTGCAGTTGCCATATACTGGGTTTTTTTACGGCTTACTTCAGGGCGGCTATCAACTAATGAACTCTAAAACTCAAATCCATTTGCAATAGAAAATTTATAGAAGCTTGTGAGTTTTTAGCTCTACTGAAGAAATAGTGTGTTATTTTTTAATCGATATTAAACACACATTCTTTACCCATTTATATATAGTACAATTTTGATAAAAAAAATAAAAAAATAATTAATATTTATTTTTATGATTTATATATTTAAATGAATAAATAAATAAATAAACCTAATAATTCGTTTATGTCAAATAATCCCATGTTAATCCATGAAAAAAATATAAAAATCACACGATATTTAATGCCACAATTACATAGGTCGGAAATCTCAAAGTGGGAAGAAACGGGCCTAGTAAAAACTTAAAAAGTAACTTAATTATATAAGAGTTTACTTTTGTTATACTTTTTGCCAGTTAGGTCAACAGTCAGTCAGGTAGTTTGGCAGCCTTTAATTAAGTCACGTTTCTAAGATCTAACGCACAATGGTCTTTTTGCATAAATTTAAAGTAAAAAAAATAGAATTGAAAAAAAATTACAATTATTATCTAATGAAAAGGCTTTATGGTAGTACTTGAAGATTTCAAATATACAGACAGGGTGATTAATAACTGGCATTCCCATATTTAAGAGGTTATTTTAGATCCAAAAATATCAAAAAAGTTCCTATAAAGGTTGGTCGGGAAATGAGCTCTAAGGGAGCTACGGCCCTTTAAAACTGTAATAAAAATAATGTTTTAATTAATAACCCTGGTACCCTTTAAGCTAGAGCGACGAGCTTTTGCATGTATACTATTTTCGCTCTTTATTTTGTTTTTTAAATCTTTACTCTAGACCTCCTGGAAATGCTACAATTTACATTTTAAGTACCGAGTGGTCGGAAATTTTTGCATGATAGCAGCTAAATTTCTTTTATAAATCAGCCCGTTTCCAGCATTGGGGGTGGAACTTAAGATTTATATATTTTTTGAAAGAGTAGTGATAGGCGAACACAACGGTACCAAATTTAACCTCAAAAATAAAAAGGAACCATTTTTTAAATGGAGCTAAAAATAGTTTTTTTTTATTAAGATTTAGTTACTTACTTTTTATAATATCTCATACTTGCTACTTTTTTACGAATAAAGGGTGTTTTCCTATATATTTTTTTCTTCTGAATCTGATTCAAAATATTGATTCAAAGTTAAAAACTATTTCATAGTTTCGGTGCGAAAAGCAGCTACTCGTATTTTCTTTGTTCACTCTTTCCTAATTTGATATTTTATGTATTTTAGTAAACTTTACATATATTTTGACAAAAAGTTCTCCCTTGAGTCCAAATGACGTCTTATGCTTACTAGATATGAAAAGTATTTAGCGCAAAAACGAGTTAATTTGATTTTCTTTGCTGTTTCGTTTTGTATTGTATATTTTTTGTCCCTTTGGACATAATTTAACCTTTTTTCGGAGTTTATTTTTCTGTATCCAAAAAATTATCTATTTATTATTGAGGGAATTTTGTGCAAAATAGTTAAAGTGTATTTTTATTTTTAATTTGAAAAATTAAATAATTTTTATGCTAAATTCCATAAAAAACTAGTTAGTAAGAACAGTATTTGGGTTTAGAAGAAAAAATATGGGAAAAGAAATTGATGCATATCAAAATAAACGAAAACCATTTAATATAAAATAAAGCAGCACAGAAAATTTAGTCAACCTCTTTTCACGCCAAACATCTTAAAGTATGTAGTATGTAGTTTTAAAATAATATTTGGACTCAGGAGATAAATTTTATCAAAATATATGTTAATTATACTGAAATATATAAATATAATATGTGGAAATAATAAACGCAGAAAAAATGATTATCTGATTTTTGCACCAAAACTGCATAATAATTTATAATTATGACAGCAGATATGGATTCAGAAAAAATAATAGAAGGGAAATACCTTTTAATCGTAAAAAAGTGGCAAGTATAAGATATTTAATATAAAAAGTAAACAAAACAAATAATAGTTTTTTAGCATAAAAATAAGTTATAGGTATAAACTTTCAAATAAAAATAATAAAAATACCCTTTAACCTATTTTTGCA
>OY294048.1:17403401-17429376 GCA_958510825.1 Brachypterus glaber | reverse complement strand
AATATCATAAATGCATGTTAAATTACCGATAATTTTTTAATGTATTAAAAAAATATTTTGCTTGGCAATTGTTTGAGTGCATTTTTCTTGTTACAAAATTCCGAGACCACAGGTTCTTGAAAAAATAATATACTTTTAAAATGTCCGTCTGTGCGTCCGTCTGATATCACGTTTTTGATGGACACAATAACTCAAGAACAAATAATCCGATCGACTTGAAATTTTCAGGAAACAAACAAGTTCTATGAGTGAAAAATCCTTGTTGATTTTAAAGTAATCTATCACAAAAACAAAAATAGTTATGGGGGGTTAAACTTAAAAAAAAAAACAAAAAAAGCTGAAAAATATTTTCGATTAAAGTAACTTTTTCTGGAAAAATTACTTTTATTATAAGGATTAATTCTATCAAAAAACAAAAATTTTATGGGGTTAAAATAAATTTTATTTATTTTTTTTTTTGTAAAAAATGTTAAAAAAATAATTTTTTTATAATAATGAGATGCGTACATATCTTTACGGCTTTTTATACTTATTTTATTAACTTTTTAGTAACAGTCAATAAAAAGGAATGTTTATATAATTTTTTATACTTAAAGGGGACTATTTTAAACATTTTAAATTAAACTGTCTTCTAATCATTTATATAAATGTATATGTAATACATTATATATGTTTTTCTATATTTGGCTTATATTTTTATTTCCTTCGACATTTTAATGTCTCGCATTCTCTTAAAAGACAATGCGAAATGGCCAAAAACATATTATATCTTGAAATGTTCGTCAGATACTTGTATTTTTTGTTCGACTTCTATCCGCCTTTTATTCGTTATAATAACAATCCATTTTGTAGTATAAAAGGAAATCCTTTAAAATTTTCCAGCCTCTGTCAATTTATGAGAAAAAATAACATCGAAGTAATTCACAAAGAAACAAGCCTTAAAATTAACTATACAATGGTTATAATATAAATATAATTTTGAATTCAGAATAAATTAAAATTCAAATTTCAATCAATATGATATTGTCATAAAGTTTAGCGCAGAGTTGAATACTTTTGGGTGGGACAAAAAAAAACAAATTATTAAAATTTGCACCCCTAAACTTATTTTCCAATGCATTTTTTAGCTACTTCTAGTAACATATTAGGAATTTTTATTAATTATAGTACGTTAAGTAGAACATGTTTCAAGCATAAACCGTATTTCGCAAAAAATGAGGGTTAAGCACTTATGTTAGTTGCAACTTTAAGTGTCTACGCGTTACTTTTAAGTAACTTAGAAGTTTTGATCGATAAGATATAATGTCTTTCTTAGTCTTTTTTTTTGTCAGAAGTATAGGGTGAGTTTAAATTTATTGTTTATTATTAGTTATTATTATATTGAGTTTAAATTTATGTGTTATTATTAGTTATTATTATATTGCAGTATAATACCAGAAGATGTAGTGAAAAGATACGAAACGTCAAAAGCTGTAAGTAAAAGTACTTTTATCCAATACATACAGATAATAAGACAATTACCAGCTTTATTTTAAATAGATAAACTCAATAATAACCCCCGCGTGGCTTTTACTTTATTGAGTGGATAATTATTTATTTTACCCACTCAACTGTCACTTGTCAAATTACTTTCTTGTAAATGTCATTAAAATTTTTAATAAAAATATGAATTCCTAAGCTATTTATTTAATAGAACCTTGTATGGCACTCATGGGTAAACCGATATTGCCCTCTCGAAAATTAACCTGCTTGGCTGACGCCCACTTTACCCACTAGTACCATAAATAACTATTATAATCTTAGTTGAAATATTGTAAGTTATAATTTTTTATTTATTATTTAATATGTAATTTAATATAAGTGTTTTAAGTTATTTTAAGTTATGAGTATAGTTTTAGGTATTAAAATGTATAGTGTAAATATGGTGTAAAGTTAAAGTACAAATACAGGGTGATCCATAACTGGCATGCCAAAATTTAAGAGGTGATTCTAGATCCAAAAATATAAAAAAAGTTCCTATAAAGGTTGGTCCGGAAATGAGCCCTAAGGGTTCTAGGGCCCTTTAAAATTGTAATAAAAATAAGGTTTTTAATTAATAACTCGGGTACCGTTTAAGCTAGAGCGGCGAGCTTTTGCATGTATACTAGTATTAATAAGGGCAATAAGTTTATGTTAATTTATTTTTTTAATTTATCCAGAGGCGTGCCCAGACGGACAAAATATATGAGGCTTAAAACATTTTTGCCCCAAACTTTTCTATGTGTATGTTTTTTGGATTTGTTGTAAAAAATATAGATTTCTAGAGTAAAAATACATATAAAATATCATATAGTGTAACACTGTAGGAGCAACCGTTATCAAAAAAAAATGCAATTAAGAGGAAGTAACATTTTGTGCCACCAAAAACGTTACTTTTTAAAAGGCTATTACTCCTTTAATATTAAATTTAGGTGTTTTGGTGTATAATACTTTTTTGCTCAGTTTTAAATGAAGAATCACCCTGCAGCATTAAAATTTTATTGGTGCTTTTTTTTGTTCCCCATTCAATACGTCATCTTCGAAGGGCCGTAGCTCCCTTAGGGCTCATTTCCGGACCAACCTTTATAGAAACTTTTTTTCATATTTTTGGATGTAGAATCACCTCTTAAATTTTGGTACGCGAGTTCTGGAACAGGCTGTATATTAATCGTTACAATATAACCTAAAATAAAAATAGATTAATCCCTGAAGATGTCTCTAGTAGTAAGAGACGAAACGTCGGAAAGTGAAAATCCATTAACACGGTCTAAACCCGAAAGTGAAAGTTCTTTATATAAAAATAGTTATTTTGAATTATAAGATATATTCGGTACAAGTACACAATATATCTTGCATTATCGGTAAATAATAAAAAATTATATCATTTAATTTTAAAATATATATACTGTAATTTATTTTACCTTATATATACAGTAATTATCAATTACAGGATATATCTGATTCATAAATAGTACTCGGTGTAAACTCAGTTATGACTCAACAAGTCGAAAATAAACACAGAAACATAGGCTTACCGAATAATTTTGCCGAATTATGAGAGACATTTTTATAAAGGTCACTAAATCGAAACATTTGAAGACTAATTTGTTACACACAACAATATTGACTATATATATATATGTGTATATATATATCGGTATTTTTCACAGAAAAAACCCACATTAGATTTTTATCTTTTAAGAATACGAAAGTTTTTAATTTTAATTTATCCCACCTTACTCGTTTAAATGGAATTATTAAAAAAATGAAGATAAAAAGAAATAAAAATGTAAATATTTAAAACGCTAGAGTTGACGCGGCGTTTATGTGAGTACTGGAAATTCGCCGAGTACTGGTCATAAAAGATGCCACGATATATCGTGGTGCAGTGGAGTCAAAAAACGCATTATCTGTCCCAAACCCGGTATAATTTCTAGTATAATATAATTAATTTGTTTGTAAAATGTTTGTTGTTATGAATGTAGCACGAAGTTAATCGCTCTTTTCGAAGTTTTGATTAGAGTTTGTGCAGATAATTGAAAAATAAATTTTCCGCTCGTTGCGTTTAAAGTTTGCGGTTTATATTAAGATCAATTAAGTAAGCTTATAGAATAAATATCTACGAGGGTGGATTACATCTTCCTCTTAAAGGCTTTTCGATATGCTCTGGTTATACTTTGATTAAAGGATTAACTAACTAAACCATAGTTACCTATACGATTAATCATGATTAAATTTAAAACCAAAGGATATCAAACGTGCTTTAAATGTATAATAGTATATTATAATCTAAGGACGAGAAATAATGTTTCAAGGTCGCATGCTGAGATATATTTCTGGCCCGTGTATCAAATGCTATTTTTTTTCGCTTCTAAAAATATTTTTTACAACAAAAGCTAAAAATAATAAGTAAAAATAGTTTTAATTTGATTTTGTCTAGTTGTCTATGAATTTTCCATAAGAGACCCCAAAAGTACTTTGGAGGGCCCAAGTTGTGATATCAAATCATTGGCAATAAAGTTTAGCTCGGCAGGCAATTTTTTTTTCAAGAAATTTTCAAATTTAAAAAGATTATTATTTTATAATATCTGCGGCGGAGGCTTTCCCGTAACTGCAAGTCTGTGACTTCATTATTGTCAATGGAGCTCTCTACAACTAGAATTATGAAACAAAAGACGTCTACCCTATTTCTATCTCATTTGTGCTACACTTTCCAGCCAACCAAATAAATACTGTATTCGTTATTCATACAACAAATACAGTATTTATTTGGTTGGCCGGAAAGTGTAGCACTGAGCGGCACGAACGATCATAGCTAATGTGAATCTGTAGAATAAGATAATTCTACTAAAATTTAGATGGCGCCAGTAATTTCTTTAATAAAAATAATATAGTTACACTTTTCGCCCGGCCAAGTAAATATTGTATTTGTTCAACAAAGAACAAATACAGAATTTGTTTGGTTGGGTGGAAGTGGGAGTGTATGTATGTCTTCTATCCTTTTTGGGTAGAACTTTTGCCCCTGTCTAATCTAAGAAATCGCCATTATGTAAAAATGCATTTTCCAAACCAGAATTTTAAAGAAAAATTTTTATTAAATATTTTAATTACAATCTTCATAAATATTATTATTATCATTACACTGTGCGATAAAAAATTTAGGCATGAGATCTGTGATCATCAGTCGTTAATTTAGACCCACTATAGTCGACACGGGGTTTCCCTATTTTAGGTCATTTAAGCAATTTTTTTTAATTTAAACTTCCAATGCACGTTAATATACAAGACCCATTTTATAAGTTTTATAAGTTGCAAAACTTTGTGAGGTAAATTCTTATCAAAAGACATAAAAAAAAGTGTCTTTAAACATAATATCTCCTAAAATACTTAGTAAGGGAGCTAGGTCCCTTCATTGAAAACCCTGAAAATTTTTATTAAATATCTCAGTAACTATTTAAGCTACAGAAACAAGTTAATACATGTGTTCTTAAATCAATAAGGCCAACTACTATATCTTATTTTATTGTAGTAACTTCAGCCAGGGGCGTGCCAACGGGGAGGTCCACTTTTTGCCCATTTTTTTCTGTATACCATTTTTCTGCTTATTAATTTGATTATGATCGCCAAAATGCATGAAAAAGTTAATTATGATGTAACAGTATTTACGAGAAAAATGCATTTAAACATATTTTTTTAAAAGTCCAAGAAAAAGTCTGATTGTCGTATTTTTTCAGGAAAAATAACTGTTATTATAAGGATCAATCCTACCAATTAAAAAAAATCTATTAAAAAATAAAAAAAGTTAAAAAAAAATACAAAAATAAAAGAAAACGTTCAGAAAAAAGAAAACTTTGATAAATAGGAATATTTTTACCATTAAAAAAAAACAAATAAACTTTCCGCTTTGAAGCGGCCGCCTTTTGCCTCACCCCACGACACGGTCCTTCGCGCGAGATCAAATCAAATATAATTTAGGAATTAAATAGACTACACGACAAAAACGCTGAGGGTGACAATGAGAATAAGGTCGACTTCCACATAAATGTGCATGGTATACCATGCTTATTTATGTGGAAGTCGACCTTAAATAATAAATAAGCATGGTATACCATGCACATTTATGTGGAAGTCGACCTTATTCTCATTGTGACCCATTGTGTTTTTGTCGTGTAGTCTTCAAATCAAGAAAAAACGCAATATACGATTCAGTGTGAAAATAATACTATGGAATGCGAAGAATAACATATTTCTATGGATATTTGTTTTTAGTCATTAACTTTTAATTGTATTTTTATTATAAACAGTGAGTCGTAGTGTACGACTAGTACATCATTACATCATATGACCTTTTTTTATGTATTTTTATATATAAGATCATATTCAAACAAAAAAGCAGCAGAAACGTTAAACTGAAAAAATAGTTGGGCAAAAAACTGCTTAGGATTCCCCGTTTGGCACGCACCTGGCAAAACTTACTACATGAAAATTAATTAATCTTCATTCGATAAATACGAAACCTTGGTGATTTATATAATTTTACATTGGCTATAAAATGGAGAATTAACTTTTTATGTTTAATTTCCGGTTTTTTACATTTTTGAGTTCAGCTGAAAATTCTATGTATAAAAAACTATTTTTTTATGTATAAAAACAAGATGTATACACATAATTATAATTTACCTTCTTTTTACTCACCTAATCTTTAAAGAAAATTGTAAATTTGGCATAAGAAAAATAACGGAAAAATAATCTACAACTAAAGTTTACATGGACATTAAAATTGGAGTTTTGGATAAAAAACCGTTTTTTAGCTGATCAAATTTATGTTTTAATATTAGTTTTATATATTTTAAGGCTTAAGTAAGTAACTGTAAAAAGATTGCTAAAAAAGCATAATATTAGTCGAATATAACGATTTAACAAAAAAATACACGGTGGCCAGAAAGCCGATTCGGGCAAATAATGTAAGGATATGACTTTTGTGAACCATATTGGTATAAATGGATGCCAACCTGTTAAAATGTCACTTTTTTGGTATCATTGTACTCAGAATGAAGCGTAGAATTAAAATATGTAAAAATATATAGGGTGCCCCATTTAAAAATCAGAAGCGATTTAAATGTACCTTTCATGTTAAAAGTTTTTTAGCAATAACAGATAGTTCTAATTTGGAATCTCTAACTATTAAAACAAAGAAAAAAGGGAGTGTACCTTGGTCTTGTTACATCCGGTATAGTTTCTTAAAGACTCGAAATTAAATTTAAAATGCACATAAAAACTATAATTTAATGAAAACCCTCGAGTAGTTGCTTTATTTTCTGTACACATTACCCAAGAGTGCACTCTTGGGTAATGTGTACAGAGAATAAAGAAAATATGGACAAAATTTACTATTTTTTGCAGGTTTTTAGCCAGTGGCGGGTGCTGGCGGGCGAGAGCCCCCCAAGCCCTCAAACTTAATGTTTTTAAAATAACTTTTTAAGTATTTTGCTTATTAGCTTTTCAAAAATTTCGCCTGTGGCGCTAATATCTCGATTTTTGTTAATAGATTTTATAAAATAATATGATCCATCATACTGGAAAATGTGAAGCATCTAAAGATTTTTTCCTGCGGTGTTGAACATGATCAGTTGTATTTTAAGAGGTTTTACCTACCCGTTTGAAGTTTTATAAAATAATTCGCTTATCCGGAAAAACTATAAAATCTTAAAATTTTCCTGATAAGGAATAATGTGATATATTTTAAATAATAGATTAATAAAATTATTTACATTTTAAATTTTGAGGTGTGTGGGAAATGTAAAAAAATTAAGATTTCTAAAAAATTTTGCCTTCTTCGCTAAACTTGCAATAATGTGAAAGTCCTTATCACCGAAACTATTGGTTTAAGCAGAAAAGTTCCAAGGATTAAAGTTGAAAATAAAAAAAAAATTGTTTAAGTTTTTTTTTATTTTTTTTTTTATTATTTGGGAAAATGCAATACACCATTTACTGTGAATAGTATATAAAAGAATGCGTAGCATTACATCACGGCTTGTTCTTAATAAGTGTCATTACTTTTAAGGGGTGATTCTACCTCTAAAAATATGACAAAATAATTACGCCTCTTTAAAATGGGCTTCAAAAGTTCGATTTTGATTTAATAAGACCCACCATCCTATGTTAGTTTCATGAAGTATTATTAGATGTAGATCACATGTAAATTCTCGTAGTTATAGCTTAAAGTGTCAAAAAACGATTCATTTGGAGCCCTTTTGAAAAAAAATTTTAACGATTGTAGAATTTTAAAACATATCGTATTAAATTCTTAATTCTAGAACAGTCCTATATAGTACTCATCTAGTCTTGATACTGCAATGAGTATAATAATATAAAAAACATAGAGCCAATAAAATATATGTATATTTGTGTCATTTATTTCTTTGTTTAATTACTATGGTCTGTTTTATCAAGCAAGAGAGTAAAATAAAAATCGCACTGTGAATATTTTCAAAACAGATTCGAATATTGGATGTTCGAATATACAACGTAGTTTATTTTGTAAAACATAACTATATTCTATACACAAACATGTACTATTCAAACCTGTTGTAAAAATATTTACTGTGCGATTTTTAATCTAGTCTCTTGTTTGATGAAACACACCATAGTAGCATAAATAACTACACTTTTAAAATAAAAAAAGTTGACACAGAAGCATAATTTAGGAATGTGCAAATTAAGATATTTAATTAAATTCAGAATCCCGTAGGGGAAGATTTATTTAAGATAAGAATTTTATTCGTGTTGCTAACACATACAGTGTTTTACACACACCCAGAGAAATTATTACTGAAAACAAGTACGTATATTAAAAATTTTTTTGCCTTATAGTAAAAGGACCATTTTTCAAATACTAGTTTAGGAACGAGTTAAAAGGAAACATTTTTAAAATTACAATAAATCTATTTTTTCAACGAGATTAAGATAAGTACTTATAAAATTAAAAAAATATCTCTTTGAATAATAAAATTTCTTATATTGACTTGTAAAGGAACTTAAATAAAGTAAAGAATCTTAAATAAAGTATATAAAGATATTTATATTTATTTATTTTTTTTAAGTACCAATACTAATTCCTTAGAAACAAGTAGGGTCAACTGGGGCTAATGGGATACAGTCAAAATAATGGGGCTATTATGATACAGTTAGCTCAAAATATTTACAGTCTACAAATTAAAGTAAGAAAAATTGGTGAAGTAGAGAATTATATACTTAATTAGAAGTCATATTCACTTTTGCAAAAATCTAAAACAATTGTAAAATAAAAAAATGTTTCTACCTTAATTTGTAGACTGTAAATATTTTTGAGCTAGCTGTACCATAATAGCCCCATTAAAAAACATGAAATTAATTTGCTGTACCTAACTTAAAAAATACTTAAAGGATAGCTGTCAAAATTGCAGGGAAAAATAATAAAGGACAATAGTGTATCATACTAACCCCACATATTTTAAATCTCCAACACAGAATGAAAGCGTTGTATCACAATAGCCCCTTACCGTATCCACTATAGCCCCAAACGTGGGGCTATTTTGATACAGCATTTTGTATTTTTATGTTTAACTATTGTTTTTCTTGTATTTTGCCCTCAAAACTGGGCAGAGAACCCCATTGCTTACAACAAGAAATTTTTTGAGATTTTTAAAAATAAAATTTATATATATTTTTTTATAAAAGTTTTAATTTTTGTATCCTACTAACTGAATTTAAACCGGATTATTGATTGTTTATTAGTTAAATATGGTTATATAAGTATTTTTATACTTTCAACAAGTATCTAACAAAAGTATCACAATTTATATTATAAAGTTTTTTCTCTGAGTGTATACTATACCACAATGAGATTTATTTATTATAGATGTTTTACCCTATATTGTTAGATTTTCTGATTCAAACCTACCGTAACCCAAAAACTGTAAATTACGATGTAAATTACTTTGTCCTCAGACACTTTCCAATTAAAGTGTGCTTTGTTTTAGCTTCAACAAATCAGCTTTTACCCTTTAAAACACGGTAACTAAAATTTTTCTTTCTCCTGGGAAAGTTCTGGGTTGAAAAAAAAAATATTTTAGTTGCTGAAAACACTAGTATACCATGGTTTCGGGCGCCAGTTCTTTTCAAAATTTGTACTCGCTGAATTCGAATCTGTCAAGAAAAATAATCAAAATTGGCGGCGAATATGGGAGAAATTTTCCTGAATAGTATGGAATCATAGACAAAATTATTGCTTTACATCACCGTTTTTTTTAAGCTTGCCAAAATTAAATTCTTAATATATTTCTCCGCATGAAAGAAAGTCTCCGACGTAAGAGGAGGAATAATTCGCGCTCTCTTCTTTCCATCAAGAGCGTTATAAGGCGTGCGTGCCTACAACGGACCTCCCACTTGCACACACATTTCAAACATATTTCCCGTAGCCACAGATCCGTGCCTCAAACTATATGCCGAATTTAAAATCGCGACAACATTTATGTTTTAAATTGTTTACATTAGATTTGACTTTGTAAATCAATAGGGACATATAAAACTCTCAATATCACTTTTTTATAAGAACAAATTAAAATTATTAAAATTTTCCAGCCACACTATGGGACGAACCGGGCCGTAAGCCGGACATCATACTTTTCTTGAAAACGATAACTGGGATTTTGATAAAATTTGGTATGCAGCCATTTTTAGGTACGACAAAGCATTTTAACTAGGTTTCGTTTTTGGGAAAAAATATGGAAATCTGGAAAATCTGGAAAACTTAAAAAAAATTAAATTTATTTTTCTTTTATTACCATTTAGTGTATAAAAAAGATATTTAGCTATGTATTTAATACGGTTTGGAAAAAATCTGCAAAATGTGTGTAACTTGTAAAATTATAATTTTAGCTAATAAATTTGGCTTTTTCGAGAAAAAGTAAAACATTTAGCCAAGTATTGAGTATGAAAAACTTTTCGAAAAATTTCGAAAAAAAAATTAAAAAAAAAATTATTTTTTCAAAAAAAAACATTTTTTCGAAAAAAAAAATTCAAAAAAACATCGGGGGGATTATTAAAAAAACAATAGGGATCATCCCCTGATAGAACTTGATTTTTCCTTGAAAATTTTGAGTCGATCGGATTATTCGTTCTTGAGTTATCTTGTCCACAAAAAAGTGACATGGCACGGACAGACGGGCGGATGAACAGACGCTTACGGGCTGTGAATAGTATAATAACGTAATTTTCCAATAAATTTATCCACCACAAAGAATATCTGTAAAAGTCTATGTAAAAAGTAATTTTTTTTAGTTGTTTTTTAACACAAAAATTTAAATTAAAGGGGTTCTGGGGTCTTCTGGGGTCTAATCTCTACATCATTTTTTTCCTTACTTAGTCCACTATATTGTAGTAATAACAAATGTGCGGGACTTTGCGGGACTTTAACGAAAAACATTTAAATGTCGGAAAATTAAAAAAAAATCGATAAAACAAAAAATAGGAGACGTATATAATATTTTATTTTTTTATATAATACACTTTAATGTTGTTATTATTACGCAATTAATAGGAAAAGATTATATTGTATGATAAGAAAAAAAAAAGACTACAAATTTTCGTAGGCATAATTTAGACATCTATATAAGCGCTAATTTTTCTGGCTAACCTTAATTATACATGAAAATTTTGCCTGCACTCGATGTATAATATGATTAAATATAATAAAACCAAATTTAAACCCCTATTTTTGAGTTTTTGTTTATTACCCAATGTCCAACCTATGGCCCGGTTCGTTCCATAGTGAGTCATTTTGAATAATTAGTTAATTTTTAAATTTTGAAAGTAAAGGTTTTAACAACCACAAAAAAACCCCAGATACAAGTTTTTAAACAAATATAAAAAAAAATTGGCCAGGAAGTACCTAAAAAAATTTTAAAAAGAATGCAGCTCAAGAAAAAAAGTGTTTAAAGGTAACCTTTTCACTGGCAGTCCCTGGTTGCGGTCGCGGTGATACTTCTTTTAACCATATTTTTTGAGCTTATATTTTTTTAAGAAAAATTCAGAACCTAGTGATTTATAAATAGCATAATTAAAATTTACTTTAAAATATTCGCAAAATATAGGAGAATTTGTTAAAATGCACCATCTCTCTGACTATAACCAACACACAGTGAAATGTTTTCTTATCGAAAATACTGCTGCCAACAAAATAATACTTTTCCCTCTAGGCCTAGGTACGTTGAAACCAAAAACGAAAAAAAAATTAAGTATTTTGAAAACCAAAATTAAAAAATAAAGATTCTTTTTTCGAAAAATGAAAAACCAAATTAAATTTTCTTTTTTTATATTAAACGTCGAGAAACTTATAAAAGGAATGACATTTTTTTCTAACGCAAAGTAAAACTTTAAAGCCAACTCTGAATATACCTATAGTGGTTTTCAGTTTACTTTGATCTTGAATTTAATTATCTGAAACCGATTTTATTTAGAACTAGGTGAAACCTACACACGTAGAAGTAATTTATATACAGTGCGTGCATTAAGTCTGGAATCACCAGAATAACTTTTTAGTTACAAGTAAAATACAAAAATCCTCAGACAGGTCGATTTATATTTTTAATTCTGCAAATTTTGGTCTAAAAAAAGTTATCAAAATTGGCACCCCCTTGCACCCTCACCCCCCAACTTTTTTTTTTCAAATAGCAACCTACCCCTTGTGATACATCATTGGAAAGGTAATTTAATAATTTTTCCAACAGTGTATGATAAAGTCTAATTTGTTAAAGGGTCTATGAAAAATCGCATGTTTTAATTAAACATTGTTTGTGTGAAATATTACATAATATGGTAATTGTTGCCCTATTTCCTACTTGGCACCTTCCTGAGAATCTAAATAAGGTTGTTTTAAACTTATTGTAATATTTTATACCCTGTTGAAAAATGCATTTTTTTTTCTTTTTATTGACCAATTTTATGTTTACTATTTAATCGATTTTAATCCCGTTTTTTTACTGTCCACTGTCAAAGAGCTGAAGGACATCAATTTAAACATTTATAGTTAACTAAAGTTATACTTTACATGTCTTTATAATAAACTAAATTGTGCATTTTATCATTAGCCCTTTACCAAATTAGGCTTTATTATACACCGTTGGAAAGCTTATTAAATTACCTTTCCAACGAAGTGTCACAAGGGGTAGGTTGCTATTTGAAAAAAAAAAGTTGGGGGGTGAGGGTGCAAGGGGGTGCAAATTTTAATAACTTTTATTACACCATAATTTGCAAAATTAAAAATAAAAATCGACCTATCCGAGGGTTTTTGTGTTTTACTTGTAACTAAAAAGTTAATCGGGTGATTCCAGACTTAATGCACGCACTGTATAGTACTATGATCTCTGGCTGAGGGCTTGGGTCATGGATTTGGCTGATTATTTTTTTATGCCCTTCTATGTTAGAGAAAAACCTCTACGGGATTTTTTTTTAAAACGTTCTGTTTCGAAAATATGATTTTTTATATTTTTTCCTAAATTTTTAAGTTGTGACATTGACGTGCAATAACTCAAAAACTATTTAACCTAGAAATATGCTGTTTTCGCCATTACAGAAATCATATTTTTTTCTATCAAATTTACCGGGTAAAACTACTGTATGTATATTTTATGCCCCTTTCATGATAATAGATTTGTAAGTTATGAGAAATATTGAGAAAAATGGCCTTAAAATTAAACATGATTTTTTTAAATGGCGAAAACCACAGTTCTCTAGGTTAAATAGTTTTTGAATTGCAATCTTACATTTTCTACAAATATAAAAATGTTGACAAAAATTTAAAAAATCATATTTTCGAAAAGGGGCGTTTTTGAAAAAAAAATCCGTGGAGGTTTTTCTCTAACATCGGCGGGCTATACATAAAAAAATAATCAGCCAAATTCGTGACCCAAGCCCTCAGACCTGCCTGAATCGGAGCGGATATCATCAGTAAAAATATTCTAAGATGAGGTATTTGTATACTTGCGTTAGATTCTTAATAGCATTAAAATACTTGATAGATATAAACATATTTAACTAATTTTAAAAGATGTGTTTTTGGTTTAACTAGCACTCATTCCCAAGAAATTAGTATTATTAATTTTTGTCATTATTTTTTGTATTTGAAATGACCAGTATAAATATCTACTTGCCATTTTTCATTTAAGTTTCTCTAAGACTCAATACAAGAAATCTTATTTCTTAAGCCAAGTACTTTCAGTAGATCCAAGGTTTAACTCCTTGGTATAAATAATTTATGTATTCTATTTAAATCAAGCAAATTATTTGATTAAAACCTTTTGCTTGATTTAAGTTCAATATGTGTTTATTTAATATGCTAGTGAATATATAAACTTTTGAACCACTTCTGAATAATACGTACTTATTTGTGGTAGTCATTTCTCTGTGTCTAGGTGAATCAAGTAAATATATCTATTATTTACCTAGCCGAGTGTGTGAGATACGACAGGATCAGGTTGCAAGTCTTTGAAACTCAAAGACTCAATCAAGAGGAACTAAGAGACCTCTCCTGGGCCAATATCCTGACCTTTATTGAAAGGACGGGCAGGTTTAAGGCGGTCTCAAATTAGTAAATGGCTGGGATTGCCTGGGGTGACAAAAAGGGCCATAGATGGCCTAGTTGTCCGGCTTTGGCCAACACAAAAATTTACTACTACTACTACTACCCACTATAATGTTTTTTTTTTAAATAATTATTTAAAAAAAATATTATAAATAGTTTGGTAAACTATTCCTTCCTAATTATAAAATATAGTGACGTTAGGTCAGGAGAGCTTGGTGGCCAAGAAATTATTCCTCTGAAAACATGACGGAATGAATACCAGGAGATAGAAACGTGATGGCAGGAGGATGGAGCTCCCCCTCATGGGGGTAATAATTTTACAAAAATGGATTGGAAACTGGGAAATAATTTCTTGGCCACCAAGTTATCCTGACCTCAGGTCACTAGTTTTTTTTTACGAGGAAGAAATAGTTTACCAAACATAGCCAACTTAAAGAGACGCATTACTAATATAATGCTTGTGAGTCTATTAATAATCATGTCATTTGAGATTTTAAAGTTGGTGTTGGTTGGGGTTAGGAGTTTAGGGAGTTTTAGAACCTTACCGATTACATAAATAGAAAGCTTACTAAAAATATCTAATTGATCTATATTTTAGATTTTTGGATTCCAAATGATATCTCTTTCAGTTTTCAAGATAATACCTGTAGAAAAGTTAATGGGACACCCTGTATACTTTCTATGCTTTGGGAATAAACTGCTGTGCAGATGAGTACATGTTGGTGAGATACAAGTGCAAATAAAAAGTTGACTAATTAAATGCACTGAAATTAAGTAGGTAGGTACCTTTTTTTTGTACAAACGTTTTATTGAGAAAATACAGTAATAGTTCCAATAAATAATAGTTCCAAGTAAATATGAAAGAATATATTTTTCTGTTTATGCTAGATATCATAAACTATAGTCCATCCAATTATGCAAGATAGTAGTTTAAAATTCCCGGGATTTTTAAGCTACATCATTGTTTAAAAACTTGTACCTTTTAACATATAAAATATTGCGACATTTTTTGTCTATGAGAATGATTAATAAAAGAAGAGAAAGTTACATAAAAAACTAGTTATACTTAATGTTATTTTGTATGGTATTGAAAAAGGTACTTTTTTGGTTTATTCTTCATACACTCACACTAAATAAGCATATTCTACATATTGTACAAATGTAAATTATATTGATCACAAGGAAAAAGTTAAATTTTTAGGTTACAATTACAACTTAAGTGACTCGCATAACAACCATTACAAGATACATGACGACACATCAGGCCGATCCTGGCATCGCATTCTTATGTACTATGCTTCTTATGCGAGTCTTTGGATAGGCCCTTTCCAGGAAAACCGACATCTGTTAAATTTTTAATACATTACGATTTATGCATAATTATGCTATTTATGCAATCTGTGGAGTAAAACGGGCCCCGGCCCTTACTATCTTGCATAACTGGACGGAGTATATATACAATAAATCAATAAATTGTTATAAAGGATGTTCCTGCAATCGATAGGACAGGATATACAGGATGTTATTCTATTGTTTGTTTAATTGGAGAAGGATAATGACAAACAAGCCGTTCAAGTTTCACAGCACTTGCGCTAGAATAGTATTATACGGTAGTTTCAAATTTTCCAAAATTTTCAAAAATCATCTTGAATACTAATTTGTTTCTTGAAAAAATATCCGATGTCACGATTTTTGTAAACTCAAAAATGAATAATCAAAGTGGAAAATCCCTATTGTTTTTAAAAGTCCTAATCCCCAAAAACAAAATAGTTATGGGGATAAACTTAAAAAAAAATGAAAAAACTGTTATTTAAAAAAAAAAATATTTTTAAAATTTTTTCGTTTTTCTCAAAAAGAAAATAGAAAAAAAAAAAATTTTTTGTATAAAAAAACATTTTTTTTTGTATAAAAAACATTTTTTTTTTCTGAAATTTTTTTTTTAAATATTTTTCTTTTTTCAAAAGAAGATTTTTGAAATTTTTTCGTATTTCGAAAAAAAGAAAATAAAAAAAATTATTGAAAAAAGTTTATTTTTTATTTTTTTTTTATTTGGAAAATGCACTATACCATTTACTATGAATAGTAAGTACATAATGGAATTAGTAGCATTACAAATCTTGTTTTCTTTTAAAGATTTCAAATTTTGTACATGTTGTGAGATAAAGAAGTGAATCAAATATTTAATTTTAAGTAGCTATTTTAGTCATGATATTAAAAAGATATTAAGGTAAAAGTTTAACTACTTACTGACATCTCACAATGTGGGTTAATATATGATAATATTGCATAACACAATTCATTTGATATTTACAATTATGGCGAAGGCGCTAGCATTGTTAGAGTTAATTTGTGTTTTTACACCAAAAGAAAATAGTTCAAGAACTCATTTGGAGACTGTTGTATTTTGAAGCGCTGAATACGAATTTGACGTCAATATGGCACCTCATCCTATTGGTTTTCGAGATAAGGGAACGTTCAAGTATTACGTAACGCAAAATGTACCAAAATTCATACACTTCATACCTCGGTTCTCGCGTTATTCAAGGCTGTAGAGATTTCATATTTTGGCTACCCCCCCCCTTACACGCCCCCTATTAGGGAGGGAAGCCAAAGTATGAAATCTCTATAATCTATAATAACGCGAGAACCGGGATATGAAGTGTATGAATTTTGGTACAATTTGCGTTACGTAATACTTGAACGTTTCCTAACCTCAAAAAACTTTATGTACCTTAAACTCAAAAGTAACGTTTTTTGAGGTTATGTCCAAAACTAATCGAACGAGGTGCTATTTGGATTTGGATTCAGCGCCTTAAAATACATAGAAATACAATGGTCTCCGAGAAAGTTCTTGAAATGCGCTAGCATTGTTGGTCAATATGAGTTTTTACCTTCAATTACACAGCCACACAAAAAGAAAAAAGTTCAAGAACTCTTTTGGAGAACATTGTATTCCTATATTTTGAGGCCCTGAATCCGAATTTGATGTCAAAATAGCACCTCATCCGATAAGTTTTGAAGCACTTCAAAACAACTAATTTTATTACTCGAAATTTAGGTTTTTCGAGGATATGTCCAAAACTAAGCTGATAAGGTGCTATTTTGACTTCAAATTCATATTCAGCGCTTTAAAATACATTGGAATATAAGGGTCTCCAAAAGAGTTCTTGACCTTTTTTTATTTTGTCTGGCTTTGTTATCATAATTTTAGAACCTTGCCTCGCTATGTTGCTTGATTTTTATGTTAAGGCGATAAAGTTGAAAAGCTATCGTTTAAAGTGGTTTAAAGTTTGTAACTTTGTATCATTTAACTATTGGTAGACATCTACATTAGATTTAGGAGTCTGAACCTATAGAAAATATATCTTACGGTTGCTAACTTTTCAACCTACTTTAAAACTTAAAAAAAAGAGTTATTTTTACATGTTTTTCATAAAAAGTGATATTTTACGCTTTTGTTATGTTAATGCATATTTTGAGATTTTACTATTATTAGTATAATTTCAGTTGATTGGCAAATTTTGCCTTTTTTTTTCACGGTAGAAAAAAATATGATATGCATACGTAATACGTGACGTATGCGAACTGTCTTTAATGTTCTTGACTTTTTTTACAAAATGTCACAGAAAAACAAAAAAAAGTCTGTTTTCCCAGACGATACAAACAATTCTATATATTTTTGGGGTCGTTGAATACAAACCTGGGGTTGGTTTGACTCGGTCATTTTTCTGCAAAACGGTTAATTTTACGATATTATAACAACGGTACCTTTCTTATGTATTTATACGTGAGAAGTCACATTCTAATAAAGAAATATAAAAAAGAGTTGCACAAAAGAAAATTGTGACAAAAAAGTGATAAGTGATTACGCACGCCCCTGGTTAAAATAACTATCTGAAAATGATATAAGATAATAGGAATTAGATCATATGGAAAACCTCATTGCTATAGCTTAAAGGGTTTCTGAGTTAAATAAAAACCGAATTTTTTAGCTCCCTTACGATCCATTTTTAGACATAAGTTATATGAACTTTTTTTATATTTTCTCATGTAGAAACACCCCTTAAAATTATTGGCGCTATTTAAAATACACCTTATATTATAGCATTCTGTTTTACTCGTATAATATTTATACAGTGCGGTCCAAAAGTCACCCCCCCCCTTTAACTTTTGAACGAGTTAAGATATCGACTTAAAATTTAGAACTCTTAAATAAGATAACTTAAACTATCTTTTAGCATATATTTGATACTTTCAGCTCTTAAAATGTGGACAGGGAGGCATGGGGGGACATTTTTTTAAATGGAAAGGGGTGTCGCGTGATAAAATTCTCTTATAAACTAACATTTTTAAATTTTTTAAAAATGTTTTTTAAGGTTTTGATTTTTCAATTTTTTATGCTAAAATAATCGATTTTTTAAGTTTTTTTTTATAAATTTTTATTTATGACAACTAAAATTAGTTTAAAAGTATAATTAACATTTTTTTATGATGAAATTAGGCATTTAAAAAAAATGTTTTTTTTTTGAGGAATTTTGACATTAATACCCATTTTCAACCCAATTTTTTTTTTAATTTAAAAATATGGAGTTAAATGGAGAATTTTATAAGCTATAAAATGATGTATTACACGACCCCCTTTCCATTTAAAAAAAATGTGCCCCCATGCCCCCCTGCCCACATTTTAAGAGCTGAATGTATTAAATATATGCTAAAAGATAGTTTAAGTTGTCTTATTTAAAAGTTCCAAATTTAAAGTCGATATCTCAACTGGTTCAACAGTTAAGAGGGGGGGGGGTGTGACTTTTAGACCGCTCTGTATATATTAATCATCAATTTTATTTTAATATTAATTTTACAGTATAAAATCAAATTATATGCAAATTTGGAAAATGGATATTATATAAAATAAATATACATAAAACAGGCTATGAAATTTATATTTTGAATTATATTAATAAAATTTACTATTAATTAAATTTGAAATGTATAATTTTAAGTGAGCACCTAAAAATATTTATTCGATTATAAAACTGAATGGATTAAATTTATAAAGTTTTATAACTATCTCTTTTTAGACTTAAATCTATAAATTATAAAATGCATAAAAATATTAATTAAAAAGTCCAATTTTATGAAACTACTACAAATGCACTATAAAATTTTATTTAATTTTTTTTTACAAAATTGACACCTTTATTTTTTTTTACAAAATTGACACATCTCTTGTCTATAAAAATAAAAAAAGCTGCAGCAAAATGAACAAAAATATATATATACATAACATGTATTAAAATTAAATATATTATATTTAATTTTAATTAAAAGAGGGTCTATTTTCTCCTAATTTCTTTATTTAAAGTCCAAACGACTTCATCTTCAACTCCATAGATTAAAATAAGAAACAATAATGTATATTATACATTATTGTATAATGACCAGTATAACAAATCTAATGTGTAAATGAACTATATAACCTACTTAAAAAATCTACTTACAATATATTGTTGTATTAATAGCTAATCAAGATTTTTCAAAAAATATACATGAATAATCTTAAAATGTATAGGACACGAAAAAACAATGCATATAACATCTATTTATAACAACAAACAACAAAAAGGTTTATTTATCAAAAAATATAGGTGAGAAGCGCTTTGTCAAAATTAATTTTAGTTGGTTATATTATTAAACCAGTGTTGCGAAAAATGCTTTTAAATTCTGAAAATTTCTAACTTTTAAAAATTTTTGAATAAAATTGAATCAAAATTGGTTTGGTTTTTAAAAAAGAATTAAAAATAAGAATAACTTTAAATAGCTGTAAAGCAGGGCAATTAAATGACGCAGTTTAGCAAAAATGAGTCAAATCTAACCTGTGCATTTACTATAGTTTTGAATTTTTTACTGCTTTGATAATTTCAAATATTTCGATTTTATCTAAAAAGTTTCCACCTCCTGTCACGTGTAGCGCTGTAAATTTCTTCTCTATGTTAAACTTGTGGTCTTTTTCAATAGGTGGTCGGCAAAATTGGAATTTCCTAACCTTTCATACCTAACTTCACGCATGTGGTCCTGTATTCTTTTTACAAATGTTCTTTTGGTTTTTCCGATGTAAAAGCAGCTACAGTTAAGTCTGTACACTCCGCTTATTTCCAAAATGTTGGTTTTTCCTCCTTTATGTTTGTACATTTTTATACATGGATTAACCTTAAAAGAAATGTTTATATCCATGTTTTTGAAAAGGTTTCGTATTTTGTCAGAGATCGGGCCTACACACGACATGACTGAGCCCCTTTCCATTTAAAAAATGCCCCCATGCACCCCTGCCCACATTTTAAGAGCTGAAAGTATCGAATATATACTAAAAGATAGTTTAAGTTGTCTTATTTAAGAGTTCTACAAAGGCGATATCTCATCTGGTTCAAAAGCTAAGAGGGGGGGGGGTGACATTTGGACCGCTCTGTATAGTGGTGGTATGAGTTAAGATTTTTGTTGTTTCTAAATCGTCTTAAAACAAATCTGCTAATAACTTTGATAGTGGACCTCCCATTTATATATATGTACACCCCTTTATATCTTTCCAAAAAAGAATATTTGCAGAAACCTTTTTATTTTTTTGTTGTTTTTTCATAAAAATTCAATATTATTAAAAAGCATAAACTATTTTAAAAAAAAAATCCTTTATATTTTGAAGCACCCTAGTAAACACACGTGTTGGACCTATGTAAATATGGGACCAAAAGGATAATAGTTAACCACACAATATAATGCAATTTTAACAATTAAGGACAAAGCCAGTGAACAGTAATGGCATGGCACTAAACGGTTAAGTGAAAAGTAAAACAAACCACAAAGATATGTAATGCTTCACATTCTCTTGTTTAACCACAGTTAATTTTTAGAGTGTTTTGCAAAAACCAAAATATTTACTTGAGAAGACCATTTTTTTTACTTATTAAGGTCTACTTTTAATATAAAGCCAATTTTAAAATCGTCTGTGCAGCTGCAAGCCAGAAAACGACACACTTTTTTTTTGGTTATTTTGACCTCCCTTGTCACAAAGCATCTCTTTGACCCTAACCCCCATGTCACATCACGCTATTTTTACTTTCCCCAAGGAAAGTCTTGCGTTAGTAAAAAAAAATAAAAAAAAAATATTGCTTTTTTTTACGTTTCTGGACGTTTTATATCCAAAAAATATGATTTCCGCCAAACAAAAAATCTGTCGGTCAATCTGTGTGTCCGGGAAATTTGTGACCACGATAACTCAAGAACGCTTCGGACTAAATACTTTAAATTTGGACCGTAACTTTTTATTTTTATTTTTGTGAGAAGACTATTGTATTTATTGAACTGATTTCTTTTGGACATATTTATAAAACATATTAAGAATATAATGTTTTTTTTGCATTTTTGGTACATCTTGACCACTTCAGAGGGCGTCTTTCAAAACACACTTTTTAAACGGTCCCACAGTTTTTGGGCTTCCTGTAACACATAGAGAAAAAAGTCCAACGGGATTCTATTTATAAGACTAAATACTAGTTACTAAACCCAATGTTTTAGGTTTAGTTACTAGTATTCAGTCTTATGAATAGAATTCAGTTGGAAATTTTACTCTATGTGTTACAGGAAGCCCAAAAACTGTGGAGCCGTTTAAAAAGTGTCTTTGGAAGACGCCCTGTGAAGTGGTCAAAATGTATTAAAAATGCAAAAAAAAGTTTTATAAATATGTCAAAAAGAAATCAGTTCAATAAATACAATATTCTTTTCACAAAAAAAATTAAAAAGATTAATTTTTTCCATTTATGAAACGAAAAGTCCCTTTAAGACGTTTTATTTAATGCATTCAAATTTATTTTTAAATCCTGTAACTTTACTGAATTAACAATAAACACATCTTTATTCTAATGGTTAAAGAATAAATAAAGGCTTCAAAAAAAAATTATTGTTTTTTAAAAAAGATTGCATACTGGAAATTTTAGAAACTCATGTTCCAAATATTGCTGGTAATAAAAGAGGCTGACATTTCTAATGGAAAAGAAAAAAATTAACAAATTAATTAGTATTAATATATAATATTAATATGAAAATATTTTTGCACAATAACAATTTCAACTGTTTTTTTGTTATAACAAATAACAATATGTCGTTTTTAGTAAGCCCCATGTACTTATTGATTATAAAAAACGTACAACCTCATATCGGACTGGCGATTCTCTTCGCATAAAAAGCGGAACCAAGATTCAGAACTCTCTGTTCTTCGTAACTTTCTTTCATTGTTGTTTTTTATTTTAGTCATTTTTTTTTATCAACTACTTCGCATGGCAATATTAAGAACACAGCAACTTAGTCAGCAATCGCAAAAATTACCTTTCCGTGAAATATGGACAAAGAACGTGCATGTTTATTCCTACATTATTACTTTCTTGCCCTGCAATAATCGATGCTACCCAGCTTACGACAGTCAGCACAACTTTACAAGTTTTTATTGCGTATGAGTTTTTAAAATGTTGTCATAATTAGGCGAAATTAAGGCTATAAAGCAGTCCAAGGTCATCGATTTTAAGGTAAGGACTCAAAAAAAAATCCAAAATAACTTTGAAAAATATCAAAAATTGTATATAGATCTGTTCGGAAAATGATCAAAAATAAACCGTTTTTTGTATTTGAATTAGTAAACTCGAAAATTTTGCATACGGCGCTACGCATTACATGTGTATCATTTAAAATTTCGCAAAAAGGGATTTTTTGGACTATTTACTATTTTGGTGAATGTGCCACATTCTTTGTTAAATTGTGCGACTCTTCCACTCTCAATTTTTCGTATTTCTCGCTTTAAGGCCTATCCAGAGGCTCGCATAATAGCCTAGTACATAAGAATGCGATGGCGTGATTGGCTTAAAAGATACAACGACACATCAAGCCAATCACGGCATCGCATTCTTATGTACTATGCTTCTTATGTGAGTCTCTGGATAGGCCCTTAGTATTATTCATAGTTATGTTGGTATGTTACCTTGGTAAAATCTTTTCACGTTGGTTATTCAGTATTGTTTTTGCGGCTCATTTTATAGACACATGTGCAAGAATATTTTTTTATTTCAATTGTGTAATAGTTTAATTAGATGATAAGTTAATAATAATAATTAGTTAACCTTATTTTACTATTCGCTTCTTCTTCTTCCTATGATTTTAAATTTTCCTAAAACTTCAGTATGGCCAACATAACTGTGGATATTGCTAAAGAGGGATAAACGAAAATACGAAAAATAGGCAGAGTCGAATGAGCTACGTGCATTGCCGATCGGTGTGTGAGATCTGTGATATGAAGGCAAAACTAACACTAACTTAAAAATTTGTTTTCTTTTTATATACGCCGGCGCTGTCATCTATATGCATTTGTTTATACTAAATCATTAAATGTTGACATTTCTCGACTGATATCTCATATTCAGGAGTAAAATAGGGATATTTTTTAGGCTTGGAAAAAAACATTTTCTGATTCGTTGCAGGATAGAAGCACTAAGGCGGATTAGCCTTACTACGCCAGAGTCTTGATGCGAATAGTATTATCCGACAAAACTTTTATGACAAAAGATACTAAAATGGCTTAACCGAACTATGTAGAAAACTTATTAAAACTGTCACCATTAAGTTGCCCAGAACTATTTTCAAATATAATGAGTTTGGAATGAGTTTTAAAACTTAGTGCGAGTACATAATTGTAATTGCTTTATTAAGATCAACAGATAAAAAGTTTGTGAACTTTTTAGATAACAATAAACTACTTAATTGTTTTAGATACTAATTCGAGATTGATATCTAGTGGCTCGTTTATGTATAAATATAACTGAATTAACTATCATTAAATTAGGACTCTTATAAAAGTGCAGCTAAATTTAACTAGAAAGTAATTTCCATGGCAATTAAAATCCAGAATTCTCTCTTAACTCAGACTTTATCCGTTAGATAAATTTTAACTGTACATTGATAAACCCAGCCTTAAGGTCCCCAATTAAGCCTCGGTAGATATTTAATAAAAATATTTACATTTCATAGATAAGGATTTTTACTTATAAGTGTTTATATTTATAAATTAATATATTAAACAAATTTTGTTGTTCTTATATCAGATTATGATTATTTTTCTTGGTTTAAAGAACAAAAACGCAGTATTATTAGAAAGGCCAACGTTTCGCCCCTTTGTGTGAAGGCTTCTTTAGGGATTTTATTATTAATTTACAAAAATATATATAAAATTTTAAAAAACTTGTAAAAAATTGACAATAATAATAAATGATGACATTGTCAACTTCAAATAATCATTTGTCAATAAGCAAGAAACTAAAACTTATATTTAAACACACCCTACACTACTGCGTAGTCTAAAACTATCTAATTGGCCAAGGTCTTATATTTGCAGTAAAAAAAAAAGCATAATCTATAATACGTATGTAATAGTCATTCCGCGCTCGCGGAACCGTCCTCCTGGCCTGTGGCTCGTCTGTTCCATACTAGTTATAGGATAATATCATCGGCTTACAAGTAAAGAACACTCAGTCAAAAAACATGGTTTTTAGATATTGACAAATTTATCTTTCATTTTTGTTTTTTAATTTTTGTAATAACTGTTTTCGGAAAAAAAATACCCCAAATCGCAATGACATGTTTGGACATAATAATGTCCCATTGGAAGTTAAATTAAAAAAATTGTAGTAGTTTAATTCAACTAAATTTGAAAAAATACTGACTTAGTGCGTTTTACTTGCGAAGCTATTATGGGAAATTTTAATTAAACACTTCTTTTTTTTTCTCTAATGAAATAATAAAAGTACTTAGTGCCTATTACCAGATAAAATTTTAATCAAAATCAAATTGGTGCGTTTTGTATAGTGGGTAACTCTCTTGGCAGTCCACCTAGACGTTAGTTAGGTTTACCTGTACATAGATCATCAAAAATTAATTAAAGTGTCATTTGAATCCCATTTTTGTTAAAAGTTGACCTAGTGCCTTTTACTTGTAAGCCCACAATATATTCTCGAATCCAGACTGAGATTTGTCTTTTTCTTCTAATTTTCTCTTCTGTCCGATATGCCACTAATATTTTCTTTTATAATTATTTACGGAGATGAAAATTACTTCTTAAATCTTTATAGAGCCAAATCTATTTTCAATTAAATTTAACTAAAAAAAAGATTTTTTATTTGATAATGAAAAGACTTATTTAGGGTTAGAATTTTAAACAAAATTATACAAAAAAATGGGTAGAGAAATAAATAATGTTTGTACAGTATAAAATTTTAAAATAAATAAATAAATAGATATTACATTAAGTATAAGAAATAATATCAAATAATAATAAAAACTCAAAGATATATCAAGTAAACCCTAAACATAAAAGAAAAAAAAAACAACGACAAATCTGAAAGAGAAACAATTCTTGAAGTGTTATTTTGTGTTGCTTTGCATTTTATAGTATACTCTTTGTATTGAAATTTCCTCGTTTTTCCTGGTGCACAAGGTTGTTCGCAAAATTTAAAAAAGGTGGGTGTTAAAAAATGCTGGTTTTTCTTTTCGTCTGTTTATACGCAAACCTTATCTCTATATTTAAGAGGCTTTGTCCTGAATGACTGACTGACTGACTGACAGAATCAAATCTCAGCCTAAATCCCTTGACCTAGAAACTTGAAATTTGGACAGCTTGTTTCTTTTATGATGTAAGCACCCAAAAAGTCCAAACGATTTTTCGAAATTCAACCCTTAAGGGGGTGAAACGGGGGTTGAAATTTTTGTGAGTATCTCAGATTAATCTTCATATTTGGCAAAAATGTT
>OY294048.1:17329389-17403201 GCA_958510825.1 Brachypterus glaber | reverse complement strand
GGAAGAACTATTTTGTACCAGGTATAAAATAAAAAAGACACGGCTTTCAAGAATTTTCGATATTCGACCCCTAAGTGGTTATAAATCGTAAGTCGTAAGGGGCTTTTTAAAATATGTGAGTATGTCAGAATTCTAAACATAAAAACTCGATATTTGGCAAAAATATTCAATTTTCAAATCAAAAAAACATGTATTTCAGGAATTTTCGATATTTGACCACAAGGGAGTAAAAATTGTGATATTTGGGTTTTGGGGGGTAAATAATTTAAAGATTAGAACTTTTAAAAAGTAGGCGTATGTACATATATGTATATGTTAGAGACCTCTAAATATAGAATTTCGATATTTGGCAAAAAGTGTTCTTATCGAAATCAAAAAGATACGTGTCTTAGATATTTGAGCAAAATCTGTCAGGGGAGAAAAGATTAAAAAAGGTAAAAAAAGGAATTTTTACTAGAGTTGTGTTAACATTGACGCGGGAAGAGTTTGTGGGGTAAATCTAGTGGTGAAAAAAAAGTTTTATCGTATAATGTGTCGTAAGGGGCTTTTTAAAATATGTGAGTATGTCAGATTCTAACATAAAAACTCGATATTTAGCAAAAATATTCTATTTTCAAATCAAAAAGACATGTATATCAGGAATTTTCGACGTCTGACCACAAGGGAGTAAAAATTGTGATATTTAGGTTTTGGGGGGTAAATAATTTAAAGATTAAAACTTTTTAAAAAGTAGGCATATGTACATATGTTAGGGACCTCTAAATATAGAATTTCGATATTGGCAAAAGTATTCTTATCGAAATCGAAAAGATATGTGTCTTAGATATTTGAGCAAAATCTGTCAGGGGAGACGAGATTAAAAAGGGTAAAAACACGTAATTTTTACTAGATTTGTGTTAATATTGACGCGGGAAGAGTTTATGGAGGTTAAGCTAGTGGTGAAAAAAAAAGTTTCATCGTATAATGTGTTCTTTTAGCCCGTGAGCTGTGAAGTGTATGAAAATGTTAAAGGAAACAAAAGACGAGCTGCTAAAAGGTTTGTCTCCAGGGAAACCATTGATGTATGTATCAGTTGAATTCAATTCCAAGCCGATTATCTTTTTGAAGGTGGGTTTCTACAATTTAAACAGGAAGGAAGAACTATTTTGTACCGGTAGATCGATAGTCATACACCGAGATTTTTTACCGTATTAAATACTAAACGATTTTGTTTACAGTAACTTTTGATCGAGTTGAGATATCATCTTTAAATTTGAACCACGTAACTTAAACTATCTTTTGGCTTATATTTAATATTTTTAACTTTTAAAATGTGGTCAGGGGGCATATGGGGGATTTTTTTAATAGAAGGGTGGTCATGTGATATATTTAAAAAGATAGTTTTTAAAAAATTCGTCATATTTGGGTGTTCCAAATTTAAAGTTGATGGTGACTTTTGGACCGCTCTGTATATGAAATAGGTTGGACCGTTTTATACTTTTTTTTGAATTTGCAACTGGAGGCAATTATAAAAAGTTGTAAAATTTTCCCAGTAGTATCCCCAAAAAAAATTATCCGATTCGGTCAAAAATAAGAGGGCCCTTCACGCACTATGCCGCCCAAGCCCTGTTTTGGTGTCCAAAAAGGAAAAACGAATTTTATAAATATAACATAAAATCGTCTAAAAAACAATAACCAGACTATTCTGCCTTATAATAACGCATTGGTTTTGTTTTTAGGTAATTAGGGTCTAAACACCAGTTGATATTCTATACTAATGTAAAATTTAATTTTAAAGCTGCGTGTATACCAAAATAGCATTTTTTCTAACATACTTTATTTTTTATTTATTTTTATTTTTATTTATTTATTTATACTCTTTAGGGACCTTGTAGGTGTTTCATACCACGGAGTGTTTATATTAACAATAAATTTTGAGTGCTTCATATTCCGCAAACCATTCTTTTTTTATTCCAGCGTTCAATGTTTTATACCAGCTTACGTTTGTTCACTAAGATTTGGTAATATCATTGTACAAACATAGCTTTAAGAAATAAACACAATATTTAAGGTAAAATTAATTTTTAAGTCTTACTTTTATATTAAAGCCTTAGGCCATTTTTTTAAATGGCAAGCGCAAATACAATTTACAAATAGTTCAACGCGCACTGGCGTGCATTTCTAATTATTGTATTAAAATGTTCTTACAGAAGCAGTATAAATAGTGTATAAATATTAGATAGCCAAACGTAGTAAGTTATGAGCATTTTTGTAGGAAAAAAATACAAATTTTTGATATTTTATATCATAAAATCTCGGATAAAATTTAAAAATAATTGAGCAAGCAATATTGCGCATTTAAAATTTAAACACTAAAATATTCACCTATACACAGTTCTTAAAATGTGTAAATATTAGATAGCTCAAATAAAAAAAAAATTATAAGCATTTTAATGTGGAAAAATAAATATTATTCCAGGTAGGCTTGAAATTTTATTTTAAAAAATCAATTAGTTTATTCAATTGTTTATATTGAAAATGCTCCTAAATAAACATATATGAAAAAAAAAATTCTGAAATAAATCTGGGTCAAAACACAGTCCTTTAAAGAGGATACCTTAAAAGTTGATTTTTATTTAATATCTCAGAAACCGCCTAAGCTAATGATATGAATTTTTGCTCCTAATTTAATATATTGAATGGTTTTAATTAAACATTGTCCTAGAACAATACATTAATTCAGGGACGCACGCAGTGGGGGTTAATTATTTTTAATTTTACCCTTTTTGCCCAGAACCCTTCAATATTAAAACTTAATCTTGGCTCAAAAATAGTTATTTGAACGATCAAACGAACTTACCTGTGAAGTTCGATCGTAATTATATAGAGGTGCCTTTTCCGAATAATCACTTTTATAACACTTGTAGTACCGCTGTTCGGTGCTAGATGGCGCCACATATTTAAAGTAAAAATAAAAAGTTTTCTATGATACCTACTAAGGGATACCAATGCGCGTTCTCGTTGCCAACTTCATAATTTTAAAGTTAAACATTTTCGTAAAAACTGGGAACAAAAAATCCTTTTAGGGCTGGGTGGGAAAGTGATTATTCGGAAAAGGCACCTCTATATAATTACGATCGAACTTCACAGGTAAGTTCGTTTGATCGTTCAATTATATAAGGAGGTGCCTTTTCCTCTAATCACTTTTATAACACTTGTAGTCATTTAAAGTTGTAAAACAAAAACTATTAATAAGTTTTAATAAGGTCTATTAATAAGTTTTAGTTTTACTTCATCGAAAATGTTTTTTTTTTTTTTTTTTTTTATTAATTGTATTGTAACTTAAATAATACATGTAAATATACTAAAAGTATAATAAATGTACTATATAATTATTATTATATAGAAAGTATTTTTTTTTTTTTTTAATAACCATCGATTATTTATGAGCAGAACTCAGAATTGTCCTAGCAAAAAATGTTGGATCAGACGTCATGGGTCTATTATAGAAGGTTGCGAAAACCTCTGATTCCTCAGTCCAACCTGCTGTCTTCCTAATTTGATCAATAGATACTCCGGCACGTGCTGCAGCTGAAGTTGATGCATGTCTGGTCGTATGAGTAGTAAAAATCTTTGTGTCCAGACCTGACTTCCGTAAAATAAATTTTACCCATCGACTAATGGTTTGTGTCGTAGCTCTGTTGTATGGAGCCCTTGTGGTTATGAAAAGAAACTCCTGATCTTCAGGCCTAATTTCTATTGTTTGGTCTATATAATGAATAATTGTTGTTGCAACACATAGCTTTTGGTTCTCTGGATAAAAAGGAATATGGAGGCATGGTTGTGCTCTACCAGGACCAGAGGTCTTGATCCTATTACTAATAAATATTTGAACATTATTCTCTGTAATAATTATGTTTTTAGTCCTAATAAGACTGATAGTTTGAAGCCTATGGCCAGTAGTTAACAAAAGTAATGTGGCTAGTTTAGCCGTTAGAAATTTTAGCGAAAGATTCTTATCTTCCTCCAGAGAAGTAATAAACTCTAGCACTATCTTGGGGTCCCAGGTTAGATTATATTTAGGCCTTTGGGGTCTTATTCTGGCCACTCCTTTTAGAAACCTTCTTATTCTTGGGTCCTTGCCCACATCAGGGATTATTAGACTTAAAGCAGAACGATAGGAATTAAAAGAACCATTTTTCTTCGAAATTAAAAAATAATTTGATAAAAATTGGCCCTTTTCAGGGCCACATTCTACAATTACACCTTGGTTCTGAAGGTTAATTATACATTTTTTAGTATTATCTAGCTCCTCAGGAGAAAGCTTAATATTGGAAACCTCTGTCTGAGTAGGACAGCCATTAAAAGGTATCCTATAGCCTGATATCCAGTTAATTATTGTACGATTAATATTATAATGCTCCCACTGTTTTACAAAAAATTTAAGCCTACCGGCTACCAAAGGTATTTCACTTACCTTTACATCTTCCTTCGATACTGAGAGGAATGGTGCCCCTTGTACCTCGAGTCCCTCACCGCTCGAGGCTGGGCCTTGAAGTTTAAAGGCTTCAAAGCCGTAGACGCCTGCACTCTATTACTAGAGCCCGGTTTTTGATTATAGGTATTAGTGGTTCTGGGAATGAGAGGTCTCTTAAATTTATTTTCATATGTTGTGGTTTTTAGATCTTTCGAAGATCTTTCAAGGGCCTTAGTTGCCCTTATACGTTCTCCTAAATTTTCACCGTATAAAAATTGGTCAATTGGGCTTGATTTTGAAATGTCCTTCATAGTCTGATTTAATGACGTAGAAATATAATTGCGTCTGACTAGTGACATATTATGGTGAAGGTCACTTAAAAGCCTACCTGAATCACTTAGGTTTTCAATTAACTGTGTTTTATTAAATTCGTCAGAATTTAATATATCGGATAAAGCTTTTCCTAAAATGGATATAGCTGCCCCAAGCTGGTTTTGAGATATACATTGATAGCTGTCTTTTTTAGCTGTATTGGGGGGCATTGCAGCTTCCACCTCAGGGTTTACCTTTGGTGCTTTAAGAGGGGAGTCCTCTGGACACTGATGTTTTTTAAGAAGGTTTATACGAATATCTTTATCTAAGCCTTTACCTAAAACAAAATACCACCTCTCTTTAACAGCTTTATGAAGCTCAATATCAGTTTTGTGATAAGACTCATTGTCTTGTCCTAAAGCCTGTAAAATGTCATCCTCTAAACCATCTTCGTGTATGTTCAAGATATCTGACTCATGAACATTCTGGTCCTGTAACCTTTCCATGTCCCTCGGGGAATGGTTAGGTTCAACGGGATCTGAGTTCAAGCTCGCCACGTCTCGATCTAGTCTTGTCGGATCGTGATCACTGCTTAACTCTGGGCTGCGCCTCGGGCTATGCCCACGAGATCCTCTGGTGCTTCTAGCACCAGGACTGCTTTTGGAAGTGTGACTTGTACACCTTCGTTCAATCTGTTCAATCCTATCGGGACTCTGGTCAAATAGAAGGCTCCTGGTATCTTCCCTGGAACTTCTTTCTAGCCTAGCTAAAACATCTTCCAAACGTTTTAGTCTCTTTTTGACACTTCCGTCCTCAGATTCACTGCTGGATGACCTAGAGCGATGCTTTCTTTTCGATTTTCCCATATTGATCTAAAAAGGAAGCCTAAAAAGTTAAAAATATTAAAAATATTACCGCTTTGTAAAAAAAAACGCGTGACGCCACTAGCACAAAAAAGCGTTATGAAGTTGGCAACGAGAACGCGCATTGGTATCCCTTAGTAGGTATCATAGAAAACTTTTTATTTTTACTTTAAATATGTGGCGCCATCTAGCACCGAACAGCGGTACTACAAGTGTTATAAAAGTGATTAGAGGAAAAGGCACCTCCTTATATAATTATGTATATACTATATTCTTTCCTGCAAGATAAATGGCCGGTCGACCAGGTTTACACTGTAAAAATCCGCAACTTATAAAGTAGATCCCTTAATATTTAGTACTTAAAAAAATCAATAGGTGACGGTAGTGTCTTCCTGCGTGTTGTTTTACACCTACAATGACCTTCAAAAAAATTGTCCTTGTGAAAAACTCTTTATTATGTTTTTTTCTTAAATATTCTTTATATTATGCATTTTTAGGGGTTTTGGTAATTTTTATTTTATAAATATAAATGATTTAAATCTCAACATCGGTTAGTTTAAGTAAAAAATGGTAATATAAATTTTGACAAGGTACATTCTAACCTAAAAAAATTACTGATGTTAAGAATTAGGTTCAAGGGAAAAAAGGTAAGTCGTTTACCGTAAATACATCAGTTTATGTATCAATAAACAGACCTCATATACTAGATTGGGGATTCCATTGCAAGATCAAAAAAATTTGACTAACTCATGCGACTCTTCCTCTCTCTCGAATTTTCGTTTCTCTGTTTACAGTAACATCCACAGTTTTATTGGTATTATGTGGTATTTCCCTAGTGATTTTTTTTACGTTGGTTATTCTCTATTGTTTTTACGAGCGCCTAATTATAGCTACCCGCACCGAGATTGTTTTGGTTTTTTGTTGTTTGTGGGACGTTAATTTACTTTAGCGTAGGTTAACGGTGGTTTTGTGCCTGTTTTTTTTGTAAAAAATTGGTTTGGATTTAGAATAATATATTGAAAAACGGTTAGCCCTCTACTACGCAGGCGCATTTCGGGTTCGGGTAGCTATAACTAGGCGCTCCTTTGTTTTTGTTTACCTTTCAGTAATCTGTTTGGCTTGTGGATTTTTTCGCTTTGTTCATGTGTTTTGTTAACTTTTGCTGGATTCCGGGACATACAAAAATTACGGAAAATGGAGCAGCCGACAGAATAGCGAATGAAGCCTGGAAAATCTCGTGGTTCGAGTCAAAACGCATTTCCGTGATTACAACCAAGAAACAAAAGAAATCCTATTTATGAAGTGGAAAAAAGAATGTGACAGTATGGGACAAATTAAGGGAGTCCCTTAAAAGGACGCATGTACTGGGAAAGGACAGAATTAAAAAATAGAACATGGTTAATAACTTAGGACTAACCAGTAAAAAAACAAGAAAAATATGTCATATGAGAGGTAAACACTGCTTTACCAACTCCCACTTGTTTAAAATTAACATAAAGGAAGACCCATGGTGTGGTGCAGAAATATACAAGACATCAAACATATCCTTTTTGAATGCCCAAGACACTCGCAACAATATTTATCCTTGCCCAACCCCTATTAGCCTAAATTCCCTGCTTGTGACCCCAATAAATCCATAGCAGTAGAAATAACCAAATTCCTTCAAAATAAAAACTTAATTGTAGCAAATCAGAAGAGGAAATATATCAGAAAGGAAGTTACCAGAATTTAGAAGTACACATGACCTGGCCAGAGAGCCTAGAGCAAACCCGAATTGGATTGGAGTGTTCAGTTGTATATTTATATTCAGTTTATAATATTTTACTATTTTTTTATCATTGATATTTATATTTTCCCTTATTAGTAAAACAAACTGTGATTAGACAGACACTTTTGTGATCAAAAAGTTTTTTGACAAAAACTTTTGTGATAGACACTTGTGTAAGAATATTTTTAATATTTGATATATAAATCATATGTATACACCGTTTTATGAGAATACGAATATGACATCACAGTGCGTAAACTAAATAGCACTCTGTAGGGTCACTGGCATTTATTTCTTTTAACTTAATACATTTTTTTTAATAGAAAATGTATACCAAAAAAAATTATTTATCAAGTCTTCAGAAATATATGCAAATATCCATACAGAGTGCGATTTAGTTTACGCACTGTGAAGTGCGATTTGTATTTTCTCATACAGTGTATAAGATATAATATATTATAAATCATATTTATAATGACCAGAGTTGATACTTTCAATACAATAACAGGGTTGGACAACAGGAATATTAAATTATTTCTAATTTTTGGTCAGTTTGTTTAATACATATTTATGCCGAATAAGATTATATGTCTGTATACAGACATAATCTTATTCGGCATAGATATGTATTAAACAAACAGCCCAAAAATTAGAAATAATTTAATATTCCTGTTGTCTGACCCTGTTATTGTAATCAAAGTATCAACTTGGTCATTATTATTTCTTATTCGGCATAGGTATGTATTAAAGAAACTCACCAAAAATAATTTAAAATTACTCTTGTCCAACCCTGTTATCGTAATGAAAGTATCAACTCTGTATATTACATAGTAGAGAATCTCTATGTTAGTTTCTGATATTATTCTACCAAATATTACATACAATTTTTTTATAATAAAATTTATTAATATATTTATATACTTAATTTATTAAAACAATTTTTAAAATTAACTACTCGTCTATCCATTTTTACTTTATACCAAGATTAATCCTATATGAAATATGTATACAGTGCGGTCCAAAAGTCACCCCCCCTTTTAACTTTTGTACGAGTTGAGATATCGACTTCAAATTTAGAACTCTTAAATAAGACAACTTAAACTATATTTTAGCATATATTTGATATTTTCAGCTCTTAAAATGTGGGCATGGGGGGACATTTTTGTTAAATGAAAAGGGGGGTCGTGTGATACATCGTTTTAAAGCTTATAAAATTCTCTATTTACACTAACATTTTTTAATTTTTTAAAAACGCTTTATAAGGTTTTGATTTTTCAATTTTTTGTGCTAAAACATTCGATTTTTTAAGTTTTTTTATAAATTTTTATTTATGTCAACTAAAATTAGTTTAAAAGCATAATTAACATTTTTTTATGATGAAATTAGGCATTTTTTATTTATTTGTTTTTTTTAGAGGAATTTTGATATTAATACCCATTTTCAACCCCATTTTAAACCCATTTTTTTTTAATTTAAAAATATGGAGTTCAATGGAGAATTTTATAAGCTTTAAAATGATGTTTTACACGACCCCCTTTCCATTTAAAAAAATGTGCCCCCCTGCCCACATTTTAAGAGCTGAAAGTATTAAATATATGCTAAAAGATAGTTTAAGTTGTCTTATTTAAAAGTTCCAAATTTGAAGTCGATATCTCAACTGGTTCAAAAGTTAAGAGGGGGGGGTGACTTTTGAACCGCTCTGTATAAACATTAAATAAAAATTGATATATATTAAGATTACTACAGTAAAATTTTGGTTTTAAAGGTCTTCGTATGTCCCAAGGTTGCTCCAGCTAAGGCTATTTTAGTATTATATATTTTCTTTGATGCATACTTCCTTATGCTTATCTGCACATAAACTCGCATTTTTATTTCCATAAGTTTGTTGGTTATTATTATACTGGATGGCATAATTTCATTACTCTACAATTAAAGACATTAATACTATCAATTAAAAAGTAATGGGAAAATCCCCATTCAAAACCTATAAATATCTACATGTTTTATAGAAAAAGTTTGTAATCCTAAAAAATTGTTTTATATGTCGAAGTAGGAATTTTTTTATGAATTGTGTACCTATAGGTTTTTTGGAAAACCTTTGTCCAAAAAAAAACTTATAGATACTTACACGTTTCATAGGGATTGTCCTACTAAAAATTTCCAGTAGGTCTAGGAAAATATCTGTTCAAAAACAGAAAACTTATAGATGCCTACGTTTCATACAGATTTTTCTACTTAAACTTATAACAAAACAATTGAATAGATTTATGCATAGGGATTTTCCAATAGGTCTCTATTATAGTCTCTATAATAGGTCCTTTTTGACTGATATGGTCACTACACCACTTGGTTTGGTTTGTTTTAACTTACCCTTTATCCATAGTCAACACAGATCTGTGATTAAACATTATTCCCCACAATCCATATCTTATATATTTATATATAGTCATATATTGTTTTTAGATTTATATTCAGTAAAAATCAAAAGTTTATTTATATTTTTCAAAGTTAACCTCATCTTGTGATTTTGACGTCTGTGTTAAAACTTCACTGTCCAAGATAACCAACGTAGAAAAAAAACACCAGATAATACCAATAAAACTGTGGATGTTACTGTAAACAGAGAAACGAAAATTCGAGAGAGAGGGAGAGTCGCATGTGTTAGTCACTTTGAATACGTTAATATTTTATCTAGTATGTAAAATCTGTGATTCAATATCAGTTTTGGGATAGCATATTTTTAAAACAACATCAATTTTTGGAATATATTCAGCATAAAATTTATTTTATTTTATTGAAAAAGAGACTTGAAAAATTACAGATAAAAAAGATGCTTACTTTAAGGTTATACAAAATATGTTTGTGAATACAGACTCTGCAAGAATATTGAAGGAAGAAGTTTAAGTAAACTCCCAAACGAAGAGAATTTTTTTGTGCAGTAAAGCTTCCAACTGAACTTGAGACTATAGCTTGTTGCTTTTAAAGACCTTTTTTACAAATAAAAATATGACACTTAAAAAAACTGTGTGAAATAAAAAACACAAAACTTACTAATATATACAGGGTGATCCAGAATTCCCACCCTCCCCATTTTTATCGAAAATGGTAAGAAATATTAAAAAAATTCAGGAACCTTGTTTTATAGTCTCATCTATACTACAAGTAAAATACCATATGACGCTTTCATAATAAAACTCGTTGGCCCTGTGGCGACCTCTATATTTTTCCCCATGGTAAACGATTTCTTGTTTATTAAATTAAAAGATCTTTAAATTAGAATAGTTCAGTTTCATGTCTTTTTTTTCTGCGCTCATTTGTTTTCTAGTTATGGGCTGTTAAAATTAACCTAATTAATTGTTCCTAATTTTATAACCATTGCAGATATTAAAAAAAATTTTAATGTGTTACTTTTAGCTTTATAAATACTAATTCATTTTAATAACCAAACAATTAAAAAAAGGTCTTAAGTGCCATCACAAATCTTATTATCCATTATTTAAAAACTGGATTACTACATTTGTGATTTGTGAGATGCAGGCCAGCATTTTATTAATTTTTGCTTATTTGTTCTGGGCGGCAGACTTATTTTTCTCTTTCTCAGATAAAAGTAAATTTTTATATGCTTAATTTTATTAGTAAACCCTGGTATAGTACAACAATAAATTGTTGTCATAGAAATATTTACCAAGAATTTAATATGACATTTAAATAACTTAGTAACAATCAAATATGTATTAAGAGAATAATACGAGGGCATATCAAAAAACTTTTAAAATACATATTTATTTTATTAAAAATAGTTAAATAAATATAAGTCACAAAACGAACATGCAAGAATTAATAAAATGTATGCCTGCATCTTAATATTTATTAAGAAATTTAACATTTCTTCCTTTTAAGGGGAAAAGGAGATTTTTTAAATTCTGATGTAGTCAAACCACCATCCGTTTTTGGACGGGGATTAATTATGGTATATTAATACTGTAAACTAGGGCGGTCCTTAAATAGTAAATTTTGGTACGCCCAGGTGCGTCTCCTAAATTTTTTGTAAATTATATTTTTAAGGGTTTTAACCCAAACGGCAAGTCTTATAAAAAATAAAAAAAAAGAAAAAAAAAATATTAAAAATGTATGTATGTATATTTTTTATTCAAAACATTTTTGTTTTGTTTTTTACAGTTTGTCTTTTACACCCTTAAAACTTTTTTTGTGTCCTTTTATTTAGGATCGATGTTCACTTTGAGATATCGACCGGAAACTGGGTACACATCATTTTAAGACAATTTAGAAATTTTGCCTAAACCCAAAAATCATTTTTTTAATAACCACCCTAATAAACAGAGTAAAGTTCACGTTTTTAATAAAAAACGTGATACCATTAAATAGATGACCGATATTTTAAATTGGAAATTAAAACATTAATATCCATTTAATATTGTAATGATTTATTAACCTTCGCTGCATTTTATGCAAAACTTTTAAATTTTACATTAATTTTTTTATTAAAAAAGTAAATCTATATAGTTAATTACAAAACCAGTTTTAATTAAATTTATAATGAAAATTTAGTTGGTAATTTAATTAATTAACTTTATAAATACACATTTTATCATTATTATATGGCTATTGTCTGGAAAGTCTAGCAAAGTAGAAAAACATTTTTTTTATGTAACACTTTTCTGTTTATGAGAAGAGATATTTTTTTTAATTTTATTTAAAATTATAAAAATAATAATTAAATATTCAATCAATCTACTTTTGTTGACTCTTGGTACAGACAAGGGCCAGCTGCCATAAGTACCAATATCACTATCAACGATAATTGTAAAAATAAATTAAGGGAATGTTCTATATTAAATTTTAACTTATTGCTTTCCCATTTTGAAAATTTTCAAAATTTCGGGAAGACCTTGTATTCATGAAAACGTTACTTTATTACATAAGGTTCGTATTACGTAACATATTTTTTTCACTACCAGCTTAAAAGCACATCTTTATTACTGTTCTTTTCATTGGTAGAAATATTATTTCTATGACTTCAGGGGTTCTAAAAATAATGAAATTGCACCATGGGTAATAATGAATTTTTATTCAGCTGTTTTGGCATCTGACGTTTCACATAATTATTAAATTACATTGCTATTTTCAAGTGTCTTTAGGCACCAAATTTATTTATTGCATGATAAATTAAAAAATATTAACTAAATTACTACCTATAAAACATGTTTTACAAAAAACACTTAGAAAAATGAAAATCATTGGTCTATCATATTCAATCATAGATTATACAACCCATATATTACCATAAGGATCATAGATTACTAGAGGTACAACCCCCATATATTGATTTTTGATGCAATAGATTCTCCCTCACAGTTTTCGCCTGTCCCCTATTTCTGGGGGAGTACCAGAATCATCATTTTGAATTTCACTTTCCATTTTTATATATTTTATTATACTTTTTCCATGATCGAGTTTGATATTTTTTAACTAGTAAAAAGTCGCCGAATAGAAATTTGTCCCCAGAATATTTTTTTTCTCCCATGATTTTAGAACAAAAGAGGCCAAAATAATGATTTTTTACGTATTTTATCTTATTTTTCTGAGAAACCTGAAGTAATAGAAACAAATATTTCTAGGCCAGATTCGAACTCAGCCACCCAAAATTATAAAAAAAAATCAGGGCAAACAACCGTGTTGCCTAGTGTAATATACCTAACAATTACAAAAAAAGCTTAGAATGTCCCCATTCACCCCTTTTCTCTACACAAATTTTCTCAGAATTATAATAAAAGCAGTTAAGTTACTGTATTTTGAAATATGGTGGTCAAATTCGTCCAATAAGCGGCCACGATATTAAACTTTAGTTTAAAATATTTTTACCTACGTAATTTCACATTAAACTGAAAATTTCAAATAACATTCAATTTTCTGGAAATTTATTAGAAGTTTATATCAATTTAATATTATATTATATTGTATTATGGTATGTTATATTATTTATTATACAGGGTGATCATTTGACAACGATCCACTCCAAATATCTCGCAAACTAAGCAAAATATGTAAATTATATTTTGTTGGGTTTTCGAGATATTTAGGGTGGATCGTTTTCAAATGATCACCCTGTATATTAATATTTCACAGCGTGTCAAAAGTCCGCCCCCCATTCAACTTTTGAACGGATTAAGATATCAGCTTGAAAATTGAATCACAGATCACATAACTGAAGTATTTTTTTTGTTATATTTGGTATGCTTAGGGGGTACAATGGAAACAGGGGGCAAGGCTGAAATTTTTTAAAATAGAAAGGGTGGTAGTTTTTTATTTTTTTGGAGCAATTTTTAGGAGTTTAAAAATGGAAATTTTCTTCAACATTTCTTTAAAAAAATCAGACTATTTTTATACTTTTAAACTACTTTTCAATAATATAAATAAAGTTTCACAAAAAAAAATAACAAATATAAAATTATCCATATTCCTAACGAGTGGATGTGTGTCACCCAAGCTACGACAGCGGTGAGGGGGGAGTATCCATTCTACACGTGTTGCAGACTATACTTTTTCTACGACTGAAGTTTTATACCTTTATTTTTATATAAAACAAAAAGTTTTAATAAAAAACAATAATTTACATTCAAAAAATAAATTTTCATCTAATAATTTAATATTTTATAGTAAATTGTGTATTATTTCGATATGATTTAGCTAAAAATTAAACCCTTACCGTACCTGTCATACGCCGTCATCCACACACTGAATTTGCTGTACACCGTAAGAGTTTTTTGTGCGATTTGACTAACATTCTAAATCAGTCGTATAAAAAATATATATTTTTTTATATATTTTTTAACAAGGTGGTTCAAAAATGTGTGAGTTTACCCAAAACCCCAAGATACCATTTTTCAGAAAATACGACAAACATAAATAGAATTTACTCTTTTTCAAGATATTGAGCGCCTAAACGACCATACACTATTTGTAAATAATCGTATAATATTCTTTATAATATGAAAAAGTACTTTAGGATCTAAAAACAGACAAAAGCAGTAATATTTAATTTCCCAAAAAAATATATTAAAACTATTAAATTATAAAAATCAAACGTTTTGCAAAAAATGTCAATATAAAGAAACGTGTCAAGAATAAGAAAGTTTCATTTTATTCCATTTTAGCAATATTGAATATACGAATGAAATGACTCGTGTTATTAAAAATATATATGTAACATATTGAGCATTAAGCTGGACCGAAAAAACGATTTTTTCGATACTCGCAAAAGTTGTCACTTGGTATAATATTTTCGTCATTTGTTTTTTTAATTTTTTTAATACCCACCAAAATTTTAAATTGAAAAATTTGCTGGTCTCACCCCTCAAATTTGTTTATTGTAGTAAGATTATCATCCCAAATTTTTTTCAGCATTTTTGAAAAAATAATATGTTTCTTTAGTTTTATATTTATTTTTCTTTTCAAGGCCGAGTGATTTTTTATTTTTTCAACACGGCACGGTATAATAAGTGGATAAACTAAAAAAAAAACAGAATTTTTTATTTTAAAATGGCGGAGCTGCGCCATTGGAAAATTCACAACAGTGTTTAATTTTAAGCGTAATGGCAGGCATTTTTTTTTCATTGTCTTAAAGTATTGTCCCCACATAAAAAAACTCTATATTTTTTATTGGATATACAGGGTATCAAGAAAAAAAAATATATATTTTTGTTCAGTTTTTTGAAAGATAAATTCGTTTTTTAAGCCATTCAATTTTTTTTTCTTCTCTAGTTAAATTCCGGAATACACACACATAAAATTTGTTTTATTTTTTTTATTGGTTAGGTATACAGGTTTGTGTTTTTTATGTTTTTTTTTTAAGATAAATTAATCTTTTAAAGATATTTTTAGATAAATTCCAGTATATGAACAAACAAGCCATGAAGATATGTAATCCTATGCATTCCATTATATACTATTCATAGTAAATGGTATATTGCATTTTCCGAAATAGTTAAAAAAAAATTAAAAAAAAAATAAAACATTTTTTTTTTCAATTTTCTTTTTGAGATAAATGAAAAATTGAAATATTAAAAAAAAAATATTTTTGCAGTAAAAAATAAATAAAAAAGCTAAAGAAACATAATTGATTTAAGAATGGCTGTGAGCGACCTCTAGATTTTTTTCAAAAATTCTGATAAACTTTAGAGATGATACTCTTAACCAATAAACTTTAAAGTGTAAGACCTTCAAAATTTTTAATATAAAATTTTGGTGGGTCACCCTAATCTTTACTTGCCACTACGAGAATGTTTTTTTTTTAATTAACCAAATATAGGTTAACATGAACTTTTTCGGAACCAGCTCACAGTACTCTCACGTCATATGCTCGGTTTTTTTAACACGTAAATGTTATTTTTTTTAATTGGTACACATTTCGGACAGTTCTGGGCAAAATAATCTGCAAATATGATATTTCAGCGTCTTTGTTTATTTTACCCACTGCTCCTCAAAATACTCACAGTTTAACCCTTACCCTCCAGGGTGTCACAATTGTGACTTTACTTAGAAGTAAATAAAATAAAGAACTTTATTTTATTAATCCAAAACACTTTTATAGACTTTCCATGTATGCAAACAAATATGCAAATTTAATTCAGTATAATACAACTCTCCTGAAACTATAAGGAAACAACAACTCGAGCAAAAACTAAAAAAAAAATAGTTTTTTTTTTCTTCTTTTTAGGCATAACAAATATAAAAAACACAATTAAATTGAAAATTATCATTAGTTTAGTCTCGGGAGGGTAAGGCTTAAAAAGAATACATTTACCTATTTACGCAGGAAGAACTAACCGCTTTCGCTCGGCAAATGAATACCTTGATCCGACCAGTAATTATTACCAACTATCAGATAAAAATACAAAAGTAGAATTAATTCTTGTTGACATGCATCTGAATTTTTCAAGCTATTTGCCGATAAAAAATCTTCTCCACTAATAAATATACAGGGAATTGTAGAGTTTTAAAGTCACGTACCTTAATATTTAGTTATATACATAAAATGTTGCGTATTTTTAACAAATAAAAGGCTTTCCCGAAAATTTGATAATTTTCAAAATGGGAAAGCAAAACTAAAGTAAAATTATATAGCATAATGACTTTCTATCTATTTATAACTAAATATTCAGTTACAAATGGATAGGAAGTTATTATCCTTTAGAATTGTACTAAATATTCAGTTAAAAAGTGCAAACGAAACGTACTGAAATTCAATTAAAAAACTAATTAACTTTTACGCTTAATGCATTTAAATGCATTTAAATGCGCCTAATTGCATTTAATGGATACTTTAAAAAATTAGAAAGAAATAGTAAATGAATTTAAATTTTTAATTGTTTCAAGATTCCGAGATTTTATTATACTCTTGCTGTGACTCAGTGCTAGAAGAGTATTTAAGATGTTTGTCAGTCTTCAAAAATTACCTAGACCAAAAACTTTTTTATATAAAAGTCTTTTTTATCAAATTGTATCCGTCCGTCTTTATGCCTGTTTATTTGTCAGTCTGTCCGTTTTTGTGTCAAATTGAGTTCTGTGAGAGAAAAAAATAAAAATTTTGTTTAAAAAAAACCTACATGGGAATGCATTTTTTAAAAAATATAAAAAAATCAACAAGTTTTTAGAAAACTTTATTTATTTATTTATTTATTTATTTATTTATTGGTTTATTAGCCTTGAAGTTATTTTATACCATACTATATACAGGGTGACAATTTGAAAACGAGCAGCATTTAATATTTCTTTAACTGATGCCACTAGCCCAGGGCATTTACCCCTAAAATTTTAAATAGCAACCCCATTTATTTCGCCATTTTTGAAATCCTTCTAATCCTTCTAATTCTAGATAAGTTTAATCTATTTTTATTTTTTTTTGTCTAAATAAAGCTTTAAAAAAAATCGAAAAAAATTACTTTTATTAAAAGGATCAATCAAATCAAGTTTTTTTTGATTTTTTTTATTTATTTGTTTTTATTTGGGAAATGCAATATACCATTTACTGTGAATAGTATGTAATGGAATGCTTAGCATTACATATCTTCACGGCTTGTTTTAATTTATAAATTAAATACATTCCATACATTCGTGAGGTTAAATACTTCAATTCTGACAAAAAAAAGAGATGTAACTTCAAAAATGGCGAAATAAATGGGGGTTTCTATTTAAAATTTTCCGGGGTAGGCGCCCTTGAATGTAATACAACAACCAATAGCTCAAAAGTTATCACCCTTGATATGTATACATATGTATACATACTTTTGAGCTATTTGTTGTTGTATTAAATTTATGGTCGCCTACCCCTAAAATTTTAAATAGAAACTAAATAGAAATTTATAAATTAACGTGTTTCGCCAAATTTTCATAGTCATCAGTTAAAGAAATAATAAATGCTGTTCGTTTTCAAATTGTCACCCTGTATAGTACTTATACATAAACTGTAATAGGTCATGCAAACAATTTTTGATACATAATATTTATTACAAAAATCGCACCCAAAATGTTCTTAGATTTGTATGACAATTTGTATCAGCATTTATAACATGTTCTATGGGCAGTTTTATAGAAATTTTATATGAATTGCATAATAAAATATAAAAAAAATTAAACAAAAAATATAAATATCTTACTTAACATAAATTCTTACCAATTAAAAAGTTCGTAAATAAAAAACTTATATACGGCGCCACTTTATAATATACAGGGTAGTCCAAAAAAAAACGGACACTTTATAAACCCTTATAACTTTTTTGGCCTTTGACCGATCTCTATACCAAATAATACCAAATTTGGAATAAATAATCCCAACACTAAAGATTTGGTAAATAAATTTATATACTTAAAATACTAATTTATTTTTCAGTAATAAAGTTTTTTATAAAGGGGTTGTTTTAAAGCTTTGGGATTCAGAGCAAAATGTATAATATAATAACTTTTCGACTTCACTATGTTCAGCGATCTTTCTTTAATAGTTAAATATTTTTAATTTGAACTTAGAGCTTATTTTTTATTCATATTTTTCCGAAAGGCTACACATATCAATAAATTGATATCGGTCAAAGGATAAAAAAGTTATAACTGTTTAAAAACTGTTAGTTTTTTTTTTTGGTCACCCTGTAGTATAAAAATAGTTATTTATGGTACTAGTGGGTAAAGTAAGATATTGCCCATGAGAAAATTGACCTGCAAGGCGTCAGCCAATAAAAGAAAAACATGTAAACATTGTTCAAAACTAATATTTTTGTAACAAAAATAACGTTAGATAACAGATAATGTATGTTAGTAGAAGAAAAAAAAAGGATATTTACCTCTAGAATTATTTTATAATATAAAAGTTCTGGTAAAATGGTTTTTACAAGTGATAGAGTAAAAGCCTCGCGTAGGTTATTAACAAGTTTCTGTTTAAAATGAAGTAATTATCTTATTACGTTTGGGTATTCGACAAATAAATTAACCTCAGGAATTCAAAAAACATATTTTAGGAAGTATATCGAAAATAAACTCAATATACTATACACTATAGAATGCGAAGCATTACATATCTTCACAGCTTTTTATTATTAAGCAGCGACTTTTATTTCAATGGAAGAATTATTTTATAAATAGACCTCGATAAAAGTGATATAATAAAAAGGCGTAATTTTTATTTTTGTGCAAAATAAATAATAATTTATGTTGTTAAACTACTTCATTTTTAACGAAAAAATATAAAAATATTTAAATAAAAGTTAAACATTTATTTCTCGCCAAGAATATCGAAATATATCGATTTTTTACTTAAGAATAAGACTTTCCCAACTTATTACACAAGATTGAAATTTTTCTAACAGTTTATATCGTCCGCCATCTTAACCCCTTCCCGCATACTGTGCCATTTATGGTACGAACCGGTTTTTTCATTATTTTTGGTATCTTTTTATTATGAATACTGAACCTGTTATAGATATCTAAAAAAAATCCAGCCACCTAGAGTTAATTAAGCGAACTTTTATTAACGTTCTTAACAAGGATTTTGCGTGTTAGTTGAAGACTGCATAACCTAAAAATTCAAAGTGAAATTAAAATTATTTGCCGGTCTAATTTTGCAATATAAAAAATATTGTGTTATTATATAAAGTTTGTTTAAGTGGTTTATGGGTATAAAATTACAGTTAAGCTATTTTATGGTATATTATGGTATATATTGTTTTATAAAAATAGGTATGTGCTAGAAATGGCACACCATGCATTAAAAGAACAAAAAAAATGCTGACAAAAAAATAAAAAAAATAAAAAAAAAAAAAAAAAATTCAAAAAAGTTTCTTTTTTCGAAAAAACAAAAAAAAAATAAAAAAAAATGTTTTACCCCTTACCCCACCCCGAGTTTTACTAAGAACAATCCCAACTTAGAACAAAGCGTTATCGAGTTGTCGTGGTCAAAAATTTGCTTGACTTACATTGTATCAACAGATGGATTTTATACAGGCGTAATAACAATGAGGATACAAATTTAACATTGGTGGATTTTAAACTGGCCATTATTGAACCTCTTTGTATTATGGGTAAAAACTCTCCTCCCTCTCGTGGACGTTCATGCAAATCCCTTAAAAATTCATACAAAAAAAACTAAAGGACCTGTTGCGCAGATTCCAATAGAAGAAGTACGCCGGGACAGAGTCGATCATCTACCGATTTATACAGATGGTACCAGGCAGCGCGCTGCAGCGATGCAAACTAGTAGAATGTACCGGAAGATCCTTTATTATGTGCGAAAAGTGCAATATACATTTATGTTGAAATAAAGACAGAAATTGCTTTTTAAAATGTCATAAATGAATAAGTTTATTTACTGCATAATGTTTCACATGTCATACTTAATAGGTTCTATTACTGCATAGTGTTCCACATATGGCACACACCGTTTTTTGCAAAAAATATATATGAAAATTAAAGTTTGATTTTTTAAATTATTTTTCCCGATATAAGAAGGTTAAAATGTATGCTCATGATTTTTTTCATTCAAAAAAAAATCATGCGGGAAGGGGTTAACTTATGAACGAATTGAGATACTGACTTAAAATTTGGAACTCGTAAATAAGACAACTATCTTTTTGCAGATATTTAATATTTTCAGATCTTAAAATGTGGATAGGGCTGGGGGATTTTTTTAATTGAAAAGGGGGTCGTGTGGTATATATAGTTATTTTTTGGGGGTTTAAAATAGGGTTGAAAATGGGTATTTTCGTAAAAATTTCTTTAAAAAAATCAAACGATAAATTATTTTCAGTTGCAAAAACGTAAATTATAGTTTTAAACCAATTTATAAATTTACAAAAACAAATCTTAAAAAATTTCATATTTTAGCAAAAAAAAATTAAAATTAAATTAAAACCTTAAAAAACATGTTAGGACAAATTAAAAGTATATGGTTAAAAAGAGAATTTTATAAGCTTTCAAACAATATAACACAGAACCTCCCTTTCCATTTAAAAAAGTGTCCTTCCCTACCCCCTCCTTACATTTTAGAAGCTGAAAATATCAAATATATGCAAAAAAATAGTTTGTTGTCTTAATTATAAGTTCCAAATTTTAAGTCGATACCTGAACTCGTACAAAAGTTAAGAGGGTTGGTGACTTTTGGACCAAAACAACAATCATGATTGATTAATCAGCACCGTAATTTTCTCCTAGTCAATCTTTTATTTGCGATGTTGCCATATCCTGCATTTCTCTGTAAGAATTAACAAAATTAAAAAATAGTATATTCTATAACTAGTATGGAATACACAATATTCCGCTTGAGCGGAAAGTTTGTCATACGAGCCGGTCGGTCCCGCTAGTTCGGAATGACTATTCCATACGTGTTGTAGGCTATACTTTTTCTTCGACTGCAAATATGAAACACGGTATGGCTTTAAACTGCGGACAAGGTTAAAAACAATGTTTTTTGTGATTCGACATTGTAAATGCAACAAAACACATATTTTTAAATAAAGCATTTAATGTTATTTAATAATTTTATTAAATCAGTACTTAAAATAGTTATTTATGGTACTAGTGGGTAAAGTAAGATATTGCCCATGAGAAAATTAACCTTTTATCCAATAAATAGCTTAGGAATTCATATTTTTATTAAAAATTATAATGACATACAAGAAAATAATTTGACAAGTGACAGTTGAGTGGGTAAAATACATAATTATCCACTCAATAAAGTAAAAGCCACGCGGGGGTTATTATTGAGTTTATCTATTTAAAATAAAGCTGATAATTGTCTTATCATAATATTAGATTATTAGATTATTAGATAATTATCTGTGTGTATTGGATAAAAGATTTAATTTAATTTTAGCACATATTTAAAAATTATAATGCAAAAATTGAAGGTTATGTCAGATTGTTGTGACAGATATCAGGTTTAAATATTTAACAATAGATGGAGCAGTTTTAGTTTTTTGAACTAAATTGAAAAAAAACTGATAAAATATTAAGAAAAACTAATAAACTTTATGTAATTTTAACGCAAGCTTTAAATAGCATTAAATTATTAATATTTTATGGTAATATATATATATATATATATATATATATATATATATATATATATATATATATATATATATTTGCTAATTTTGTTACAGTTTTCTTTACTTTTATAAACAAGAGATGACACAACATGTGCTCATTCCAACACTTGATTTGGACTTTTTCATACGGTATCTAGAGCTAGAATGGATTCATTCTGTTTGAAAAGTGTGTGTATTTGCTTACATTCTAAAGCAGTCGTAGAAAAAGGATATTCCGGGCCATTTTGAGAGCAAAATGTTGGAAAATTATGCAACTTTTGTGTAGGTATCTGTATGTGTGCCAAATTTTATTATCCGACACTCCTTTAGCAAAATATCCAATGTCTTCTCCACAGGCTTGCATAAGCAGATACCGTAAAATCATTTTTTTTTGCCTTGCTTAAGGATGTCACGAAACGTCGAGAAGATGTGGATAAAGTGGGTGTTAAAAATATGTCTGTCTGTCTGTATGTCTGTCTGTCTGTATGTCTAACTGTATGTATGTATGTCTGTCTTAATGTAAACCTTAACTTTTGAACGGAATATCCGATTTGAACATTTTTATCACGAAAGGATTCAGGTGCTTTTCTGTTTGAGTCACATCAAATATAAAGAGGATTTTTTAAATACCAACAAATTATCATATAACAAATGAATACATTTAAGAAATTGCAAACTATCAACTAAAAAAAAAACATAAAAAAAACAATGTGTTAAATGTATTCATTTGTTATATGATAATTTGTTGGTATTTAGCTTTTGCTATTTTATTTTTTATAAAGTCGCCTTCAGCATTTGTCTTTCATATAAATATAGTTCACTATAGTCAACCAAGAATACATATAGGTGTTCTTGTGATAAGAAAGAGGAGAAAAAACATATACAGTTAATTTGAAATATGTCTACGTGTACGGTTCTATAGTTTTGTTTATTGTTCGTAATTGTTTATTTAAATAATATTTATGTTAAATGTAAAATTTGCTGGACATCATGAAAGTTAATGACTTAAGTTTTAAAGTGTTTGTAATTGTCCTTATTGCTCCCAATGTATAATAAAACAACTATATTTTCCATTGCTGCATCCTGTAAAGTATTGACAATGCCAGCCCTGAAGATGAAATAAAAATTCCGAAAGCGCTTGGCAGATATTTATACGTTTTTTCAATAAAACTATACCTAAATACAAAAAATATTGTTTATTATTATTATTATTATTTTTACATTTACATAATTTCTCAACTAATCTAACTAGCTGGCATATACAGTGACACTTCAAGAGAAATTTATCTCATCGTAGAGCACCTAGAAACTTCCTGACGATATGACATGTTTGTAGGATAGTAGCTTTTTGTAAAACAAGGGTCATCATTTCAGGAATTTCTAATTTTTTTTTAATTTTCCTTGAGTTTCTTCTGTTGCCGAAATAACAATTGGTAAATTTTGAACTTTTTTAACTTTCCAAATATGTTGTATTTCTATAGCCAAATTTTCATATTTTTGTATTTTTTCTATTTCTGTCTTAAGAATATTTCGTGTAAGTGGGCAACCAATGTCGATTATAACTGCTGACTTATTTTGTTTATCTATTAATAAAATATCAGGTCTGTTATAATCTATTGTTCGATCTGTGATAATTGGTCGGTCCCAATATAGTAGGTAATTTTTTGATTCTAAAACTGGATCTGGATTATATTTATAATACGGCGGTGGATCTGATTCAACTAATTTATATTTTACAGCCAAAAAACTATGAATTATTTTTGCAACTTGATTATGTCTTGCCAGGTAAACATTATTTGCTAATGTTGAACAACCTCCTAAAATATGTTCTATCGTTTCACTGGAAATATGACATTTTCTGCATCTGTCTTCAGTATTAATTTTCATAATGTGTTTCTCGAAATTTTTAGTCCTTACAATTTCATCCTGAATAGCAATTAAAAATCCCTCAGTTTCTGCGTGGAGATAACCTTTTCTTAACCATAAAAGCGAGCCTTCTTTATCTATTTCCTGTTTTTCTATAGCTAGTGGATATTTTCCATGTAAAATTTTCTCTTGCCAAGTATTATTATTATTATTATTATTATTATTATTATTATTATTATTATTATTATTATTATTATTATTATTATTATTATTATTATTATTATTATTATTATTATTATTATTATTATTATTATTATTATTATTATTATTATTATTATTATTATTATTATTATTATTATTCGCACTTTCTCAGCATAATGCTGGAAAACTCTTACCTACCCCCTTTTTTTTCAATTTGGGGATAGGCTCGCAGCCTGAAGAGGAGATTCATCCTAATTCAGACTACCTAAAAACTTGCGGACAATATGGCATGTTTGCAAGATTGCCGTTTGTTTTTTGAATACTCGCAGCTATTGAGTCGGGAAGATCTAATATTTTTAAGTTGCCTTTTAACTTTGTGGAAACCATACCCGTTGTTGCCACAACTATTGGTACAATGCGTACTTCTTGTACCCCCCACACATGTTTTATTTCATTGGCTAGGTCTTCGTACTTAGTAATTTTATCTGCTTCGGTTTTCAGTATATTTTGTGGTAGGGGGCAAGCAATATCAAGAATTGTGCATTTTTTTTCAAGCTTGTCAATAATAATAATAATAATAATAATTATTATTATTATTATTATTATTATTATTATTATTATTATTATTATTATTATTATTATTATTATACATAAAATATAGTTAACATTAGCGTACGGCAAGGGGGGCAAAATGGACAAAAACTATAACTGGTTAACAATATCTCACTTATTATTTATGTAGGAAATTTTTTTTCATAAATTAAAATATGTGAACATTTTTATCGTAGGACTATTAGTTTCCGAGATATAGGCATTTTAATAAATTTTGATATATTAAAAACCATTTCTTTTAGTAATAATTCTCTAAACAGTTTTCTTAGTGTACAATGACATCAAGCAGTCACTCGAGTTGATGAAACTCATGGTTATTTGTTTGATAAATAACTTTCTTTTGTTCTCTTTGTCATATACACCATTTAATTTATTATTACAATATGGAAGTTAATGGATTAGGTCTCATCCACATTGCAATATTCCACGGTGTATTATATGAAGCATCATTTATCTAATACCTCAGTGACATATATCACGTTTAGGTTTTTGCTTTAAAGCCACTTACACGTTGCGAAATAGTAGATTACAGGTCAACTCGGAAAATAGTACTTTTCCGAGGCCTCTATTAATGGACGAGGCACGAAGTGCCGATACCATTTATAGGTCGAGGAAAAGTACCATTTTCCTGGAGACCTGTATACTATTTTGTTTGCAACTGTTTTTGTTTAAAAATAAAGTACTAATTTTTTTTAAACCTAGATGTTTGAATTTAAATGAAGAAAATAATACTATAATAATTTTTATATTTACCACAAATATTTTTCCCTGCATTTCACAATAAAAGCACAATCATATAAAACTAAAGTTTTACATAGTCGTAACCCAAAAAAAGAACCACAAAAAAAAATTTTTGATAGTTCACTAGGCACTTTTTGTAACATTTATTATCCTTCTCAATCTCAAAAGTAAAAAACATTGACTAAGACTATACATTTAAGTTTTTTAAAGGAAATGTATTAGATTACATTCGTGTTTATCATGACAACAGCAGTTCAGCCATCTTGCTTTAAGCATTAATAATGAAATTTTAATCGATCTAACAGAAATTAATGATTTAAATTGCAGACCAGTAATAATTAGTTTACTGGTCTCTATTTTTCATTAAAGGTCAGGTCCAGGCGTGGGACAAGAAATCACGTACTTCCCAAACTTTAATAATACATGTACAGTTGCAAATAATAGTAGATTAAGGAACGTTCAAGTATTACGTAACCCAAATTTTGATCATTTTGGACCAAAAAAACAACCACAAAAAACATTTGTTGAGAGCTCACAAGGCACCGTTCATAAAACGATGTGGTCTGCGTATCCAATTGTGTACAGAGATTCATCATTGAGGGTCACTCTAAGGCTGTTTACAACAAGGTTCCACAGTAGGGGTGATAAAACCCCCCTTTGTGGACAGCCTCTAGTTACGACTCCTCGTGTAATGATCCCATCCACATCCATCTGCACTGCTCTCCATTCGAGCATTTGTGGCACCCACGCAATTAAGGTGATGGATATTCCATGTCTTCGAAGAGCAGATTTTATGCTTTTAAAGGAGGCCGTATCAAAAGCTCCTTCGATGTCGATAAACACTGCTAGTGTTGATTGTTTTAGTCCCAGTGCTTTTTTTCAATACGGGCCACAACAGCGTGGAGAGTTGATTCCGTAGATCGTCCTGGGATGTATGCATGTTGGATCGGGTGGAGTGTGACATGAGCCAGAGCTCCATCCTCAAGTTCTCTATCGACCTATTTTCTAGCGTTTTTAAAAGAAAAGAAGTCAGGCTGATGGATCTGTATGATTTCGCAAGCGAATAGTTTTTCTACCAGGCTTGGGAATAAAAATCACCTTTATTTCTCTCCATGCCTTTGGGATGTACTTAAAGGCTATGCATGACTGGTAGATGCACCGGATCGGTTGAACTATGTGCGGTGGGGATCGACTGGCGTTATCGTCCATAAAAATGAAATTATCTTTAATTTTCACGATGGAAGGACGATTGGTTAAATTATAATAATGTTTTGTGCGTAAATATTTGCTTTAGAATAGAAGGACATACTGGTTATTAACATCTTTGTTTCTCAGATTTTGTGATGACTGATTTTTTTCAATAAAAATTCATTGTGACAATTTTTTAAACATAATTCCTGGCCGTGTACTAAAATAACCTTATATGTGATAATTTCAATAAAATGTAGTATTGAAACCATGTATTTGTTAAAATAATTTTTCAAATTAATTCCAATGGGGGGAGGGGAACAAGAATTTTGTCGATGTGTATATAGGAAAATGCAATATAGAATTTACTGTGAATAGTATAATAATAATAATAATAATAATAGTATAATTGTATAATGGAATGCATAGCATTACATATATTGGCTTGTTTATTTTATTTAACAATTATCGTTCCGCCCCTGTCATGTTAATCGCGATCCAACTTGATTCATACGTCTCTAACTTTACCTTCGCATTCTCTCATTAAATAAAGTTTAATTTTGTATTGCTCCAGGAGCGACAGGTTTGACCGAGGGTTTGACAATGTATTCCTGGAGGAAACTGTTCAAAGTAAAACTCATTTTAAGTTTATCATTTAAACGAAAGGTTTTTTATGACTTTTTAAAATTGGTATATAAACTTTATAAACCGCCAGTCTTGTACAATACTCAGGACATTCATTTTTCCTGACGTTTTTCTGAAGGACTTGTCAGTATTTAAATAAATAGGGTTGTTTCACCTTTTTCTCAGCAATTAAAAATTATTTTTTATTATTTTGTATGTACGTATGTATAATATTAGAGTGGACCTTATACATATTTTTTATTATCTTATAATTTTCATTTGAGTGTTACTAGAAAATTCTAAAAATATAAGAGTGATCAAACTTAGCTAGGGTCTAAACTAGGCCCCAAAATTCGTAAAATTACCCATAAATCGTTGAAAATTGTCTGTAATTTTTGTATAAGTGAATAATTTAAAGGGCTTGAAATCTTTTTTTTATTCCTTTTGAGCATACAAAATTATGTACCAAATTTTAAAAAGATTAAAAGATTCCAACCCGAGCCGAAAATCCAAACACTGAAATTGAAGAATTTCTACCACAAATGTGACTCAAACGGTAAACAAACCTTTTAACATGTATCAAACTGGACTGAATTTATTTTTAATTAATGCATTCTAATAATAGTTCATAATATTCAAATGATTTAACTAAAACAAAACGAGCTAAGCGCCAAAAGGGCTCAAAGTGGCTTATTTAGGATCTCTTTTTGACGCTTAGCTCGTTTTGTCATCATAATATTATAAATTATTATTAAAACTCATTAATTAAAAATAAATTTCGTCTTATCTGATACATATTTAAATTTTTGTTTACGGTTTCACTCACATTAAATGGTAGAAATTCGTTAATTTTAGTGTAAGGGGCAACTTTTTAAATTTGACACATAATTTTCTATGGTTAAAAGAAAATATTTCAAACCCTTTAAATTTTTCATTTATAATTACAGAAAATTTTCAAAGATTTTTTACGGAAGGAATTTTACTAATTTGAGGGGTCCAATTAGGACCCTTAGAGAAGTTTGATCACTCTCATATTTTCAGAATTTTCTAGTTACATCTAAATAAAAATATTAAGATAGTAAAAAAATATAAGGTCTATTGTATAATATATATATCTGCCGAAATTTTTTAAAAAGTTTCGGCAATTTGCATTCATTTTACATATAGTGCACTATATAACCTCATGAGGTTATAAATTTACTGCCTGAAATGTATTTTTTTATTTTAGATCTTAGAAAAAACGTTGTTTGCATTACTAGCGCAAAATGTGATTTCTGCTTTAGCTGATCTCAGCTAGACGCCTCGATCAGCAAATTCCACGCTAAAGCAGAAATCAATCATTTTGAGCTCTTAATACAAAAATAACTATTTTAGGTCTACCACATTTAATCATATTTATATGAGACAAACTTAATTTCTGCAAAATTTGATCAGAATCGGATATCGTTAAGTGAAGACACGGTGTTTTCCAGCAATAGTTAGAAAAACACAATTGAGAAGGGGCTAACGGGAGGAACGTATTCCGCGATCTGCGCATAGGCTTGGTTTTGTGCTGGTTTGGTGTTTTTTGTTTTTTTTTTTTTAATGGAAAGCGTTAGTTTAGGTTAAGGTTGGTTTACGTTGGTTTTTTTATTGCTTTGGTGTTTTTTTTTTAATGGGGGTTGTTAAGAATATATCACCCTGTAAACTGGTTGTTTGGTAGTTTTATTGTTATATTTGAAGTTGGATTCAATCAATGTCAATGTAATTATTATTGTAAAAACTTGATGTCATATTCTGATTAAAAAGTATAAAAGTATTAAATTATACCGAATAAATCTTTATTGTTTATGTAAGGAATTAAAAATCCCTTACATTTTGGTCCTTCGACAGAAAAGAATTAACACCAGTGGATTTTTTTGAAGATGAGCAACAAGGCCCAGTCTGAACCGCCAAGAAGGAGTTTGCGTTTGAAGGAGAAGCGGAACGTTGGTACGGCCCCTAGCAGGCATAGTGAAGTCGTAGGAGTTCAAGGTCGTATTGCAGAAGTTTCGTGTCCAGTACTTGTTCCATCTATTAAAGGTAGTCAGGCAGGTAGTTGTCACAGTGGTATAAGACGTGTATCTTTAGAAATAGCGTTAAAAAGAAAACAATTAGAGCGAGAGGCAATACTAAAAGAGAGTATGCTTGAGGAAGAAGCTTCGCAAAGAAAGCAAGAAGCATTACAAAGAGAAGCTCAAAGAAAAAAAGAGGTAGTTCTAAGAGATAAAAAGGTACAAGACGAGATTTTAGACCTAGAGCTGCAAATGAAAGTAAATGAGATTGCAGAAGAAAACGACAGTGCTAAATCGATTTCTTTCTACAGTCAACGATCCAATGTAAAAAGATGGATTGAAAATGGTGAACACGTTAAACAAAGTTCTATAAAGGAGGTACGTAATGTTCAAAAAGTCATTGTAAATGATAATAGACAAGAATGTAGTAATTTTTACGAGTTACCTAAAGAAATAAATGTTGTACCCATCAAAAATACAGTAAATGAAGTTTGTTCCGAGCTTGTGAGACCTAGTTTAAGTCGGCCCCTTGGAGAAAAAGATAAGGTACTTCTAGAAATTGCAAAACAATGTGTGCAAAATTCAACAAACACAAATAACCTGTTATTGCGGCAGAAACTAAGGGAACTTATATCTTTCTCAGGCGAGATTACAGAGTGGCCAATATTCATAAGTGAGTACCAAAGATCTACAACCCAGTTTAATCTGAACGATTATGATAATTTATTGAGATTAGATCGTTCTCTCAAGGGTAAAGCTAGAGATTCAGTTAAAGCACTTCTTACGTCTCCAACCAATGTACCCAAAATAATAAAAATGTTGGAAATGAACTTTGGCAGGCCGGACTGGATTGTTTTGACTTTGATGGATAATGTTAAGAGACTGGCCAACGTAAAAGAAGATAAGATTGAATCATGCATGATGTTTTTAAATGCAATTCATAATATGGTTTCCATCATGAAAGACATGAAATCTTCTCTTTATTTGTACAATCCAGAAATGCTGGTGATTTTAGTAGAAAAGCTATCACCAATCCAAAAATATAACTGGGGAAAGTATAAATATCAAAAGGACGTGCAAGGTGTATCAACATCATTGGAAGATTTTGCTAATTGGTATGAGGAAGAAGTGAATTCTATGGCTGCTATTTACAACCCTTGTCTAAGAAATAGAAATTCACCTAAAGAAAAGATAATGGTGATAAAGAAATCACAAGATAATATCCATACTTTAAAAGAGTGTCCAGTATGCAAAGAAAAGTCCCATATTGCAGAAAATTGTGAAAAGTTCCTTGAAATGGATTTAACGGAAAGAAGAAAAACTGCTTTTGACTTAAAGATCTGTTTCCTATGTCTGCAAGCGGGGCACATGGCTCAAAGATGTTTCATGAAGAAAAGGTGTGGGGTTCAAGATTGTAAAGGAAGACATAATAAACTACTGCATGTTCAAAGAGATGAACCTGTTGCTGAAAGTAACCCTAACCCTGAAAGTAGCACGGTTGTTCAAAATAGAACTTCTGTAGATTTTTGTGCAAACCTCGCAAACAAAACGGATTCGGTTCTACTCAGAATTGCTCCGGTAACTCTTCGTGGACCAAAACATTCAGTTACCATTTTTGCACTTTTTGATGAGGGTTCAACCTGCACTTTGTTAGAAGAAGAGTTGTCAGAGAAATTAGAACTAGCTGGTCCCACAATTCCGCTTTGTTTTCAGTGGACTAATGAAGTCATGCACTATGAAGATGCTTCCAAAATGGTTAGTTTGGACATTGCTGGCACCATAAAGAACGCAAACTTTTTTCATATAGATAATGTAAGAACAGTAAAAAACCTCAGTTTACCTAATCAGAAAATTGATGTTGCAAATTTATTGTCAAAATTCCCGCATCTTGACTCTAATATTTTGGAAACAATAAAAGAAGCAAAACCTCAAATTCTAATTGGTCAGGATAATGGTGGTTTGATCGTACCGAGACAAGTTATACAGCCAAGGCTTGAACAGCCAATCATGTCCAAATCCAAATTAGGCTGGACTATTCACGGAGCAGTTGATACCATATCGAAAAGTCAGCTCAGTCATGTGAATTTATGCTGTCAAAGATACAGTGATGAAGATTTGCATTTTATGATTAAGGATAGTTTCAAGTTGGAAAATTTTGGTATTAAAAAAGAAAGTCAGGTAAAATCAGTGGAAGATAAAAAAGCAATGGCTATAATGGAAGAAACTTTAAGATATGATGAAATTAACAGACGATATGAAATTGGACATTTATATAAGAAAAATAATGTAACTTTTCCGGATAGCAAAATGATTGCTTTAAGACGATTATCATGCATGGAAAGAAAAATGAGTAAGAATGAAGAATTTGCGAAACAATATTGTAATAAGATAGAAGAATATGTTGCAAAAGGTTATGCCACAAAACTTCAGGGATCTGAAATTACAGAAAATTCCAAAGACTGGTATTTACCTCATTTCGCTGTATGGAATATTAACAAACCCGGAAAGTTAAGACTAGTTTTCGATGCTGCAGCAGTTTCTTTTGGAAATAGTCTAAATGATTTCTTATTACAAGGCCCTGATTTTGTTCCTTCATTGGTTTCAGTTTTATGGCGCTTTAGACAAGGAAAGATTGCTTTTAGCTCTGACATAAAAGAAATGTTTCACCAAGTAGTAATTCGTGCAGAAAATAGATGCAGTCAAAGATTTTTCTGGCGTGAAGGAAACGTAGATAAAAAACCTGAAATATATCAAATGAATGTTATGATCTTTGGTGCAGTATCTTCTCCTTCCGTTGCACAGTTTGTAAAAAATAAAAATGCGGAAAAATACGAAAATCAATTTCCTGGAATAGAAAGAGCCATCAAAAAACAGCATTATGTTGATGATTACTTAGATTCTTGCGACTCCAAAGAAGAAGCCTTTGAAAGGGTAAAAAACATTATTCATGTACATAAAGAAGGAGGTTTTGAAATGACAAAATGGATGAGTAATTCACAGGTTTTAATAAAATCTATACCAGAAAATTTAAGAGCTGAAACTGAAAATTCTATAAAGATAGATTCTGAAAAAATTGAAAGAGTACTAGGATTATCATGGCAGCCTGAGACCGATAACTTTATTTTTAATTTGGATTTTAAGAAGATTCCCAAAGAAATTGCAAATGGTTCGAAAATTCCAACAAAGAGAGAGGTTCTACGTATCGTAATGAGTATTTTTGATCCACTGGGGTTTCTGGCACCACTGATTATAAGAGCTAGGATTCTGATGCAAAATATTTGGAAACTAAATATTGATTGGGATACTGAAATAAATGTAGAATTATTTAATGATTGGCAACGCTGGATAGCAGACTTGCAAGCAATAAGTCCTATCCGGGTTAACAGGTGTTATTTTCCTCAAGTTTCAAAAATTAAAGATGCAGATCTACATGTTTTTGCCGACGCCAGCGATAAGGCTTATGCAGCCGTCGCCTACCTAAGACTTGTAGATAATGGGAAAATTTATACAAGTTTTGTAACAGCTAAATGTAAAGTAGCACCAATAACTCAACAGACAGTACCAAAATTAGAATTACAAGGTGCTGTGCTAGCTTGCAGAGTTGCATCAACTATTTGTTCTGAATTAGAGTATAAAATCAAAGAAGTTTTTTATTGGTCAGACTCTATGGTAGTTCTTCAACAAATTAGATCAGTTTCAAGAAGATTTCCTATGTTTGTTAGTTGTAGATTGGGAGAAATACACGAAAACACCGAAATTTCGCAATGGCACTGGGTTAACTCCGAAGAAAATGTTGCTGATTTTGCTACGAAAGAAAAACCTTTAGATGGCAATTTATTTAATAAATGGTTTTCGGGGCCAAATTTTTTATCATATTCCCCTGAGTCATGGCCTACTGAACCACATAAAAATGAAGAAATTAATTTATTAATAAATAAAGTAGCAGAAAATGTATTGGTGGTACCTGATATGAAAAGATTTTCAAAGTATTTGAGGCTGCTTAGAGCAACAAGTTGGGTACTCTATTTTACAGAAATTTTAAGACTTAAAAAAAATGATAGACCAAGCAAACTCATTTTAGAAGTAAGATTTTTGAAAAAATCTGAAAAACTTTTAATAAAGCAGAGCCAGAAAGAAACGTTTCAAAAAGAATTAGAGGTTTTACAATTAAAGGAATCTGTGAAAAAGACTAGTCGTTTATACAAGCTTTCACCATTTTTGGATGAAGAGGGGATATTAAGGTTAAAAGGAAGGTTTCCACCAAGCTCTGAGTTGGAACTAGGCTTGATTCTGTTGATTATTCAAAAATTCAAGATAATTTATCAGGGAATGGAATTTCGTGGAAGTTTAACCCACCGGCTAGTCCGCATATGGGTGGAATATGGGAAAGGATGGTGCGCTCCATCAAGACAGCCTTACGGATAACGTTAAATACGGTAAATCCAAAGGAAGAGGTCTTGCAGACGCTGCTAAGTGAAGTTGAGTACACTATAAACTCGAGACCACTGACCCACATTTCTGTTGATGTAGATGATTTATCAGCTATAACTCCAAACCACTTTTTACTGTTGAGATCTGGAAATATTAAAATGTACGGTGAAAAAATAGAAGATATGGTTCTCAGTCGGAAGAGCTGGAGGTTTGGAGAAGCTTTAGCTAATGCTTTTTGGAAACGATGGATTTTAGAATATCGTCCTACTTTAACCAACCGAAAAAAATGGCATTCGGAATCAAGAAAAGTAAATTTGGGTGATATTGTACTTATTGTTGATGAGAAATCCTCAAGAAATGAATGGCTTCTGGGAAAAATAATAGATGTACATCCAGGAAAAGATGGAGTTATTCGAGTAGCAACAGTAAAAACTAGTAAAGGTGTATATGTTCGTCCTGTTGTAAAGTTATGTGTTTTACCGACGAGTGAAGAAAAGCCCAGTTCTTCACGGGGTGGAGAATGTTAAGAATATATCACCCTGTAAACTGGTTGTTTGGTAGTTTTATTGTTATATTTGAAGTTGGATTCAATCAATGTCAATGTAATTATTATTGTAAAAACTTGATGTCATATTCTGATTAAAAAGTATAAAAGTATTAAATTATACCGAATAAATCTTTATTGTTTATGTAAGGAATTAAAAATCCCTTACAGGGGTCGTTGGTTTACTTTCTTATGTTAAATTCTGCTAGCGCATGCGCAGATCGCGGAATACGTTCCTCCCGTTAGTTGTACGTCAAAATTGACGAAGAAAAGTCCAAACCACTTACAGTAAAATACCCGAGGTTCATTTTCGGAAGATAATGTTTAAAATTTAAAAAATTAACTTTGTTGAGTAATTTTTAATTAGTCAAATTTTGATTATTTGTCAATTTTTGATAGTCGATCTGTCTAGCGCGCTATGCAGACTCTACATTGTAAACTACAAATTTTTATTAGGTTAATTTTGTAGCTTTTTGAAACAGTTAAAGTAATAACAAAATATTATTTACTTGCAGGGATAGATCCAGGACTTGGAGATGGTAATTTCCAAAATTATTCTCAGATTATATAATCTACGGCTAGATAGAGTACTCTAATTTGAGAAACAGCCGGCTTGTCACAATTTGGTAGATAACACTTTTCAACAAAGATATATTCCACGGAATCCACCAGGTGGCCTAGAACTCATTTTCAACTTATAAAAATCGAAGCATATGGTTTTTTTCCGGGTGTACTATACAAAGTATTTTCATTTAGTTTATGTTTCTACGTTTATCTTCATTTTTATTACGGCATTCTGCATTTCTTTGCATTACACCAAAATTTTTCAATTCTAAACAGTATTAAAATTCTTTTCACTGGGAAATTCTGAATAAATTTATTCTATCTGTCCTCGTTTTGGTAAAAAATCTGAATCAAGTTATTTTACAAAGTGTACACGGAAAAAAATAGCTAGGAGCGCTATAAAACATATGTATACCAAGCAAATTATAATCGCTTATTATATAAATATAAGGCTTCCTGTTACAATATGGCATTCAGTGAAAAAAAATATATGAAATACTTCAATTGTTTAATGAATAATAAAATTTAATAAATAGTATATATATATATATATATATATATATAGCTTAAACAGATTTAATTAATGTTCCGTGCTAATTATTTTTATAATATAATAAAATTTCTAAAAATTTATAATAGTGCCTGTAATAAATATAATTGTGTCTGTGATATATATAATCGTTTCCAATTTATTTGTAACATTATTAGTTTTCGTGTCCCTTATAGCATAAATCATTATAAATTACCAAATATCTTATAATTTACAGCGCAGAACACACTAATTTCTTTCCGTGTAGTTTAACCCTAAAGAGTAACATCGGTGTCACAGACCGCCGAGTTCGTAATTGTTGGAATACCTTCGTTACTTTAAGTGGTGAACTACTGTCGTACTTTGTACCTTTTAGTAACAAGATACACAAACACCTTATTAATAATAAAGTTATAAGAAGTTATTATACACTCAAATTCATAAAAGTGCAATTTTGCAAAAAGTTTCGGTCTCTCACACCTAGTCTATATTTGTTAATTTAGTTCGAAAATGTCTTTTCTTTCACAAAATTTAGAAAACGGGTAAAAATTAAACTTTTTTGTAGGAGTCTAACAGGTTCGCACACCAAGTTTAATATTTTCGGGTAAACATTTGATTTAACCGTCTTGTCTTTGGCAAAATTCGGAAAAACTCAGAAAACCTAAAAATATAGCTTAAAAGTAGGTTAATTTTAATTTACTACCCTAAGGACTGGGAAAATCCCAAAAAAACGGGACAAACAGAGAATAATTTTAAAATCACCAGGTTAGCGGTTACATGAAATCGATTTTCGATGTTCTTTCTTTTGGAAAACTGATTGAAAATTTTGAGGAATCCTTAAAAAAAGTGGAAAACTAAGAAAGTGAGATAAAATAATAAACTGCTGTTATTTCACTTAATACAAAAAATTCCTTTGTTTGGGGCTTCCAGAAATGATGGTCCCAAGTTACTTCAAAAAGTTACTAAAGTATTTTTTTCCCCTGTTTTAATCTTAATTTTGTACAAAAACTTAGAATGTATATTTTATTTATATTTGTTCATTAATTTTTGTCCATTTTTCAAAAATATACGATTAAAAAAGTCCTCCTCTAGAGGTGTGAGCTTTCACACCGATGTTACCTGTGGTGTTACAAAAAAAAGTTACCAAGGCTTAATAAGGTTTGCAGTTTGTTATAAGCTGCTTATAATATAATATAATATGAAGATTTTTTTGTTGCAAATATATTTTACTGGAATTAAAATAATTGCTTGTAAAGCCGGTACCAAGTCGACGAATATGCGGTCAAGTATACTGCCCTACTACGCTAAAAAGCAGTAACTCCATTTGTCGCATAGCAGCGTTGTCAAAATATTACATTAGAGTTGACGTGAAAATGTCGCTATGCGACAAATGGAGTTACTGATTTTTAGCGTAGTAGGGTAGTATAGTAAAGAAACAGAATTTATGCACATTGCACAGGTATTTAATCATGATTATTTCCCTGATTAAACAGCTTCTCGCTATTTAAGAGCGATTAAATAGCATCTCGCTATTTAGATAAGTGACTATTATGCCGACAGCTCAAAATTACCAAAAATACAGCTGCTTGTTTTATCTACATTTTTTTCAGGAAATAATCTTAAAATATACACCTCCACCTAATTACACTAGGCAACAAATCGCAACTTTTTTTTTGCGCCCCGATCGAAAAGTAAAATTTTCTTACTAATTCGAGGGAGTAGAATCCGAATCTAACCTTAGAAAAATTCCAGCACCTAAAATTTTTGAGATATAAGTTCAGGTAATAATAACGTTTTTTTTTCAAAATCTTTAAAAAAAAGAGTAGAATTTTGAAAATTTTAGTGTATATTAAAAAAAATACGAGAAATTCAAAAATCAAGAACCTACTGTCAGAGTAAGTACGCGAAAAAAAATAAAAAGGTTAAAATGAAAGTGCAGAGTTTACTTAATTGCTCATTTGTGGCAAAACTATCAAATTTTTTTAAAAACTTTATAGAACTTAATTTGTAGATTATAAAATTCTCTACAAAAAAATTTATACAAATATTTTTTTTATTTTGCTTAGTTTGTTCCTAAAAAGTAAATAAATGAAAAAGATATAAAATTAAAGTACACAGTGTAAACTTTTTTCCCAAGCCCAAAAAATATATTTTTCTTATCAATTTAAAGGCGCAGAGTCCAAATTTGACCTTAAAAAAAATTCAGCACTTCTTATTTTTTAAATTTTAGTACATGCAATTATGCCAATTTAAAAATAATTTATAAAACAAAATATTTTGTATTTTTTTTATTTTTTTAATGGTTCTACATAATAAAAATGTTACTTTATTACATAAGAATCATAATACATAACATTTTTTTAGTTCCTTTTTGACCCCCTAGTAATGATTTTTGACAATTTTTAGCATGAGTACGTGGCGATAAGCTTGTCCCCTTATGCACCCTTCTTCTTACCCTCTATCCCTACTTAGTTTTGTCATATTATCCATTTTTTTTTAATATTTTTTTTTATAATATCCCTATTTATTCTACCTATGAATTTAAAGTTTCTATGTTTTAAGTTGGGTATTTTTTAACTAATATTGAGTCGCCGAATTCAAATTTGGCCTTGGAATATTTTTATCTCCTATGATTTTAGAACAAAAGAGGGATAAAATAATGATTTTTTAACATTTTTATCTTATTTTTCTCAGAAAACTTAGTTAATAGAAATATTCTGAGGCCAGATTCGGTTTCAGCGACCCAAAATTAGTTAAAAAACATATGACTCCAGTCGGGGCAAGAAACCGTGTTGCCTAGTGTTATTTAAACCACCTAAATTACAAGCAGCTGTATTTTTGGTAATTTTGCTTTTAAGCAAAGGTTTTTAACTTAATAATTCATAAAAAAGCTCTCGACCTGCTGTGTCGAGCTTTTTATAATGATTAATTAGGTTTCAAACATTTTCTAAGCAAAATTAACAAAAAACACAGTTTATCCGGTTAAATCATTATGATTAAATAACTCTTGTCGTCTACACCTTTTTAAGTTATAAATAGGAAAGTGTAAATTGATATTCAGAATTTCAAGTTAAATTTCAGAAAGTATAAATTGTAATTCAGATTTGCAAGTTATATTTCAGAAAGTGTAAATTGTAATTCATATTTTCAACTTATATTTTGGAAAGTGAAAATTGTAATTTAGATTTGCAATTTATATTTCAGAAAGTATAAATTAAATTTCAGAAAGTGTAAATTATATTTCAGAAAGCGTAAGTTGAAATTCAGAAAGTGTAAATTATATTTCAGAAATTATAATTTTATATTATTATTGCAAAGTAAATTGTATTTCAGAAAGTGTAAATTAAATTTCAGAAATATTTATCTATCGAGAAACTTATAATTTATTTTTTATAATTTATACGTATGTAATATAATGAAGTGACCTAGCATTTAGAAATTAATTTTGTTAAATGTTTAATTTTATGTATTTTTTTAGTTCTTATTTATTGCTGTTAAATATTTAATACCGAATATATGTATAATACATAACTGCTACTTTTTTTAAATTTTATTGAATAAAATAATACGTTCCGAAATAAAAATTATGATTTCTGATTTACAAATTACCGTTTCCTAAAATTAATTTACACTTTCTGAAATTGAATTTACAGATCCAAATTTAAATAAAATAACACATTATGAAAATTAATTTCTACTTTCTGAATTATAATTTACACTTTCTGAATTTCAACTTACGCTTTCTGAAATTTATATTACAAATCTGAATTACAATTTATACTTTCTGAAATATAACTTCCAAATCTGAATTACAATTTACACTTTCTGAAATATAATTTAAAAATCTGAATTACAATTTATACTTTCTGAAATTTATTTAAAAAATCTGAATAACAAATTACACTGTCTGAAATTAATATCACACTTTCTGATTTACAACTTAAAAAGGTGTAGAGAAGTTTAAAAAAATTTACCTTACTATTATCATTGCAGATTCTTACCTGAAAAAAAAATATTACTTTTATATTACAAAAAAAAAACCTGAAAAATACACTACAAAGATAAAAAAGTCAATTATGGCACAACACCTGTAAAGTCTAGTTCATTTTTCAGCGCTACCAATTTTCTGTCCTTTATTTCAAAGGTCTTGAAAAATATATGACACTACTTCTTATAACCCTGAATAGGCGATGAGTTGGCCATTTCTGAAAAGTGCCCCTCTTAATAAATCAAAAAAAAAACTCTCCTTCATAATTTTTTCATTTTTTCTTGTTTTTGTCTCTTGCTTCATCTCATCCCCTAAGCAGAGATATAAGGGGTCTCCTTTTTTTTAAAGCGTAGCTTTAAGCTAAAATTAATTTATAGATTATAAAACCACAAAGCAATAAATCTTGGTCCCCAAAAATTTAGTCAAATTATTCAGTTATCCAGTGGAAAAAATCTTACCGACGACCATATTCAAGATAGAACATAGTAATTTATTTTATCTATTATATTCGAAAAAATATAATTTATGAGATGTTTTGTGACACAGTGACAAATTATTTAAACGGACACAAAAACTCCATAAAAATATAAAAGAATTTCAGGAAACGAAAGAGGTTATCTGTTGTGATTTATATTACTTAAAAAGTTTTCCACTTTATTTTTTACTGGTAAGCATACATAATTGGATAGAGATATTCAAAAAGGAACAAAACTAGCATTAATTTAAGATAAACAGTAGTAATATTGTGTCGTCATTGTAGCATGAAAAAGTCGACTAAGAAAATAGTAACTTATAGATCAAGGAAAAGTCCATTTTCCGAAAGAGACTAGTATACTATTTTATTCGCAACTGTTTTTTTTTAATGTGCCTTACTATTTTTTTTAAACTTAGATGTTTAAATTTAAATTGAGAAAACAATATAATACGTAATTTTTTTCATATTTACAACAAATCATTTTCCCTGCATTTTACAAATGAAATGCACAATTATATAAAATTGAAGTTTGACATACCCAAAAACACAACCCCAAAAGGACCAGAAAAACTATATGTTAATAGTTTACAAGTCACCGTTTATAATAATTATTATTCTACTCTGAAAAATTCAAAAAAAATTAATAAAACTGTTCTATTTAGGACTTCAAACCAAAATGTATTAGATTATATTTGTGTTTTTATTAAAAGAAATAAGCTCAACGACATTTTAACCGTTGGCGCCATTTAGCGGAAATTAATGATTTAAATGCAGACCAGTAATATTTAGGTTACTGGTCTGTTTTTTTATTACAAGTTTGGTCTAGCCGTGGAAAACATGGCAGCAAGAAATCACGTACCTCCCAAATTTTATTAACATATGTACCTAATGTATGTATTACATATGAATCGGTCGTTCGAAAAACAGTAATAGTCCAAAATTGTTGTTTTAAAATAAACACAAAAAACTTTTATTCCCAACTGTATATGTAATACATACATTAGATGTATTAATAAAGTTTGGGAAGTACGTGATTTCTTGTCCAACTGTTTTTCACGCCTGGACCTGACCTGTAATGAAAAAAAGAGACCAGTAAACTAATTATTGTGTGTGTGTGTGTGTGTGTGTGTGTGTGTGTGTGTGTGTGTGTGTGTGTGTGTGTGTGTGTGTGTGTGTGTGTGTAATTTAAATCATTAATTTCCTCTAGATGGCACCACCGATTAAAATATCATTATTAATGCTTAAATCAAGATGGCTGAACTGCTGTTCTCATAAACAGGAATATAATCTAAAACATTTTGTTTAAAAAACCCGATGGAAATAAAAAAAAATGCTTATTTGGCACTCAGTGAGTCTTAACTAAGCCAATAAACAAACATCCGATCACAAAATCCTTGTTGGCCTGTGTTATTGGTGTTCTACCATTACATTTTGGTTGGATTAAAAAAAATGCTTTTCTTCACAGAAATGCTTTATTTTATTGAATTTTGCGTAGAGTACTTTTTGCATCGAAATTGCTCATAGAATGTAAAAAAGTTAACAAAAGTCTGAAATTAATAACCCTAAAAAACTTAGGGGTTCAGAACCATAGCGAAAGTCCCCCTAACTTTTCAAAAGTCTGTTAAAATAATTCGGTGCATAAAGAGTTTCTAAAATAACCTTTAAAAAATCGTTAAAAAATATTAAAAAAGTTGGATTTTATTTTTTTATCTAAGGGGCGAATATCTCAAAGGAAGGGGTTCCTAGTCAAAAATTTCATATGAACTTTTTATTTAATTTTGATGAGATACAAACATTTTTAAAATAATTTATAGCATTTTTGAAAAAATATAAAAAAAGTTTTTTTACGGTACTTCTGTCTAGGGGTTAAAAAAATGCCTTTTTCTCGGAAACGCTTCATGTTATCGAATTTTTTGTAGAGTACTTTTTTGATCAAAATTACTCAGAGATTGTGAAAAAAGTAATCAAATGTCTAAAATTTGTAACCGTATAAAACTTAGGAGTTTGCAACCATAACGGAAGTCTGCCCCTGACTTTTCTGATAATTACGACACTTCTGTGAAAATCATTCGATGCGCATTAATTTTCTTAAACACTCAAAAAAAAAAAAAAAAATGTCAATAAATATTAAAAAGTAAAAAAGTTATCAAAAAAAAAATTCTATTTCATCTTGAGGGGCAAATATCTCAGAGTAGGGGGGCTCTAGCCAAAAAATTTATATGAACTTGTGCAAAATTACATCTTTGTTTAACCTCGTACTATTCTACTTAATTAAGCATCCCCTAAGTCCAGGACTTGTGTGAGCTAGTAGTAGAGGGAACCACCAGCTTATACTGACTTTCGAACCAGTTTTTATAGGGAGTGTCCGTTTCACTTACGTCTTTATTTAAAAATTTATATCGTATTTTTATGCTAAATGCTATAAAAAAAAAGCATTTTAAGATCTGTATTTGGGTTCAGGAGAGAAAATATACAAAAAAAAGTTAAATTATACCAAAATAAATGAAAAAATATTTAATTTTAAACAAAACATCAAAGAAAATTTAGTTAACCTCTTTTGACGCCAAATCCTTAAAATATTTAGTAGGTCTAAAATCATATTTGGACTCAGGAGAGAAATATGTATCAAAATATAACTTAGATATTATAAAAAGTAAGCAAGTAAATTCTTATAAAGAACACGTTTTCAGCGCATTTTAAAAATGGTTCCCTTCTGATTTTGGTACCATTGAGTTCGTTAATCCCTAGTCTTTCAAACAATATATAAATCTTACGTTCCAATGCCAAAACTGGTTTTCTTTTCGGGGTTTCTTTTAGAAAAATCAGTGTCGGAAAATATGTTGGTTTGACAAAGAAAGCTAATGCACAATAAAAATATTTAGAATAGTCATTAAAAAACAACCTACATTAAAACAAAGAGTATTTTAAAAAAGATTATCCACATGCATATGGATAATACAAACATACGCGCCGTTAAAAAAAACATATCTGAAACGAGTTAGATTTTAATAAGCTTTTCAAATTCCATTCACGTATAAAACAAGCCGTGAAGATATGCAAAGCTTCGCATTCCTTAGTTTTAAAATTGATATAAATAATATTCATTGAATAATAATAACAAGACGTAAAGATATGTAATGCTACGAATTCTATTATATACTATTCACAGTATATTGCATTTTTTCTAATAGTAAAAAAAATAAAAAAAAATAAAATCGAAAAATAAAAAAATAATAAAAAAAATAAAAAAACAATTTTTTAATAGGATATTTGTTTGAAAATAAAAAATAAAAATAAAAAAAAATTTTGAAAAAAATTAATTTTTTTTTATTTTCTTTTAGCGAAAAACGAAAAACGTTTGAAAACAAAATTAAAAATTATAGTATTTTCATTTTTTTAAGTTTTACTTCCCATAACATTTTTGTTTTTACTTTCAAAGACAATAGGGATCTTCATAGAGCTTGATTTTTCCTGAAATTTCAAGTAGATCGGATTATTCTTTCTTGAGTGATCGTGTTCAAAAAAATCATGACATCATGACATCGAACGGACGGACCCACAGACAGACGGACAGACAGACGAACGAAAATTTAAAAAAGGTTGTTTTTTATATCCAAGAATTTTTTGTCTAGGACGATTTTTAAAAAGATTTGAAAATTCGAAAGTATAGTATAATACTATTCTAGCTCAGGCGCTGTGAAATGTGAGGGCAAATCCATTGATAAGGCCCTACTTATTAAACATACATATATATACATATAGATTTAAATATTTTATGCAAGTATTTTTAGTCGAGACACTTGCTTGTCTGATTTTGTCCGATTTCCAGACCCACCCCCCTCTACAGGACGTCCAAACGCAGTAGGGTACCCCACACAGAAAAATTCACTTACCTCTACTAGAAGCGCAAATAACTATTATCGTTTATGGGTTTGAATTTTATTTGTATTTAAATATGTATATATTTTGTATTTTATTTTTTAATTTATTTTAATTTTTAAGTTCTTTTTTTGCGATGAACTATTATTATTACCTACGTTTTTTTTTACCCCGCCAAATTTTAAATGAACTCGTGAAAAATCACTGTGCAACATACCAACTTCTCCTCTCGGATTTGGGGCTTAAACTGAATGTCCAAAAGGTACTGAGACGTGAAAAGCAGTAGTTAGTCGGAGTTGGGAGAAATCACAAATTACATACTATCCAGGCGTAAAATCTACTCCGTGTCTGTGGCAGAGGGTTAAAACTTATCGTATAATGCTCTTCCAACACGTAGTGTTATGAAGAGTATAACAACAGATATGCATAACGCTAAACAAGTGAAACTCAGTCTAATACCTAGCGTCACATAATGCATATTTATCACAGGCGGCCAAGTAATTTATACAATCATAAGAGGATCACAATTGCACTGCCTATTTAGAAATTAGATTTGCACAACTCGTGTTATGAACAATAGAGTGGCATAACAATGCAGACTGATAACACAGGACCACAAAAAAAGCTTGTCATGCTACATATTTTCCATTTGTGCTTGCCTAAAGTACGTCCCTCTTTAACTTGAACGGCTTAAGATATGAACTTGAAATTTGGTACACGTAAATAACATAACCCAAGTAGGTTTTTGGTATATATTTTATATATTTAGGGGCACAATGGAGGCAGAAGGTGAGGGGGACTTTTTTTAATGCAAAAAGAGGTCTTGTGATACATCTACATTAAAAAAAAATGTTTTAAGATTTGTACAGTTACTACAGTTACTAAAAAAAGTAAAATATCATGATATTTCATCTTTTACCTGATTATTTTACTGTTCTGCAATGAAATCCTCCTGCCAAAAAAATTATCATGGATATGAAGATTTTAATGCGCTGAATCTCTACACCTTTGTCGTTTTTTTCTATCACATCTAGATTTTCTGATATATTTTTTTTTCATGTTTTTTTTAATTTACAATTTTTTGTATTTTGTTTTTGCATCTACACCATTTCGATATTATTAAATAACATTTATACATAAAAAAAGACAGTTTACTGCTTTTACTGCTTAAATTTTTGAACTTTCGATTTCGATTCAAGAGCATCGAATATAATATTATCAGGCATGAAAATGAAAAGGAGGGAAAAAAATATTCATGATAATATTTTTGGAAGGAGGATTTCATTGCAGAACAGTGGTATCAGGTAAAAGATGAAATATCATGATATTTTACTTTTTTTAGTAACTGTAGTAAATATCATATTTTAAGTTTTTTTAGTAACTGTACAAATCTTGAAACATTTTTTTTATGTAGATGTATCACAAGACCTCCCTTTGCATTTAAAAAAATGTCCCCCTCGCCTCCTGCCTCCATTGTGCCCCTAAATATATAAAATATATACCTGGGTTATGTTATTTACCTATTCCAAATTTCAAGTTCATATCTTAAGCCTTTCAAGTTAAAGGGGAGCGTACTTTAAGCATGTACCGTATAATGGAAAATGTGTAGCATGACATGAGTTTTCCTGTGTTAGGTCGTATTTTGTCGAAGCGGAGCTGAGGTCCATAAACAGGTCTGAAGACAGAAATAAACTTACCTACGAGTAGCGCATTACGTTTTTCTCTCTACCAAGGAGTTAAAATCGTATTTTATTAATTGTAGGTAAATACCATATAGGTTGCCAAACTTTGAATGTAATTTTCTGGTTTGTAAAAAAAAAAAAAAAAAAACTCGGATTTTTTGGCAGGTTTTAATCACTGATAATAAAACCGCCCTAACCTACCACTATCTAGAAAGTGGACACCACTTTAATTTTAATGTAGAGGATGTAAGGATATTAAATAAAATTAGTAATCGGAGAAGGAGAGAGTTGATGGAAATGGTTCAAATAACTGCCAACAAAAACGCTATAAATTATAAAACGGATACGGATGGCCTTAGTAATATATATTTTTATTTAATAAGAAAAATTAATAGCTGATTTTTGTGGAGCAGGGGTTACTAACCATGTTGGGGGAGTATGTGTCTCTTTCTCCTTCCATCTCATTAGTGAAACGGGGTGGGAGATACATACCCGTTAACCGGTGTTTTCTTTCTCCCTTTTCATCTCATTAGTGAAACGGGGGTGGGATACGTAGTTTTTGTGGAGCAGTGGTTACTAACCATATTGGGGGAGTGTGTGTTTCTCTCTCCTTTCATCTCATTAGTGAAATGAGGTGGGAAATACATACCTGTTAACTGGTGTTTCTTTCTCTCTTTTCATCCCATTAGTGAAACGGGGTGGGATGCGTACCTGTTAACCGATGTGGCCACAAGAAGCTGCCAACACAAGAAAAACACTATAAATTTTAAAACGGACATCGATTGCCTTAGTAATATTTATTTTCATTTTTGTCTAATTACAGAATTAATAGCTAATTCTTTGTGGAACAGTGGTTACTAACTATGCTGGGGAAGTGTATTTCTTTCTTCTTTTTCATCTCATTAGTGTAACGGGGGGTGAGATGCATATCCTTTAGCTGGGGCCTCCTTTCCCCTCTTTTCATCTCATCAGTGAAACAAAGGGGGGGGGGGGGGGTATACGTACCTTTTGACCGATGTTACCACAGAGAATTGACTAATGCTGGGTTCGACCCACAAAAATGTTACATGTTTTTTACTGCGAACGACGCTTTTAACCTACAAATTTTTCGACATGGTGTCAAAACCAATTTTTATATTGTAATGTAATATTTATTTATTTTTATGTTGTAAAAGGTTCCTTTTCCATAATGTTCAAGTTTATAATATATATAACTACGCTCACATAATTTTTAGGTAAGAAAATTTACATATTTTACCTGAAAATGGGATTCAATACAGGCAAAAAATATTTTTGTTATTTATTATCATTATTATTGTTATTAACAATAGTTGTTATCTTTCAGCTTTGATAAAGCCCCCAAAGAGGGGAGAAACGTTAGCCATATAATAAAGTGACGCATTAAAACCTGCCAAAAAATCCGAGTTTTTTTTTTTTTTTTTTTACAAACCAGAAAATTGTATTTTATTAATGATATTTTTGACATGTATATTTGTAGTAAATAATAAATATAAAAATAAACAATATTTTTTGTATTTATAATAAAAATTCCCAAAGCGCTCGGCAGATACTTATACGTTTTTCAATAAAACTATACCTAAATACAAAAAATATTGTTTATTTTTATATACAAGTCAAAAAAAATTCCTTCTTTTTATTTATATTTGTGACAATTCAACAAATCATTTTTTATGGAATCACTCCATAAAATTAAGAACAGCAGTCTTGTGTCTAGGTGTCCCTCTTAGGTAAGTGTCGGACACTTCTTGTTCTTTAGCGCTAAATCGTTTTTTCTGTCTAGTTATGGTTTTGTTTGTATTGATTTCATCTATCACTAAGTGTGCTCGATATAGTACTTTCCATTCGTGTCGGATTTTTGATTAAGTAAGTCCAAACCTAGTTGGTAGTGAAAAAAATAATTTTCTAATTGGGATTTTGATTAAGCGCTTTAAATTTTACAGAAAAAAAAAGAAAAAATTGTTTTTTATTGTAAACTATTGAAGGCATAAATAAAATACTACGTTTCTTGCCAAGTGTTTTTAAAACTGGCTACAGTTTAAACGTTGTATTTAAACTTTGATCCTTTACTTAAATTTTCAAAATAGTTTAGCTACAAGTTGTGACAAAGTTTACATCAGTCGTGCATAGCGTTTGTAACTAATGACGTGCTTAGAAATAAGCCACAACTTTAATCAGAGGAGGGCTTTTAAGCGGTTAAATAAGGAACGTAACATAATAGTACAACTTTTGCAACAAAAATAAAGGCACACTGTAAAAAATAATATTTCGTTAGTGTAAAAAAGAATTTTTTCTTAAAGCGTACTAAAATGTTCATATTTTATAACTGAACATACTAGTTAGAAGTGATCTATTTTTTTACAGTAAAAAAATGAATTCATTGTTGTACGCCGTAAAAAAAAGTTAGTTAGCAAAACCACCACTGGCGGCAGCACTCTTTGACTTTGATGACAGCCATACTTCAAACTTGTTTGTTTATTATGTAAACAGGTGGTTGACTGGAGATTCTGTGCAAAAACCTTGTGCAAAATTGATTAAAAATGATTGAAGAAGAAGAAGAAGAAGAAGAAGTTACCATCGAAATCGCGAATTCAGCCTACGAAAAAAAATTAAAATGAGCTAAGGAAGGTTTGAGTTTATTTCGAAAGGATTTTATTGGCCTTTTAATAAAGAAAAAACATACTTTATTACTGAATAAATTAAATTCAAAAATTAATATTTAAAAATATATATATATAGGATGCTTGAAGAAAAAATAGTATGTTTCACTCGGAGGAAAAGTGCTTTTTTTTACTGTAAAACAATATACTATTATGTTCTATAAGTTTACTGACACAATTTTTTTAGCAAATTGTTTAGCCAGAATTAGTTTTTAAGTTTCCTGTGCGATTTTTATATATGGTTTTCTATTTGTTTTTTGGGGCTTTTAACGGGTCTGTATATTTTTTAACTATTTATTTTTAAATTTAATAAAATATTTTACATAATTCAATTCTTATTGTCTGGCCTTATATTTTAAAAACATGTGGTGCTAGATTTTTATTTAAACCATTCTGATTCTGCCCTCTGGAATTAATATGAAAGGTAGTAGTAGTAGTAAATTTTTGGGTTGGCCAAAGCCGGACAACAAGGCCAATTCTGGCCCTTTTTGTCATCAAATGTATACTAACTAAAAGTTATATTCTGTTGACCTGTATTTTAGCTGCCACTTTTTTAGATATTTATTGATATGTTGTAGTACTCTACACTAATATAATGAATTTAAAATATGTTTTTGTGTGAGTGAATACGCAAAAAGTGACATGAAGGAAAAAATTGTTTAAATTAAAGCAAAAGTTTGGATTAATTTACTTTTAAGGCAAAAATGTCCAGTGTATCCAAAAGCCTAAAAATCTTTTTTACCTTCAGGTCCCTTTTCACTTGACCAATTGCATTTTGATTTTTATGCATAGCCGACGACATAACAAAAAGTACTTTTTTATTCGACACTGTTTGTTTATGTTTTGCGGGCGAAAAGTTTTTTTTGGCCCGCTAAAACTTTTATTTATTATAAAGCTTTTTTTAAATAAGATAATATAGAAATATGACCTTTTGTTCACTTATGGTCTTGAAATATATGTTCTTTTTGACAAGATACAAAGATTATATTGTATAATTATAATCATTTTATATAAATAAAACTTTCTTCAATAACATAACCTCAAAACATATGGTTAACCGGATTCATCCACTAAAATAAATCACAAATAGAAAATTTCAGTTGCAAAATCAATTTCCATGTTTATAATATTTAAATATAATTATAAAACGGTTTCAGAAGTACTAATATTTTCATAACAAATAGATTTTAACACAAATTAATGGAAAAGCTAAGCTCATTTGGAAACGAAACAGCAGATAAAAGAAACGATTTAATTGTATTTTTAGCGATATGATTAGATAGCAGTTTTTCATGGAAAACTAGATAGGTAATAATAGAGTAAAAACAAATATTTTTTACAATTTAAAATTAAATATATTTTAATATTTTTTTATAATTAGTAACAACGGGTTGCAATGGGCAAAAAATTATATTTTGATTTCGTAGGTTTATTACCCTACACTGAAAAAATTATTTTGTAATATTACTATAACTATCCCTGGTTATTTTCTGCCAAACACTATCAAAGTAAATTTATTAGCGTAATATATTTTTACTACTAGTTATGTAAAAATACCTTTTAAATTATTTTCTAAAATTACAAAACATTTGTTTAAATTATCACACTAGTATTGATAATATTACAAAAGAATACTTTAAATTCATAAGAGTCGAGTAAAATTACCATACTACATTTCCAATCGTTGTTTATATTTGTTTCATTTATAATAGCAGTTTTAATTTCTTGTATAGTATATTTACAAAAATATTGTAAATTTATTGCTTAAATAAACATCTTATTTTTAATTCTACACATTATTATTACAAATATTTCAAATATTTACGATAACTATTACAGTGTTTTTACAAGTTTCAAACAGGAAGTTACATATTTTTTTTAAAAAACGCAGTGTAATTTCAAATAATTTTTGCGAAATGTTATCGAAACTTAAAATTATTTTGCAAAATTTATAATGAAATTCCATTTTTTTTTTTGTGAATTTTTGCAATTTAACTGCTCTGTATAGAAAAGAAAATGAAAAAAAAAATGGTGTGGGTATGAATTTGAAACTACAAATAAAACACATTATAAACTGAAAGGTGTTTTTATTACATACATATTTTAACAAACTATACTAATATAATACTACTAAACTAGAAAAATTGTCTCTGTCTACAGGATGATTTAAATGTCCCGCCTATGCATTTTATCTCGTAAACGGTTAGAGATCATTAAAAAATTTCAAAAGCATGTTGTAAATCTCAACTATAACTAACACCATCTATATTTGGTATTAACACAAATAAAAACCTACTCTTCTTAAAAAATTTACCTGCCGACAGCTCTGCACAACTATGGATATATTAGCCAAAATGTAACCTACACCTACAAAAACTACAAAATAACTTACAGATTATAAATATAACATCACTAAACAAAACACAGCTAAATAAAAATATTTTCCGGCGTCTCACAACAACTTGCTACGGCACAACTGGTGCAGGAGGAGCGCCCATTAGGCTGTTTCGCTTCGTTGCTATTAAAGTAAATTCACAATAGCTGTAGTAATAACGAAATTTTGTTTGTAAAATTAATAATTCTTAATGGATAAAGTAAAAATACTGATTATTGTATAAAACTAACAACAGTTTGCTAAATAACATTAATAAAATGACGAAATTTTGTGAAAATATATATTTTTTTATTTTCACTAAGATAATTGCTATTATTGCTATTTAAGTTTACTAATTATTGTGTAATTTTACCCCTATTTTTTTCAGTGTACCTTACCTTAAACCTACTCCATCGAAATATTCAACTTTTCACCCTTGTATTAAAAATAACTAATTTATATTATCCAGTTTGAAAATTCATTCATGGTTCTAAACGTCTGAACTTCTTATATTGAAGTGGTTTATTATAAATAAATAAAAAGCTTATAATCACCTTCACGTAATTTTATTGTTAAAAACAATTAGTGTGACCGCGGTTTTTAAAATTTTTTAATTTGTAACCTAATTTATTATAATTGTGTAATGTCCTTTGTGTTATTTGTGACTAGAATGTAAAAGATGTCCCATTATATGTATCATTCATCAAATTCAACATGTTATTTAAGTCCGTAGATGCTATCACTATAATAGCTAAACCGCGGTCACACTAATTGGTTTTAACAATAAAATTACGTGAAGGTGATTATAAGCTTTTTATTTATTTATAATTTATATTAATTAAATAGGACCAATACATTGCAAAAGTGCTAACTTTAGTCGCATTTGACTTTATCTATCTAAATTCCTTGCATAACTCAAAGGAATTTTCCACATAATTTGTGGCCACAGTTTACGTCAAAGTTAGGTTTAGTTGGTCTAATTTGATAGTAAGGGCACATATAAAATAAATCTTAGTCATCTAGTTCGATATTGCAGACATTGAGGTTTACAATATTAGTAATAAATAATTACCGATACAATCAGTAAAATAACACCGGTCGACAAAAAAAACATATCTTTCCATTTTGTCTGATATATAATTTTCCATGTACTTTTTGATGCTGAATAAGAATTTGACCTCCATTCGTTGAATTTGGATCGGGATTCTGAGATAAATGCTACTTCTTTTTTGAAAAAAAAAATTAAATATCGTTGTTTTTAGCCCTAAAACATTTTTTTTTTCAGGAACATTATACATCTTTAAGATGCGGTTTTTTAAGCAGATTATAAAAATATTTTGTTTCTTTAGATATCTTTAACGGTTTTCGAGAAATGTTAAAAAAACTTTTAAAAAGTTAAGCATTTTTTAAATACATATTTCTCAGTTATTACTAAAGCTAAGTTTTTTAACTTTTCTCGAAAACCGTTAAAGATAGTTTTTTCAAAATTTTCAACTAATGTTGACACTAGCGAACTAACGGACGTAATTTTTAACAAGAATGTTTTTGGTTTTTATGTTTTAGACTAATGGGGGCGGAGCTATCGCTGGAACGGTTTGCCATGTTATTTTTGAGGTGTCAACTTCAGCGCGTGCTGCACATTTATTTATGAAGGCAAAAAAAAAATTTTTTTTTGAACTTTAAGAGTTACTTAATACTATGTAAACAGTTTTGTACATAAAATTAATACAGAGAGGTTTTCTGAAAAAAAATCCAAAAATCGTCAATTTTTTGCCTCAAAAATTAGAACAACTCCTTAAACGTTTGGCTACAATACTTAAACCATTTGCTTTACTTGTTCATGTATTACAACATGTACAAAATTTGAAAACAATTAATTCAATTAGTTTCAAAGATACCTATTAAGTAAATTACTTCGAGAATATAAGAAAATTAGTGATAATCTAAATTTACCCATTCACGAATATATTCCAGATTCATCCTTAGATAGATTAAAATCTAGACGCCCATCTTTAAAAACAGCTAAAAAACTACTTGATGATCAAGTAAATTTCACTCAACTCCGGAAAGCAAACTGGAGAACCAGTATGATGGGAAAATTTGGAGAACAACTTGATCCAACCGAACAGGTTGACGGTTTTGATTTAAAACGACGGGACTGGTGTCAGTTGAATAGACTCCGAACAGGACATGGACGTTCTGCAGAATATAAGCACCGCTGCGGTTGGATTGACTCAGCTAGGTGTAATTGTGGTGCAGATTCACAAAGCGTTACCCATATTATAAATAATTGCCCCCTAAGAGCTTATCAAGGAAACTCTGAAGATCTACTTCACCTTAATGAAAATGTTTTGGAATGGATAAGAAACTTAGACATTTGTTTATGATTTACACTATTTTTACATATTTACCGTTATCTTATAATTTTTATTATTATTTTTAATATTAATTGTGCCATACGATAAATAATAATAAGTAAATTATTTACCAGATTTCAAGACATATATCGAATAAAACCAACTGCTGTTATTCCTGTTTATGAAAGAACTAACAGATATTCTAAAGAAATAAACTTTGAATTTCAGAATAACATCACTATAGATCAACCGAAATACCCACTTTGACTAATTAAACCACCCTCTAGTAATATATCTCTTACTATGTATAACAAAAAAGAAACATTGCCAATAGCTATTAAACAAAAGTTTAAGGAGATATGTACTCGTTCAATGACAGAAACATTTATTTATACAGATGCATCCAGAACTGAAAATGAGGTTGCTGCTGCATTTTATCATGAAGAACAGGAAAGACTTTATAATTTACCAAAAATAAGCAGTATATATATTGGAGAACTATTTGCAATAAAAAAAGTTTTGGAATTTATCAAAAATGTCCCTACCACAAACATAACTATAGTCACTGATTCACTAAGCGTATTTAAAAGTTTGGAAAAAATCTATACAACAAATTCTCTTCTGGTACAAGTAAAAGATTTATTGCAAGAATTACAATGCTTAAAAAAATTCATCAAGTTTATATGGGTTTCATCACACATGGGTATAACAGGTAATGAAAAGGTGGATCAACTTGCAAGCAATGCTGTTTCTTCGGAATCTAGTGAGTTTATTAACGTTTACTGCAAAAAAGTACAACTAAAGCTCAGTTTATTAGAAACTGGCAACGTTTTTGACAAGAACAGAATCAAAAACTTAATGAAATAATATTATCAAGAATTCGGGTTGCTCATACTATTAACTCATGAATTTTTAATGAACCACCAGAATTTGTAAAGTAGATTTAACTATTAAGCATATTTTAATAGAATACCCCATGTTTGAAATTCGGAGAACAAGATTAAATTTTCCAGATAATTTAGCAGAACTATTGGGCGAATCTTGCAATTTAAAAAAAATATAGATTTTTTCAAAATTAACTAATTTAGATAAAATTTAATTTAATTGTATTTATAAATGTAGTTGTAATGAAATTATAATTATATATAACTCACCAATAACCCTTAGCGGTTGACGCGATTTTTATATAACAAAACAAAAATATTTACCAATCTACTGTCATTTCATAAAGGGTTACCATATTATTGCATAACACTGTCCAAATATTTTACGCCCACTAAAAATTTAATGAAGTTTTCTGAAGTTAATTCCTAATCTAGTAAAAAATAAAATGATATTATATTTGTTTAACAATAATTTTCAGAAGGTTATTAAATAATATTTCTGGTATGCTAGCAGAATTTTATATTTTTATCGTACGTATGCTTTTAGAGCTAAAATGAAAGAACACACTCAGCATTTTTTCACCTAACTTGCGAATGAAATTATTTGATTTTTATTTACGGTTCATCCGCGCAACCCTACCCCCTTGTAAAAAAAATATCTGTATGCCTTATACACATTGTATTTGAAATAGGGTCCGAAATTTTAAGGGGTGATTCTACATCAGAAAATATGAAATATTATACAAACCTCGGCTGAACATTTAATTTTTCACTTTATCTGACCGCGGGACTATTGCCCCTTGGTCAGCTAACATTCCCTCAGGAAATAAAAGGTTTTCCACCTCGACATGTAATATACTATTAGTATCAGCAATTTGACACTGGCAGCAGAGAGAAATTTGTAGGAGTGGGAGAAAAGAAAGTTTGGATGCTGGTTTCTGGCTAAAAAAAAGTTAAAAGTATATACATATTGTTCTATAAAGTGAAAACGTTATCAATTATGTACTTAACATAACCCTGTTAAAAATGACCTATCTGCGGTGGTATAAATGGTGTACAAACCGGACTTGACTATGGATACACCCTTCAACATAAAGTTATTTTTATAAAATTCAATTTTTTTTCCATTACTTAGGTACTTATTTTATATTTTATGTTTTAGGTATGATGTTTTTTACATAAAATGTATAAAAAGCTAAGTATCTTTCCAAGAAAATATAAAAATTAAATTGATTTGCCTTTATATATAAAACTTTATAGAAACTCATTAAAAAAATACGGATGCTTGCTTTACATTTATTTATAAGCACTTTAATATTTTTTTTGTAGATATCTAATGCTTACCATTATTTTTTTTGTTTTGTTTAACTTGGAGCAGAACATATTTGACTTACATGAGTGACGTCATAACCTTCTACGGTTAAGTGACGCAATCTTTTAAAGTTTAATAGTAGAGGAAAGTCGCCTAATTTCGGATACCATTTACAATGTATTCAATATTTAATACTCGGTATTACTTTTTGATATTTTTTTTATATAACCAGATACAACTTATTATAGCGAACCATGATTTATTATAAAAGCAATTTTATTACAGTTTATTTTTTCCAAAAAACACGGTTAAAAAAAATCAGCGCATTTTTGTGCATTTGAAAAAGGGCTCCTAATTTCGGACATATCCGAAAAAAATTTTTCAAGAGTAGATCTGCATCCCATTGCTTATGTTTCTTGTTATTCCTTCACATTTAAGACGTAATTTAATCATTAAGCGATTTTCTACGAAATACTATAGGAACTATAATTTTAGATTCCCAATTTCGAATATCTTAGTATCTTAGGTCATTTTCGTTTTTTCAAAAATTTTTATCTTAGTTTGTTGTATCATTATAAAAATAATAATTAATGGTTGGTTATCCTGAATAATAATTACCTTGCGGATATCCGAAATTGGGAATCAAATGCACAAAAATGGTCTATCCGAAATTAGGCAACTTTCTGCTTTTTAGATTAGAAATTTGTAGAATGTTTACGTTTTCAAATTGCTTAATTATGAATAGTGGATCAACTTAACTAACATCATAACTTACCCAAGACAGAATCACGAACTTTTATAACGATTATTTATAAAATAAACAAGCATAATAATGCAACTGAGCACAAAACTGCCATTTGCAATATAAACGATTTGTGCTGCCATTTAAAGGGGAGAAGCTCTACCGTTATCATATTACAGGACGGATTTAGTTTGACTTTTGGCTTCACATAAAAGTTGGTTTCTGTTTACCTTTGCAGACAGTATCTTAAATACACTACTATCCGAAATTTGGAAACCATCCGAAATTAGGCGCATTTCCTCTACCATATTTCAAGTGATCCCTCATTTGAAAGGTTTTTTTTTATTCTGGTTCAAAAGTGTTTTTCCTGATTAAACTGATTTTTCCTGAATACTTCAATCCATCGGACTTTCCGTTTTTAGGTTTTTGTGCACAATAAACGTTAAACACGAACGGGTGAAACAGATTTATACATGGTTATTGAAACTTGAGTACTAAGGGCCACTTGCACCAAACATGATTTAAGCTTAAACTCGGATTAAGTTAATGGTTTAAGAGTTAATTGACGTTTCGCTGTTGCACCATTTTTTAAACCAAGTTTATTTGTCTTAATCTCAGAATAAATGTAATCGTTCGAGTTTGATGGTTTATGTCACTTAATCCTGGGTTATATCAAAACATAACCTAACTTTAGGTTTTTATCTGTCATTTCGTACCCGTGAGTGTTTTCCTTTGATTTTACGAAATTACCTGCAATGATGGCAGAAGCCCATTTATTAGATGAAGACTTGTTGGAATTGGAAATATTGGATGATGGTTTCCGTACCTATCATGAGCGACAAAACTATTTTGAAAGTATGGATGATCTAACATTTTTTCAAAAATTTAGGTTATATAAAGAAACAGTGGCCAATATTCTTGTACGTATTGAAGAACAACTGGAATATCCCAATTGCGTCCGTTTTTTTGTTTTCGATAACACTATTGTATTGTGCCACAATTTTAATTAATAAAGCTTTATCATTTATAGTATAATTGGGCGAACGTTTTTTTTTGTTTTCATCTTTTTCTTTAGGCATATCCATTGCTACTTTTTAGCTTACAGAACACAATAACACATAACAAAATAAGTTACTGTCAATAACTAACAGCTTTTTTTGAAAATATAATAAACCAAATGATATAAAAGTCAAACGTCAAAATAATGTGAAGTTAGCTACATTCAAATAACACTAAAATTAGAGATGTGTGCTCGGTTTAACTAAACTTTGTTTAACTTTCATTGGTGCAATGCAAACATATTTAACCAGAGATTATTTTTTAAACGTAGATTAATTAAACCTTGATCAAAATAAAATTGGTGCAAGTGGCCCTTAGAGCTGTACTGTAAAAAGTAAAATATGTGAGGACGGACATGTTTTTAACAAAAATTAAACTACAATAATTATATAGGATGGTAACTTCCTATTTCCTATCCATTTGTAACTGAATATTTAGTTTACTTTTTACAGTATGTATCTCAGTAACGGTAAGAATAATTTCAACATTTTTTTTTATTTTAATATCTTTACTTACTCATTGAACAAAAGAATCGGTTTCTTTACATTACATTACGAGTGGGGTTGTGTGGCAACGTAGTACCTTTTAAATCACTGCGACCAACGAGATCCATTGTAAATCCCCTTCATAGTTTAATCCACATCAAACTTGAGACTTTCAAAGAAGCCCAAGAGTTTTTTGAAGGCTACTTGCGATATATCTGCAGGTCTTGGATATAGCAGGTATACTATACTCATGTGAATCTGAGAATGTGACTCTGACGTCACAGCGTACACTAAATACCACTCTGTAGGGTAATTGAAACTTATTTCTTAAGATGTAATAATTGATTTTTGTTTATATACATTTTCTTTATAATAATTATGTATTAAGTCTTAGTAAATAAGTTTCATTTACACTACAGAGTGCTTTTTAATTTACGCGCTTTGATGTGAGAGTGGTATTCTCAGATTAACACGAGTATATACCTGTTCGACATATAGTAGCCTTTTGCAGAGACTATATCTCTGCCTTTTGCTACTTCGCTTCGCAGAAGCAGATAATGTATTCGGCTGTTTCTGGAGCTTTTGAGCATAATCGGCAGGTGTCGATTTCAGACTTCCCATCTTAAAACGATTTCTTAAAAAAATACGCTATAGCGATACCAACTTAATTTAATATTCCAGAAACAGTTAAATTTATTACCATTTCAAGAGCAAGCAAATTTAAAATTATACGGTAAATTTGGTACTTCTTATTGTCCTAAGCCCTATAATCATAATTTTAATCAAGAAATTTTTAATTCCTAAGTACTAAGTACTGTTACAGAGATACAGTACTCAGGTTTCAATTATCCTGTACATATAAATTTGTTATTTAGAGTACCTTTTTGACGATTTTAAAAATCTGAAAGCCATCCTATTATTATACTTCCATTCCGACAGCTGTGAAGGGTATAACAAGGTATATAAATTCTAATTCAAGTATGATACCTTTAAAGCTTGGTGCTTTCAAGTTTAATCCCAGGGATAGTGTATTAAGCCTTCTTCTAGTTTTCCTTGAATATTCATCAGTACACATTTAAAAAGAATATCAAGTTTGTATAATAAATATATTTTTATAATTATAATTGAGTTGCATATATTAAGTACTACAAGTAGCAGAATTTCTTTAAATTTGTCTAAACCCAGAAATTAACATTCTTTAAATATATATGGCCGTAAAGCTAAAATAAAGTATAAATAAATAAAAACGCCTTCATTAAATGAAGCAATGTAGTTCATTTTCGAATTTAAAACCTCACAGCTCTGCCATTTTTAAAGAAAATATTGTGATTTTTTTTGAGGTTACCCATTTACTATCCCGTGCCGTGTTAAAAAAGATTAAATAAAAAATCCTTCGGCCTTAAAAAAAAAATAAAAAAGCTAAAGGAACATATATTTTTTAAAAATGGCTGTGAGCGACCTTTAGATTTTTTTCAAAAATTCTGAACAAAATTTAGGGAAGATACTTACTCCAATGAACAAATTTAAGGGGTGTCAGCTTGTAATTTTGATAAGTTGAGGGGATGCCAGTGATTCAACACATCCAAAAATGGGTTGATTCACCCTGGACGAAAATCGATTAAAAATATGAGATTGGAGTGGAGAAAATTTTGATTTCAAAGTTTTTAATAGTATATTAGGATCCAAGCACGAGAAATAATTATTTCTCGTCCGTGTATCATGCTATTTTTGATTCTTTTGTTAACATATTTTTAACAAAAAAAGCTAAAAATAATAAGTAAAATTAGTTTTAATTTGGTTCTGTCAGATATCTGACAATTTTCCGCAAAAGTAATTTAGAGGGCTGCAGCTGTAGGGGCGCCAAGTTTTGGTTAAAACCGTCAGGGACAAAGCACAAAGCTTTTTTCTTGAAGGTAATTTTTGGGGTGCCATTTGTTTTTTTTTTGTAGGGGCGTCAGGTTTGGTAGAAAGCGTCAGGGACAAAGCTTTTTTTAATGAAGGTATTTCTTTGGCCTACAATTTTTTTTTGTAGGGCGCCAAGTTTTGCTTAATACCATCAGGGACAAAGCTTTTTTTTTGAGGGTGCCACCCTGGGTAAAAACGTAAACGTAAAATAGTAAGAAATGCAGTACGCTGATTGGTTTAATCTCAAGGTTGAACGTCGTATTTGTAAATAGGCCCTTAGGGTGTTCAGGATAATAAATAACACTGATTTAATCATTTAATGTAATATAAAAAATATGGGTGGATATTTGAATGTTCTTTTCCTCTGTAAACATAATCTTTTTAAAAGTTTTGAGTAAAGTGTATCAAAATAGCAACGCAAAACGTAACATAATTTGAACTTTAAAATATGATTTATTCCGGAATGTCCACTTAAATTGTCGCTACACGTATTGTGTTCTAAAGATAATCCTGCTAAAATGTTAAAGCTTACTTATTTATTAAACATCCTTCCAAAACAGCTTTAGCACTTAACAGTTTTGACAAAGGTTTAATTAACAACTCGAGATTCGAAACCTAGGGTTCCAATCGAAAATAAATTTGTATTTTTTTATATTATTGTGTTTTTTAGTGACATAAACATATGCTATTTTATCTCCATTAAAATCTTATTTCAATAAAATCTATATATTTTTAGGGTTGATTTATTCAACATTTGTTACTAACTATGGTCTGTTTCTTCAAGTAAGATAGTAAATTAAAAATCGCACAGTGAATATTTTCAAAATAGATTCGAATATTGGATGTGCTAATATACTGCGTAGTTTATTTTATAAAACATATTCAATACACAAACATATACTATTCAAACCTGTTGCAAAAATATTTATTGTGTGTATTTTACAACAGGTTTGATGTATAGAATATAGTTATGTTTATAAAATAAACTACACAGTATATTCGCAAATCCAACATTCGAATCTGTTTTGAAAATATTCACTGTGGGATTTTTAATTTACTATCTTACTTGAAGAAACAGACCATAGTTAGTAACAAATGTTGAAACTTTATACTAACTACACAGTATATTCGCACATCTGCTTGATGAAACAGACCATAACATTTTAACGAATGAAATAAAATGTCTCAAATAATTCTGACATTTGGTTGGTCAAATTCTTAGTTAGTTTAGTGTTAATAATAATATACATATCTGGTTTACCCAATAATTACACAGGTCTACAAATACCGGGTCATGTCAGTTGTTGGAAAGCTGAGGGTCATTTCGGAAGTAATTTGCTGCTTAGAATCCGAATCCGGGGTCAGAATTGGCCCATCACGTCAGGATTTTGAGATATTTGAGGTTATGTACCCGAGAAACGGCGTTTTTTCCTGCTTGTGTGGTTATGTTCAGGGTGCAAATTTTTTTTGTGGTCTGTCTCTCCAGTTACATTATTTAGTACCACCCTTAACCTTTAATTTAAGAGTTCAAGAGATCAATTACGATTTTTTTCGCAAAGTTATGGCTATTCGAAGTTACGAAATATTTGCATTCATTTTTTACTGTGTAATTTCTCTTGAAAATTTTTACTTTGGGGTTTTTTAGGTCGCTGAAAACTAATATAAAGTCGGAAAATTAAAATTTCATTTCCAATATGGCGTATTCAAAATGGCAGATTAAAATTTTCAAAAAACATTGAAAAATGTTTTTAGTTTATATTATATAATTATATAATTGTTAAATTAAATATACTTTGAAAAAAAAATATTTTTTTTGTCAGAAAAATAAATTGTCATACTTAATGCATTTGTTCTATCTGAGAAAGTTAGGACGAAATGATCTAAAAAGTCCAATTAAATTACTAAGATCTGTAAAGTTAGTCCTAGTCCTGACTTACTATTCTAGTAAAGACTAGTTAGGACAATTTTATTTAGAAAACATTGAAAATTTTCCACAAACTTAACAAATCTTAGGCTAATTTGGGATTTTGGCTTTAGATAGGACATTTCTTTTTAGTAGGCACACGGGGCTAGTGTAAAGCAATACAATGGTGAATTTTTGAAGATAGGACAACTTGTCTTAGCAGGGCAGTATATGTGTCCCCATTTCTAAATAACCCTGTATGTTTATAGAATTTTTTTGTCTATGCCGTTTTTTGAGAATTTTTAAATTTTGAAAACTATTATAAAATACTCTTCTAGCATTGAGCCTGCGAAGAGTATAATAAGTAAAGAATGTAAGAAACAGTCCAAATATTTACTTTACCGACGACTTTATTAAATAAATGTGGTTATAAAAAAATAACGAGCATAAAGCCTAATAGAATTTGCCTTAGGAGCAGCTTAAACCAAACCAGGGATAAAATTTTATACTGAGTTTTTTTTAAGAAAGCAAAGGGATTTTTTTATTTTTGAGAGGGCCCGGAAAACAATTAAATATTTCTTTTTTGTAAAAAAAAATAAATTAACATTTTTCTATATTTAATTTTTTTCTACATTTTTTTTTAATTCATCGGCCTAAATTGAACCGGTTAATTAAACGGTATATGTTTTATCTATTTCTGCCTAATGAACTCCAACAACCCAGGACCACAACAAAATTTTAATTTAAATTAATAAAACCGAAAATCTGTTTTACTTTGTAAAATAAATTCGAAATTTTTTTATTGTTCTCTTCTGGACGTTTTATATCCAAAAAATTAGATTTTCCTAAAAAAAAAAAAATCTGTCTGTCGGTCGGTCGGTCTTTCGGTCTGTGTGTCCGGGAAAAACTCAAGAACGCTTTGGGCTAAAGACTTCAAATTTGGACCACAGATTGATTATCCAAAGTTCTAGGCTGGGATTGTTTTTCGTAAAAATCGGGTTGGGTTAAGGGGGTAAAATGGGGTAAAAACTATTTTTTTCAAAAACAATTTTTTTTAATTTATTTTTCGTTTTACGAAAAAAGAAAATTTTTTTGAAAAACAATAAAATTTAGATTTTTTTTTTTTTTGAAAATATTTCTTTTTTTTGTTTGTTTTTGAGATTAATGAACCTAGGGCTATTATAGTTTTATGCTTTTTATATACTTATATATATTATATATATATATTATATATTATATACTTTTCCCTATAATAGGGAAAAGTATTATTCTGTTGACAGCAGCATTAAAAACTAGTGTACAACTATCCAACTTGTAACCGGCGTGTAACTTACAACATAAAATTGTCTAAATTTGACCCAATCAGCAGATGACCGTGCCTGTAAGTTTCCCGTTTTGTTTGCTACAGTGTGTTTAGTGTTGTGGTGCTGGTTGGACCTGATACATTAAATTACCAAAACCAAAAATTTAGATTTTTTTTTTGAAAAAATTTATCTGCCACAAACGGGTATAATATGTTTTTTATTTATGTAAAAATATTATGTTTTTAAATTAATTATTTAATTCATGTTTTAAATTTTTGTAATACGTTTTCTCGAGGTTTACTGAAAAAAAAAAAATAAAACCTTGTTATAACCAGAATTAAAGAACCTTTTCAATAATATATTAAATGTCCCATAATCCCATTTAAGATTTTCCAACTGGTAGCTATCAAATATTCTATTTTTCCATCCGGCGGTGGTTTTTTGACATTAATAAATATTTATGTCACATTAATCACCATGTTAACCTACAGAATATGGACGTGCAATAATTAAATTTGCTTACATAGCAAAAAAATTCAACTTTTAAAGATAATTTAAAATCAGCAACAGCGTTCTTATTTTTGAATTGAACGAAGATGGATTTTTTTTGACATTTTTTTCATATTTTCCAGAGGGTTTTTAATATACCCTCAAATTTCTGCCACAAACGGGTATAATATGTTTTTTATTTATGTAAAAATATTATGTTTTTAAATTAATTATTTAATTCATGTTTTAAATTTTTGTAATACGTTTTCTCGAGGTTTACTGAAAAAAAAAAAATAAAACCTTGTTATAACCAGAATTAAAGAACCTTTTCAATAATATATTAAATGTCCCATAATCCCATTTAAGATTTTCCAACTGGTAGCTATCAAATATTCTATTTTTCCATCCGGCGGTGGTTTTTTGACATTAATAAATATTTATGTCACATTAATCACCATGTTAACCTACAGAATATGGACGTGCAATAATTAAATTTGCTTACATAGCAAAAAAATTCAACTTTTAAAGATAATTTAAAATCAGCAACAGCGTTCTTATTTTTGAATTGAACGAAGATGGATTTTTTTTGACATTTTTTTCATATTTTCCAGAGGGTTTTTAATATACCCTCAAATTTCTGTATGCGAGTTCTGGAACAGGCTGTATATCCAATATCTAAAATAATCCTACAAAAGTACCGTGAATACTTCATATAGGAATATTTTTTCTCTGCGTGTTCATTTAACTTAGGACGGCAGTATAGCCTTATAAAATGATAGTAAAATATTAAGCACAAAGGAGTTTAATACTTAATTAATAAAGGTAACGGTTAAAGACAACAGCATTAGTATTTCTAATGGGAATCCTTGTCTATAAAAATTTAATATTTAATCCAAATTATGACCGCTATAATGAAACATTAAACTTTTACAACGTTTAGCCTGTAATTTTCAATAAAAAAATTACTAGAAAATAATTAAAACCATTATTACTTTTTTTTAATGAGGGTAAAAACCATATTAGTGATTGCCTATGTATTATTTTTAAATCTTTTATTTTTTGACGTTTTACTGTACGGGTTATTTTTTTTTAAATTATCCTCCTAGAAAGTTTTTTATTTGAATTAAAAAAAGTTTTATTTTTCCTATAATTTATTAATCGGTTATAAAGGCATCATTTTCAAAGACTCTTTCAACCATGTTTTCTAGGAATACCCCTAATTTTGATTTTTAAATATACACACTGTTAAATAGTATATTCTATAACTAGTATGGAAAGTTTGTTATACGAGCCGGCAGGCGAGTTTGGACCGCGAGCGCGGAATGACTATTCCATACGTGTTGTAGACTAAACTTGTTCTGCAAATATGAAACACTGTATGGCTTTAATCTGCGGACAAGGGTAACACAATGTTTTTTGTGACTCGACATTGTAAATGCAACAAAACACATATTTTTAAATAAATCAATTAATGTTATTTAATAATTTTATCAAATCAGTACTTAAAAAAGATTTTTATTTAATTTTAGCACATATTTACAAATTATAATGCAAAAATTAAAGGTTTGGACTTTATGTAATTTTAAATGGTAAAATATATATATTTTTGCCAATTTTGCTACAGTTTTCTTTACTTTTATAAACAAATGATGGCACTACATGTGATCATTTTAACACTTGATACGGAATATTCATACCGTATGTAGAACTAGAATGGATTCATTCTGTGTTTGAAAAGTGTGTGTATTTGCTTATATTCTAAAGCAGTCGTAGAAAAAATATTTTCTGCAATTTAATCACCGCCTATAGGTACCAGGAATTGAAAAATAATTGTAAAATTTTGCCGAATTTCATACCCTAATTTTGATTTATTATTGTAATTTTAAAAGTTAATTTTAGGATATTACGTCGCCATCGTATAATATTTTGACACTCATCACATAGGCAGGAGGCATAAAGGGAAAAATAAAAAAATAAAAAGAGTTATGCAATATCCAAACGAACCTTATAGGTTATTTTTTTTTTCAAAATTTTAAATTGTAATAGTGGAGAAAAGTTGGACTTTGGGACAAATAAGAAGCCTGTAAATTTTCATTCCGATCAAACAATATCTTCATCTGCCCCAAGTGTAAAATAAATTTTATAAAAATTAGTCATACAATATCGTATAAATAAACGCAACTCTTTGCTTGCTATGGTTGGAAAAAATAAAATTTTGCGTTTTTTCCCATTAGTTATGTATTTGTGTCAACTTTTTTTGACCCACATCTTTAAGCCATCCGTAATTTATAAACAAACTGCTTTATTAGGGGTTTTATGTGCTAGCTAATATGAGTATTAGGATGCCCAGTCAAAATTAAAAAGGACTTTTTTTTAGGTTAATCAATGTTCATTTAGCTCAAAAACCAACCCTTATTTTTTTCAGATTTTTAAAAAAAATTTTAGACGTCGCGCTCGGCGTTTTTTGAGAGAGAAGACGTGTTAAGCCTTTTTATTATTATTAAGTATAAGTATAAAAACGTTGAAATCAGGCGATTTTAGGAAGGAAAAGTATTTATGAATACATGAAAAAATGGCTTTTACAGGGTAAAAAACACTGTAAAAATTGACGTATGAAGCTAACTTATGCTACAAAAAAGATTACTTAGAAATTTTTCTCATGGGTATTTTTTTTTAGAAATTCATTGATAAGTACCAATTAACGACCCATATTTATCTTAAAAAAAAAAGAACAGGATGTCCGAAAAAAAATGAAAAATCTCATAAAATGTAAAAAAATCACTTTATTTCGATAAAAGAAATGACATTTGCCCAAAAATCGTAATAAATTGTACAAATGCTTTGAAATGTGTTTATTTTTATAACTGGGTGTTGCTGATTTTTTTTGTTCAGATTCTTAAAAATAAATTAAGGTTTGAGTTGCAACATTTTTATTTAACTTTTTTGAAAAAAGAAAATCTAAGTGAATTTTTTGCTAGCCTTTAGGAAAATGCAATATAAAATTTACTGTGAATAATATATAATGGAATGCGTGGCATTACATATCTTCACGGCTCGTTGTTTTTTTGTATTTTTAGGGAACGTTCAAGTATTACGTAACGCAAATTTTGATCATTTACCCCCCCCCCCTGTAACGCTATTTTACTATTCTATTAACATGGGCGTAACACACCAAAATGACCCTCCCCCCTAGAAGCGTTACGTAATACTTGAAAGTTCCCTTATACCTGATTTTTTTTTGTAATTCTCTTACGAAAAAATTTTTTTTTAGTTGTCGGACTGTATTAACTTTAAAAATCTAGCTAGTAACATTTTAAACATAAAATAAATCATGCAACAAAAAATAAATTGCTTTTGTTATTATTTATACGCAAAAGAATATACAAATTTATTTTTAGAATTGTTTATAAAAATTTTAATATAACATTATATCTGTTTCATGTAAAAGTATACTTTCAACAAAAATACTTTTATTTTAAAAATGGAAATAATTGCCTATTTATAGTATCAAAACAAGCAGTAACTATAAAGTATATTGCGTTTTATATATTTCATATTTCTCGGTCGGGCCGTTTAAAAGTTGGTAAAGTATGACTATTTTGACAGTTGGCTTGAGTGGTCTTGTTCCAAAGACCACCCTTATCAAATTTCATTTTTCTACGTCAAGCTGTTTAAAAGTAAATATGATCTTGGAGTCCAATATATTTCCTCAATTTTATATACACTTTTTATCCGAAAAAGAGGTAAGGATATTTTTCAAAGTTTAAGTGCTTTGAGCTACCTCTAAATATTAATCGATTTGGTTCATTTTTGAGTGGCCACCGTTTTTTACCAAGGAACAGATTTCGAAAATCGGAATTTTTTGACACACCCTATTACTCAAAAAATCTTTCTAAAAAAGTGTATCTTTACGATTTTCTTTCAAATGGAAATTTTTATTTAAAATCGCCCAGGTGAACCGTGGTACCAATACCAAATTTCATGTTACTAGGTCAAAGCGTTTTAAAGTTAGAAGTATATGTCCTTTGAAACTTCGATTTTCTTAAAGCAAAAGCCACCCATACCTAATTTTATGTTTTTGGGTTGAGGCGTCAATTTTTTAAATTTTTTTGAAATTATTTTTTATATATTTTTTTTATTTTTGAAGGGATGTTTTTCAAAAACAACAAGGTTTTTCTGTTCGCAGAACTTAATTTTTCCTAAAAAATATATATCTATTGTAAATTCTGTTCTTGAGTTATCGTGTCCAGAAAGACGTGACACACAGATTTATTGAACGTGATTCAGAATTCTATTTTTTATTTTTTTTTATTTAAAAAGTTATACTTTTTTAAAAAGATTTTCCTCTCCTATAATAGGCCTAATACTTGATTTTTTCTAAAAATTTTATTTCAATTATACATTCCGTTCTTGAGTTATCATTTCCACAAAAACGTGAAACACAGACGGACAAATTTTTTAGTATTTAACTTTTAGTCCTCGAAACGTAAAATTGCACCTATAAATGATTTTTTTCTCGAAAATGGTTAATTCTACAGTATTACAACAGAAGTACCTTTTTTATGTATCTGTAACTGATAAGGCCCCCACGTTGTGCATGCCCCTGGTAAAAATAAGTACAGCTACCCAACTATCTTAAGAAATCTACCTATCTGGTTTCAGAATCCCAAAAACTCCAATATTCACCAAAATAAGCAAAATAATTAAAATTTTTGCACTAATGCCTTATAATACAAGACTTTCCCAAATTTTAAAATAGAAAGGCAATAACTAACATTATTTTCCTGCAGGTCCCTCACACATACAGTAAGGTCTAAAAGTCACCCCCTTCCTCTTAACTTTTGAATGAGTTTACATTTCAAGACGTCAATAAGACAACTTAAAATATATTTTGGCATATATTTAATATTTTCGACTTTTAAAATGTGATCATGGGGGCATAGACGAACATTCTCTCATCGAATATGAATTTATAAATTGTTATTTTTTTTAAGGTGTTGATTTTTAAAACTTTTTTTTTCGCTAAAAAATGCGTTGTTTTGAGATTTATTTGTATCATTTGGAATTAGTTTAAAAGTAGAATTTAGGTTTTTCCCATGAAATTAATCACTTTTTAAAAATTGAGTTAAAAAAATACGAAAATTCCTATTTTCAAACCCATTTTAAACCCTACAAAATTAAAAAAAAATAGAGAGTTTTATGAGCTTTAAAATGTTAATCACACAACCCCCACTTTTCAATTAAAAAAAGCCCCCTATGTTCCCCTGCCCACATTTTAAAAGTTACATACACAATCAAAAAGATAGTTTAAGTTGTCTTACGTGTTTTCAATTTGAAATTGATATCTCCACTCGTTCAAAAGTTAAGAGGGGGTGAGTGACTTTTCGACCGCTCTGTATAAACAGCATACTGGATCCCACCTCGCTTGTTTTAAAAATAGGAAAACATTGCTGTTTTAGAACAGTGTTCCCAATTTGAAATTGATATCTCCACTCGTTCAAAAGTTAAGAGGGGGTGAGTGACTTTTCGACCGCTTTGTATAAACAGCATACTGGATCCCACCTCGATTGTTTTAAAAATAGGAAAACATTGCTGTTTTAGAACAGTGTTTCCAATTTGAAATTGATATCTCCACTCGTTCAAAAGTTAAGAGGGGGTGGGTGACTTTTCGACCGCTCTGTATAAACAGCATACTGGATCTTACCTCGCTTGTTTTAAAAATAGGAAAACATTGCTGTTTTAGAATAGTGTTTCCAATTTGAAATTGATATCTCCACTCGTTCAAAAATTAAGAGGAAGTGGGTGACTTTTCAACCGCCCTGTATAAACAGCATACTGGATCCCACCTCGCTTGTTTTAAAAATAGGAAAACATTGCTGTTTTAGAACAGTGTTTCCAATTTGAAATTGATATCTTCACTCTTTCAAAAGTTAAGAGGGGGTGGGTGACTTTTAGACCGCTCTGTATAAACAGCATACTGGATCCTACCTCCCTTGTTTAAAAAAAGGAAAACATTGCTGTTTTATAACTGTGTTTCCAATTTGAAATTGATATCTCCACTCGTTCAAAAATTAAGAGGGAGTGGGTGACTTTTCAACCGCCCTGTATAAACAGCATACTGGATCCCACCTCGCGTGTTTTGAAAATAGAAAAACATTGCTGTTTTAGAACAGGTTGCCTTAATAAGGCACTGCATTATTGACATAAATTAAGCCACATAAATTTAAGAGAAAGTAGAATGTTTTAAACTAGCAGTATTAGTCCAGGCACTGGGTATGTTCTGACTTGCAAAAGGTCAAGGAGAGTTTAGTAGATTTGTACAGTTTGGTGTCCTTATAATAATATAATATTTCGAGTTTTCGACCTTTAGCTATCGCCGCTCGCGCCGCCATATTGGAAAAATGGCACCGAAAACCAATTTTTCGAGAATATATTCTCTCCAGCGCAACCTAGGTTAAAAATAGTTATTACAAAAATTATAGAGCATAAAATTTCCCGCAAAATCGCTACATACAGGGTGATCAGTAACTGGCACTATAAAATTTAAGAGGTGATTCTACATCCAAAAATATCAAAAAAAGTTCCTATTAAGGTTAGTCCGAAAATGAGCCTTAATGGAGCTACGGCCCTTTAAAATTGTACTAAAAATGACGTTTTTACCCTTTAACCTCTTCAGGGACATAGGCACATATGTCTACGTTTAAAAATAAATTCGGCAAAATGAAATTCACCGAATTCCTTAGGTGTTGTCATTTGCTATGTTTCCAATCACAAGCGACATCCAATGGCCAAGATTCGCATATCTTCAGTTGTTAACTTGTTTTGACAATAAAAATCATTTTTGTTACTAAATTAATTTAAACAAAAAAATCGTCCCTGATAAGATTAACTAGACCCACTAGTTTTTGCATGTATGTATACTAGTATTAATAAGAGCAATTAGTTTTTATTAATTTATTTTTTTGAATATATCCAGAGGCGTGCCTTGGCGGACAAAATGCATTTTAAGGGTTGACAACATTTTAACCCATTTTTGGCCCAATCTTTTTTATGTGTATTTTTTGGATATTTTGTAAAAAATATAGATTCCTTGAGTAAAAATAGATAAAAAATGTTGTATAGTGTAACACTACCGGAGCAACCGTTTAAAAAAATTATAAGAGGAAGTAACATTTTGTGCCACCAAAAACACTTCTATACTTTTTAAAAGGCTATTACTCCTTTAATATTAAATTTAGGTGTTTCGATGAAGAATACTTTTTTGCTTAGTTTTAACTAAAGAGTCACCCTGCAGCATTAAAGTTTTATTGTTGCTTTTTTTGTTCCCCATTCAATATCTCCATCTTCGAAGGCCCATAGCTCCCTCATTTTCGGACCAACCTTAACAGAAACATTTTTGATATTTTTGTAAACTTACCTCTTAAATTTTGACATGCCAGGTACTGATAACATTGTATTTTCTGGAAATTTCAGTAAATACATATACCGGGTGTTTTTTTATCCTGAAACTTTCAAATATCTCGAATACTATGCATTTTAGAAACAAAAGTTGTTTATTTTAATGGGGGGAAAATGGCTTATTTATTTTTTACGGATATTTACGTTTTCAAGATCATTTCAAGGTCAACTTTGGTTTTTTTAATGAAAGCATATATTTTTTTACTGTTATTTTATTCTCCTCAAAAAAATAAATTTCTTTTGTAAAAAACTTTTTTTAATCGGACTTTTAGTTACAGAGTTAACACAGCCACACAAAATTAAAAAAATTGGATCTCCGACGGACTTGACTACTCAATTCCTATGTATTTTGAGAAGCTGAATCCGAATTTAAAACTTAGCTTAAAAGTTAGCTCTCATTTTCAACATAACCTCAAAAAACATATCATATCATTGCGTAAAGTATGTTTTCTGAGGTTATAATGTATAATTTCTATAATAGCTACTTTTAACCCAGGTGGCGAGGTAGAGAAGATATACTCTAAAAACTGGTTTTCGGTACCATTTTTCCAATATGACGGCGCGAGCGGCGGTCGCTCAAGGTCGAAAACTTGGAATATTAATGAGGATAACACACTATACAAATCTACCAAATTAGAACTCTCCTTAACTTTTTTCAGCGAAAGCCCCCTTTTATGAATTCAGTGCCTGGCCTATATACTAGCTTAACACATCCTTCTTTCTCTTTAATTTATGTGACAGTATACTCTTCGATGTAATGGGTGAAAATCCTGGTTTTTATTGGTGGTGCCTATTTAATTCCAAGCAACTTAATCTCGTCCCACACATTTTATCCCACATAAAAATATTCCCAGGCAAACTGCATCCTAATGATATGTTAACTCGTATAATTCCGATAATCCCATGTAGATTTCATTCTAAAACTAGTTTCATTCAGACTCATTTAATCTGTGTCTACTTACATCCTTAAACGTATTTTATCCCAATACCATTTTATCTCAAAAGTAACTTTTTTAGAAAGGGGTATAGGTGTGGTTGGACAAATTTTGGAGAAGTGGTCTAGCGATCTAAAGCGCTTGTAAGTAGACCGTTAGACTCAAGAGGCGGTGGGTTCGATTCCCCGCGGAGTAGAGGAACATTTTTCATTCATTGATTAATTCGACTCTGCTTTCCCTATACGCTTTTCACTCATTTAGTTACGTTGAGTGGCTACTATAAAGAATTGGGTACCTGCGTTAGTTAGGAACAAGGGGGAATAAGACGGATGCCTAGGGCGTGATGCTAACCACATCACCCCATATCATAAGATATGCCACATCCGGGTTCGTGGGGGCGAGGTTAAGGAAGACGTGACCTTCTTCTTGCCAGAAGCTCTGGGCATAAATGGCCTGTTAATAGCTGAAAACAAACAAACAATGTATTTCAATATTACAGTACAGTTAAATATAGTTAAACCAAGAGCTGCTATCACCATCCATCCAAGGACTGACCTAAATCAACAATGCTTGACTTTGAATCCCGTTTTTCCTACGACCTAGTTAGTACTTAGTGCTTATTTTCCATCCGTTACCACGACAGCAGTCGTAAAGTGATAATCAGCTGATTTTACATATCGGCTGTCAGAGAACAAGTGAACATCAAACACAAAACGTCAATTAATAAAATTCAGTGCACTTCGAGTGCATTTTTTTACTCAACTCCGACTTGTAAAAAATTAAGCACTCTCGTGAACTGAAAATTAGGTTCGGTGCGTAATATAATATTACCCACTTTCGCAATATTTGGTACCAAAATATGGTAATCAAATTTAAATGTAAACATTTTTGGACACTCTGCTATCGTGTCTTTCTTTGGTATAAAAATATATCTATCACGAAAATATTGAAAGTAGGTAAATTTAAAATACAGTTCCAGCTGCTTAGATTATAAAACTCCCGAAATACCAACTTGATTTGCATGCATAAATAAGAAATTGTATGTTTCTTGTTATACTCCTCGCAGCTTCACAGCAGAGGCGTACAGGGTGATTGAGTAGTAGTAGTAGCTAATTAGAGCTGTATCTCAGTAACGGTAAAGCTTCGGTTTCCTCCAAAAGTCTCAGTCACGACCCTGTTTTTCTCGGTCTCACCAGTCGTCATTCTATTAGCTGGCCATTTTCAAAACAGCTGTTTTTTGTTTGCGAGTTTATGCCTTTCAATCAGTATAAAAATCTCTAAAAAGTCGGTTCTTTTAATGTTTCTGAGTTATCAAGCGGATGAGGAGAATCTTCTCATTACGTCATTAAGAAGGGTAAAAGTTGATGAGATGTTTCGGCTGAGAGAGGTGGCGGCATTTCAAGGAATTCTAATTGAGTGAAATAGTGAAATTCGTGAAGGAATAGTCGTGCGTGTGCTTCCTGAGCGGTCAAGTCTCCGCCAGCTAGGAAAACAGGGACATTTAAAATGCATTGGAGATATCTTAACGACTCGGTCGCGGATATCCGGTCCCAGTCGTCAGCGACTGCGACTCTTGGAGGAAACCGAAGCTTAAGAGCAATTTTTAAAATTCTTTGTATTTTAAATCTCCTTGCTTACTCTTAAAGTGGTGGTAAAACAAGAGCATCGTTTTCTTTTAAAACATTGTATAGCGACACCAGCCTAAGGAAATGTTCAAGTATTACGTAACGCAAAATTTGGCTATTTCTGACCCCCACCTCCTTATGTAACGAGGCGTAACATTTTCTAGACTTTTTTATTTACATTATGTAAATTAGTTTTTTTTAGTTCGATGTAAAGTTTTTTGTCTTGATTGTGTTATCGGATTATATTAAATTTTTGATTTTAACAAAAAAAATCGTATTAGTGTGGGTGTAACTTGTATATTTTTTCATTTGCTAACATAAAATGTGGTCCACAATGTGTGGATAGAAAGTTATAGCGGTTAGGCGAAATAGCTTGAAACTTTTTAGACCTAAGTCGCTCTATCTAGCGGCGGTTTTAGCGCCATCGCAACGCTTCGTAACATAAGGAGTCTCTAAGAAAAACATAACTTGATGTCATTTTTGACGAGTAAAAATTATAAAATTAGAAAACGATAGATTTAATAGTTTATTATAAATCATAATTTCTTTCTTGTATCAAAATTTATAATACAAGGAAGAAAAATAATGTTTTAAGGGTGACTACATCAATTGAGCTCGGGGAGTGAGGTTTTGCACTGTAATCGCCATAAAAATGGGTTTCGTCCCTGTATCATCACTATTTTTTATTTGATTTTAATGCTAATCTACTCATTCATGGGGAACTGTTTAAACTGCGCTCTTTTGTTTTGAATGAATAACTGTAAATTGTAAATTGTAAACTGTGTTGTATTTTCTTTCTAGTTATTTATATTGTTTAGTATATCTTTCTACAATTTTTAGAACAAAAAAATTAATTAACTCATTTGCATATAAGATCCAATCCGCGCAGATTCAGGCCAAGTTGATTGCACTATAGTGATTGATTTTGCTGAAATTCGGGATACTTGTTTCTTAT
>OY294048.1:17267269-17329189 GCA_958510825.1 Brachypterus glaber | reverse complement strand
AAACCTAAAAACCACTACATAGCAATTTTCAAATTTTTTTAGAAAAATGTATTTTTACCCATTTGTCACCCAATGTTCAACAAAAACAATGCCTCGAAATTTTGGTAACTTATCTGTATGCCAAATGTAAAGTCTCAAGCTTAAAGCTTTCTTAAGTTAAGTATATATAATATTTCTAACCTAAAATTGTCATGCATTTATAAAGAATTAAGAAATTCTTGATCCTTACTCATATTGGAGTTGATTTAAATAAACCATAGAAAAAATGTTATCTCTCCAAAATATAAATTTATTGTCTATTAAACAAACATTACAGCGACAATTGTTTCGACTTTTTTAACATTTTTGGTTTGTTTTTGAGTTTTAGGTATGAATTTGCTGCCACCTCTCCAATTTTATTCCAATTACCAAGTTAAATATAAATTAATCTTTTTCCTTTTTTATGTTCAACTACTTTTTTGCAGTTTAAAGATAATTCCTTTAGTCTGTTTCAAACATAGTTTGGATTACTTTATGATAGATGTCCCAGATTTTTATTCAATTTTAAATTTTAGATTTCATTAATTTATTTTATTTCAACTTATTGTAGTTTTCTTTTTGATTAATTTTTAAGATTTTATAAAAATAATATTGTTAAGGTCAGTATGACATTCCTAATAATGTGTACTCAAGTTAATTTGTTTATAAATTTAAATAGTAAGTTTTTCTAAAAGGAATTGTACCATTTTCAACCTAATTTTTTATTATTTGTAGCTTAAAAATGACTTTATGTTAAAAAAGTCGAAACAATTGTCGCTGTAATGTTTGTTTAATAAACAATAAATTTATATTTTGGAGAGATAACATTTTTTCTATGGTTTATTTATAAAGAACTATGGTCGAAAACTTGCATGGAAAACAACTGCGGATTAAAGTGCCTTTTTTGGTTTTACTATAAATCTTTAGGCTCCCGTGGAAAGTAAAGGTGTTCTTTTTTTTACAATTTTCTTTGTAAATTTTTTATTAGTTACCTGAAATATATATTTTCTGATAATTTTTTAAGCGATTTAAAACAAAAATAAAAAATTGACCGACCCTAATTAACAACTACATACAAAACCTCTATTTTATTCAATTGACTGGATTAAAACAGAAAACTGATTGAATTAAAACAAAAAATATAGTAAAATAAAAGAAAAAAATATAGAATTGATAAAATAATATATTGAAAATATTAAAAATAAAATTAATTAAAATTTAGATACAAACTATAAAAAAAAATATTTTTGTAAGTTTTTTAAAGTTTTACATAAACACCTACACACACAAAAATGTCTGATTCCCCAGACGAGACAAATATTTCTATACGTTTTTGGGGTCTCTGAGTCCGAATCTGGGATTGGTTTGGCTCGGTCGGGTGGTATTTCGTTGCTAACCTCAAAAACGTGATGAAATATGTTACAACTCTCATCACTTTTTTGAGGTTAGCAACGAAATGCGACCTGACCGAGACAAAACAGATCGTGGGGAATCAGACCTTTTTTTGTGCCTGTGTTATTATGGTAAGTATTATTATATATCATTAAAATCTGTGTCAAGTAAAACCAAAAGCTCATAGAAAAGTATTTTCTGTAAAATAATAGCTTCTTGTATTTCTAATATATTAGACTTTATATTGGATGGCACAGTTTTTCTTTTGACAGCTTTAGGTAAATCACCCATAGTTTTTAGATTTTTAAATATTTTCTTTCTACGTTTTCTTTTATTTTTTCCTTTGATTACAAATTTGGTACTCTTGTTACGTTCTTCCAATTTATCTTGTACCTTTGGTTCATCCTTTCTTTTTCTATTTTTCTTTTTTTTACGCTTGGGCACATCTTCATTTGGTTCAGAAACTTTTTTTCTCAAAGGTTTATGGCGAAAATATTCTTCATCTAATTCAGTTTTGCCGTCGCTTTCGCTACTATCGGTTTCTTCATCACAAAATATACCATGCCTTCTTAATATATTTTTACTTTCTGCTAAAGAGCCAGTATTTTGATCGACCTAAAATTTAATTTTTATGCTTCTCTTTTTTCTCAAAGAGAAATAAAAAAAAAATCTGGAACTGAAAACGTTCGACTCTTTATACCTTTTTAAAAAGGATCAAATAATACCCAGATATAGTTTTTTAACATTTTTTTTTTAATTTTCAGTTTATTTTTTATATTTTTGAAATGAGAAATTTATATTTTACAAGCGTGCTGAAAAAGGCATGTTTCTGCATACATTTGCCTTTGAAAAATGGTACTTTTTTACACCGGTGTGGAAAAGTAGTGAAAGGTACTTTTTCGCACTGGTGCAGAAAAGTTTACTCTCTCGCATACATGTATAGTATACTGCCCTGCTAAGACAAGTTGTCCTATCTGCAAATTAGATGTTTTGAGATATGGCCAGTTTTATTGCTTTTGTTTGCACTTTTTAAAAACACGTTTAAATAAATATCGCGTTTATTTCTGCTTTATTTAAAATGAAAAATACGTGATATGCTTTTAAAAAATATTTATTTTTGTAAGTCATTAAGTGACACGAGAAGTGACATTTGCAGATAGTCATAGTAAAAGCTAAAATATTTGCTAAGACAAAATGTACTAACTGCAGATTGGATGATTACTTTGCTTACCTTTGTAAATTTGCTCAGGACAACAAATAGCATTTAAATGTCATACTAGATGAATTTGTCCTATCTGAAGTAGTTAGGACAAAATTATTTAAAAAGTCCAATTAAATTACTAAGTTCTGTACCGTTAGGACTTATTCGTCTAGTAAGGACAATTTTACTTAGAAAACATTGAAAATTTTTCACATAGGACAAACATCTTAGGCAAATTTGCAGGACTTGGGTTTTAGAGAGGACATTTCTCTTTACTATGCACATGAGGCTAGTGTAATGAAATACAATGGTGTGCTTATCTCAAAAAGTGATTTTTTTGCAGATAGGACAACTTGTCTTAGCAGGGCAGTATAGTACGTACACGTGTAAAGTAAATGCGTGCGGAAAAATGCAACTGTATTAGCAACTGTATGTTACGTGTATTTATAATGTTTGGGAAGTACGTGATTTCTTGTCCCACTGTTTTCATTCCTGGACCTGACCTGTAATGAAAAATAGAGGCCAGTAAACTAATTTTTACTGGTCTGCATTATAAATCATTAATTTCCGCTAGATAGCGCCACCGTTTAAAATATCAAAATGGCTGGACTGCTGTTGTCATGATAAACATCAAAGTACTTTGATAAACGCGAATATAATTATATTATAATCTAATATATTTTGTTTAAAAAACCTAAATGTTCAGTTTTAGTCAATGTTTTTTGAGACTGAAAAGGATAATAAATATTATAAACGGTGCCTTATGAGCTATCAACTGTACCGTAATTAATACGTTCACTGCCAACGGCTAGTTTTGACAGCGGAGCAATGGGTATGGGCAAGGGAAAAATAGAAAGAATTGATTAATGTTGTTAGGGGCGCCAGTTACTTTAGCTTTTACTCCTTTAGGTAAGTAACAACCTAGTGTAAATACTTAAGCTTTTCAGTTTGAGAAAATATAACCTCTAAATAAAATAAGATAATTCATTTGAGAAATTTATTATAAATAAACTTAATGAAAGCACATCAAGTAATGTATTAATATATATAAAAAATATGTGTAATTATATTAAGATATAATTAAAGAAATCTTAATAAAAATTACTAAATTCAGAAATCATTCGACTTAAATGTATAAAGAAAACATGAAGTTCAGCCAGCACCAAGAAATGTATGTAAACAACAATCATTTCTTGCAGTGTATAAAAGTCATGCTTAAATTAGAAATCATTTAATCAAAAGTATGATATTTAATAATTAATAAATGAGATTAAATGTTTTAGAAAAAATAAGTACCTAAAAATGAACAAAAGCCAGAAGGGCATATAGTATTAATCAATACTATATCAGATCTGATAAAGTTTACAGTTATAAGTATATTGAAATAAAAGAATTTAAAAATATGAAATATTGCTTTCAAAAGTTTTCAGAATGAGTACTTAGCTGGTTTCTGCAAAATCCATGAGGTATGAATTCCATCGTCTTCATCTGTGCAAGTCTCCCCTATGCTGATGAATTCATTTCTCAAATGAAAGAAGAAAAAAATAAGCTGTCCCATCTACTTTGGAAAAATCATCTTCCAGGATAAAATGTTCGATTGAAAATGTTGTCCGGGATTAAATATGCTTTTGAAAATTATGTCCAATATAAAATTGTCTGCTAGACGGTTACATAGAATTTATCTATGCCAAAAATTACAGAACCATGTTCCAACAGAACATCACTCCATGCGGAGAACTTGTATATCAAATATACCAAAATAAACTTCAACTTAAATTAATATAATTCCATATTAATGGTATAGAAATGGTGAGTAATTAATGGTCTAGTGATTGTGCTTAATTAATGTAGTAATAATGGTGCTTTATGGTGCTTAATTAATGTAGTAATAATGGTGCTTTATGGTGCTTAATTAATGTAGTAATAATGGTGCTTTATGGTGCTTAATTAATGGTGCTAAAACAATAATTATATCTCAGAAATATTCTAAGAAACAGAAAAACTTAACTTACGTCTCATTCTAAGTCTTCGATGTCCATCGAAACGTTATCAATGCATAATTTTAGAAAATAACAGTTATAATATCTTCCGCATTGTTTAAATATTCATTTTCACTAACTTTAAATAAAAATACATGAAGGATTACTTCGATGATTACAGAAAATAAACACTCGTCAAAATGAGACCACCATTGTATAGAGTTCATCAAGAAAGAGCGAAAATCGACCTTATCAACCGGTATGAACCCTTCAGGTGAATAAAATCCTATTTCTGAACTATTAGCGACATCTATGCAAGTCATTATCAACTACAGTTTTACCGTATAGGATTCCTAATAAAGGTAACTGAAACTACATCAAAAATAATAACTAATTAAAAGAATGTTTCCTAATAAATCTGTATTAGTGATATCTAACCTCAAAATATTACTCTAAGAAACAAATATAAACAATACTTATTGTTTATCAGCAAAACTAATAAAAATACGAACAGAATACTAAGTGTCCTGTGAACTAAGTATAAACAAAATACTGAATCTAAGTGAGCAGTTCCAGCAAACTATTTTCAACAAATTCTGGATTATCCCGAAGGGATAATCATACACAACTTTCCACAAGAGAGACAAGCTACAGGTGAAAGCCAGTGAAATCCAACCCTCAATAGACTCTGAAACATATAAAAACCAGGTAAGTCCATAGACAAATGCACTATAGAGAAATAAGTCATATGATTCTTTATTATTAAAAATCATATTCTAATTATGTTTTCTTTATGTTATTTTCAGGTAGAACTATGGAATAGAGACTTATATGGTTAGAATTCAGTTCCTGCTACAAAATAGTCCCAGATACAAAATAGTTCTGTACGTACGTAACTATTTATATACAAAATAAACATAAATTATAACGTAAGTAAACGAATAGTTTAATTAACCCTTGCTATATTACAAAGTGACGATTTATGTCGTTACACAACAAATGCTTTTTGTGGTTGTTTTCTTGGGTTACGCGTATGTAAAACTTCAGTTTTATATAATTTCGCTTCTCGTGTGAAATACAGGAAAAATGATTTGTGGTAAATATGAAAAGAACTTAAAAACAAAGTATTATAGTATAATTTTCTTCATTTGAGTTCAAACATCTAGGTTTCAAACAAATTAGTACTTTATCTTTAAATAAAAAAAGTTGCGAATAAAATAGTATACAGCTCTCCCGGAAAATGGTACTTTTCCTCGACATATAAATGGTCTCGGAAAAGTACTATTTTCCGCCTTTACCCCAACTTTATTTTTTTAAATACCACCCCTATAATTTTTGGGTGGTTTTGCATAGACCTTGAGCTTGCGAATACAATGGTATTAGTTATGTTTATGGAAAGAATGTATGTGTACAGTGGTAGGCATTGATTTATAGCAAAAAGATTCTTAATCCTTAATCCCAATTTAATTATTTAGTACACATTTCAAAACGTCATAATTCCTTTTAAAGAGATTAAAACTTGTGTGCTATTTGGCCGAGGCGCTGCCTAGGCCCAATTAGCATCTCGAGAGTTGGAAATGTCCTTTTCTTATGTGGTTAGAACAGAATTTTTTTCACAAGCATAAATATATAACACATTAACTCGTAAAATTCATCATTTTAAATGATCTTCTACAGAATTTTGCAGATTTCTAACGTCACTATAAATGTCAACTAAATAATAATTTAAATAAGTGACTCGTTGTTATTTCCTATTACACTAGGCAACACGGTTTTTTGCCCCGGTTGGAGTCATATGTTGTTTAACTAATTTTGGATCGCTGAAACCGAATCTAGCCTCAGAGTATTTCTATTACCTAAGTTTTCTGAGAAAAATAAGATAAAAATGTTAAAAAATCATTATTTTATCCCTCTTTTGTTCTAAAATCATGGTAGACAAAAATATTCCAAGGACAAATTTGGATTCGGCGACTCAATATTAGTTAAAAAATACCCAATTTAAAACATAGAAACTTTAAATTCATAGGTAGAATAAATAGGGATATTATGAAAAAAAATTATTAAAAAAATGGATAATGTGGCAAAACTAAGTAGGGGTTTGGAGGGTAAGAAGAATGGTGCATAAGGGGACAAGCTTATCGCCACGTACTCATGCTAAAAATTGTCAAAAATCATTACTAAAATGTTACGTATTATGGTTCTTATGTAATAAAGTAACATTTTTATGATGTAGAACCATTAAAAAAACAAAAAAAAATACACAATATTTTGTTTTATAAATTATTTTTAAATTGGCATAATTGCATGTACTAAAATTCAAAAAATAAGACGTGCTGAATTTTTTTTAAGGTCAAATTTGGATTCTGCGCCTTTAAATTGATAAGAAAAATATATTTTTTGGGCCACGGAAAAAAGTTTACACTGTGTACTTTAATTTTATATCTTTTTCATTTATTTACTTTTTAGGAACAAACTAAGCAAAATAAAAAAATATTTGTATAAATATTTTTGTAGAGAATTTTATAATCTACAAATTAAGTTCTATAAAGTTTCTAAAAAAAATTGATAGTTTTGCCACAAATGAGCAAGTAAACTCTGCACTTTCATTTTAACCTTTTTATTTTTTTTCGCGTACTTACTCCGACAGTAGGTTCTTGACATATAGATTTTTGAATTCCTCGTATTTTTTTTAATATACACTAAAATTTTCAAAATTCTACTCTTTATTTTAAAGATTTTGAAAAAAAACGTCATTATTACCTGAACTTATATCTCAAAAATTTTAGGTGCTGGAAATTTTCTAAGGTCAGATTCGGATTCTACGCCCTCGAATTAGTAAGAAAAATTTACTTTCCGATCGGGGCAAAAAAAAAAGTTGCGATTTGTTGCCTAGTGTTATCAGTCTCGGTATGAACCATAATATGGTATTATAATATATAAATAAATATTATTACTTATGGTTTTTCTTAGAAATAAATAAAAATGCTAGGTTATTTTATTCGCAAACTTCAAGTTTACAGACAAGGCGATAGTTTCACCATCCATGAGGTATAACCAAAAGCTAAAAAACAGGTTAAATATGAATTTATTTCTAACCTTGGTTAAAAATGAAAAGCTTTTTTAACTTTAAAAGAAGTAAACAAAAATGATAGATTTTGCAACTTTTTATAATGCATCGCTTCGCTCAAAAGGCCGTGTACAAATATGTTGCCTATATTTTATTAAGCACTCAAAAAAAAACTTTGGAAAAGAATCTAAAATCTCTAGAAAAAAATATATATTTTCGAAAATGTTTTCTTAAAAAAAAATGCTAAAAAAATAAAAAGATGAAGAGGAAAAAATTATTCTGTTAGAGTGCTCAGTATTTTTTATAATATCAAAAATAATAAAAAATAATACATAACAGGTTTCTAGATTTTTTTTTGTAGTTCTAATCAACTTACAAGTAAAGTTTTATAAAAGCTTGTAATAAAATACTATACTTACCATACTTTCCACAAAATTATAATTATCTAACAAAAAATGTTTTGAGCACTGAATGCAATAATTTTAAATAAAAACTAAATAAAACTATTGTTGTTTAAATAAAAAAAAGGTTGGAATGCATATCTGATAAGTAAATAGTTAAGATAAATAAACAAAGGCTAATTACCCATTTTTTTATCGGTTACAATTAAAATATAGTTTTTAATCATCTACATTGTGTGGATAATGAGGATCCAAAACAAATGAGGGTATCGTATTTTGGGCTAAATCGCCTCAAACGATAAGATTTTACATACCTATAGATACATAAAAAAATAATTACTTGACCAAAATTTCAGCCTTTTTTATAGCCAGGAACATACTTTAATTAATTATTTTATCCAATACATACAGATAATAAGACAATTACCAGCTTTATTTTAAATAGATAAACTCAATAATAACCCCCGAGTGGCTTTTACTTTATTGAGTGGATACTTATTTATTTTACCCACTCAACTGTCACTTGTCAAATTATTTTCTTATAAATGTCATTAAAATTTTTAATAAAAATATGAGTTCCTAAGCTATTTATTAGATAAAACCTTGTAGGGGTAAACCGATATTGCCCTCTCGAAAATTAACATGCTTGCACTAGTACCATAAATAACTATTAATTTCGAATTTTGACATATGATAATGGAGGGTTGGGCGAGTTGCTTTCGTTACTCCGAAAAGTCACCTACTATGTCATGTTTTAACTTTATCGGTCACTCCATCCAGCGGCAGCTTGATTTTGACTTCTACCGTTGTCAACAAGGTAATTTTTTATTAATTTTAAATAAAATTTCAATATTTTATTACTGTACTGTATAACTGTACTTATTACACTGAAAAGTGGCCCACCTTAAAGGAGGATATCGGTTTTTGGGCCATCTGCGGTCGTTCATAAGATTTTGCACACAAACTGGTCTTTAAAAAACACCTTATTTGAAACTGTAATTTCCACAAAAAACGAATTTTTCAAAATATCTCAGGATCAGTGAATCCTAGGACAAAAACCGTGTTATATGAAAATAAAGAGGACCAAATTTTCAACATTATGCATTTTTTTGTACTACTTACAACTAATTATTTATAAGTCGTACAAAAAAATACATAAGAGAAAAAATGTTGCAAATTTGACCCTCTTTATTTTCATAGGTAATATAATAAGACCGAAGGATTTTTTCCGCTAAGTTTGTTTTTTGTATTTACGAAAGCTTTTTTGCTTAGCAACTCACATGACACAGTGAATGCATAAAAAAACCGACCGCGTAGTGAAAGGGGTGTTTGCATTCGCTGGGTCAAGTGCTTGATAAGCAAAAAGGTGTGCAAACAGCGAACTTAGATGAAAAAAACCTGAGGTTGCGTTATATTTGTTAAGAAATATTCACAATTTAAATAAACAAAATTATAAACTTTCATTAAATATGATAATAACTACAAGAACAACAATTTTTAAAACCTTTCTTTAATTATAGGTATTAAGCTAAATAAAAGTACAATTGCTAAACACACAATTTTCAAATTTTAGTCCATGTTTTGTATTTGATGCAATAAATCCATTTTGCCCGTTAACTTTCCTCATATTTATAGCTCATGATTTTAATATTGATGCTATGGCATCGATTGGGGTTGTGCGGTCCAATAAATAACCTTTTTCTCACAAAAAGTGAACTGCTTCCATATCGAATTTTTCATCCTCACCGGCACAGCTGATTTTAAAATTATTTCCACATTTTCTTCAGAAATACTAGCAAATTTATGGCCCATTTTTTAAAATTTACTATGAAGACGCGCTGATGACTAATTCACAAACTAATTTGACAGTACTTTTCATAGGCGCTATGATAATATTGTTCAAATATTATTTCCTTAGTTACCCGAAATAAAAATACATAGTAACGGAAAAAAATACTTAGTACCCGGGATTTCTTCGATTTAAAAATAAGTGGTAGGCTAAGTCCAAATGTACCCGATTCGTGACTGGATTGGTTGAATGACATAATAATAATGAAGTGTGAATTTTTCATATAAAAAGTTTTTTATCCTAGGATACATCGACATTGAGATATTTTAAAAAATCCGTTTTTTTGTGAAAAATAGGTAAAAAAAATGACAGTTCAAGGTCACAAAATTATTTTTTTAAATGGGCCTCTATACCTTACAAAATCAAGCCAAAATAAAAACTCCCTGAATTATGTCCAGGTAAAGCCTCTTTTATTGACCTGACGACTGGATTACTAGTAATTTCTTTTCGTTTAGGAGAAAGTTATCTCACTCAGCCGAAGCAGTTATTGTTTTAACGGCACATATACAGGGTCTCCCAAAATTAACCTGCTAAACTTTACTAGCGAATTTTAGAACCGGAAATATTAAGAAAACTTCCTGATACAGGGTGTTAAAGTGTAGTGCTGAGGATGGTTTTTGTTTAATATTTTCTAAATCTAAGTCTAAGGATAATTAATTGAAACTTTGTACACCTACTAAACTTTTTGTACTTAAAAAGATGAAGTTACTCTTAGCGATATAAAATGCACCTAGACGGAAAAAACTTGGGGGAGATAAGGAAAATATAACCCCAACTTTTTTGTGCGGTGGTTTTTATCAATTTTTAATAACAAAATGTAGTAGCCTGAAGTGAAAAGTATACTTGTCTCATGGACCTATTGTGCCCCGTTTTCAAGTAAGAAATAATTATGTTTTGTAGTATTTCTACTAAAAATACAGCAATAAACAACACTTCTATTACCAAATGTCAAATTAAGCATTTTCCATGGCCTACCAATTATTACTATATATCGATTAAGGAAACCGGGTAAGTTTGATTTATATCCACCTCCAAAATTAGATTAATCTTCATTCGATAAAAATTAAACTTTGGTGATTTATGTAATTTTATATTGGCTATAATATGGCATGGCGGATTAAATTTTTTTGTTTTACTTCGCGTTTCGCCGAAAGTGGGGTAAATATGTTTTTTTTTTAATATAACACCCTGTAATTTTTTATATTTTTGAATTCAGCGGAAAATTCTATGTATAAAAATCCTAACTGTTTTTTTTTATTTTTTTTTTTGTTGTCGTTTTTATCGCATAAAAATGAGATTTGCATAATTTACCTTGTTTTTTCTTAAGCTGAAAAAAAAAAGATCTCGGCTGGGATCATTATAAAATACCTTCTACTGTATAAGTAAAGCAAAACTGTGAAAATATTAATATGTTTTAAGCCTCCAGTTACTAGACATAGTTTTCTTTACTTGCATATTTATACTTTTTCACATAATTTTGGGACACTTTTTCGTAACGGTTCCAGTAAAAGTAAAACAAAAACAATCAGTTTTTTTATACATACAATTTAAGGCTGAATTAAAAAATGTAAAAAATTACAGGATGTTCCATTAAAAAAAAACATATTTATGCCACTTCCAGCAAAACCGGAAGTGAAACAAAAAAGTAAATCCGTCATTTTATAGCTAACGTAAAGTTATATCAATTACCAAAGTTTCGTTTTTATCGAATGAAGATTAATCTTAATTTTTGAGGAGGACATAAATACAACTCATCCGGTATACTATAAAACATAATTATTTAAAACCGATTTTACTTTAAAATGGGGCATAATAGGTCCATGGGGCAAGAGTATTTTTTTTGTCAAAACCTTCAGGCTACTACATTTTGTTATCAAAATTAATAAAAACCCCCACACAAAAAAGTTGGGCCAATATTTTCATTAGCTCCCCCCAATTTCAACCGTCTATGTGCATTTTATATCGCTAAGAGTAACTTTATCTTTTTAAGTACAAAAAGTTTAGTAGGTGCACAAAGATTCAATAAATTATCCTTAGACGTTTCGCAAATATTAAACAAAAACCATCCCCAGCACTACACTTTTAACACCCTGTATCTGGAAAACCAAGGGTATTTTGGCCTATGGTTATAGAAAGTTTTCTTAATATTTCCGGTTCTAGAAGCTAAAAAGTTTGGCAGGCTAATTTTGGGATCACCTGTATATTGTATTATATTAGTGTATAAAAACATCAAACTAATCTTGTCACGTAGTGTTATCCAATTTATTTGTTAATTATGTTTGAATCGCATATTGCGGGTTTTCAAAATAACCGCACGCGAGAATATACCAATTTTAACAGTTTGATGATAGATTTGCATTTCTATATTTTAGAATCAACACTAGGGTGGTCCTTAAACAATAGATCTTTAGGGACGCCCCTTAAATTTGTTGAAATTTGTCTAAAAATTATGTCTAACTTTCATGTTGATAACTCAATATTACACATGCTCCATCGCCTGCCTCTAAAAAACTAGGAGAGATAAAATTCTGAAAAAAATTATAGATAATAAACATGAAATAAAATTAAAAAAAGCTATAGAGCAATGCATCAGGGTGGGGTAATGTGCCCAAAAAGGCAAAAAGAAATAAAAATCATATTTTTATCGATAACTCGCTTAGTACGCTTATATTACGTGTCGCAAATTTTTCCAAAATTCATTCACTTCATACCCCGTTTTTTACCTTGTTAAAGTCTGTAGAGATTTCATATTTTGGCTACCCCCCAAATAGGCGGGGGGTAGACAAAATATAAAATCTCTATAGCCTTTAATAACGCAAGAACCGGGGTATAAAGTGAATAAAGTTTGGTACAATTTGCGTTACGTAATATATGGACAGCCCCTTACTCGTATGAAAAGAAATATTAAACCAAAAGAAAGCCCAAATAAGTCTATACAAATAATGTCATATGATTTTTTGAGCTACGACTAAGACTCTTAAAGGCACGAAAATACAAAAAAATAACAGATAAAAAAATTGGGTACCAAACTCACCGATGTTTATTATATTTTTTGTTTTATGGAATGACCTATTGCCCATACTGTATGTTAAATGATTTAATTAATAAAGTTTTAATTTGTCAACAGTATCCACCTATGTGAACTCTAATTAAGTGGGTTGATTGAGGTTCTAATTTGATTTTACAACTTGAGAAACTGTTGTAAGCATGGACATGGATATCTACATGATTTTTTCCACACCCACTTTGGCTATTTTTAGGGTTGCGTACCTTAGAAAAGAAAATCAAAACCCTTGAATTTAGTCTAGGTATGATACTTTTTTTTTATGGTATAACTTTTTTCTAAAAAGTTATGTTCTCCTAAATTTTAAAAACTACGGGAAATAAAATTATGAAAAAAACCAAAAAAAGGTGAAATAATTTTCTACGAAAAATATCCTATGCATTTTCAAGTTATGACTAGAACTGTTAGAGATACAGGCACGAAAAAAAAACAAAATTCCAGGTACGGCAACGTTAGTGCGCGAGTCAACTCGCACTTTTTCTACAGTGCAGTTGTAGTGATGTCGAAAATTCGATCACTAATGTTGTGAAGTGGTATATAATTCGGTTATAACCGAGCGGTTAATTATAACTTTTATTATATCTTCTATCGTATTTATAGTATACCAGAGGATATACTTAACCACTTATCACTTTATTCGGGAGCGGGTATCCTAGAGAGACGGCGCTTTGGAAACAGAGTAAAACATTTTCTTCTCAACTTAAGAATAATATATTAAATAAATGTGAATAAATTCTTCAAGAACATGAAAGATCAATTCTTACTTCTAAGTCCTACTTCTATGCAAAGCCCCTAAATTCTAATTTCCATTATATAATAGTTTTCCATTAAATACTTCTAAATTAAAATATTCTATGTTTGAAATCCCAACTATTCGCAATCATTTTTAAATCCCAATTTATTGTCCACATTTTTCTTAGTGTAAATATTAGAACTGGTTTGGACTTTTTAAGAATTTTACAAAATATTTTTCAAAGTTAATTAATATTCGTCAAAATTTCTATCAGTGTTCATACTAACAATATCTATAAGTGTCCAAAATGATTTTTATGTCTGATATTACAAGTCTCAAAAAAAGTTTAAAAACTATTTTTAATTCAAGAATAATTCTCAAAAATTATTTCTTTCAGAAACTACATTTTCACTTTTGAAATTGACATAGAGACACTCTAAATAAAACTGAATAAATATGATTTTTTTCATGAGTTTATATATCTAATAAGAAGGCCAATAGTTAAATTTATTTGACAAGGCTTTTAGCGCAACACATATCTAGAGATACCGGCAATATTTAATTACCCTGACAAAAGAGTTTCAGTCTCATCAATTTGCAAGCTAATTACTATTTCTGACATCTGAAACCATCATTTCGCCCATAAATTAGATTTGTTTAAACAATTAAGATTATGAGACAACTTTTAAGTCCTACCGACAAGAAACAGCGAAAAGGGATCTAATGTTGAACAAACCGAACTTTGCCGAAGCCGAAATCTCTTGAAGGCCAGTATGTATTTGCGATATATTATTTTTAAAATTTTAACACCATATAAAATATACGGATCATAACACAGTGCAAAAGTCTTCCCCTACTTTTAAAAGAATTGTGATATTAACTTGAAATTTGAATCAGCTAAATAAAACAACTCGTATAATCATTTATAGAATATAATTCTCTATTGTTTCTATTTTTCCTATTTTTTTTATTTATTTGTTTGAAGTTGTCAACATTTTTGCTACAAAATGAAATTTTCAAAGGTCTATTATATATATATATATTGTCTTACTGTGCAAAATTATTTATTTAAAAAAGTGACACCCTATTTTAAGCAGTCCAGTCCTCTTCTATATATTTCTCTATTCTGCGTTATCTCAAGGGCACGGGTTTGTTTTGGGGTTCAAACCCCCCAGGAGGGTTTTAAACTACAATTTTTAAAATTTTCTGAACGTCCTGATTATGAAAAATTTGAATCAAGCGAAATTTATATGACTAATCTTATAATTATATATATATATTATGTACATCTATTTTTGGCTAATTTTCTTTGTGCAGGGTTCCTACAGATCAGGAAAAACAGTGAAAGCAGGGAAAATTTATAAAAATTTTGGGCTGCGGCGCTAGGTCTTTCTTACATTTTGGTAAAATTGGAATTATAAAACTGTTTTAAAATAAAAGTTTGTAAAATAAATTGCACTAGGGCTTTCTTAGATTTTTTTGTCTAAGACTGTAGAACTTAAGCGTGAAATTTGTAAAAACTTTCGCCTGCGGCGCTAAAGTTTCCTGCATTTTTGTAAACTTTTAAATTTAATTAATTAGACTAATTTAAAATTAAAATAGACCATTAAATTTGTAAAAAATGTCGCCTGCTGCGCTAGGGTTTGCTTACGTTCTTTCATTGAAGATTGTAGAATTTGATAAACCCCCCCCCCACGAGTAAATCCTGCGCACGGCCCTGGTTATCTCTACCCTTCGACATCTCTCCTACAACTCCACACTTGGACATCTGTACTTTAAAATAATTATAATTTAATCGATCAATAAAGGACAGTACTAGTCCAAAAATAGCCATTTTGAGATAAGATAGCATATTTTCGCAAAATTGCCCTGATCTATCGACGAGACTGTATATATTTATTATCGCTGAATCCAAATCCGAAGTCAGATTAAAGGGTTCCGCGCTGATTTTTCGAGAAAAATTCAATGGTTTTTGTATGGTTTTTTGGAATTAAAAAAAAAAGGAAAATGATAAAACTAATATGACTTTAAATTTGGATTCTACGAATCAAAATGCATAAAAAACCATATTTAGTTTTTTTTTCAAATTTTGACAAAAAACATTTTTTTTTTAAAAGTTGACAAAAATTCAAAAAGGTTAATTCAATCAATTTAAAAATATATATATATATTTTTTTTTTTGGATTTTTTGAAAAAAACTTTTTTCGACCATTTTTTTTTATTTATTTTTTTTTAATTTAATTTAATTTAATTTTGGCGAAAAACGAAAAAAAAAAATTGAAAAAAATTATAGTTTTTTCTTGAGTTATCGTGTAAACAAATAACGTGACATCCGATGGACGGACGGACGGACAGACGGACATTTTCAAAGTTTCTTATTTTTTCTAGCGCTGTAAATAGTATAATATGTAAACAATATTCTCTCTTGCTTTGTAACAAAATATTTAGTCATTTTTTTCTGCGCTGAGAATTCGTCAGCTTAGTAAATACTAAACGTTTTTGCATTATTGGAACCTCAGGCAACATTTGTTATTAATTACAAGTTGTTACAGTAAAACATAACAGAACAACGTTATTTTTTAGTGTAGCAACTTGTAATTATTAACAAATGTTGGCTGGGGTTCCAAATATGCAAAAACCTTTAGTATTTACAACGGTGACGAATTTTTAGTGTGAATATTTAAGTGCGGCTAAATATATAGCCACTAAGCGTTTAAGGGTTAAAATTATTTTGACCTATTGACCTATTCTGTACATCCGCCCTCTAGCGAGTGGTGCTGGCGTAAAATATGTTTATCTCGACAAGACTGCAAATACATGGAATTGCAGTTGTAAATAATTAAAGATTTTGTCGATCCGATATGTAGTCTGAGAGCTACTGAACATTTTCAACAACATTTTCTTCCTGCTCGTAAAAACCTACTTTTAAGTTATTGAATCAACTACTAGCAATTTTTATAGTTGGACACAAATATTTTGAGGGCGAAGGGGTAAAAGTAATTACATTGGCACTTAGTGCTACTAAGAGTGCCGATTTATTGAAATCCGCCGAAAAGTCAACATCTTTGACCACGTTTTTTTCACATTTCTCGACGTTGAGTCGAAATCAGTAAAAAAAATTTTTGAGTCCGTCTGTGTCTGTCTGTCTGTCTGGGTGTAAACACTCTAACTCCATTTCTACAAGAGATATCGACTTGCGGTTTTTTGCATATTGTTTCTTATCGTATTCCGAAGAGCTGATTAGATTTTGGGGGTAAACGATTGGGGATAAGGGGGTAAAAATAGGGTAAAACTCCTATTTTTAGCGTTTCTTATTTATAATTAAGGCAATTATTATTGTATTTGGTTAATTTAGCACTTATATAAAAGATAATTTTATATTGGTCAAAAAATGTTATAAAGAACGTTTTCCTAAAACCCATTTTTTTTCGAGATATTGGCGTTTAAAGCAGTAAAAGGTTTTTTAGCATATCTCACATATTTATAACCCGATTTCAAAAAATTATATTTTAAATAAAAGTTTTTTATAAGCCCTATAAAGAATTTTATATACAATTTTTTGCTAGAATATAATGTGTTAAAGATACAGAATTTAAAATCAAACAAAACACCTAGTTTGAAATTTGCAAACTAGATGGCTCTAGTTTACAATAGTGCCGATGTTTTGACAGGGTGCTTGCAACGTTTCTAGTTTGTAAAAAAAAAATCTTTGATATAATATGACATAGAGTATGACATATTCATAAAATAACATTTAACCCTTTCTTTTAAAGTGTTAAGCCGTTAAAATGACAAGTATGACAAATAAAAAATGACCGATAGAATTGCAGCCAAAAAAAAATAGGGACGTTAAATGTAACGTAAGCAATGAATTCCCTTCCAACGTAAGCAACAAATATTTTATCTTTTAATACATAATTGTTAAAGATATAAAACATTTTAGCCTGACTTCTAAAACATTTTCAAATGCACATTCAGTTTTAAAAATATTTTATATTTTGGAATAGAACAGACATTTAAAGAGACATGTACTTAAGTCAAAATCTATGTCACAAAATGTAACGTAAGCAACGTTTAAAAAAATAATAAATTTATCACCAATTAAACTTATTATACTAATTATAAATATATGTTTTGTTACTTTGTTATTTACTAAAAATAAATATTTTATTTAAATATCAGGTTATTAATTTAATTGATAAATTTATACATTTAAAAGTTAAAATAGGTGTAAGATGTAATTTAAACAATGCTGGAATTACCCTTATTTAAAATTCAGCCAGGAGAAAATAACCAGCTTTCCTACTAATAACACAGAAGCCACAATGTATTCCAATTTATGTAACTAAGCATGCCTATATCGATTGTTGGCCAATTGCCCGGGCAATACAATTCATGTTGTGTACCATTATTCGGTAAATAAAAGCAAATAGAAATATCACTAGTAAAAGTTAAATAATTTAATTAAAAAAAAAACACTTGACTGATTAATTAAAAAGTATAAAACGAGATTAATGTGAAATAAAATTATACAGGGTGTTCCGTGAGTAAAGGGAATTATTTAAAGGATGTGTTCTAGAGATCAAAATAGGAAAAACGTTCCCATCAACATGTGTCCAAAATCGGCTCGTAAGGGAGCTACGCCCCTTCAAAAGGGGTTCCAAAAATTCGATTTTTTATTAATAACTTAGGAACCCTTAGTGTTATAGCATCGAGGTTTAGCTTGTGATCTATGCCTTATAATGCCTATCAACTAATAGTATTTGCATGTAGTTTCTTTAACCAGGGGCGTCCGTAATGGGGGTCTTATCACTTTTTTGCCCCAAACTTTTTCTGCTTAATTTTTTTGTGGGTTTATTTTTAGAATAGTATTACCAAGGTTAAAGCACATAAAAAGGTACTCTTGTTGTAATACCATATGATGAACCGTTTTCGAGAAAAATACAATTAAAGGCAAAATTAAACCTTTCTAGAACCAAAAATTAAACACTTAAATGTTGAAAACCAAAAAAATAATAATGCAGGATAATTCTACATTAAAAGCCAAGAAAAAAACTTTTGATATATGTAGGTCCAAAAATCACCTTTAAAGGTACCATGGCCCTTTAAAAATGTTGAAGACCCTAATTCCCTTAGCATTGATTTTTGGAAGTACGAGTATGCAAACTATTTTTCATAGTTTTCGGTGTACAGCCCTACACCATTAAAATGTTGGTTTTCAACATTTTAGTGTTTAATTTTTGGTTCTCGAAACTTGTAATTTTGCCTTTAATTGTGTTTTTATCGAAAACGGTTAATCCTAACGTATTACAGCAAGAATACCTTTTTAATGTGTTTTTATTTGAAGAATACTATTGAAGAATACTACAAAAAAATTAAACAAAAAAAAGTTTGGGGCAAAAAAGTGATAAGACCCGTCATTTCGCTAGGTTTGAGTAACTATATGCAGATAACATTGGCTGATAGGATAGATTAAGAATAAATCACATACAATAACACAAAGGGTTCCTAAGTTATTAATTAAAAATCGAATTTTTAGACCCCTTTTGAAGGGTTACGATTCGTTTTTAGACATATGTTTATGGGAACTTTTTTTCTTATTTTGACCTCTAGAACATATCCTTTAAATATTTCCTTTCCTCGCCGAACACCCTGTATAGTAACTGTCGCAGTCGGAGGCCCCTTGCATTTATTTTATTAAAACATTTGTATATTTGAATTCAATTTGAAGATTTGTATCATTATTATGATATTTAAGATTGGCCTCTGACTGCGACAGATACTATATAATTTCATTTCACATTAATCTTGTTTCATACTTTTTAGTTAATCAGTCGGTTGTTGTTTTTTTTTAAATTAAATTATTTATTTTAAACGTTTTAAACCTTTATTTTGTTAAATAAACCGTTTGTAAAAGATTTTATTTTACTCTGATTTTACGCTGATTTTACTATGCTAATATAGTCGAAACATGTACAAATACAGCTTTAACTATAATAACTATTACTCAATCGACCAAGACGCATCTCTCGATACGTTTTTAATAAAAATTGAACCAGTTTTTTATTTTTGCTCTTTATAAATCCCCGATAAGAACAGCCCAAATAGGCGAAACATGTACTTTTATATGACTCATGTCACCCGCTAGGTATCAAGGTATCAAGACGAACCGTCTGACACCTCAATTGTCCAATTCGGATTAGGCGTTTAGGCTGTAGAGCAAATTTCTTATTTTATGCTTATGATAAAACGAATAAATCGAATATAGTCGAAACGTGGGCAAATACATCTATAAGTATAATAACTACTTATATTCATGGGACCAAGACGCATAGTATGATGCCTCAATTATGAAAATCGGATGAGTTTTTCATTTTTGCTCTTTATAAATCCCTATGTCACCCCACCGACATGAAAACGAATCGTCTTACACCTCAATTGTCAATTTCGGTCAAGACGTTTAGGCTGTAGAGTGGTACATAACACTGGGCTTCCCAACAGGTCCAAGCAAAATTGCTCATCAAAGAGCCCTCTTTTTCCAATACAAAAACACTTATTCAACTAAATAAGAAAAAACTCAGAACTATTACCAGTTTTGTAACTGGTCATGGTACTTTCAACAATCTTCTTTATAAAATGAAAATTATCCAAAGCGAACGCTGTAGATTCTGCGACTATGATAAAGAAACCGCATCCCACATTTTTGGACAATGTCCTGTCTTCTCACAAAAAAGACTGCTATTTTTAGGTTCACCATCAGTGCAACCTAGCGATTTAGTCGAACTTTCATTGGGGTAGATCATCGCCTTTTTAGATGCCTGCCCCCATGGAATATCATCCTAATCAAATGATGTGTCATCTAGATGACTGCGGCATGCACAATGGATCTCAGGTCTGAGTGCCGTGGCTATTACTTGGTAATAACCACACCGCTTCTGATGATGATGATGAGGTACATACATACATATATAAACTGTTAAACACATTACCCTCCTTTCTTGGTCAGTCGGGTAAAAATATAAAAAATTGAATTTTACCCAATGAAATAGTATATTTACATAACGGGTACGGAAAGTGACTTATTTCGCCGGAGCGAATGTTTATCACGAGTAGCGCAGGGGCGTGTGCGGAAAAGTCTCGAATACAAAACATATATTTTTGACAAGTTTACTACACTATTTTTCCTACGACCCAACAAAAATATAGTTATTTAAAATAAATAATGTTTTGATTGAATCAGGATAAATAAAGTTATCATTATTTAAAATTATTAGATTAATTAACATTAAATTAATATTAAAAAAATACCAGTACTACACAGAAAAATAAATAATGAGTAAACCTTGATAAATCAACTCGTTTACCTTGGTTTCTTGTAAATTTTGTTCGTTTTCTTAGATTGAACTTTGACTGTTAAAATTACTTACTTTTTCTACATTTAAATTGTTGTTTTTTCATCAAAATAATTTATTAATGAATTTTAATGCAGAATTATCGTAACTAATAATAAAATGTGTAAAAAGTGTAAAAAATATACAGAGAGTATTAAAAGTCCACCCCTTTAACTTTTGAACCGCTTAAGATATCAACTTGAAATTTAGAATACGTAAATAACAAATTATTTTTTAGTATTTGGTATACTTAAGGGGAAAATGGAGACAGGGGGCAAGGGGGAACATTTTTTTTATGGAAAGGAGCTAGTTGTGTCCTAGATACAGTCAATTAACTCATGAAATGCAAGTAAAGCACTTAAACGGTTATTGCACCAAAACTGATCATAGGCTAAGGTTGCGACCCTGCCAGTTTTGGTCAGAAGCTAAGTTCTACAACATACCAAATTTTCAGCTAAATCCGCGAAAAGACATTTTCCTCACTAAATGTGATCCTACCTAAAATAGTAAAAAGTCCAAACCACCTTCCTGAAACACCCGGTATATGTAAATTTTACGTACTAAAATAATATCCGAAACTGAATGAAACATAAAAATCTCGATATTTAAAATAGATATAAAATACTGTTTTAAATTGGAAAAACATTTATTAAAATTATTCTCCATCTTTACGAACAGTTTTATTTAAAGCGACATTTTTATGGTAAATTTGAAACTTTACCAATAACATTTACTTAAAATAACCAATATAAACCGATGTAAACGTTTTAGTGTCATCTAGGGAATTTTGTTGCCAATTTCTAATGGCCAAAAGATCTAAATCATTTTCTAAATCATTTTCAATTGTTTATGAGCTTTTAATAACGACATTTATGTGAAGGTAAATTTTGCCAATGAAATAAATTACATCGGCACAAACATAAAAAAAAATCTCGAGTGCGGCAGACCAGACTAGTCAATTTAACGAGAATTTAAAAGTTAGCTTTTTTGGATGAAATTTAATTTGAAGATTTTTCTTAAAATGTTTAAGTATGGTTGTCAACTAAATATTTGGAGGTATATTTCTCAAAATTAATGGAGAGCCCCTGGCACAAGTTTTGCAACTTATTTGGGGCTCTCCATGATCCTACAATAAATAAATAAATAAAAAATGTCGGATCCAATATGGCGGATTAGATTTTTAAAGTACCTCGGATTTGCTTGAAAATTGATACTGGGGGGTTTTTGGGGTCGCTGATTTGAATCTGGTGCCAGTTTGTCAAAATTCAAAATAGCTGATCCAATATGGAGGATTAAATTTTCCGAAAAACTTTAAAAAATCAAATCCGCCATATTGCATCCGCCATTTTGAATTTTGGAAAACTGGCAACAGATTCGTAATCAGCTATCCCAAAACCCACCAAGTACCAAGTTTCAAGCAAATCCGATCAATTTTTAATCAGATCCCTATATTGGATCCGCCATTTTGAATTTTAGAAAACTGACATCAGATTCGTAATCAGCCACCCAAAAACTCCCGAGTACCAAGTTTTAAGCAAATCGGATCAATTTTAAAAAATTCCCTATTTTTGGTCCGCTATATTGGATCCGCAGTTTTGAATTTTAAGCATATAGTCAATTGTTATGTAATTTAAACTTCTGCATCGAAATCCACTGTAAGAATTTCGAAACTAACTTGCCTTTTTTCATTACAGCACAAAATTTACCAAAAAAGTACGTTTTTGAGGTTAGAAAAAAAGTGAAAGCTAACTTTTAAATTCTGACCTTGGATTTAGATTCAGCGACCCAAAATACGTAAGAATTGTTCTGGTGTTATTAATAATAATAATAATAATAATAATAATAATAATAATAATAATAATAATAATAATAATAATAATAATAATAATAATAATAATAATAATTTATTAGTTGTTTATACTCTTGACAGCTCTACAGTGCTTGTCTAAAGTGTGCCCCAGTTTAACTTTTAAACTACTTAGTGCCACTTGCACCAACTTTTGGTACGGGATTATCTCAGCTAAACCGAGTTTAAGCTAAAAATGCTGAGTTCTGATTGGTCGGCCGTCAATTTAATCCAAGTTTAAAGTTAAACCATCATTGGTGCAAGTGGCCCTTAAGATATCAACTTAAAATTTGAACTACTTAAATATCATAACCCAAATTATTTCTTGATGTAGTATATTTTATATTTTTAGGGGGCAAAATGGAGGCAAGGGAATAACATTTAAGGTTTTTAAGGTAAAAAAAAACAAAATATTGACCGTTACCTCAATTTATACAGGGTTATTCACGGAAGTGGTCTATTAAAAGTTTATGGAGAACCAATAACTTTAAAAATATGATATTTTGCTTTGAATATGGCCAATCGATTAAAAATATTTTTATATTTGTGCCACTTCCGGTTGTACCGGAAGTGGCACTCAACTTTGATTTTTTAAATAGAACATAAATAGAAATAGAACACCCCATATGGGAGATTTAGCTCAGTGGTCAATGGCATCGATATAGCCTGACACTGATCTAATGATCGTGAGTTCAAACCTCACTGGCGCCGATTGCCTTTTTCAGTTAATTAATAATTGAAATTTGGCGAAGGCGTACTCCCTAGATATATTGGTTCCAAAGTCAATTAAAGCCGGTGGTTCCCTCTACTACTAGCCCACACAACATTTTACAACTTTTTTAGTTAAAATATGATATCGCTTATAATTTATTACGAAGTTACTATTTTATACATATTTTGCTGGCTTACTTATTTCAGCCAGAAAAATATTTGTTGTTGGCTAACATTATTTATTCATTTGGGGGTAAATCCTGCAAAGGAAGGCTTATTGACCTATTATGGGAGTTTTATAGTCATATAGCCAGTGTCGTATTTGATTCTGTTTACTGTTTCTTGCTTTTCTTCAATCTTTTCTACCTGTTGTTTTGTTTCCTTCGTTTTAGCTACATCGATTAGTTTTTCTAGAGTTGGTTGTTCTGCCAGCCCATAGGCTCTAAGTTCTGAATTGTCAGTGCTTAGAATGATTTGGTTTTTGACTTCATCTTTTTTGTTTTTAAATCCACAATTCGCGGCTAAAAAGTCTCGAATAAAACTGTTCAATGGATTCACCTTCGAATTGTTTTGCTTGCCGAAAATTGAAAAATTTCAAAACTTGTGTTCATTTGTGGCTTGAAATGCTTGGATAGTATGTTTTTAGCTTTTTCGTACAAGGATGTTATTTGTGATTGCTCCTCTGCATCTTCCTCTAGTGCTAAATATAGGTCATATACTTGCTCATCTGCGAAGTGCAGTAGTGGGCTTTCTTTCTCTCATCTTTGTCAATCCCTGTCGCTAAAAGGTAGTTGTCGAAACGATTCACCCAGCGCTCCCATTTCGAGCCTAGGTTTCCGGTGTTTTGATCAATTTCGAATGGTTGAATTCCTGACCCAGCCATTGTGCTCACTGTGGCCATACTTCCTTGTTGAAAGTTTATTGGAGAAAAATTCTTCTAATTTTCTATCCACACACTTAAACTCAACTTTTTCACATGCACGGCTACTTAATTTATCACACACCACACCCAGATATATCAAATCACTATTTATATGCTAAAACAGTGTCGTATTTGATTGTTTGTTGTTTTGTTTAATGTTTATTTACAATAAAAGATTGTTTAAATTATATTTTTTGTTTTAATCCCAAATTCACAACCGCTTGCTTCGATGTCTGGAGGTAGAGAGAGAGAGAGCCAGAGAGAGATCCCAGTCTTAATAAACCAATGTCTATTTCACAGGCCTAAACCTATATTAAAATTTGCAGGCTGATAGGAGTTTAGACCTTTGATCATTTAATTTACAAAACCGCTGATCTTTGATGAATTATGTTGGTTTATATTATATAACCGTGTCTAGGAATCAATATTTAGTTCAACTTTCGAATTTCGAAAGTCAGTATAAGTCGGTGGTCCCTCTACTGCGAGCCCACACAAGTCCTGGACTTAGGGGATGCTTAATTAAGTAGAATAGTACGAGGTTAAACAAACAAACAAACAAACAAATAATCCAATTAATATTTTATGGCTCTATTATACAAAAAATTGAGATAATTTAAAATCTTACTAAAAAAAAAATAATAAAGCAATTTTTTTTTTTTTGATTGGCCAATAAATTGTTTTGTTAAATATCTTGATTTTGGCCCAACCTATTATTAAAAATAATAAAATAAAGAAGGGTGCATATTTTTGTACAATTGATAATAAATTTGTTACAGAGCAATTCATAATTTTTCGGTGAAATGTTGTATCAAAATTATGTTTTTATAAATATTATACAATACAATATAGGGTTGATCAAAAAAGAAATAATTAAAATATCGTCTTGTAAATTTCAGGACATCGTATCTCAATTTTTTTCGATTTTGAGATTTTGCACTTAAACGCTTTACATTATCAATTTACATCTAAAAAATAAGTTTCACCTGCTATTTGTTTTAAATAACAAAAATATAAACAAAATAGTAACGTCGTATCTTAGATGATTATAAATTAATAAATTTTTAAACCTCATATCTCTTAAATCTAGTTAACTAACTATTTTGGAACGCACTTTTTGCATTTGGCGACGCTTTTTTGACATCTTATGCGCATGTTATAAAAGTTTTTGAAGTTTAAATTATTAAAGTGAAAATTTTCTTTTAAAAGGCGAATTAATGGTAAATATTTTTACTTGTTACATTAAGAGGTGCGTTCCGCTAATAATGTTTCAAAGGTCGTATCTTAATTTTTTTTTATTAATTTTGAGCATCAAAATGTCGTATCTATAAACATCAGGTTTTTATTTGTATTTATTTATTTTATACACAATAAAATGATTTAAGGTAAGTTAATCATTAAAAATGTATTAAGTTTATATTAAAGAAGTACATTTTCAACCTACGAATAATTCGAGAAGGAGTTATTTCTCATTCCTGTAAAGTTGTCTTTTTTGAGATACGACGTTCTGAAATTTACAAGACTATATGTTTTTCGTACAAAACTTTATTAAAAAAACATTTTATTACTTTACTCTGTATCAGGTTTATTATTAATGGTACATGTATACAGAGTTACCCAACTCTATTTACCCAGCGATTTACCCGAAAACTAAAATGGATAATCAGGTTCTGCAAAAACCATTATTATTTATTTATTTATTGATTTATGAGTATCTTACAGAGTCATGGAACAATAATATAAAAAGTAGCCAAAAATAAAAAGTCCACCCCTTAAACCTCCGCCTGAACTTACCCCTAACTTTATTTTTTTAAATTGCACCCCTACACTTTTTTGGTTGTTTTAAATAGAAATTGACCTTCCTATTTTTGAGTTAATAAGTGGTAAGTAAGTAATAAGTAAGTATTTGCAAGCTCAAGTTCTATCCATTGCAATCGAAAAAATATAGGGGTCCTCTTGAAAAAAAAATAAATTTAGGGGTAAGTTATAAGAGGGGGTGTAGGGGTAGATTTTATTTTTGGCTTATTTTATAGATAATTTCTGCAGTTTAAATAAGACAACATTATTTAAACTGGTTTTCGCAGAAATTGATTATCTCTTTTATAAAATTTAAACTAAATTTAGTTTTCGGAAAAATCGCTGCAAGTTTTTTTTATATTTAATATAGTTTAAATCAGGGGGTGATTTTTACCACTTTTCTAGTTAAAAATAACAAGTAAGAATATTATATTATTGTACTTGAAAGCTCAAGTTCTATTTAAAACAAACCAAAAATTATAGGGGTGCCATTTTAAAAAGTTAAGTTGGGGAGGAGTATTGAAGCGTGGATTTTATTTTTAGCTACTTTTTATAGATATTGTTGTCCCATTTAAGAAAGCTTTTGTAGATCTTGATTATTTTTTTTAGTTTTCACAAAATCTCTGGGAAAATAGAGTTGTAACACCCTGTATCGAGAAGAATATATAAATTGTTTTAGTCTTTATTTTAGATTTTAAAATATTTTTATTGGGGTGGGATATTCAATCAAATCTTTTTTGTCATTCTAATTTTAAGAATTTTGAAAAATGTAAAATAGATGCGTGATTTTTTTAAAAATAATTTTAAAAATATATATAATCTCATTAAACTTTGTATTTACTGGGATGCTTTGTAGTTTTATTCTGATAGATTTGACATATTTAGATTCAGGGCCGTAACCAGAAAAAAATCTAGGGGGGGCTCAGACACCAGGGCACCCTCTTTGTCCCTGACGGTTTCAACCAAAAACTTGGTTCCCTTACAAAAAAAAAATTGGCGCCCAATAAAATACCTTCAGGAAAAAAAATCTTTGTCCCTGACGGTTTCAACCAAACTTGGCACCCCTACCAAAAAAAAAATTAAATTGGAGCCCGAAAAATTACCTTCAAGAAAAAAAAAAGCTTTGTCCCTAACGGTTTCATGCTGCAAACTTGGCGCTTCCTTCAAAATAAAATTGGCGTCCCAAAAATTACCTTTAAAAAAATAAGAAAAAGAGCTTTGTCCCTAACGGTTTCTACCAAACTTGGCACCCCTGCAAAAAAAATTGGCGCCCAAAGGTAGGTGACTTAAAAAATACCAGGGGGTTGAACTATATCTTCATATCCAGGCACGGTAAGCTGTGATGAAAAGTATTGCTTCGCATTTCACATCACACTCTTTACTTTATTAGTTTGCGTTCTGCCTCGTATACAAAGTTTAGCATAAAGGCCTTATAATCAAATTACACTGGCTAGGTTTCTGTCCAATATACGGCCTAATTCCTTTCTAAGGTCTCAGTTTCTAAATAAAAACAAGCCGTAAAGATATGTAATGCTACGCATTCCATTATATACTATTCATAGTAAATGATATATTGAATTTTCCCAAATACCTAAAAAAATAATTGTTTTGGAAAAAAATTAAAAAAAATTAAAAAAAATTTAAAAAAATTCAAAATTTTTCAATTTTTTAGTAATATATATTATATAATATATTTCCTTTGTGAAAAACAACATTTTCAAAAAAAAAAACAGTAAAATAATTTTAAAATGTTTTATTTTTTTTAAATTTTCTCTTTAAAAAAAAAACGAAAGAAATTTTAAAATTTTGTTTTTTCGAAAATCATTGTTTTTTATTTTTTTAAAAAGTAACCCTCCATAACTTTTTTGTTTTTAGAGGGATTAATTTCAAAATTGGTAGAATTTATCCTTATAATAAATAATATATTGTATACCTAGGCGGTAAAGTTGCATTTTCCAGGCTGAAAATTAAATCTAGACTTTATCCAAATAAAAGCCTATCTTCATTACAAACGGGCGCATCGATAGACAATACACAATAGAAGCGTCTAGACGGCCAGGACATAAAATAGTCCGATAATTAAAATATCTCGGTATTACCTTCTTCAAAAAGCTAACCTGGAATATACAATGAAAAATTGCAATACACAAAAAAACCTTTCGAACGGACTTTTCAACCGGCACTTCTTTGCGAAGCTCCAGCCTGGAAAAAAGCCCTCCTCAACAAAAACTCCAAACTTTATATCTTCTTTCAAGAGCATTTAAACAAGTGTTAAAGTGCATTAATGCCCCATGGTTTGTGAAACTTCACAGAGACCTCAAGTTAGTATTAACATTATTATTTATGATAACATAGGCACACAAAAAAAATACTCTGAACTTTTGACGAGATAGGTCTATTCTTACGTATTTTTCATCGCTGAATCCAAATCAGATTAAGGGGTTTCCTGGTGTTTTTTAGAGAAAAATGCAAAAAACATGATTTTATATGGTTTTTGTATATGATAAAACTAATCTGCCTTCAAATTTGAGTTCTACGGATCAAAATACATCGAAAACCATATTTAGTTTTTTTTTTCACTAAATTTTGACCCTTGCAAGGCTTTGAAAACTATAGCAGCGAATGAAAATTTTGCCTATTTTGAGGTGTTTTTTGAGGTTAGGGCCAAACCAAGACCCGTTGGGCCAATTCTAGTGGCGTGTCAAAATACATAGGAATATATACATCTTGTCTCCAGATCAAGATACTTTTTTTGTTCGGCTGTTATGCGCTGCTACATGAAGCAGTACCTACAGTTTTCAAAATTTCAAAATTTCGTGAAAAAAAAACTAAATATGGTTTTCAATGTATTTTGATCGGTAGAATTTAAATTTGAGGTCAGATTAGTTTTATTATTTTCCGTTTTCTTTTTATTCAAAAAACCATACAATAAACATAAAAATCATGTTTTTTGCATTTTTATCGAAAAACCCCTTAATCTAACTTCGGATTTGAAATCAGCTATGAAAAATATATAAGAATAGACCTGTCTCGTCAAAAGTTCAGGGTACTTTTTTTGTGGGCCTGTGTAATTTATAATTTACAACCCCCCTTCCTATCCCATCCCTTCTCAATTGGTTTGGATGATGTACTTAGTAGTAAAAATAATTTTATTTTTCAAATATAATGTAAATAATGGTAATAACGGTTTATAAATACTCCACCCAAATCCCATTATCACAATCTTTCTAGATTACGACCACGATTACGATGTCCTATGACTTTTTAAAATTGTATTGTATACTTTTCTAGCTCGGTAACTGGAAGAGTTTAATAACCAAATCGTACATCTTTGTCTCTGAAAGGAAAGGAAAGGAGGTAACTCAAAGAGGAATTGTTCAAAATTGTTCGGTTTGTCTAAAGGAAGGACATTAATGAATGAGCGTTTCTTGTAGACTTTAACCCTTTGTCTTATTTTATTATGGAAATTGCACTTTGGTCTTTTGACAAGGATTTTATAAATTTTTAGGATTGGTAACACAACATTGATTTTATTTTTTTTGCCTAATTATTATTTATTTATTTATTAAGCAATATATTACAAAGTCATGGGGAGTCCCAAATAAACTTTAAGCTTGTGCTAGGGACTCTAAAATTTTAAATTTTCTTTTTTTTTTTCTTTAGTTCGTAATAAACCTTTGTGTTTCCTATATTATTTATCGTCTTATTAAGCAACTGCACCCATTTTCTTTATTTATTGTTCTTTTATACATTAAAAAACTTTATGATGATGAAAAAAATATTAATGAGTCATTACTATAAGCCGTAGTCAAAGTATTGATTTTAGTATACCAGTCAAGTAGATACGTTACTGCACAAAACCATAAAATTAAAAGAAGAAGAAGGAGGAGGAGAAGAAGAAGAAGAAGAAGAAGAAGAAGAAGAAGAAGAAGAAGAAGAAGAAGAAGAAGAAGAAGAAGAAGAAGAAGAAGAAGAAGAAGAAGAAGAAGAAGAAGAAGAAGAAGCAGAAGAAGCAGAAGAAGAAGATACGTTACTGCAGTAACATATTTGCGGCATCTACTTGAGTGGTACTCTACACAAAGCGGTGGTTTCACTGCAATTAATACATCGCCGACGACCTATAGTCATTACTAATGACTGATGTTGTTCGCTTATGTGTAAAATTCCGAGGTCACATATAAAACCTCACTGTGTTTTCTATTAAACTCCAGCCTTAAAACACTTAAGCTGACAATACGACTACCCTATGGACAGAGACAGATAATAATAGATAGCGAAACGTTGCCACCACTCTAGTAAGGGATGAAGATCTAGATGTCTCCAGAGGAGGTTCGTAGACCTGTAATCGTTTTTCTGACTTTGGTCTGTTTTTCAAGCAAGATAGTAAATTAAAAATCGCACAGTAAATATTTTTACAACAGTTTTGAATAGTATATGTTTTTGTATAGAATATAGTTATGTTTTATAAAATAAACTACGCAGTATATTCGCACATCCAATATTCGAATCTGTTTTGAAAATATTCACTGTGCAATTTTTAATTTAATATCTTGCTTGTAAAACAGACCATAGGTTAAAATAAATAAAAAAAGAAAAAAAAAATAGATTAAATTATTATTTAATAAATAAAATAATGAATGATGAATGAATGAACGATAAAATATTAATATCAAATTTAAATCATGAAAAAGCCTACTGTCAGTTGTAGAGATATTTTTAAATCAAAACGAATTTTAACTGTGATATCTGTTTATATTTTAAGATGTGTATGTTTTGTGAAAAATAATTTTCACCTATTTTTAAGACATGGCGATAATCGTGATACAAGACAAGGTGAACTACTTCGCATTCCCAAGCACAAAACTGCCTTATTTAAAAAATCACCAAAATATAACTGTATTTCCCTGTATAATTCCCTACCAAATTTTATAAAAACTATAAATTGTAGTAAGGGATATAAACAAAAAATAAAATCACTTCTTTTAGGAAAGTGTTTTTATAGCTTGGAAGAGTTCCATGCGTGCAAAGATTGGCATATTTTATAATCTTAATTTAAAATATTTAATTATAATTAATTAAAATAATAATTATACAGGCTGACAAAAAAGGTCTGATTCCTCAGACGGGACATACATTTCTATACGTTTATGGGGTCGCTGAATTCGAGCCTGGGGTTGTTTGACTCAGTCATGTCGCATTTCATTGCTAACCTTAACAAAGTGATGATTTGAAACACATTTCATCACTTTTTTTAAGTTAGCAACGAAATGCGATCTGACCGAGTGAAACCAATCCCAGATTCCGATTCAGCTACTCCAAAAAAGTTTAGAAGTGTTTGTCTCTTGTGGTGAACAAGACTTTTTTCGTGTAGAAACATTTCTGTACCTTTTTGGGGTCGCTGAATTAGAATATGTGATTGGTTTGACTCGGTCAGATCGTATTTTGTTCCTAACCTTAAAAAAGTTTTGAAAGTTAAATCAAAAATTGTTTGGTTTTTTAAAGAAATTGTGAGGAAAACTCTTATTTTCAACTCCATTAAACCGTCAAAAAATATAAATAATAAATAAAATAGAGAATTTTATGAGCCCTAAAATAATGTATCACTTTCTATTTAAAAGATCCCCTTATGCCCCCCTGCCCACATTTTAATAGTTACAAATATAAAATATATTCATAAATATAGTTTGTTTGGTGTTTTAAATTTAAAGTAGATATATCCACTTGTTTAAAAGTTAAGAGTAGAGGGCTTCTTTTAGACCGCTCTGTATTTAAAATGTAGAGAAGCTCTATGTTATTATTACCAGTACTCGGCGAATTTCCAGTACTCGCATAGGTGCCACGTCAACTCTAGCGTTGACGCGAGGTTTTAAATATTTCCATTTTTATTTCTTTTTATCTTGATTTTTTTTTAATGATTCCATTTAAACGAGTAAGGTGGGAAAAAGTTATCGATAAATAAAAATTAAAAACTTTCGTACTTAAAAGATAAAAATCGAATATCGGTTTTTTCTTTGAAAAACACCGATATATATATATATATATATATATATATATATATATATATATATATATATATATACATATGTAAAGTTAATATGAATAGTCAATATTGTTGTGTGTAACAAATTAGTCGTCAAATATTTCGATTTAGTGACCTTTATAAAAATTTCCATCATAATTCGGCAAAATTATTCCGTAAGCCTATGTTTCTGTATTTATTTTCAACGTTGATGAGTTTACACCGACTACACCGACTACTGATTATTAGATTACTTTTTATTAAGTCATATAGGGTATACCGGTAATTGACTTTTAGCAAAACAATAGTGGTTTCCATGAAAATTATAATTAATTTAGTCGGTAAAGTAAGGGTAAAGGTAAACTGAATTTTTTATCGAAATAATTTAATTATTGAAGCAGATGAACAGTTGAAGGCACATTGTTAAAATGTCGGTACATTAATTTAAATTTAAAAAATACAAAATTATAAGTATAGGTTTAATAGGGTCCTCAACGACCTGAAAAAACTGGAAAACCTAGAATTTTAAGTTTGTCAAAAAAAAAAATTCTGGGAAAAGCAATGGTATTTTTACCAAAACCTCTAATATAGATATTTTTAAGCCAAAAAGTCTGGAAACAGTATTCCCGAAAATGTTTAATTAACTTATTTTACAAAAAATAATTTTTGAATTAAAAATATTAGGATTATTATAAATTCGCAAAAAAATTCGCCTACCGCAGAATTTTATAACATTTAAAATAGCAAAAATTTACGCCTGGGACGCTAAGGCATTCTACAGATATTTATAGCAGTTAAAAATGTAAAACTGTTTTAAATTTAGATTAAGGACCCGCTGTAAAACATAACTGAAGACGTAAAATAGGGACACATAGATTAAATCAAAAGTATTATTCCTAAAAACTTTTGCCTGCGGACTTAGGACTTTTAACCTTTTTGTATAATTCGTAAAATGGCTTTGAAATTAAAATAAATTTTCAAATTAGCAAAAAATGCATTCAAGCAACTTTAAATGTAGAATTTTGTGGAATTTTATAATACTATTTTAAATTGAAAATAAAAATAAAAATGTTTGCCTTACATTTTTATCAAAATTTAAAATTTTATTACTGCTTTAAAATTAGCATAAACAGTCAAATCCGAAAAAATAACCTAGAATTACAACATTTTTTGTATGGAAAACCTGAAAAAAATCTGAAATTTCAGGTTGCGATTTTAGTGGTAACCCTGTTTAAGCGTAAAAATTTAGTCAACCAAACCTTGTATTTTGGATTTTCTTATTTTTAACGTATTATTATTCCTTAATAGTCATTTTCAAGGAGTGATTCTACATAATGATTCTACATAAAAAAAATATGTTCAAAAAGTGTTCGTAAAGGGTCTTCAAACAAAAAAAGTACTCTTGTTGTAATACCCTGGGGTTAACCGTTTTTGAGAAAAATTAATTTAAATGTAAAATTTCACCTCATCGCATTTTTGTGTGCCGAACAAATATGATGAGGTTTACAATAAAATTTAATTAAGCTTTTAATTAAGCTCGTAATTTCATTAAGTTATACAGTAAATGCACAGTTCGTGTATTCTTGCACTTTTATTAATTTTTCTGACACGTGGGTAACAATGCTTTATTTTATGGATTAAATTCTACCTTTTAGGGTTTAATTTGAATTTAAATAAAATATTATTCCATCAATTTATTTTCTAATCATCGTACAGAGTGATATTGGTAGATTGACAGTTTCGGGCTGCTGGCAACAAACAAAAACTTAAATAATATTAATAAAAAAGGTACTTCCGCTGTTGAGATTTGAACCCACACCATTTTTGGTCATTGTATTTTTTTAATGCCTAAAACAACTGAACCACTGACTGCCTGTTTTTTCGTTTAAAATAACTTCACTTTAGGTGAAAATTATTGTTTAGAAAATAACTTCTTAAAGCTTGTATGTATATTAAAGACTTTGTGTGATAAATATATAAAATTAAAATATTATTCGATTTAAGTTAGTTTTCCTATATTTGCCACTAAAAATTAAAAAAATGACTACTATCGCTACGCCCATCATTCACTAAATTTAAAACCTTAAATCCACCTTAATTTGTAGCTTAGGTGACCCCATCAAAAAAACCAATAAAATTTTGTCCATAACTTTTACCGTTTCGGAGAAAACTGATTCGGTCGGGAACTTTGGATCACCCATCATCATCTTTGTACGCTAATTAAAAAAACAGTTTTTGACTTTATTCGTAAAAGAAATAAAGTCATTAGATTGATGTATACTTGTGCACCATCTATTGCAAGATGCAGACAACTACTCATACTTCTCCTAGTCTAGAGACTTTAAATGGTGGCAAGTTCAATACCACTCTGTACGATGATTAAAAAATAGAGAGATGGAATAATAAACAAATATTTTTATAATTTTGTTTAAAATTAAAATTTTCTGTCCTTTTAAATAGAATATTTAAACATTAGTATCACAAAAGTAAATCTCAAAATTCGAGAAGTCATATTTTTGTTTAATATATTATTTATTAGTAAATCTGTTTCTGTGTAATAAATCTTACGAAAAATTGTACTTTTCGCAATAGTGCGATGTAGCGACTTTTGCTGGTTGATTGATATTTAACTCTCGGCTGGCAATATAAGTAATCGCTTTAAAAATAGTATTTTTTGTCCTTATATCATGAAAAAATACTTTTACCTTCGCACTCTAATAAAGATTTTTTTTATGTAGGTCCATTGCTTTAATTGATACAGTAGACATGAAAAATCTTTAGGAAAAAAGAACATTAAATAACATCAAAAACACAGAAAAACTATTAGAAAGAAAAATAGAATCATTAGTTCAAATGACTTCACTTACTCAAAAAAAAAAGTTGGCACGGTAATCCTTGTTACCATAAAGAAGTTATGCCTGCCTTTTTATATCATCATGAAAAAAAAAATTCTACCTTAAATGAACGAAAGGCTTTTTTCCTAAAAATTTTGAAAAAACCCTCAAAAATATATACAGGGTTATTCAGAATAAAGGGAGCGTTCAAGTATTACGTAACGCGCCAGGGGGAGGGGTCTCGAAAATGTTACGCCGCGTTACAGAGGGGGGTGGGTGTCAGTAAAAATATAAGGTAACACTTAAAAAATCATAAACTTATAAAATGTTTATTGGATCACGTTTTTAACAATGATCTAGACCTAGATGTTAATGTTAATTCTATAAAGGATTTAGGGGTAGTTTACTATAGTAAAATGTGCTTTAATGAACATGTACTAAAACAAGTTAATAAATCTTTAAAAATGTTGGGGTTTTTAAAAAGAAATTTAAGAGATTTTAAAAATATTAGTTGCATTAAGCAATTATATTTTTCTATTGTGAGATCTAATCTTGAATTTAGTTCCGTGATTTGGTCTCCCAATTATAATTTTTATATTGATTTAGTTGAAAATGTGCAAAACCGTTTTTTGAGATTTTTAGCTTACAAGGCCAACATTCTGGTGTCGGGAAACTCCTCTGAATCCAAAAGAGTTTATTTTAATATCGAGTCTCTTAAAAACAGACGTATCATTTTAAATCAAACCTTTCTTTTTAAAATATTAAACGGGCTAGTAGACTGTCCTGAAGCCCTAGCATTACTAATTTTTTTGATACCCTCCAACAATAGGACCTCTCGTATTTTCTACAATACTCCACATAGAACCAATTATGGTAATAATTCTCCTATTAGTAGGATATGCAGGCTTGCTAATATGTTAGACTTGGATTTTTTCACTAATTTGACTAATTTTAAAAAGCAACTTAGTTCTCGACACCTGAATAGGTTAGTTTTAGATATATATATATAACTTGTGATTTATATTGTGATATGTATTGATATATTTTATATTTATTATTGTTAAAATGGAATTTCCGTAAATAAACTACTACTACTACTACTACTACTACTACTACTACTACTACTACTACTACTACTACTAAAGAGACGTATTCCTTGCAAATTTTATCGCAGGCTTCTTCGAAAATGTTACATGGGGGGGTGGGGGTCAAAAATGACCAAATTTCGAGTTACGTAATACTTGAACGTTCCCTAAGTTCGATAAATTTGAGAGGTTAAAAAATATGAAAAAAATTCCTTAAGTGCTTTTTTTGTTCCCCATTCAATATGTCCATCTTCGAAGTGCTGCAGCTCCCTTAGGACTCATTTCCGGACCAACCTTTATGGGAACTTTTTTTCATATTTTTTAACGTAGAATCACCTCTTATTTCTGAAAAACCCTGTATAAAATATTTGAAACGTAACAGTTTAAAAATATTAATATTTTAGCGTTATATAATAATCCGATATTACCATGTAATATCCCAGAGCTTTTAATAAATTTTCCTTCAAGGGTTCCACTGCCCTGTTCTCAACCTGGATAGTATCTAAAGAATTTACCTGCCGCAGCACCTGACTGCCTTGAGGAGATTGAATCACACCCACCTGGGGCTGTGTAATAGGACTTTCATTGGCCGAGAACCTGTCTCGAGCGTCCCTGGGACTACCATGTATCGAGAACCTGTCTCGAGCGTCCCTGGGGCTACCATGTATCGAGAACCTGTCTCGAGCGTCCCTGGGGCTACCATTTGTCGAGAACCTGTCTCGAGCGTTCCTGGAACTACTATTTGTCGAGAACCTGTCTCGATGGTTCCTATCACTCCACCTGGACAAAGACCTCTGTCTTGGACTGCGAGATCTCTGCCTGTTTGTTGAATCTTCCAGTGGACGCCTAGATCGAGACCTCTCCGAGGATCTCGATCTTTTATGAACGGGGTGGCTCGGAGACCGGCTCCGGGACCCAGACGACGAACTGAATGATGACGATGTCAAGTAACGCTTTCTCCTTTTTTCCTTTTTATCCTTCCTCTTCTTCGAAGTTTTGTGCTTCCCCATATTCAAAACTGACTAGAAAGCACTATTGAGGTAATTTATACAAAAAACACCAGGAAATTATTGATAAAAAGCCTACAAACATATGCAAATTAAAAAATGGCGTGCTTGCTTGCCACACAAAAAATCGTAATGACAAGAAGGGTTGGGTCGGTATAGTAGGACAAATTTTTGCCTACTTTAAACTGATTTGTGCTGCCGTCACGAGATGTCGTTACTACCACTTTACCATAATTTTCAGCGATCCGTTTGGAGAAGAAGTGAAATGTAATAGGAATAGAATAGTATATTTTCTTTTATCTTAATGTCATGCAAAATTTATAAATATAAATCAGTGCCATATTTCACCTTAAAAAAAAACTAAATTTGGCATATTTGAAAATTAATATATTAATAGATAATTTTTATTTTATTTTCAATGTTCAATTAAAGTGGCAGGATGGTAATTTTGAAAGACCCATTATCCAGGTTAGGGTTCCAAAACTTTGGCAGGTAAATTCTTATTAAAAGGCATAAAAAAAATGTCTCTATAAACATATGAAAATAGGAATAGAATAGTATATTTTCTTTTATCTCAATGTCATGCAAAATTTATAAATATATATCAGTGCCAAATTTCACTTTAAAAAAACTAAATTTGGCATATTTGAAAATTAAAATATAAATAGATAATTTTTATTTTATTTCCAATGTTCAAGTAAAGTGGCAGGATGGTAATTTTGCAAGACACATTTTCCAAGTTAGCGTTCTAAAACTTTGGCAGCTAAATTCTTATTAAAAGACCTGAAAAAAAGTCTATAAACATATGAAAATAGGAATAGAATAGAATATTTATGGGAGATTTAGCTCAGCGGTCAATGGCATCGATATAGCCTGACACTGATCTAATGATCGTGAGTTCAAACCTCACTGGCGCCGATTGCCTTTTTCAGTTAATTAATAATTGAAATTTGGCGAAGGCGTACTCCCTAGATATATTGGTTCGAAAGTCAATTAAAGCCGGTGGTTCCCTCTACTACTAGCCCACACAAGTCCTGGACTTAGGGGATGCTTAATTAAGTAGAATAGTACGAGGTTAAAAAACAAACATAAACATAAACAAACATTTTCTTTTATCTCAATGTCATGCAAAATATATAAATATAAATCAGTGTCAAATTTCATCTTAAAAAAACTAAATTTAGCATATTTGAATATTAAAATATTAATTGATAATTTTTATTTTATTTGCAATGTTCAAATTAAGCGACAGGATGGTAATTTTGGTAAATGGTCCTTAGTACCAAAAAGATAATATTTATACCAATTTAAATAAAATAAAATAAGTTGGCTTTGATGCTTAGAGGCTCTAACTTAGGGCATTTTTTAATTATGTATTTAAATAGTTTATTAATTTACCGTCTAAAACTAGGAAGCATTTAATATTAAAAATGGAATAATAAGATCTTAAATTAACATAAAATAGCATACATATTTCAATATAATAATGAGTGCTTTTAGACGTACAATAGCGTCTATTTTTCATTTAACTTTTGAGAAATATTTTGAACGTCACAATAATTTCTTCCATTTTACTTGCTATATAAAAGCAAGTTTAGGATGCTATATACTAGACTCTCAAGCTAGTTTTCTGGGTTAGTGTGCAAAGTTTGATAATCGGGAGAAGCTGAACCCAAAAACGATACCCTCCTTTATAAAACCGTTTAGTAAGGGTAACAAATTCTTAGTGCGGCATTCTCAATGTCAACAGAATTACCAGATTATTAAATGCTGTGTAAAAATATTTTATCCTTGCTCTGGTGATGGAATAGGCATATGTGGCGACATCTGAATAATTATGATGGAATAGGCATATGTGGCGACATTCAAATCTTCAAAAAAAACAAAATCTATCCGAAATTAAAAAAGTAGAACAATATTGTTCAAATATACAGATTTGTTAACAAGGCCGGCCTTTGAATTTCGGTGCCCTGAAGCAAGCCTTGGACTTGGACTTAACTCTTCTGAAAATTTTGATGAGTAAAAAAAGATCCTCATCATCTGAAAAAAATTGCCCCTCTGAAAATTTTGATGACTAAAAAGAAAAAATTTCCTCGCTCCTAAAAAAATATAGCCACCTGATAATTTTGATGACTAAAAAAAGGTCTCACCAACTGAAAAAATATTTACTCCGTTGATAATTGCTTTCCCATTTTGAAAATTTTCAAAATTTCGGAAAGCCTTGTATTCGTGCAAAAATTTTCAAATTTTTTTTTTGCGAATTTTTGCGTTTTATGACGTTTTATGTTGATATAAATCAATTTCAAGCAAAAAAAAAAAGTTGTCGGTCGATCGGTCGATCGGTCTGTCCGGGAAATCTTGTAAGCACGATAACTTAAGAACGCTTTAACCTAGAGACTTGAATTTTGGCATACAGGTATGTTACCAAAAGTTCTCGCTCGGGATTGTTTTTGGTGAACATTGGCGTGCGGCAAGGGGGGCAAATGGGGAAAAATACATTTTTTTTAGAAAAAATTTAAAATTGCTATATAGAGGTTTTTAAGGTTGCTGAAATGAAATCTGATAATAAAATTTCTCTAACTCCACCCCCGAGGGGGTGAGGGGGTAAATATTTTGAAATGTTTTCCAAACTTTCGTGAAAATTTGTAGATAGGGGTTTTTGAGGTTGATAAAAATTTATCTCGAAATATATTTTTTGAAACTCACCCCCTTAGGGGTGGGGGGTGATTTTTGTGAAAATTGGTATATTGACGCTTTTGAAGTTGCTGGAAGTGAATCTGATAATAAAAAATCTATTTTACGCGCAGGTGGTAAAATGGGAAAGCTTTTTTACTAGCAGTGTATTTTTTTTATGACTCGTACAGAGAAAACGCCTTTCCACGTCTTTCCTCTAGACTCGCGCCCTGAACCATGGGGTTCACTTGATTCATACAAAGGCCAGCTCTGTGTCTATGAACTTACCCCTGTATAAATTCCGCTAGCGTAGCTCCCCTTTCTTACTGATTTCCAACAACAACAGGAATGTAGAATGGTCATCTTTTTCTTGGATTTATCCTTGTTTTATTCTTTATATATTCATATTTAACAGTTTATGTTAAATTAATAAAAAATAAATAATAATAAAAAATTATAAATTGTTGAAAAAAAGAAAAAGAATTAAAATTTTATAATTAAATAATTTAATAAATATGTAATATAAAATTGTTTATTTATGAAAACAAAAAGCAGACCAGTTTTTGTAGGTATCCACTACATTTTACAGCTGAATAGGCAACGCAAATCTGGAACAAAAAATATTATATTTATTCGCTCGCATCTAAAAGCGCCACTTTTTGTATGATAAACTTGTACGAAAAGTTTAGTTTTTCGGCATTTGGTTGATTGATATGAAAACTGTTGACATTTAAATTCTAACCTCAAAGTTGTCAAAGATACAATTGTATTTATTAATATATTACAATCAAATGAAAAATAGTGTATGATACACTCACGAAAACTGTTGTTAGGGCGGTTACGGAGACTGCCATCCGAGCTCGGAGAGCAGTATTTTTCTTCCTTGTATCATAAACTACTATTTTTTAAAATAAAAGTCCCACTTTCATCAACTAATAAAAGCCGTAAGGCGGTAATTAAAAAAAAAAGTGGGCCATGTGAGACATTAATTTAAAGCTCATGAAAATCCCTGTTTAAGATTTTATGCCAAATCGGCATTTTAATACGGGTCTCGTGTGCCTAGACCTCCTCGTTTATTAAGGGCATATCCACATGTGGTTATTATTCACTCATGAGATCATTTTTTTTGCTGCTTAATTAAATGTATCGAAATATGTGCTAGGGACGATTGAAACAATTTTTCTGGGGTCCGTTGAAACGCGTTTTAACCCATTATTGTTATAAAAATGCTTTCATTTATTTTAATGGTATATATGGGACTAAAACAATATTGCACTCTTATACCCAGATAATTAGGCTGTAATTAAAGCGCACTGCCACATCAGAGTTAAAATCTAGTTAGAGTAAGCAATTTTCTTTAAAATATTTCAACTGACCCCAGTTTCCCCTATAATTTACGTTTTTGCAACAATTTTTCAAAAATTGTTTAATTTTTTTAAAGAAAATTTGACGAAAATACACTGAGATAAATTTTTACATCCACGTGCATGGGTAATTTACTTGCAGCTGCTGCTGATGTGAATTTACACTCGAAGCGTTAATGTAAATGCGGTGTGTATTATATTTTTACATCCAGTGTGTAAAGTTTCCACCAATATTATGAATGGTTTTTTATGAATAGTGTTTTATGGAAAAACTACTCAACAAAAAAATAAAACGTATATTCGTAATCAGCGCTACAAAAAGTACCAATATAAAATAGAAACAGAAAACATACACAAGTCTTGACAACTCAAAATTTGCAGGCCAGTGTTACCGCCGAAATAAGTAAAATATTATAAAATGTATGTTTTAAGGATATTGTATTAATCACACTTTTTAAATATTTACTTTTAATCAACGTTTTTATTATACGTACGCTCTTACAAACGTAAACAATTATAATGGTCGACAGCCACGAGACTCGATGAAGCAGGGATTATGGCTTCTCGATTCACGTGACTAGCTTAACGCCCGCGATTGGCTGGCTTGTACATCAGAAGTGTGATATTTACACTTCGGGTTTATTGTTGCTAAAGGTATGTTTATAAAAATACACCTTCTTGAGCTCCGAGTGTATTGTTGCATGCATGGATGGATGTAAAAATACATACTCTAGGTCAAAATCACCTCACGTGTGTAGTGTCACATCAATGTTGATGTACATTTATATAAAGGTGTAAAATTTACAAATTTATAGAGTGTATTTTTTTACACCTTTTCAATGTAATTTCTTTCAGTGTACCTACTTTTAACCCTATTTTAAACCCCAAAAAATGTCTTAAAAAAATTCTAAATACATGGTCGAATAGAGAATTTTACAAGCTTTAAAATGATGTATCACCCGACCCCTTTTTATCAAAAAAAAATCCCCCTACGCGCCGCAAACCACATTTTAAGAGCGAAAAACATAAAATATATGCTAAAAAATAGTTTGTTGTCTTATTTACCAGTTCCAAATTTTAAGTCGATATCTTAACTAGTTCAAAAATTAAGTGTGGGGGATCTGAATTTTGGACCAGGGTATACAGGGTTATTCTTTTATATGGTACACACCCCGTAACTTTTGAACAGAATGAGATATAAGCTTCAAATTTGGAATTCACACAAAAAAAACTATCACTTGCCATATTTTTCATTTTTTTATTCGGTAAAGCGGCGCCAGGGGGGCAATGGGGGACAGTATTTTAAATGGCACCCTAGGTCTTGTGATACGTCATTTTAAAGACCTTAAAATTCTCTATTAACTGTATAACTTTTTATTTTTTAATATTATTTTTGACGATTTTTTTTTCTTCAAAGTTATTCAAATTTTTAATATTTTGTGCATAAATATTTAGTTTAGTTTATATCTCATCTTTTTCAAATGTTACGGGGGTGTACCATTTAAAAGAATAACCTTGTATACCACGAGGGGTGAACCACTACAAGAAGTCCGTGTTCAAATTTTTAGAAGACTTTCAGAAAATTTTCAACACTCCTTATAAGCTTGACAAAAATCTCAAAAATCTGTGTAATCTTTCATAAGATTTTTCAGAAATCTCAGATATATTACCGAAAATCTCTCCATATAAAAACCTAGGAGTTCCATGTACAGATATTTTACAGTGGTTTACCCCTCTACATAATAATTATTTTTATTTAAAAATTTTATTAAAAAAAAATATATTTACTTACCAAAAACCATTCAGTAAAATAAAACCTTCATAAAAATTAGTCACAAAAAAAAGAAACACAATAAAACGATACAAAAACAAAATTCCTCGTAAAAATCACAAATGCAATAATTTGAATAATGCCGGCAAAAACACGTGTTTGACGCCTGAAATTCCGTTCGAGTACGTGTACTTTCAGAGAAGGATTCCGGGAGCGCACTGAAACTGCTGAAAGTTACGAGCTCTTCAGCGGAAGCGAGGCGCATGCCTCTTGGTTCGTTCTTCAGGTGGTTGGAAATATATTTAAACATAAAATTATAGCATATGCAAGAAATAAATTTTATTCATATTTAGAAAGAATCTAATTACATACATACGCAAAAGTTGGAAAATCAATTATAATTATTGTTAACATCTACTACCTAAAAAGTTTGAAACACCACATTTACATACCTTGGTCGGGAACTGTCTCGTAACTAACTTCACTTCACTTCAGTTATGTCAAAAACATAAATGTATTAAAATAATATTGAAAAAAAAGTTTTAAGTACTTTTTTTTTAAATAACATCAGATACTAAATGTGTATCTGATTGCAATATTTTCGTATTTTTAAAATATGAGTAACAACTCACCAGTGTTTACAAATTTAAAGATGGTGAATTAGCAGACCGCGGGTTTATCTCCCCTTGGTAAGTTAACTTTCCCTCGGGACAAAATTCAGTAATGGGAGAAAATATGTCTCTAGCTCCAAAAAACTTAAATATGGACTTTTTGTGCAATTTAGTTAATGAAATGTCTTCAATATTAACAGGTTTTGATACTCAGTTACTAATAGCTTCTATAAATATCGTCTGTTTTGAAAATCTGATATATTAACCTAAAAAACGTAACAACGGTCCCTTGATCCCGCAACATACAATCCATATTCGTATGTAGATTACCTTAATTGAACCTTGCAAAATATTTTTTAGTTAATCTAAGAACTGTTAACTTACGTCATAAGACTTATTTAATTGGAAAATCTTATATTGGTTTGAATAAAAAAATAATAACTTATGTCTCCCAATTTAAATCGAGCGCTTCATATATTAGTAAAATCCGACACTGCTAGAATGCCGATCATGGTACGTTAAAATTATTAGTAGAAGATCAGTACCAAGTATTTTCATTACGTGTTAAGAGCGATAAGTACTTTTAATTGTAAATATGCATTTAATAAATTTTGTTTAAGCGATATTATTTTAATGCGTACTTTTTAATGAACAACGCCGGTCCCTAATATTATCTTAATTGTTTTTAATTATATCTAAGACTAAACATTTTAGATTTGTACAATAACACATACAATACCTAACCTCAAATTTGCAGGAACTGATCTCAAAGACCTTGATCCAAATCCCACTAATTGTGTCTAAACGCAACGACGGTCCCTTGTAACGACGGTCCTCACGAAAAGGAACCATTGTTGCTAACATAGGGAACGTCGTTACATATTTGAAAAATTATGCAAATTTTTACTCTGTTAACATTATTCTTTCTAAAACTCTTGCAGAATAAAGAAATAAATGTATTCCAAACTCAAAAAAAAAACAATATAATGCCTAAAATTAATCTTAGAGAAAGCGAATTGGATGAAAAGGGAGTGAGAAATATAAAAAATATTATATTAAAAATATTAATTTTATTTTTAAATTAAGAAAATTTGGTCCCTTTGCTAAGAACAACGGTCCCTATAAAAAAATAACGACGGTCCCTATAAATAATAACGACGGTCCCTCTAAGAATAATAAAATTGTTGCTAATCAACTGTATGTACAACCCTCTTGGATTTGATCTTTTATTAGAATATGAAGAATAACTATGACAATTTTTTCTTTTTTTAATATATTTTTTTTAATTTATAATTATTAAAGCAATTTATACCATTATTAAATTTTATCCCATAAACGTAAAATTATAGCAGGGAATAAATTTATGATATGATACGATAGAATATTGAATTTGATAAAAAATATCCGGCTACAAAATATCCAGTCAATTGCACGTAAGTCCCGGGATCATCGAACTTGACCTGGTTCCGGGACCAAAAATAAATGTCCCGGGATCAAGGTTCCGGAATTTTGAAGGTACCCAAAATAAAAATCAAAAGTTATATACATTTTAAAAATACAATATTCTTTTAAACATTTCTATACGTATTTGGGGTCGCTGAATCTAAATCTGAAGTTGGTTTGACTCGGTCAGGTCGCGTGTGGTTCCTAACTTCAAAAAAGTGATGAAATGTGTTTCAACTGTAATAACTTTTTGGAGGTTAGCAACGAGATGCGACCTGTACGAGTCAAACCAACCCCAGCCAGATTCAGCGACCCCGAAAATATAAAAATGCGTTGGTCTAGTGTCTGGCACATGAATTATTTTTGGGGTAGCTGTGTAATTTATTGTAAGGTTAAGGGCCTATCCACAGGCTTTTATGCGAGCTAATATAACCTCCATAAACCTCACAGGATACATGATGGCACATCAAGCCAATCACTGCATCGTATCGTCATGTATTATGCGAGTTATGCGAGCCTTTGGATAGGCCTTTAATGGCATAACATCTTGACGACAAAATATCCGGTCGACATAATATTCCGCGACATAATATCTATATTAAAATGTCCTAAATATCCAACAAAAAAAATACCAAATTGAAAATTTAATGAAACAAAAATGATTAAATATTAGTATTACTAATTATGATTAGCCTATTATGTATTTTAAATTTGTTTTGTTGCTAAAATTAAACCAAAAAGATATATAAGGAGGTGAAAACCAAAACGATATTTTTGCCTAAATTTTTATTCAGGTGTAACTAGAAAATTCTGAAAATATGAGAGGTAATAAACTTCTCTAAGGGCCCCTAGAATTCGTAAATTCGTAAAACATCTTTGAAAATTGTCTGTAATTTTTGTATAAGTAAAAAGTTTAAAGGGTTTTATAATGTGCCAAATTTCAAAATCATCAAAAGATTCTAACCCGTGCCGAAAATCCGCCAAAGTTGCCCCTAACACTAAAATTTACGAATTTCTACCATAAATGAAATTCAAACGGTAAACAATCATTTTAAAAATGTATCTTTAACTTCTTTCCGAAAAGGTAAGTGCGGTGTACTTTTCTGCCCTGATAAAGTAAAGGTCAGTAAGTGACATTGGTCACTAGCAGCGTTTTCAAAATATTATATCAGGGTTGACGTGAAAACGCCGCTATGTGACAAGGGGCGGTCCATAAAAGACGTCCTCAGTTGGGGGACAGGGGTGGTTACCAAAATCGGACAAGGAGGCGGGGTCTGGAAATCGGACAAAATCAGACAAGCAGGGGGGGGGGTGTCTGAAATTCCTGCATTTTCGCTTACGTCTTTTATGGACGTCCCTGAATGTCCCTGAATGTCCCTTACTGCCCTTTAACAGGGCAGTATTTCAGTATATCATATAGAAAAATCTTTAAAAAACAAATCGACCTTGTATATGTAATATATATTTGTATTTTAACGTTCGGTGATTTAAACCAGAACCGTTGTTTTTTTAACCAAATATCTTTTGTTTGATCTGTTAAATTAATTACTATTTATAAATTAATTAAACATTTTCTAATTTTATTATACTCTTCTCAGCACGTCAGTGCATGAAAAGTATTATACTATGGTTTTTAAATTTCCAAAAACGTGAAAAATTAAGCTATTTTTAAATAAAAATGCTTTTTATCGAATTTTGAACAATGAACTAGAGAAGTGGGGGGACAGGAATGGTGTCTGAACGAGTGGCTAATATGAATGGCAGCCATTAATCGCATTCTTTGCCTTAGGGGGTTCAAATTTTTTACTTTATAGGGAATTTTCATCTTAGGATTGGCCAATGTGCTTTCAGAGACCAACTTATCTCTGGTGCTTAAAGCACCATGCTTTATTTACCATAAAAATCCCTATAAAGTTACCAAATCGTACCACCTAGTGTGAAAAATTTGAACCCCCTAAGGTAAAGAATGCTGTTAATGGCTGACAACGTAGTGTCACTACCTATTTGTATTGGAATCCTGTTCCCCCACTTCAGTTCATTGATTTTGAACAGTTTTCAAAAAATCCGCCAGTCGCGTTTTTTGGCATATGATAATTTAACTGCGCAATAGCCCAATAAAGAAATACAACATTATAAACTTGTTTATCGTAACCATAGTAACAATTAATAAGGTTTTTTTTGACTTTATACCACAATGTTGAATATAGGTTAAATTTTGTATATTGGTATAAAATATAAATTTAAAATTAGCAGCCTAGCGCTTTCGGCACCATACTGGTACCATCCTCAGGACTGGCCCTAAAAGTAAGGGAAAAAGGGGCTTTGTTAATGAATGGTTAACGTTTTTTAGGAAAATTTGAGCAAATATTTACTTTTATCTATACAGTAAAATACGGTCACATTATATAATGTTTAAACATTTATACAGTGTAAGAATCATAATTAAAATATAAAAATAAAATCATTTAGGAACTAGTTCCGACATTTGATATTATACGGAGTACCAACATAATTAAAGTGCTGGAATTTTAAATAGGCATTTTTTTGTGGTAACGCCGGTTAACCTGTATGTGTCTGCTCCCTTGTTTAATTAATGAGTTAAATAAGGGGGAAAAGCTCAAAGCACTCAAACTTTGAAAAATATCAGTTCCTGTTTTTCGGATAAAAAGTGATTGTTTATAAAATTAAGGAAATTTTGGAGGGTTTCTTTGGTAATATTTAGAAACAATACTAATTGTGGAAAAACTATATTTCCCCTTCCCTTAAGTTAGAACATAAAAAAATCGCCAACTATTTGAAGATTTTGCGAAAATTTATTGAAAATTGGCATATTTAAAAGGACATAACTTTCTTAGGAATGATTTTTTGACCAAGGTGCATATAAACTTTTTCTATGTTTTTAATGTTAAATAATCAGTCATTACTAAAATATTTGTTTTTTGCTTTATATTTTTTAATTTTTTTATTTTTGGTTTTTCATGCGTAAAAATTTACTTTTAAATGCATTTATCTTTAAAACGGTTAAACCTGTGATGTTAAACCACAGAAACATTTTTGTGTATTTTTACATAAAAAAGTATTCCAACCAAAAAATCAAAAAAAAAGCACACCGAAAAAAGTTTTAGGCAAAAAACAGAAAATCCACCCGGTTTCTAATCGAAATTAATTTTTTTTTACTCAACTTCAGGAAAAAAATTATGTTTTCTGTATAGTCATGTAGGTTAACATGTATATATGCTTATATAGTATATATACTAATATATAATTTTGCAGATTTTTTATTTAAAACTATTTTTTATGTACTTTCAAAAACTTGCAAAAATTAAATTTTCGCAAAATCTTCAAATAATTGGCGATTTTTTCATGTTCTAACTTAAGGGGAGGGGGGATATAATTGTTTTAGTTCTTACATTTAGTATTGTTTCTAAATATTACCAAAGAAACCCTCCAAAATTTCCTCCATTTTTATCGTTATCAGTTTTTATCCGAAAAACAGGTACCGATTTTTTTTTAAGTTTGAGTGCTTTGACCTACCTCTAAACATTTATCGATTTGGCTCATTTTTGAGTGGCCATTGTTTTTTACTAAGGAGCAACTTTTAAGCCAGGGAGCGTTTTTAATTTTGAAAATCGCGATTTTTTGACACACCTTATTACTCAAAAAAACGTTTTTTTATCTGTCCAAAAAAGTGTATCTTTTAAGATTTTCTTTCAAATGGGAATTGATTTCTGATGTCATCAGTTATGTTTTAGTCCAAACAATGTAGGGGTCCACGAAATTTTTATTTAAAATCGCCCAGGTGAACCGTGCGCAGTCAACGCGCCGGTACCGAGAAACATGAAATTTGACATGGGTTGCCTTTGCATCAAGACCAACCGACCCACCTATCAAAATGACAGTTCATGGCAATATTTGCTTACTGTTGAACAATCTTATTTAAATTATATTTTGAAAAGATTGTCAAGAAAAAACTCAATATACTATCCACTGCAAAGAGTATACTATGAAATGCGAAGCATTACATATCTCCACGGCTTCTTTTATCTACATTGTGTACATACATAATTTTTTTGTAACAACCTATGATGAAAATAAAATAAAAATTAATTATATCAGCCCATATGTTAAATTGTAATATTTGATTACCCATTATTAATTAAACAATAAATATTGGATAAGCAGGGCCGCACTTAATCAATAAATAATGAATAGTACTTTCATAAGTGGTTAAACGCCAATGGCTCAATTATCTACGAGGAACAAATGTTTGATTTATTTTTTTCGGAATCAAAATTTTAAAAAACATTATTTAAAATTCGATAGTAGTTAATATTTTCAAACTTATTTAACGCACAGTTCAAGAAAAAAGTAACAGTAAAGGTACTCCTGTTTTTCGGGAGGGGATAAACGCAGTGAAAAAGTTCGATCTTTTTATAAAATTTCACATTATGGAGTGTTTGAAATATCTGAAAAAAAATACGGCATCAACATTTTCGAATTTAAAAGGGCGGATCCAATATGGCGGATATAATTTCAAACATTGGAGTTTTTATACAAAAATAGGTACGGGCCATTTGTGAGGTCGCCATAGCTATAGCAGTCAGAAAAAATTCTCAAATACATTCTTGTTTTCCTAAAGTTTCTGTAGGTTAACTTATGGTGTTTGAAATAAAAACTCAATTACGATGTTGGTTCAGAGAAACAGTTAAATATTCAGGTTTTAGACATATATTCAGAAAAAAAAAAATTCTAAAAAAAGTTTTCTTAGTGTAGGTATCTAATCTAGTAAAATCACTCGAAAATAAAATATACTTATGTATTTTCAAATATTTAACGAAATAATATTATTTTATTAAAACTAAACTACAAAAAAATAGTAGCATATTGTTCACTTCAATAATTTTATTTACTATCAAAAACATACGTGTTGTTTAAAAACTTTTGTTGGATATAATAACTGTATAACTTTCATAAAACACAACTTAATATAAACAAGCCTTCCCAATCATAAGTATACTATTCACAGTGGAAACATCAAGTTCTATGAGGGGAAGATCCCTATTGTTTTTGAAAGTAGCCTCAAAAACAAAAAAGTTATGGAGTTAAAAAATCCAAAAAAGCTAAATTCCGACAAACTTAACTTTTTAAGTAAAAATTACTTTTATTATAAGAATCAATTTTACCAATTTTGAATAAAAAAAAACTATAACTTAAAAAAAAATCAAAATTTTTTCCTTTTTGGAAACGTTCAAGTATTACGTAACTCAACTTTTGATCATTTTGGATTTTGGAACTTAATTTTTTACTCTATAATTTTTTTGTTTATAAGTATATTTATTCCAAATTGGTATGAACATTTCTATTAATTAAATTTATTGTACTTTTTTATAATTTTTGCTCTCTGTAACATTTTTTTTCTTTTTGATAGAATTTTTTTCAAACACCAGTGGGTCCTTTCTCTTATAGAACTTGATTTTTCCTGAAATTTTTTTCTCGATATTATATTTTTGAGTTATTTAATTATTGACTTATTTCGATATTATATTTTTGAGTTATAGTGCATGTACAGAAGATTTGTTACATACGGACGGACAAAAAATGAAGGTTGTTCAGAATTCGATAAAAATCATTGTTATACTACTTTATATTTACATTGGTATACTACTCCAAAGAATTAAGGGAACATAAAATATTTATTTATTTTTAGTGTTTTTGAAGATCTGTATCTTTGTGAAAAATGGTCGTATCAAGTTGGAAACAAACGCAATTTAAAGCTTCAAGTTTCTAGTTTCAAGATCTTTTGACAAAAAAAAATTGTGAGCTACGCTTATCATGCAATCATAAGAAATAGTGCGAGACAAAAAATTTTCAATTTTTTTTAAGGGTCCATGGTCTAGGGAAAAAATTTCGAAAATAAAAAAAAAATATTTTTTTTTTATTTCTTAAAATTTCTTAATATATATATTTTTTTCATCTCGATACGAGAACTTTTCACAAAGATACAGCTCTTCAAAAAACACTAAAAAAAAATCAAAAATTTTTGTTCCTTAATTTTTTGGAGTAGGATTTAATTTTTTTTAATTTGAGGAATTTGGAAATTTTAAAACCATCGTATAATACTTTTCGAGAACTGCATGCTGCGAAGAGCATAATATAGACGAATTCGATCGACTTTCAAATTGAAAGTTTCAGTGATTTTCATTTAGTATAATACGTGTACAAATTTTATAGAGAGAATTTTTGTATAGTTCACATAATACAGTGCAGTCCAAAAGACACCCCTTCTTATTACTTTCCCCAAGGAAAGTCAAAGGTTTGTGTTGCGGAATAAGAATCATTATCATTATGACTGTAATATATTGCTTAATAAATAAATAAATAAATAAATAATATTTATTTTGAACTTAATTTTTACTCTATTGTTTATTGTTTTATGTTTATTTTTAACCTCGTACTATTCTACTTAATTAAGCATCCCCTAAGTCCAGGACTTGTGTGGGCTAGTAGTAGAGGGAACCACTGGCTTTAATTGACTGTCGAACCAATATATCTAGGGAGTACGACTTCGCCAAATTTCAATTATTAATTATCTGAAAAAGGCAATCGGCGCCAGTGAGGTTTGAACTCACGATCATAGCTCAGTGTCAACGCTATATCGATGCCTTAGACCGCTGAGCTAATCTCCCAGTATTATGACCACTTCTATTTTTTTTTTGTTTATAAATATATTTATTCTAAATTGGTATGAATATTTGTATTAATTAAATTTATTGAACTTTTTTATAATTTTTGCTCTCTGTAACATTTTTTTTTCTTTTTGATAGTTTTTTTTCAAACACCAGTGGGGTTCTTTCTCTTAGAGAACTTGATTTTTCCTGAAAATTTCTTCTCGATATTATATTTTTGAGTTATTGAATTATTGATTTATATCGATATTATATTTTTGAGTTATCGTGCATGTACAGAAGATTTGTTACATACGGACGGACAAAAAATGAAGGTTGTTCAGAATTCGATGAAAATCATTGTTATACTACTTTATATTTACATTGGTATACTACTCCAAAGAATTAAGGGAACATAAAATATTTATTTATTTTTAGTGTTTGAAGATCTGTATCTTTGTGAAAAATGGTCGTATCAAGTTGGAAACAAACGCAATTTAAAGCTTCAAGTTTCTAGTTTTGAAATCTTTTGGCAAAAAAAATGTAAGCTACGCTTATCATGCAATCATAAGAAATAGCGCGAAACAAAAATTTTCCAATTTATTTTAAGGGTCCATGGACTGGGGAAAAAATTTCGAAAAAGTTTCCAAAAAAAATTTCAATTTTTTTAAATTTTTTTTATTTTTTTTTCTCAAATTTAACATGTATCTAATTCTATATTGTGAAAAAAGTCGAAAAAAAATGTTTTTTCATTTTGATGATAATTACACAATGTTTACTAAACAATTAATTAAACTGCGGCAATAAGAGAGACTTTAACAATTTGATAAACAGTTGCAGTGGCGTACCATGGAAGTACTAGAAGATGGGGCAAAAAAACATAGTTGTACATTTTTTGTTGTTATTAACTTATAAGTTAATCAATTGAAACTTAAACCTAAGGTAAGTTTTGATCTATGGCAACCAAAGTGCTAATTAATACAGGCCTATAGGTTGGGATTGGTCAGTTTTAAACGTTTTTATTTCGAGAACCAATGATGATGGATTGTATTTTTTTCTACGTTTTAATTCCTGGTACTGTTTGCCCTTTCTAGGAAGTGCGTCAGTACTGGTATACCCTGTATATTTGTCACAATAGCTATTTTCGTACGACCTATATACACGAAATAAAGAAAAATACATGTTCACTATACATTCTCCTTAGGATATTTTTCTATTACATAGTGCATATTTGAATGAAATATATACACTCATTTATCCAAACGATTACACATAGCTTTCATTTTGATAAAAGTCATTTAACGTTTATAAAATTTTGAAATGTCAAAATTAAACACAGGTAATTCTTTGAAATATACATTTTTAAAGAGTCTAGACTGTAATTCTTTAAAATATACATTTTTAAAGAGTCTAGACTGTAGATCGAACGAAAAATCTTGTTCGCAACTCGTTTGCGACAAGTCCTTAGTGCAATCGAATGATTTTTTGACTTCGCTTCGCGTCGTCAAAAAAACTTCATTCTCGAGCACTAAGGGGCTGTCCATATATTACGTATCGCTAATTGGCCAAAATTCATACATTTCATACCCCGTTTCTCGCGTTATTAAAGGCTGTAGAGATTTCATGTTTTGGCTACCCCCTCAAATAGGGGGGTGTTAGGGGGGGTAGCCAAAATATAAGCTCCCTACAGCATGTAATAACGGGAGAACCGGGGTGTGAAGTGTATGAATTTTGGTCAATTTGCGTTACGTAATATATGGACAGCCCCTAAGGACTAAAGTCGCTTACTCGTTACAAAAACTACTATTTCCTAACAAGTGCGGGGAGAGGCCCTTTTTCGCACTCGATTGCATTTGCCTAAACGACGCTTAGCGGAGTTCAGGCAGGCAATCGAGAGCGGAAAAGCCTCTTTAAGCATGCGTTAGGAACAATACTTTTTTTACGAGCAGGGTTAAAATAAAATATACTTTTATATTTTATGAAATAAATTGAAATAAATATTATTTCTATAATTTTTCAATAAGGAAATCAATTAAGAGGTAAAAAATTTAAACATTTTTATAATATTATGAATAAATATAACAAGAATAACACTACGCAATTAAGAAATTAAACAATATTTATGCGTGTGGAAAAGGCTTTCTTTCCACACGCATACATAGAAAAAACTGATTCCTTGAACCAAGGACACGTGTCTTTGGATATGTTCAAAGCCATATTCTCTTGTTTCAAGGCTGGCATTTTCTTGAACCAAAGTCAATGTCCTTGAATAAAGAGCGCGGATTTTTATTCCAAAACCCGTGCTCTTCATTCAAGAACATTGACTTTGGTTCAAGAAAATGCCAGCCTTGAAACAAGAGAATATAGCTTTGAACATATACAAAGACACGTGTCCTTGGTTCAAGGAATCCGTTTTTTCTATGTATGCGTACGGAAAGAGTGATATTTCCGCATACTCGTAGGAAAATATATTTTTCAGGTTGAGGATAGACGAAAAATTAAATAGGTTACATCATAAATTTTCTCCATGGAAACAAAAGGCGGAATAATGAAAAACAAAATTAACGTTCAATTCAATATTGATGAACCAAAAAGGAAATATATATTACCGGAAACTGCCTTAGAGTGTGTCAACGGAAACTTACCACCGCTGAAGAAAAATTCATGTGTTAATTTTTTTTTGAAGATTTTTATTTACGTTCCTCGACGTTTCATATACAAAAAACATAATTTCCTTCAAAAAAAAAAATGTTTATTCGAAATTGTATATATACAATATATATTACATATATGTAATACATACATTACATGTATTAATAAAGTTTGGGAAGTACGTGATTTCTTGTCCCACTGTTTTTCACACCTGGACCTGACCTGTAATAAAAAATAGAGACCAGTAAACTAATTATTACTGGTCTGAATTATAAATCATTAATTTCCGCTAGATAGCGCCACAAATTAAAATGTCAAAATGACTGAACTGCTGTTGACATGATAAACACGAATATAATATTATAATATTTTAATATCTTAAAAGTTTATAATCTAATACATTTTGTTTAAAAAACCTAAATGTACAGTTTTAGTCAATGTTTTTTACTTTTGAGACAGAAAAGGGTAATATATGTTATAAACGGTGCCTTGTGAGCTATCCACAAATGTTTTTTGTGGTTGTTTTTTTGGGTTAGGCGTATGTGAAACTTCAGTTTTATACGATTGTGCTTTTCTTGTGAAATGCAGGAAAAATTATTTGTGGTAAATATGAAAAAAACTAAAAAACAAATTATTATAGTATTATTTTCTTCATTTAAATTCAAACATCTAGATTTTAAGAAAATTAGTACTTTCTTTAAATAAAAACAGTTGCGAATAAAATAGTATACAGGTCTCCCGGAAAATGGTACTTTTCTTCGACCTATAAATGGTCTCGGCACTTCTTGCGTTGCCCATTAATAAGGCCTCGGAAAAGTACTATTTTCCGAGTTGACCTGTAATGTACTATTGTCTGTTTGTAAGTCTGGTAAAGTGACCACGATAACTCGAAAACGATTTGAGCTAAATACTTTTCAAATTTAAACCATACTCATCCCATCTCTGGGCTGGGATTATAGTATTTTAAGAGGTTTCCTCTACCCATTTTTAAAAAGTTTCTGTAAACTAACACTGCTCTACAAAAAAAGATTTTTTTTATTTGCCGGAGATCTTTTAGTTCCGTCTGACTATACTTGTTGCTCTGATTTTGGAACCTTTTTTCGTTTTTCTCGATCAGATCGTTTTTTTTTTTTTGAGATATAGAGCTCAGTAGTGTTTTTGCATATAGTTGTAATAAAAAAAATAAAGTCTAATTAATTTTTTTTGCGGTGGTTTGATTCTCTATTCTTAGGGCTCCAAGCCAAAAAGCGGATTTAAAATATCTTCATTCGTTTGTTTTTTATAAGTTTCTATATTTCGCATTTTTTCGATATACATATTTTGATAAATTTTTTATATAAATACTAAAGATACACCTCTAATTTTTCTGAGGGGACTGGGAAATGCGAAAACTTAAGATATCTACAAAGCTTCGCCTGCAGCACTAAATATCTATTTAAATTTTTGTAAAGTAAATGGCTTCTAAAATTTTATAAAGTAAATTGCATGAAAATTCCAAAAAAGATTACCTGCGGCGCTAAACTTTTACCAATATTGTAAAAAGGTCTGGCTATACCCTTGTTTGTGATTTGACAAAAACTTTTTAATAAAGCTAAATAGGCTTTTAAAAGTCCAAACCATATAAAGAATCTTGTCTCCCTCCCTGGCTCATCCTCCCCCAAGAAAAATCTTGGGTGCGCCACTGGTGGCTGTGATATTATCAACTATTTTTTTTTAGCAGATGGTAAGTTTTTGTGGATTTACCCTTTAGTATAATCATGAAAGACCGGAATAAATCTTCATAAGCTGTTACTCCTCTAGGGAGGGATGTTAATCTTTAAATATATCGTATAAATCATTTACAAGAAAAAAATATCTATTAATTCAAGACAAAGGCCTACTGTTAAAATAACAAGCCGTGCAGATATAATAAAGGGGCGGACTGGCATGCTTAAAATATTCGCTACCACCATAAGAAAAGAAAAACTCTTTCAGATAGTGCAATATTTTAATTGAAATCATAAAAAATACTTTCAAAAATACATAAAACCTTTTTAAAGTTTCTCGGAGAATCTAATCCGCCAAACCTTAAAAAATCTTGTCCGCCATAATGGATCCGCCATTTTGAATTTTGGAAAACTGGCACCAGATTCGTAATCAGCGACCCCAAAAACGCGCGAGTACCAAGTTTCAAGTAAATCCGAGCAACTTTAAAAAATTTAATGGGCCATTTTGAATTTTGGAAAACTGGCATCAGATTCATAATCAGCGACCCCAAAAACCTCGTGGTGTTACAAAATCATGAAAAATAAACTGATGGTAAACTGATAATTTTAGATGCTGCTATACATTAGGGGCATGAGCTTTTTTTACCTCTGTAGAGGTCAATCACTGTGAAGGGGTTAAAACTTAAATGAAATGTTTTTCTTGATTGAAATTAAATACGTAAAAGGTTAAAATAAAATCTAACAACTTACGTTAGATTATACCTAAAATAGAACTGATTAATGTATTCAAAAACCACCCCTAATAACCCACTCTCTTGGAACCACCTGCAACTTTGTTCTAAATACCACCCCATTATTAATAAGAGCCCCTTAAAATATAAGATACCACTTATAATACATGGTTGAATTCAGAATGAAATATACTCATATTCTTTAATCAAAATTGGTAGTTCTCTTAAAAAACAGAAGTTGGGGTGGTTTCAAGGGGGTGGCTAAGCAAGGGGTAGTTTTGGAAACGTGAATAAAAACTTCAATGGCTCCCATTTAACGCTGTTTTTTGCAAAAAAATCAATCTTTTCAAATAACGGAGATATAGCTTGGTGGGACAAATGGGCATTATTTTTGTTTCCTTTTTTTTATAAAGTCAAAAATTGGTTCCAGTGCATCGGGATAATAATTTTTATTAGAATATTTTCGTAAACAATAACTTACACACTGTATTTAACTTTACCAAAACAACCAGAACTTAGTGGTTTTACTCCAGATTACTTACATGTTGTATATTTATTTTCATACATTGTGACAAAAAAAATAGGTAAAATCAGAATTACAGTACGAATCTTTTTTTAGAGTGTATATTTTAACACTGCAAATTGCCCTTATACTTTTTTGTTATACTTACCAAATTAAAATGTCCACTGGGTATCCATTACTTGTGAAATATTTATGAGCCTTTTTAAAAATGTGGTTTTGTGGAAAAGTGATTAAAGTCCCAGCGTACTAGCAAAGAATGATGGTAGTCGCATTTTTTTCAGTCCTGTGTTATAAACAGACCTCGGAAGAAATAGGACAAATGATAAAATCGGTTGAAATGCAGGTTCGGACGCCCATCAATACGGAAATAGAGAGGAAATGGTTTTATCTTTATTATAATTTTGTAGTTGTAACCATGGTATGTTGCTACTCACCATGAATTGTACCAGATCACCATTGAATCTTTTTTGTGGAATAATTTTAAATTGTACAACAAATTATATTTCGGGAAAACGCTCTATACATTTTTGGACAACAGCTGGTACTGGCATTTTTTTTTTTTATTTTTTTTATTGTGTAATAGGACAAATTTAACTTGTATTTTCTTCAAGAGAAAATAAAAAAAGTGTGTTACAAAATTTATTTTGACAACTTCAACTACTGTAGTAACTGCTGTAACAGCAGTTGTATAAAACACGTATAGTTAAAAATCACAGAAATAGACTGTTTTCTTTTTCAGTATATTGGGCATACAATTACACGATGTAATAATAAAACTAAGGCAACTGTAAGGAATTTATTAAATATCGACGAAAAATTATAAAAACAGTGACAAAAAATATGAAGAATTAGTGTGAAAAAAAGTCTGTTAAGCATCGGGAGCCGATAAGTATAAAAAAATACGTTCTATCACAGCTATCTTTGTAAAAGTATACAAACTGTTTTATAATCATTTACAGCATACTTGTTGCAATAATAATTCAATTAAACAAAATATACTAAAATTCCAATTCCAATTAAAGTCCAGTACTGGGTAGCGATTTTCATTTAGGTGATATGATAATATCATATCACTTCAGCTAAATTCACCGAAAATCAGTGAAAGCGGTATTCTGATATTTCCACATCACCGAGGACCAGACGTATGTTCATATCACTTCACTGCGACTGTCAGACTTTTATTAAGAATGGATTTAACCTGTTGTCTACCAGAGTATCAAATTTGTAACAAACCCAATTAAATAAGAATATATATATATATATATATATAAAAAATATTTAAAAAGTATCAGTTTTCGCCATTATATTATGTTGTAAACTAATATGTTACAGGATTTTAAGGCACAACCAACTCCACCAATTATAATTTTTATGAAACATGCGTAAACTAAGTAAACAGTGCGACCGTAAAAAAAACCTAAAACTTAAAAAAAAACTTGGTTTATTTTACGTCCTAAAATAAATAAAAATAAGGTAAAAGCTATATTATTTTCTTTTTTTATTATACTACTGTTTAAAAAGAAATCATACAATAAATAGGTATGGAATAGGTATACAATAAATAGGTATGCCCTATTATTACAAATATGATACATACCATTTTTTTGTACAAAATAAAAATTTAAACAAAATATAATTATTATATAAATGAAGTATTGGAGGGCATACTGGTCTTAGGAGATCTCCAAGACGCTGAAAACCAAAACGACGAGCATCCACGTAATTTTTTACAATGGACAAATCTATTTAATAGTCTTACTGAGGCAAAATTCACAAAAAAAATTATAAATGTTCCTCGTTTTCGTTCCATTTAAATTGAAATGCATTTATAACAACAACTGTCAGGTTTATGATTAGCGAAAACTCTTAGCAACGAACTAAATTCGTGAAATTCGTGAATACCGAAATATTGAAATGTGTAAAAAAAAGCGTGATATGATAATATAATTTTGCCGGAAATTTATCACAGCACATCTACGTTCAGAATTGATCCCATGGTATATACGACCAATGACTTATTTATTCCGAGGTCTGCTTATAAAATACCGATCAAAGTAACAGCGTATCACGAAATAATAATTGGTTGCATTTCTCACATTCATCAAAAAGATACCTTGGTAGAGAGTTTAAGATAAAACTTTCACATTACGCACGGACATTACAATACAAATAATTAATTTTCTGATCAGGGAAATAAAGTAACTTTGCTTCATAATGATACTATATACTCTAATAGTATATTAAAGTACTAGTTTCATAACATACGTTTTTAGAGCACGAGTACAAGTTTAGAAAACGAGCAGCTTGCGGCGAAAGTTAAAGTACTAGTGCTCTAAAAACGTGTTATGAAACGAGTGCTTTATACATTTTTTTCTATTTTGCTCTAAAATTTAAAAAACTTACATTTAAATTGATGACTGATTTAGGGATTTTTGTTTTGGGTTTACACTATGTTTAAAATCTAAGAACAAATGATATTTTGATATATTTTACAGTTATCTCTTCCTTTTCACTGCAATTAATGAGTGCACAATTTTAACACGGTAAAAAATAACCCAAACACAACATTTTGTAAAAAATTAAAATTTAAATCGAAATTGACATTTGCACGCAAAACGTCAAGATATAGGCTTTTGTATGTTGCCAACCTAACAGAAAAAAAAGTAGAGACCTCTTATGGGCCTATAAGAACACGCAAAATGCATGTGATTATGAGCTTATAAGAGTCGCAAAATAGAAAAAGAATGTATTAAATATAAAACATTGTTTTTACAATATTTTTGTAATATGTTTTCTGCTGTCCGAAGCAAGAACTTCGTATCTGAAAATTAAGGTTTTCAATTTCTTAGAAACTTTGCACCTTACTTCAACTGCTTTGCTACAAAAAAAGTCGTATAATACATTTGAGAGACTTATTCACTCCAAACAGACATATTGTTATATCTGCGAAACTATCACGGCTCCTAAAAAAAGTCGATTTTCTCAAAAAAACAGAACATTCATATACAACTTTCTTGATTATAATAATAATAATAATAATAATATAATTTATTTTTCAGTACTCCTGAACAAAACTTACAAAATAAACACAAATCCTGAACAGAAGCTAGGGAAAAAAATAGTCAAAAAAAGAGAAATTTTGTCAAGAATTTAGAAAATCGTTTAGCGTATAAGGCTCCATGTTAACTAAAAACGTATGTAATGCCTTTTTGAAAGGTTTAAGGGTTTCAATAGTTTTTACTTCACTGGGTAAATGGTTAAAAAACGATACTGAGGAGTAGTAGCAACCCTTTTCAAATGTAGCTAGCCTATGTCTAGGATAGTTGTAGTCTATGTTTCTAGTTCTTTCATTACCTCGTGAGGCAACTACGAGGCCTCGTAGTTGCTCAAATTTATCTTTATTTTTAAATAAAAATAACGTTGTTTCGAAAATATACAAACCAAACAAAGTGAGCATGTTGTTTTCCTTAAATTTTCCTCTACAGCTTTCCAGATACCCCAAGTCCAATACACAGCGCAATGTTTGGTGCAGTCACAAGAAAGCATTTTAGTCTATTATCTTCTGTAGGAAGCTCTTTGACCTCAACTGTTTCATTCTCGAAGCCTGGTTTCTTCTTGATAAATCCACCTCCAGAGAAGTCGGTTTGCTCTTCAGAGCCTGTGCCAAGTAATTTTTTCCTTGGTTAACGCCTTTTTCTGCTAACGATGTGGTAAAGCCGTTGTTGGCATCTTCCTTTTGGGTATCAACGTATTAGTAGGACATTATTGGAATTTTTAAAAACTTTCAGTTTATTTTCCGAACATATTTCCTTTTTCCAATATAGTCTTTATTTAGTTAATATTGCGAAAAATTTTATTTGAATGATATGAAAATAAAAAGCGGAATTAAAGGTTAATAAAACTTTTATTAAAAAAAAACATACATATTATTTTACCATCACCGCATTCTTTATTTTTACAACACAACCATTACTTTTATACGAGGTTGTCTCCTTTTTTTATTATCCATTTTTAATAGGAAAGACTTATAAAATAAAAAAAAAAACTAAAACATACCCCGATGTTTATGGATAGATTTGGGCCTCTAAACTTAACGGCTAAAGCGTCATAACATATGACTCATAAGGCACGATGTGTGCAAATGAGAGGCACAGTAAAGGGCTGCCCATATGATATGTTACGTAACGCAATTTTTCGAAATTTTTGCCCCCCCCCCCCCCCCCTGTGTCACAAGCGGTCACATTTACTAACAAAACTGCCTCCCCCCCAGGGAGGCACGTAATAATATCTAAATTAGTATTTTTTCCTAATATACTTTATGATACAGAATTTCGGGCTATAATTGCATGATGCAAGAATTTATAAAGTTTATAAATGATACATATTTAATAAATAAATAAATATTATTTATTATGTAGGTACTTTTAAAAGGATACGTTTTTATCACGTCACTTATTAAATTCAATAC